>JAJHIY020001983.1:2662000-3327500 GCA_022114975.2 Lampris megalopsis
AGTCAGACTGTTTTACAAGAGGATGAAGAGCAGTCAACCTGTTTTACAAGAGGATGAAGAGCAGTCAAATTGATTTATAAGAGGATGAAGAGCAGTCAAACTGCTTTATAAAAGGATGAAGAGCAGTCAAACTGTTTTATACGAGGATGTACAGCAGTCAAACTGTTTTATAAGAGGATGAAGAGCAGTCAAACTACTTTTTAGAAGAATGAAGAGCAGTCAAACTGTTTTATAAGAGGACGAAGAGCAGTCAAACTGATTTATAATCGGATGAAGAGCAGTCAAACTGATTTATAAGAGGATGAAGAGCAGTCAAACTGCTTTATAAAAGGATGAAGAGCAGTCAAACTGTTTTATAAGAGGACGAAGAGCAGTCAAACTGATTTATAATCAGACGAAGAGCAGTCAAACTGTTCTATAGGAGGATGAAGAGCAGTCAAACTGTTTTATACGAGGATGTACAGCAGTCAGACTGTTTTACAAGAGGATGAAGAGCAGTCAACCTGTTTTACAAGAGGATGAAGAGCAGTCAAATTGATTTATAAGAGGATGAAGAGCAGTCAAACTGCTTTATAAAAGGATGAAGAGCAGTCAAACTGTTTTATACGAGGATGTAGAGCAGTCAAACTGTTTTATAAGAGGATGAAGAGCAGTCAAACTACTTTATAGAAGAATGAAGAGCAGTCAAACTGTTTTATAAGAGGACGAAGAGCAGTCAAACTGATTTATAATCGGATGAAGAGCAGTCAAACTGATTTATAAGAGGATGAAGAGCAGTCAAACTGCTTTATAAAAGGATGAAGAGCAGTCAAATTGATTTATAAGAGGTTGAAGAGCAGTCAAACTGCTTTATAAAAGGATGAAGAGCAGTCAAACTGTTTTATACGAGGATATAGAGCAGTCAGACTGTTTTACAAGAGGATGAAGAGCAGTCAACCTGTTTTACAAGAGGATGAAGAGCAGTCAAACTGTTTTATAAGAGGATGAAGAGCAGTCAAACTGCTTTATAAAAGGATGAAGAGCAGTCAAACTGATTTATAATCGGATGAAGAGCAGTCAAACTGATTTATAAGAGGATGACGAGCAGTCAAACTGCTTTATAAAAGGATGAAGAGCAGTCAATCTGTTTTATAAGAGGACGAAGAGCAGTCAAACTGATTTATAATCGGACGAAGAGCAGTCAAACTGTTCTATAGGAGGATGAAGCGCAGTCAAACTGGTTTATAGGAGGACGAAGAGCAGTCAAACAGCTTTATGAGAGGATGAAGAGCAGTCAAACTGATTTATAAGAGGATGAAGAGCAGTCAAACTGCTTTATAAAAGGATGAAGAGCAGTCAAACTGTTTTATAAGAGGACGAAGAGCAGTCAAACTGATTTATAATCAGACGAAGAGCAGTCAAACTGTTCTATAGGAGGATGAAGAGCAGTCAAACTGGTTTATAGGAGGATGAAGAGCATTCAAACAGCTTTATAAGAGGATGAAGAGCAGTCAAACTGATTTAAAAGAGGATGAAGAGCAGTCAAACTGTTTTATAAGAGGACGAAGAGCAGTAAAACTGATTTATAATCGGACGAAGAACAGTCAAACTGATTTATTATCGGACGAAGAGCAGTCAAACGGTTTTATAAGACGATGAAGAGCAGTCAATCTGATTTATAAGAGGATGAAGAGCAGTCAAACTGCTTTATAAAAGGATGAAGAGCAGTCAAACTGTTTTATAAAAGGATGAAGAGCAGTCAAACTGTTTTATACAAGGATGTAGAGCAGTCAGACTGTTTTACAAGAGGATGAAGAGCAGTCAAACTGTTTTATAAGAGGATGAAGAGCAGTCAAACTGCTTTATAAAAGAATGAAGAGCAGTCAAACTGTTTTATAAGAGGACGAAGAGCAGTCAAACTGATTTATAAGAGGATGAAGAGCAGTCAAACTGATTTATAAGAGGATGAAGAGCAGTCAAACTGCTTTATAAAAGGATGAAGAGCAGTCAAACTGTTTTATAAGAGGACGAAGAGCAGTCAAACTGATTTATAAGAGGATGAAGAGAAGTCAAACTGCTTTATAAAAGGATGAAGAGTAGTCAAACTGTTTTATAAGAGGACAAAGAGCAGTCAAACTGATTTATAATCGGACGAAGAGCAGTCAAACTGTTCTATAGGAGGATGAAGCGCAGTCAAACTGGTTTATAGGAGGATGAAGAGCAGTCAAACTGCTTTATAAGAGGATGAAGAGCAGTCAAACTGATTTATAAGAGGATGAAGAGCAGTCAAACTGCTTTATAAAAGGATGAAGAGCAGTCAAACTGTTTTATAAGAGGATGAAGAGCAGTCAAACTGATTTATAATCGGATGAAGAGCAGTCAAACTGATTTATAAGAGGATGAAGAGCAGTCAAACTGCTTTATAAAAGGATGAAGAGCAGTCAAATTGATTTATAAGAGGATGAAGAGCAGTCAAACTGCTTTATAAAAGGATGAAGAGCAGTCAAACTGTTTTATACGAGGATATAGAGCAGTCAGACTGTTTTACAAGAGGATGAAGAGCAGTCAACCTGTTTTACAAGAGGATGAAGAGCAGTCAAACTGTTTTATAAGAGGATGAAGAGCAGTAAAACTGATTTATAATCAGACGAAGAACAGTCAAACTGATTTATTATCGGACGAAGAGCAGTCAAACGGTTTTATAAGACGATGAAGAGCAGTCAATCTGATTTATAAGAGGATGAAGAGCAGTCAAACTGCTTTATAAAAGGATGAAGAGCAGTCAAACTGTTTTATAAAAGGATGAAGAGCAGTCAAACTGTTTTATACAAGGATGTAGAGCAGTCAGACTGTTTTACAAGAGGATGAAGAGCAGTCAAACTGTTTTATAAGAGGATGAAGAGCAGTCAAACTGCTTTATAAAAGAATGAAGAGCAGTCAAACTGTTTTATAAGAGGACGAAGAGCAGTCAAACTGATTTATAAGAGGATGAAGAGCAGTCAAACTGATTTATAAGAGGATGAAGAGCAGTCAAACTGCTTTATAAAAGGATGAAGAGCAGTCAAACTGTTTTATAAGAGGACGAAGAGCAGTCAAACTGATTTATAAGAGGATGAAGAGAAGTCAAACTGCTTTATAAAAGGATGAAGAGTAGTCAAACTGTTTTATAAGAGGACAAAGAGCAGTCAAACTGATTTATAATCGGACGAAGAGCAGTCAAACTGTTCTATAGGAGGATGAAGCGCAGTCAAACTGGTTTATAGGAGGATGAAGAGAAGTCAAACTGCTTTATAAGAGGATGAAGAGCAGTCAAACTGATTTATAAGAGGATGAAGAGCAGTCAAACTGCTTTATAAAAGGATGAAGAGCAGTCAAACTGTTTTATAAGAGGATGAAGAGCAGTCAAACTGATTTATAATCGGATGAAGAGCAGTCAAACTGATTTATAAGAGGATGAAGAGCAGTCAAACTGCTTTATAAAAGGATGAAGAGCAGTCAAATTGATTTATAAGAGGATAAAGAGCAGTCAAACTGCTTTATAAAAGGATGAAGAGCAGTCAAACTGTTTTATACGAGGATATAGAGCAGTCAGACTGTTTTACAAGAGGATGAAGAGCAGTCAACCTGTTTTACAAGAGGATGAAGAGCAGTCAAACTGTTTTATAAGAGGATGAAGAGCAGTCAAACTGCTTTATAAAAGGATGAAGAGCAGTCAAACTGATTTATAATCGGATGAAGAGCAGTCAAACTGATTTATAAGAGGATGACGAGCAGTCAAACTGCTTTATAAAAGGATGAAGAGCAGTCAATCTGTTTTATAAGAGGACGAAGAGCAGTCAAACTGATTTATAATCGGACGAAGAGCAGTCAAACTGTTCTATAGGAGGATGAAGCGCAGTCAAACTGGTTTATAGGAGGACGAAGAGCAGTCAAACTGCTTTATAAGAGGATGAAGAGCAGTCAAACTGATTTATAAGAGGATGAAGAGCAGTCAAACTGCTTTATAAAAGGATGAAGAGCAGTCAAACTGTTTTATACAAGGATGTAGAGCAGTCAGACTGTTTTACAAGAGGATGAAGAGCAGTCAACCTGTTTTACAAGAGAATGAAGAGCAGTCAAACTGTTTTATAAGAGGATGAAGAGCAGTCAAACTGCTTTATAAAAGAATGAAGAGCAGTCAAACTGTTTTATAAGAGGACGAAGAGCAGTCAAACTGATTTATAAGAGGATGAAGAGCAGTCAAACTGATTTATAAGAGGATGAAGAGCAGTCAAACTGCTTTATAAAAGGATGAAGAGCAGTCAAACTGTTTTATAAGAGGACGAAGAGCAGTCAAACTGATTTATAAGAGGATGAAGAGCAGTCAAACTGCTTTATAAAAGGATGAAGAGTAGTCAAACTGTTTTATAAGAGGACAAAGAGCAGTCAAACTGATTTATAATCGGACGAAGAGCAGTCAAACTGTTCTATAGGAGGATGAAGCGCAGTCAAACTGGTTTATAGGAGGATGAAGAGCAGTCAAACTGCTTTATAAGAGGATGAAGAGCAGTCAAACTGATTTATAAGAGGATGAAGAGCAGTCAAACTGCTTTATAAAAGGATGAAGAGCAGTCAAACTGTTTTATAAGAGGATGAAGAGCAGTCAAACTGATTTATAATCGGATGAAGAGCAGTCAAACTGATTTATAAGAGGATGAAGAGCAGTCAAACTGCTTTATAAAAGGATGAAGAGCAGTCAAATTGATTTATAAGAGGATGAAGAGCAGTCAAACTGCTTTATAAAAGGATGAAGAGCAGTCAAACTGTTTTATACGAGGATATAGAGCAGTCAGACTGTTTTACAAGAGGATGAAGAGCAGTCAACCTGTTTTACAAGAGGATGAAGAGCAGTCAAACTGTTTTATAAGAGGATGAAGAGCAGTCAAACTGCTTTATAAAAGGATGAAGAGCAGTCAAACTGATTTATAATCGGATGAAGAGCAGTCAAACTGATTTATAAGAGGATGACGAGCAGTCAAACTGCTTTATAAAAGGATGAAGAGCAGTCAATCTGTTTTATAAGAGGACGAAGAGCAGTCAAACTGATTTATAATCGGACGAAGAGCAGTCAAACTGTTCTATAGGAGGATGAAGAGCAGTCAAACTGGTTTATAGGAGGATGAAGAGCAGTCAACCTGTTTTACAAGAGGATGAAGAGCAGTCAAACTGTTTTATAAGAGGATGAAGAGCAGTCAAACTGCTTTATAAAAGAATGAAGAGCAGTCAATCTGTTTTATAAGAGGACGAAGAGCTGTCAAACTGATTTATAATCGGACGAAGAGCAGTCAAACTGTTCTATAGGAGGATGAAGCGCAGTCAAACTGGTTTATAGGAGGATGAAGAGCAGTCAAACTGCTTTATAAGAGGATGAAGAGCAGTCAAACTGATTTATAAGAGGATGAAGAGCAGTCAAACTGCTTTATAAAAGGATGAAGAGCAGTCAAACTGTTTTATAAGAGGATGAAGAGCAGTCAAACTGATTTATAATCGGATGAAGAGCAGTCAAACTGATTTATAAGAGGATGAAGAGCAGTCAAACTGCTTTATAAAAGGATGAAGAGCAGTCAAATTGATTTATAAGAGGATGAAGAGCAGTCAAACTGCTTTATAAAAGGATGAAGAGCAGTCAAACTGTTTTATACGAGGATATAGAGCAGTCAGACTGTTTTACAAGAGGATGAAGAGCAGTCAACCTGTTTTACAAGAGGATGAAGAGCAGTCAAACTGTTTTATAAGAGGATGAAGAGCAGTCAAACTGCTTTATAAAAGGATGAAGAGCAGTCAAACTGATTTATAATCGGATGAAGAGCAGTCAAACTGATTTATAAGAGGATGACGAGCAGTCAAACTGCTTTATAAAAGGATGAAGAGCAGTCAATCTGTTTTATAAGAGGACGAAGAGCAGTCAAACTGATTTATAATCGGACGAAGAGCAGTCAAACTGTTCTATAGGAGGATGAAGAGCAGTCAAACTGGTTTATAGGAGGATGAAGAGCAGTCAACCTGTTTTACAAGAGGATGAAGAGCAGTCAAACTGTTTTATAAGAGGATGAAGAGCAGTCAAACTGCTTTATAAAAGAATGAAGAGCAGTCAATCTGTTTTATAAGAGGACGAAGAGCTGTCAAACTGATTTATAATCGGACGAAGAGCAGTCAAACTGTTCTATAGGAGGATGAAGCGCAGTCAAACTGGTTTATAGGAGGATGAAGAGCATTCAAACTGCTTTATAAGAGGATGAAGAGCAGTCAAACTGATTTATAAGAGGATGAAGAGCAGTCAAACTGCTTTATAAAAGGATGAAGAGCAGTCAAACTGTTTTATACAAGGATGTAGAGCAGTCAGACTGTTTTACAAGAGGATGAAGAGCAGTCAACCTGTTTTACAAGAGGATGAAGAGCAGTCAAACTGTTTTATAAGAGGACGAAGAGCAGTCAAACTGATTTATAAGAGGATGAAGAGCAGTCAAACTGCTTTATAAAAGGATGAAGAGTAGTCAAACTGTTTTATAAGAGGACAAAGAGCAGTCAAACTGATTTATAATCGGACGAAGAGCAGTCAAACTGATTTATAAGAGGATGACGAGCAGTCAAACTGCTTTATAAAAGGATGAAGAGCAGTCAATCTGTTTTATAAGAGGACGAAGAGCAGTCAAACTGATTTATAATCGGACGAAGAGCAGTCAAACTGTTCTATAGGAGGATGAAGAGCAGTCAAACTGGTTTATAGGAGGATGAAGAGCAGTCAACCTGTTTTACAAGAGGATGAAGAGCAGTCAAACTGTTTTATAAGAGGATGAAGAGCAGTCAAACTGCTTTATAAAAGAATGAAGAGCAGTCAATCTGTTTTATAAGAGGACGAAGAGCTGTCAAACTGATTTATAATCGGACGAAGAGCAGTCAAACTGTTCTATAGGAGGATGAAGCGCAGTCAAACTGGTTTATAGGAGGATGAAGAGCAGTCAAACTGCTTTATAAGAGAATGAAGAGCAGTCAAACTGATTTATAAGAGGATGAAGAGCAGTCAAACTGCTTTATAAAAGGATGAAGAGCAGTCAAACTGTTTTATAAGAGGATGAAGAGCAGTCAAACTGATTTATAATCGGATGAAGAGCAGTCAAACTGATTTATAAGAGGATGAAGAGCAGTCAAACTGCTTTATAAAAGGATGAAGAGCAGTCAAATTGATTTATAAGAGGATGAAGAGCAGTCAAACTGTTTTATACGAGGATATAGAGCAGTCAGACTGTTTTACAAGAGGATGAAGAGCAGTCAACCTGTTTTACAAGAGGATGAAGAGCAGTCAAACTGTTTTATAAGAGGATGAAGAGCAGTCAAACTGCTTTATAAAAGGATGAAGAGCAGTCAAACTGATTTATAATCGGATGAAGAGCAGTCAAACTGATTTATAAGAGGATGACGAGCAGTCAAACTGCTTTATAAAAGGATGAAGAGCAGTCAATCTGTTTTATAAGAGGACGAAGAGCAGTCAAACTGATTTATAATCGGACGAAGAGCAGTCAAACTGTTCTATAGGAGGATGAAGAGCAGTCAAACTGGTTTATAGGAGGATGAAGAGCAGTCAACCTGTTTTACAAGAGGATGAAGAGCAGTCAAACTGTTTTATAAGAGGATGAAGAGCAGTCAAACTGCTTTATAAAAGAATGAAGAGCAGTCAATCTGTTTTATAAGAGGACGAAGAGCTGTCAAACTGATTTATAATCGGACGAAGAGCAGTCAAACTGTTCTATAGGAGGATGAAGCGCAGTCAAACTGGTTTATAGGAGGATGAAGAGCATTCAAACTGCTTTATAAGAGGATGAAGAGCAGTCAAACTGATTTATAAGAGGATGAAGAGCAGTCAAACTGCTTTATAAAAGGATGAAGAGCAGTCAAACTGTTTTATACAAGGATGTAGAGCAGTCAGACTGTTTTACAAGAGGATGAAGAGCAGTCAACCTGTTTTACAAGAGGATGAAGAGCAGTCAAACTGTTTTATAAGAGGACGAAGAGCAGTCAAACTGATTTATAAGAGGATGAAGAGCAGTCAAACTGCTTTATAAAAGGATGAAGAGTAGTCAAACTGTTTTATAAGAGGACAAAGAGCAGTCAAACTGATTTATAATCGGACGAAGAGCAGTCAAACTGTTCTATAGGAGGATGAAGCGCAGTCAAACTGGTTTATAGGAGGATGAAGAGCAGTCAAACTGCTTTATAAGAGGATGAAGAGCAGTCAAACTGATTTATAAGAGGATGAAGAGCAGTCAAACTGCTTTATAAAAGGATGAAGAGCAGTCAAACTGTTTTATAAGAGGATGAAGAGCAGTCAAACTGATTTATAATCGGATGAAGAGCAGTCAAACTGATTTATAAGAGGATGAAGAGCAGTCAAACTGCTTTATAAAAGGATGAAGAGCAGTCAAATTGATTTATAAGAGGATGAAGCAGTCAAACTGCTTTATAAAAGGATGAAGAGCAGTCAAACTGTTTTATATGAGGATATAGAGCAGTCAGACTGTTTTACAAGAGGATGAAGAGCAGTCAACCTGTTTTACAAGAGGATGAAGAGCAGTCAAACTGTTTTATAAGAGGATGAAGAGCAGTCAAACTGCTTTATAAAAGGATGAAGAGCAGTCAAACTGATTTATAATCGGACGAAGAGCAGTCAAACTGTTCTATAGGAGGATGAAGAGCAGTCAAACTGGTTTATAGGAGGATGAAGAGCATTCAAACAGCTTTATAAGAGGACGAAGAGCAGTCAAACTGATTTATAATCGGACGAAGAGCAGTCAAACTGTTCTATAGGAGGATGAAGAGCAGTCAAACTGGTTTATAGGAGGATGAAGAGCAGTCAAACAGCTTTATAAGAGGATGAAGAGCAGTCAAACTGATTTAAAAGAGGATGAAGAGCAGTCAAACTGCTTTATAAAAGGATGAAGAGCAGTCAAACTGTTTTATAAGAGTACGAAGAGCAGTCAAACTGATTTATAATCGGACGAAGAGCAGTCAAACTGTTCTATAGGAGGATGAAGCGCAGTCTAACTGGTTTATAGGAGGATGAAGAGCAGTCAAACTGCTTTATAAAATAATGAAGAGCAGTCAAACTGATTTATAAGAGGACGAAGAGCAGTCAAACTGATTTATAATCGGATGAAGAGCAGTCAAACTGATTTATAAAAGGATGAAGAGCAGTCAAACTGCTTTATAAAAGGATGAAGAGCAGTCAAACTGATTTATAAGAGGACGAAGAGCAGTCAAACTGATTTATAATCGGATGAAGAGCAGTCAAACTGTTTTATAAGAGGACGAAGAGCAGTAAAACTGATTTATAATCGGACGAAGAACAGTCAAACTGATTTATTATCGGACGAAGAGCAGTCAAACGGTTTTATAAGACGATGAAGAGCAGTCAATCTGATTTATAAGAGGATGAAGAGCAGTCAAACTGCTTTATAAAAGGATGAAGAGCAGTCAAACTGTTTTATAAAAGGATGAAGAGCAGTCAAACTGTTTTATACAAGGATGTAGAGCAGTCAGACTGTTTTACAAGAGGATGAAGAGCAGTCAACCTGTTTTACAAGAGGATGAAGAGCAGTCAAACTGTTTTATAAGAGGATGAAGAGCAGTCAAACTGCTTTATAAAAGAATGAAGAGCAGTCAAACTGTTTTATAAGAGGACGAAGAGCAGTCAAACTGATTTATAAGAGGATGAAGAGCAGTCAAACTGATTTATAAGAGGATGAAGAGCAGTCAAACTGCTTTATAAAAGGATGAAGAGCAGTCAAACTGTTTTATAAGAGGACGAAGAGCAGTCAAACTGATTTATAAGAGGATGAAGAGCAGTCAAACTGCTTTATAAAAGGATGAAGAGTAGTCAAACTGTTTTATAAGAGGATGAAGAGCAGTCAAACTGATTTATAATCGGATGAAGAGCAGTCAAACTGATTTATAAGAGGATGAAGAGCAGTCAAACTGCTTTATAAAAGGATGAAGAGCAGTCAAATTGATTTATAAGAGGATGAAGAGCAGTCAAACTGCTTTATAAAAGGATGAAGAGCAGTCAAACTGTTTTATACGAGGATATAGAGCAGTCAGACTGTTTTACAAGAGGATTAAGAGCAGTCAACCTGTTTTACAAGAGGATGAAGAGCAGTCAAACTGTTTTATAAGAGGATGAAGAGCAGTCAAACTGCTTTATAAAAGGATGAAGAGCAGTCAAACTGATTTATAATCGGATGAAGAGCAGTCAAACTGATTTATAAGAGGATGACGAGCAGTCAAACTGCTTTATAAAAGGATGAAGAGCAGTCAATCTGTTTTATAAGAGGACGAAGAGCAGTCAAACTGATTTATAATCGAACGAAGAGCAGTCAAACTGTTCTATAGGAGGATGAAGCGCAGTCAAACTGGTTTATAGGAGGATGAAGAGCAGTCAAACTGCTTTATAAGAGGATGAAGAGCAGTCAAACTGATTTATAAGAGGATGAAGAGCAGTCAAACTGCTTTATAAAAGGATGAAGAGCAGTCAAACTGTTTTATAAAAGGATGAAGAGCAGTCAAACTGTTTTATACAAGGATGTAGAGCAGTCAGACTGTTTTACAAGAGGATGAAGAGCAGTCAACCTGTTTTACAAGAGGATGAAGAGCAGTGAAACTGTTTTATAAGAGGATGAAGAGCAGTCAAACTGCTTTATAAAAGAATGAAGAGCAGTCAAACTGTTTTATAAGAGGACGAAGAGCAGTCAAACTGATTTATAAGAGGATGAAGAGCAGTCAAACTGATTTATAAGAGGATGAAGAGCAGTCAAACTGCTTTATAAAAGGATGAAGAGCAGTCAAACTGTTTTATAAGAGGACGAAGAGCAGTCAAACTGATTTATAAGAGGATGAAGAGCAGTCAAACTGCTTTATAAAAGGATGAAGAGTAGTCAAACTGTTTTATAAGAGGACAAAGAGCAGTCAAACTGATTTATAATCGGACGAAGAGCAGTCAAACTGTTCTATAGGAGGATGAAGCGCAGTCAAACTGGTTTATAGGAGGATGAAGAGCAGTCAAACTGCTTTATAAGAGGATGAAGAGCAGTCAAACTGATTTATAAGAGGATGAAGAGCAGTCAAACTGCTTTATAAAAGGATGAAGAGCAGTCAAACTGTTTTATAAGAGGACGAAGAGCAGTCAAACTGATTTATAATCGGATGAAGAGCAGTCAAACTGATTTATAAGAGGATGAAGAGCAGTCAAACTGCTTTATAAAAGGATGAAGAGCAGTCAAACTGTTTTATAAGAGGACGAAGAGCAGTCAAACTGATTTATAATCGGACGAAGAGCAGTCAAACTGTTCTATAGGAGGATGAAGAGCAGTCAAACTGGTTTATAGGAGGATGAAGAGCATTCAAACAGCTTTATAAGAGGATGAAGAGCAGTCAAACTGATTTAATAGAGGATGAAGAGCAGTCAAACTGCTTTATAAAAGGATGAAGAGCAGTCAAACTGTTTTATAAGAGGACGAAGAGCAGTCAAACTGATTTATAATCGGACGAAGAGCAGTCAAACTGTTCTATAGGAGGATGAAGCGCAGTCAAACTGGTTTATAGGAGGATGAAGAGCAGTCAAACTGCTTTATAAAAGGATGAAGAGCAGTCAAACTGATTTATAAGAGGACGAAGAGCAGTCAAACTGATTTATAATCGGATGAAGAGCAGTCAAACTGATTTATAAAAGGATGAAGAGCAGTCAAACTGCTTTATAAAAGGATGAAGAGCAGTCAAACTGTTTTATAAGAGGACGAAAAGCAGTAAAACTGATTTATAATCGGACGAAGAACAGTCAAACTGATTTATTATCGGACGAAGAGCAGTCAAACGGTTTTATAAGACGATGAAGAGCAGTCAATCTGATTTATAAGAGGATGAAGAGCAGTCAAATTGATTTATAAGAGGATGAAGAGCAGTCAAACTGCTTTATAAAAGGATGAAGAGCAGTCAAACTGTTTTATACGAGGATATAGAGCAGTCAGACTGTTTTACAAGAGGATGAAGAGCAGTCAACCTGTTTTACAAGAGGATGAAGAGCAGTCAAACTGTTTTATAAGAGGATGAAGAGCAGTCAAACTGCTTTATAAAAGGATGAAGAGCAGTCAAACTGATTTATAATCGGATGAAGAGCAGTCAAACTGATTTATAAGAGGATGACGAGCAGTCAAACCGCTTTATAAAAGGATGAAGAGCAGTCAATCTGTTTTATAAGAGGACGAAGAGCAGTCAAACTGATTTATAATCGAACGAAGAGCAGTCAAACTGTTCTATAGGAGGATGAAGCGCAGTCAAACTGGTTTATAGGAGGATGAAGAGCAGTCAAACTGCTTTATAAGAGGATGAAGAGCAGTCAAACTGCTTTATAAAATGATGAAGAGCAGTCAAACTGTTTTATAAAAGGATGAAGAGCAGTCAAACTGTTTTATAAAAGGATGAAGAGCAGTCAAACTGTTTTATACAAGGATGTAGAGCAGTCAGACTGTTTTACAAGAGGATGAAGAGCAGTCAACCTGTTTTACAAGAGGATGAAGAGCAGTCAAACTGTTTTATAAGAGGATGAAGAGCAGTCAAACTGCTTTATAAAAGAATGAAGAGCAGTCAAACTGTTTTATAAGAGGACGAAGAGCAGTCAAACTGATTTATAAGAGGATGAAGAGCAGTCAAACTGATTTATAAGAGGATGAAGAGCAGTCAAACTGCTTTATAAAAGGATGAAGAGCAGTCAAACTGTTTTATAAGAGGACGAAGAGCAGTCAAACTGATTTATAAGAGGATGAAGAGCAGTCAAACTGCTTTATAAAAGGATGAAGAGTAGTCAAACTGTTTTATAAGAGGACAAAGAGCAGTCAAACTGATTTATAATCGGACGAAGAGCAGTCAAACTGTTCTATAGGAGGATGAAGCGCAGTCAAACTGGTTTATAGGAGGATGAAGAGCAGTCAAACTGCTTTATAAGAGGATGAAGAGCAGTCAAACTGATTTATAAGAGGATGAAGAGCAGTCAAACTGCTTTATAAAAGGATGAAGAGCAGTCAAACTGTTTTATAAGAGGATGAAGAGCAGTCAAACTGGTTTATAATCGGATGAAGAGCAGTCAAACTGATTTATAAGAGGATGAAGAGCAGTCAAACTGCTTTATAAAAGGATGAAGAGCAGTCAAACTGTTTTATAAGAGGACGAAGAGCAGTCAAACTGATTTATAATCGGACGAAGAGCAGTCAAACTGTTCTATAGGAGGATGAAGAGCAGTCAAACTGGTTTATAGGAGGATGAAGAGCATTCAAACAGCTTTATAAGAGGATGAAGAGCAGTCAAACTGATTTAATAGAGGATGAAGAGCAGTCAAACTGCTTTATAAAAGGATGAAGAGCAGTCAAACTGTTTTATAAGAGGACGAAGAGCAGTCAAACTGATTTATAATCGGACGAAGAGCAGTCAAACTGTTCTATAGGAGGATGAAGCGCAGTCAAACTGGTTTATAGGAGGATGAAGAGCAGTCAAACTGCTTTATAAAAGGATGAAGAGCAGTCAAACTGATTTATAAGAGGACGAAGAGCAGTCAAACTGATTTATAATCGGATGAAGAGCAGTCAAACTGATTTATAAAAGGATGAAGAGCAGTCAAACTGCTTTATAAAAGGATGAAGAGCAGTCAAACTGTTTTATAAGAGGACGAAGAGCAGTAAAACTGATTTATAATCGGACGAAGAACAGTCAAACTGATTTATTATCGGACGAAGAGCAGTCAAACGGTTTTATAAGACGATGAAGAGCAGTCAATCTGGTTTATAAGAGGATGAAGAGCAGTCAAACTGCTTTATAAAAGGATGAAGAGCAGTCAAACTGTTTTATAAAAAGATGAAGAGCAGTCAAACTGTTTTATACAAGGATGTAGAGCAGTCAGACTGTTTTACAAGAGGATGAAGAGCAGTCAACCTGTTTTACAAGAGGATGAAAAGCAAACTGTTTTATAAGAGGATGAAGAGCAGTCAAACTGCTTTATAAAAGAATGAAGAGCAGTCAAACTGTTTTATAAGAGGACGAAGAGCAGTCAAACTGATTTATAAGAGGATGAAGAGCAGTCAAACTGATTTATAAGAGGATGAAGAGCAGTCAAACTGCTTTATAAAAGAATGAAGAGCAGTCAAACTGTTTTATAAGAGGACGAAGAGCAGTCAAACTGATTTATAAGAGGATGAAGAGCAGTCAAACTGCTTTATAAAAGGATGAAGAGTAGTCAAACTGTTTTATAAGAGGATGAAGAGCAGTCAAACTGATTTATAATCGGATGAAGAGCAGTCAAACTGATTTATAAGAGGATGAAGAGCAGTCAAACTGCTTTATAAAAGGATGAAGAGCAGTCAAATTGATTTATAAGAGGATGAAGAGCAGTCAAACTGCTTTATAAAAGGATGAAGAGCAGTCAAACTGTTTTATACGAGGATATAGAGCAGTCAGACTGTTTTACAAGAGGATGAAGAGCAGTCAACCTGTTTTACAAGAGGATGAAGAGCAGTCAAACTGTTTTATAAGAGGATGAAGAGCAGTCAAACTGCTTTATAAAAGGATGAAGAGCAGTCAAACTGATTTATAATCGGATGAAGAGCAGTCAAACTGATTTATTATCGGACGAAGAGCAGTCAAACTGCTTTATAAAAGGATGAAGAGCAGTCAATCTGTTTTATAAGAGGACGAAGAGCAGTCAAACTGATTTATAATCGAACGAAGAGCAGTCAAACTGTTCTATAGGAGGATGAAGCGCAGTCAAACTGGTTTATAGGAGGATGAAGAGCAGTCAAACTGCTTTGTAAGAGGATGAAGAGCAGTCAAACTGATTTATAAGAGGATGAAGAGCAGTCAAACTGCTTTATAAAAGGATGAAGAGCAGTCAAACTGTTTTATAAAAGGATGAAGAGCAGTCAAACTGTTTTATACAAGGATGTAGAGCAGTCAGACTGTTTTACAAGAGGATGAAGAGCAGTCAACCTGTTTTACAAGAGGATGAAGAGCAGTCAAACTGTTTTATAAGAGGATGAAGAGCAGTCAAACTGCTTTATAAAAGAATGAAGAGCAGTCAAACTGTTTTATAAGAGGACGAAGAGCAGTCAAACTGATTTATAAGAGGATGAAGAGCAGTCAAACTGCTTTATAAAAGGATGAAGAGCAGTCAAACTGTTTTATAAGAGGACGAAGAGCAGTCAAACTGATTTATAAGAGGATGAAAAGCAGTCAAACTGCTTTATAAAAGGATGAAGAGTAGTCAAACTGTTTTATAAGAGGACAAAGAGCAGTCAAACTGATTTATAATCGGACGAAGAGCAGTCAAACTGTTCTATAGGAGGATGAAGCGCAGTCAAACTGGTTTATAGGAGGATGAAGAGCAGTCAAACTGCTTTATAAGAGGATGAAGAGCAGTCAAACTGATTTATAAGAGGATGAAGAGCAGTCAAACTGCTTTATAAAAGGATGAAGAGCAGTCAAACTGTTTTATAAGAGGATGAAGAGCAGTCAAACTGATTTATAATCGGATGAAGAGCAGTCAAACTGATTTATAAGAGGATGAAGAGCAGTCAAACTGCTTTATAAAAGGATGAAGAGCAGTCAAATTGATTTATAAGAGGATGAAGAGCAGTCAAACTGCTTTATAAAAGGATGAAGAGCAGTCAAACTGTTTTATACGAGGATATAGAGCAGTCAGACTGTTTTACAAGAGGATGAAGAGCAGTCAACCTGTTTTACAAGAGGATGAAGAGCAGTCAAACTGTTTTATAAGAGGATGAAGAGCAGTCAAACTGCTTTATAAAAGGATGAAGAGCAGTCAAACTGATTTATAATCGGATGAAGAGCAGTCAAACTGATTTATAAGAGGATGACGAGCAGTCAAACTGCTTTATAAAAGGATGAAGAGCAGTCAATCTGTTTTATAAGAGGACGAAGAGCAGTCAAACTGATTTATAATCGGACGAAGAGCAGTCAAACTGTTCTATAGGAGGATGAAGCGCAGTCAAACTGGTTTATAGGAGGATGAAGAGCAGTCAAACTGCTTTATAAGAGGATGAAGAGCAGTCAAACTGATTTATAAGAGGATGAAGAGCAGTCAAACTGCTTTATAAAAGGATGAAGAGCAGTCAAACTGTTTTATAAGGGTATGAAGAGCAGTCAACCTGTTTTATAGGAGGATGAAGAGCAGTCAAACTGATTTATAAGAGGACGAAGAGCAGTCAAATTGATTTATAAGAGGATGAAGAGCAGTCAAACTGCTTTATAAAAGGATGAAGAGTAGTCAAACTGTTTTATAAGAGGACAAAGAGCAGTCAAACTGATTTATAATCGGACGAAGAGCAGTCAAACTGTTCTATAGGAGGATGAAGCGCAGTCAAACTGGTTTATAGGAGGATGAAGAGCAGTCAAACTGCTTTATAAGAGGAGGAAGAGCAGTCAAACTGATTTATAAGAGGATGAAGAGCAGTCAAACTGCTTTATAAAAGGATGAAGAGCAGTCAAACTGTTTTATAAGAGGATGAAGAGCAGTCAAACTGATTTATAATCGGATGAAGAGCAGTCAAACTGATTTATAAGAGGATGAAGAGCAGTCAAACTGCTTTATAAAAGGATGAAGAGCAGTAAATTGATTTATAAGAGGATGAAGAGCAGTCAAACTGCTTTATAAAAGGATGAAGAGCAGTCAAACTGTTTTATACGAGGATATAGAGCAGTCAGACTGTTTTACAAGAGGATGAAGAGCAGTCAACCTGTTTTACAAGAGGATGAAGAGCAGTCAAACTGTTTTATAAGAGGATGAAGAGCAGTCAAATTGCTTTATGAAAGGATGAAGAGCAGTCAAACTGATTTATAATCGGATGAAGAGCAGTCAAACTGATTTATAAGAGGATGACGAGCAGTCAAACTGCTTTATAAAAGGATGAAGAGCAGTCAATCTGTTTTATAAGAGGACGAAGAGCAGTCAAACTGATTTATAATCGGACGAAGAGCAGTCAAACTGTTCTATAGGAGGATGAAGCGCAGTCAAACTGGTTTATAGGAGGATGAAGAGCAGTCAAACTGCTTTATAAGAGGATGAAGAGCAGTCAAACTGATTTATAAGAGGATGAAGAGCAGTCAAACTGCTTTATAAAAGGATGAAGAGCAGTCAAACTGTTTTATAAAAGGATGAAGAGCAGTCAAACTGTTTTATACAAGGATGTAGAGCAGTCAGACTGTTTTACAAGAGGATGAAGAGCAGTCAACCTGTTTTACAAGAGGATGAAGAGCAGTCAAACTGTTTTATAAGAGGATGAAGAGCAGTCAAACTGCTTTATAAAAGAATGAAGAGCAGTCAAACTGTTTTATAAGAGGACGAAGAGCAGTCAAACTGATTTATAAGAGGATGAAGAGCAGTCAAACTGATTTATAAGAGGATGAAGAGCAGTCAAACTGCTTTATAAAAGGATGAAGAGCAGTCAAACTGTTTTATAAGAGGACGAAGAGCTGTCAATCTGATTTATAAGAGGATGAAGAGCAGTCAAACTGCTTTATAAAAGGATGAAGAGTAGTCAAACTGTTTTATAAGAGGACAAAGAGCAGTCAAACTGATTTATAATCGGACGAAGAGCAGTCAAACTGTTCTATAGGAGGATGAAGCGCAGTCAAACTGGTTTATAGGAGTATGAAGAGCAGTCAAACTGCTTTATAAGAGGATGAAGAGCAGTCAAACTGATTTATAAGAGGATGAAGAGCAGTCAAACTGCTTTATAAAAGGATGAAGAGCTGTCAAACTGTTTTATAAGAGGATGAAGAGCAGTCAAACTGATTTATAATCGGATGAAGAGCAGTCAAACTGATTTATAAGAGGATGAAGAGCAGTCAAACTGCTTTATAAAAGGATGAAGAGCAGTCAAATTGATTTATAAGAGGATGAAGAGCAGTCAAACTGCTTTATAAAAGGATGAAGAGCAGTCAAACTGTTTTATACGAGGATGTACAGCAGTCAGACTGTTTTACAAGAGGATGAAGAGCAGTCAACCTGTTTTACAAGAGGATGAAGAGCAGTCAAATTGATTTATAAGAGGATGAAAAGCAGTCAAACTGCTTTATAAAAGGATGAAGAGCAGTCAAACTGTTTTATAAGAGGATGAAGAGCAGTCAAACTGCTTTATAAAAGGATGAAGAGCAGTCAAACTGATTTATAATCGGATGAAGAGCAGTCAAACTGATTTATAAGAGGATGACGAGCAGTCAAACTGCTTTATAAAAGGATGAAGAGCAGTCAATCTGTTTTATAAGAGGACGAAGAGCAGTCAAACTGATTTATAATCGGACGAAGAGCAGTCAAACTGTTCTATAGGAGGATGAAGCGCAGTCAAACTGGTTTATAGGAGGATGAAGAGCAGTCAAACTGCTTTATAAGAGGATGAAGAGCAGTCAAACTGATTTATAAGAGGATGAAGAGCAGTCAAACTGCTTTATAAAAGGATGAAGAGCAGTCAAACTGTTTTATACAAGGATGTAGAGCAGTCAGACTGTTTTACAAGAGGATGATGAGCAGGCAACCTGTTTTACAAGAGGATGAAGAGCAGTCAAACGGATTTATAAGAGGATGAAGAGCAGTCAAATTGATTTATAAGAGGATGAAGAGCAGTCAAACTGCTTTATAAAAGGATGAAGAGCAGTCAAACTGTTTTATACGAGGATGTACAGCAGTCAGACTGTTTTACAAGAGGATGAAGAGCAGTCAACCTGTTTTACAAGAGGATGAAGAGCAGTCAAATTGATTTATAAGAGGATGAAAAGCAGTCAAACTGCTTTATAAAAGGATGAAGAGCAGTCAAACTGTTTTATACGAGGATGTACAGCAGTCAAACTGTTTTATAAGAGGATGAAGAGCAGTCAAACTGCTTTATAAAAGAATGAAGAGCAGTCAAACTGTTTTATAAGAGGACGAAGAGCAGTCAAACTGATTTATAATCGGATGAAGAGCAGTCAAACTGATTTATAAGAGGATGAAGAGCAGTCAAACTGCTTTATAAAAGAATGAAGAGCAGTCAAACTGTTTTATAAGAGGACGAAGAGCAGTCAAACTGATTTAAAAGAGGATGAAGAGCAGTCAAAATGCTTTATAAAAGGATGAAGAGCAGTCAAACTGTTTTATAAGAGGACGAACAGCAGTCAAACTGATTTATAATCGGACGAAGAGCAGTCAAACTGTTCTATAGGAGGATGAAGCGCAGTCAAACTGGTTTATAGGAGGATGAAGAGCAGTCAAACTGCTTTATAAAAGGATGAAGAGCAGTCAAACTGATTTATAAGAGGACGAAGAGCAGTCAAACTGATTTATAATCGGATGAAGAGCAGTCAAACTGATTTATAAAAGGATGAAGAGCAGTCAAACTGCTTTATAAAAGGATGAAGAGCAGTCAAACTGTTTTATAAGAGGACGAAGAGCAGTAAAACTGATTTATAATAGGACGAAGATCAGTCAAACTGATTTATTATCGGACGAAGAGCAGTCAAACGGTTTTATAAGACGATGAAGAGCAGTCAATCTGATTTATAAGAGGATGAAGAGCAGTCAAACTGCTTTATAAAAGGATGAAGAGCAGTCAAACTGTTTTATAAAAGGATGAAGAGCAGTCAAACTGTTTTATACAAGGATGTAGAGCAGTCAGACTGTTTTACAAGAGGATGAAGAGCAGTCAACCTGTTTTACAAGAGGATGAAGAGCAGTCAAACTGTTTTATAAGAGGATGAAGAGCAGTCAAACTGCTTTATAAAAGAATGAAGAGCAGTCAAACTGTTTTATAAGAGCACGAAGAGCAGTCAAACTGATTTATAAGAGGATGAAGAGCAGTCAAACTGATTTATAAGAGGATGAAGAGCAGTCAAACTGCTTTATAAAAGGATGAAGAGCAGTCAAACTGTTTTATAAGAGGACGAAGAGCAGTCAAACTGATTTATAAGAGGATGAAGAGCAGTCAAACTGCTTTATAAAAGGATGAAGAGTAGTCAAACTGTTTTATAAGAGGACAAAGAGCAGTCAAACTGATTTATAATCGGACGAAGAGCAGTCAAACTGTTCTATAGGAGGATGAAGCGCAGTCAAACTGGTTTATAGGAGGATGAAGAGCAGTCAAACTGCTTTATAAGAGGATGAAGAGCAGTCAAACTGATTTATAAGAGGATGAAGAGCAGTCAAACTGCTTTATAAAAGGATGAAGAGCAGTCAAACTGTTTTATAAGAGGATGAAGAGCAGTCAAACTGATTTATAATCGGATGAAGAGCAGTCAAACTGATTTATAAGAGGATGAAGAGCAGTCAAACTGCTTTATAAAAGGATGAAGAGCAGTCAAATTGATTTATAAGAGGATGCAGAGCAGTCAAACTGCTTTATAAAAGGATGAAGAGCAGTCAAACTGTTTTATACGAGGATATAGAGCAGTCAGACTGTTTTACAAGAGGATGAAGAGCAGTCAACCTGTTTTACAAGAGGATGAAGAGCAGTCAAACTGTTTTATAAGATGATGAAGAGCAGTCAAACTGCTTTATAAAAGGATGAAGAGCAGTCAAACTGATTTATAAGAGGATGAAGAGCAGTCAAACTGCTTTATAAAAGGATGAAGAGCAGTCAAACTGTTTTATAAGAGGACGAAGAGCAGTCAAACTGCTTTATAAAAGGATGAAGAGCAGTCAAACTGATTTATAATCGGATGAAGAGCAGTCAAACTGATTTATAAGAGGATGACGAGCAGTCAAACTGCTTTATAAAAGGATGAAGAGCAGTCAATCTGTTTTATAAGAGGACGAAGAGCAGTCAAACTGATTTATAATCGGACGAAGAGCAGTCAAACTGTTCTATAGGAGGATGAAGCGCAGTCAAACTGGTTTATAGGAGGATGAAGAGCAGTCAAACTGCTTTATAAGAGGATGAAGAGCAGTCAAACTGATTTATAAGAGGATGAAGAGCAGTCAAACTGCTTTATAAAAGGATGAAGAGCAGTCAAACTGTTTTATACGAGGATGTACAGCAGTCAAACTGTTTTATAAGAGGATGAAGAGCAGTCAAACTGCTTTATAAAAGAATGAAGAGCAGTCAAACTGTTTTATAAGAGGACGAAGAGCAGTCAAACTGATTTATAATCGGATGAAGAGCAGTCAAACTGATTTATAAGAGGATGAAGAGCAGTCAAACTGCTTTATAAAAGAATGAAGAGCAGTCAAACTGTTTTATAAGAGGACGAAGAGCAGTCAAACTGATTTATAATCGGACGAAGAGCAGTCAAACTGTTCTATAGGAGGATGAAGAGCAGTCAAACTGGTTTATAGGAGGATGAAGAGCAGTCAAACAGCTTTATAAGAGGATGAAGAGCAGTCAAACTGATTTAAAAGAGGATGAAGAGCAGTCAAAATGCTTTATAAAAGGATGAAGAGCAGTCAAACTGTTTTATAAGAGGACGAAGAGCAGTCAAACTGATTTATAATCGGACGAAGAGCAGTCAAACTGTTCTATAGGAGGATGAAGAGCAGTCAAACTGATTTATAAAAGGATGAAGAGCAGTCAAACTGCTTTATAAAAGGATGAAGAGCAGTCAAACTGTTTTATAAGAGGACGAAGAGCAGTAAAACTGATTTATAATCGGACGAAGAACAGTCAAACTGATTTATTATCGGACGAAGAGCAGTCAAACGGTTTTATAAGACGATGAAGAGCAGTCAATCTGATTTATAAGAGGATGAAGAGCAGTCAAACTGCTTTATAAAAGGATGAAGAGCAGACAAACTGTTTTATAAAAGGATGAAGAGCAGTCAAACTGTTTTATACAAGGATGTAGAGCAGTCAGACTGTTTTACAAGAGGATGAAGAGCAGTCAACCTGTTTTACAAGAGGATGAAGAGCAGTGAAACTGTTTTATAAGAGGATGAAGAGCAGTCAAACTGCTTTATAAAAGAATGAAGAGCAGTCAAACTGTTTTATAAGAGGACGAAGAGCAGTCAAACTGATTTATAAGAGGATGAAGAGCAGTCAAACTGATTTATAAGAGGATGAAGAGCAGTCAAACTGCTTTATAAAAGGATGAAGAGCAGTCAAACTGTTTTATAAGAGGACGAAGAGCAGTCAAACTGATTTATAAGAGGATGAAGAGCAGTCAAACTGCTTTATAAAAGGATGAAGAGTAGTCAAACTGTTTTATAAGAGGACAAAGAGCAGTCAAACTGATTTATAATCGGACGAAGAGCAGTCAAACTGTTCTATAGGAGGATGAAGCGCAGTCAAACTGGTTTATAGGAGGATGAAGAGCAGTCAAACTGCTTTATAAGAGGATGAAGAGCAGTCAAACTGTTTTATAAGAGGATGAAGAGCAGTCAAACTGATTTATAATCGGATGAAGAGCAGTCAAACTGATTTATAAGAGGATGAAGAGCAGTCAAACTGCTTTACAAGAGGATGAAGAGCAGTCAAATTGATTTATAAGAGGATGAAGAGCAGTCAAACTGCTTTATAAAAGGATGAAGAGCAGTCAAACTGTTTTATACGAGGATATAGAGCAGTCAGACTGTTTTACAAGAGGATGAAGAGCAGTCAACCTGTTTTACAAGAGGATGAAGAGCAGTCAAACTGTTTTATAAGAGGATGAAGAGCAGTCAAACTGCTTTATAAAAGGATGAAGAGCAGTCAAACTGATTTATAAGAGGATGAAGAGCAGTCAAACTGCTTTATAAAAGGATGAAGAGCAGTCAAACTGTTTTATAAGAGGACGAAGAGCAGTCAAACTGATTTATAATCGGACGAAGAGCAGTCAAACGGTTATATAGGAGGATGAAGCGCAGTCAAACTGGTTTATAGGAGGATGAAGAGCAGTCAAACTGCTTTATAAAAGGATGAAGAGCAGTCAAACTGATTTATAAGAGGATGAAGAGCAGTCAAACTGCTTTATAAAAGGATGAAGAGCAGTCAAACTGTTTTATAAGCGGACGAAGAGCAGTCAAACTGATTTATAATCGGACGAAGAGCAGTCAAACTGATTTATAATCGGACGAAGAGCAGTCAAACGGTTTTATAAGAGGATGAAGAGCAGTCAAATTGATTTATAAGAGGATGAAGAGCAGTCAAACTGCTTTATAAAAGGATGAAGAGCAGTCAAACTGTTTTATACAAGGATGTAGAGCAGTCAGACTGTTTTACAAGAGGATGAAGAGCAGTCAACCTGTTTTACAAGAGGATGAAGAGCAGTCAAACTGTTTTATAAGAGGATGAAGAGCAGTCAAACTGATTTATAAGAGGATGAAGAGCAGTCAAACTGCTTTATAAAAGGATGAAGAGCAGTCAAACTGTTTTATAAGAGGATGAAGAGCAGTCAAACTGATTTATAATCGAATGAAGAGCAGTCAAACTGATTTATAAGAGGATGAAGAGCAGTCAAACTGCTTTATAAAAGGATGAAGAGCAGTCAAATTGATTTATAAGAGGATGAAGAGCAGTCAAACTGCTTTATAAAAGGATGAAGAGCAGTCAAACTGTTTTATACGAGGATATAGAGCAGTCAGACTGTTTTACCAGAGGATGAAGAGCAGTCAACCTGTTTTACAAGAGGATGAAGAGCAGTCAAACTGTTTTATAAGAGGATGAAGAGCAGTCAAACTGCTTTATAAAAGGATGAAGAGCAGTCAAACTGATTTATAAGAGGATGAAGAGCAGTCAAACTGCTTTATAAAAGGATGAAGAACAGTCAAACTGTTTTATAAGAGGACGAAGAGCATTCAAACTGATTTATAATCGGACGAAGAGCAGTCAAACGGTTATATAGGAGGATGAAGCGCAGTCAAACTGGTTTATAGGAGGATGAAGAGCAGTCAAACTGCTTTATAAAAGGATGAAGAGCAGTCAAACTTATTTATAAGAGGATGAAGAGCAGTCAAACTGCTTTATAAAAGGATGAAGAGCAGTCAAACTGTTTTATAAGCGGACGAAGAGCAGTCAAACTGATTTATAATCGGACGAAGAGCAGTCAAACTGATTTATAATCGGACGAAGAGCAGTCAAACGGTTTTATAAGAGGATGAAGAGCAGTCAAATTGATTTATAAGAGGATGAAGAGCAGTCAAACTGCTTTATAAAAGGATGAAGAGCAGTCAAACTGTTTTATACAAGGATGTAGAGCAGTCAGACTGTTTTACAAGAGGATGAAGAGCAGTCAACCTGTTTTACAAGAGGATGAAGAGCAGTCAAACTGTTTTATAAGAGGATGAAGAGCAGTCAAACTGATTTATAAGAGGATGAAGAGCAGTCAAACTGCTTTATAAAAGGATGAAGAGCAGTCAAACTGTTTTATAAGAGGATGAAGAGCAGTCAAACTGATTTATAATCGGATGAAGAGCAGTCAAACTGATTTATAAGAGGATGAAGAGCAGTTAAACTGCTTTATAAAAGGATGAAGAGCAGTCAAATTGATTTATAAGAGGATGAAGAGCAGTCAAACTGCTTTATAAAAGGATGAAGAGCAGTCAAACTGTTTTATACGAGGATATAGAGCAGTCAGACTGTTTTACAAGAGGATGAAGAGCAGTCAACCTGTTTTACAAGAGGATGAAGAGCAGTCAAACTGTTTTATAAGAGGATGAACAGCAGTCAAACTGCTTTATAAAAGGATGAAGAGCAGTCAAACTGATTTATAAGAGGATGAAGAGCAGTCAAACTGCTTTATAAAAGGATGAAGAGCAGTCAAACTGTTTTATAAGAGGACGAAGAGCAGTCAAACTGATTTATAATCGGACGAAGAGCAGTCAAACGTTTATATAGGAGGATGAAGCGCAGTCAAACTGGTTTATAGGAGGATGAAGAGCAGTCAAACTGCTTTATAAAAGGATGAAGAGCAGTCAAACTGATTTATAAGAGGATGAAGAGCAGTCAAACTGTTTTATACGAGGATATAGAGCAGTCAGACTGTTTTACAAGAGGATGAAGAGCAGTCAACCTGTTTTACAAGAGGATGAAGAGCAGTCAAACTGTTTTATAAGAGGATGAAGAGCAGTCAAACTGCTTTATAAAAGGATGAAGAGCAGTCAAACTGATTTATAAGAGGATGAAGAGCAGTCAAACTGCTTTATAAAAGGATGAAGAGCAGTCAAACTGTTTTATAAGAGGACGAAGAGCAGTCAAACTGATTTATAATCGGACGAAGAGCAGTCAAACGGTTATATAGGAGGATGAAGCGCAGTCAAACTGGTTTATAGGAGGATGAAGAGCAGTCAAACTGCTTTATAAAAGGATGAAGAGCAGTCAAACTGATTTATAAGAGGATGAAGAGCAGTCAAACTGCTTTATAAAAGGATGAAGAGCAGTCAAACTGTTTTATAAGAGGACGAAGAGCAGTCAAACTGATTTATAATCGGACGAAGAGCAGTCAAACGTTTATATAGAAGGATGAAGCGCAGTCAAACTGGTTTATAGGAGGATGAAGAGCAGTCAAACTGCTTTATAAAAGGATGAAGAGCAGTCAAACTGATTTATAAGAGGATGAAGAGCAGTCAAACTGTTTTATACGAGGATATAGAGCAGTCAGACTGTTTTACAAGAGGATGAAGAGCAGTCAACCTGTTTTACAAGAGGATGAAGAGCAGTCAAACTGTTTTATAAGAGGATGAAGAGCAGTCAAACTGCTTTATAAAAGGATGAAGAGCAGTCAAACTGATTTATAAGAGGATGAAGAGCAGTCAAACTGCTTTATAAAAGGATGAAGAGCAGTCAAACTGTTTTATAAGAGGACGAAGAGCAGTCAAACTGATTTATAATCGGACGAAGAGCAGTCAAACGGTTATATAGGAGGATGAAGCGCAGTCAAACTGGTTTATAGGAGGATGAAGAGCAGTCAAACTGCTTTATAAAAGGATGAAGAGCAGTCAAACTGATTTATAAGAGGATGAAGAGCAGTCAAACTGCTTTATAAAAGGATGAAGAGCAGTCAAACTGTTTTATAAGAGGATGAAGAGCAGTCAAACTGCTTTATAAAAGGATGAAGAGCAGTCAAACTTATTTATAAGAGGATGAAGAGCAGTCAAACTGCTTTATAAAAGGATGAAGAGCAGTCAAACTGTTTTATAAGCGGACGAAGAGCAGTCAAACTGATTTATAATCGGACGAAGAGCAGTCAAACTGATTTATAATCGGACGAAGAGCAGTCAAACGGTTTTATAAGAGGATGAAGAGCAGTCAAATTGATTTATAAGAGGATGAAGAGCAGTCAAACTGCTTTATAAAAGGATGAAGAGCAGTCAAACTGTTTTATACAAGGATGTAGAGCAGTCAGACTGTTTTACAAGAGGATGAAGAGCAGTCAACCTGTTTTACAAGAGGATGAAGAGCAGTCAAACTGTTTTATAAGAGGATGAAGAGCAGTCAAACTGATTTATAAGAGGATGAAGAGCAGTCAAACTGCTTTATAAAAGGATGAAGAGCAGTCAAACTGTTTTATAAGAGGATGAAGAGCAGTCAAACTGATTTATAATCGGATGAAGAGCAGTCAAACTGATTTATAAGAGGATGAAGAGCAGTTAAACTGCTTTATAAAAGGATGAAGAGCAGTCAAATTGATTTATAAGAGGATGAAGAGCAGTCAAACTGCTTTATAAAAGGATGAAGAGCAGTCAAACTGTTTTATACGAGGATATAGAGCAGTCAGACTGTTTTACAAGAGGATGAAGAGCAGTCAACCTGTTTTACAAGAGGATGAAGAGCAGTCAAACTGTTTTATAAGAGGATGAAGAGCAGTCAAACTGCTTTATAAAAGGATGAAGAGCAGTCAAACTGATTTATAAGAGGATGAAGAGCAGTCAAACTGCTTTATAAAAGGATGAAGAGCAGTCAAACTGTTTTATAAGAGGACGAAGAGCAGTCAAACTGATTTATAATCGGACGAAGAGCAGTCAAACGTTTATATAGGAGGATGAAGCGCAGTCAAACTGGTTTATAGGAGGATGAAGAGCAGTCAAACTGCTTTATAAAAGGATGAAGAGCAGTCAAACTGATTTATAAGAGGATGAAGAGCAGTCAAACTGTTTTATACGAGGATATAGAGCAGTCAGACTGTTTTACAAGAGGATGAAGAGCAGTCAACCTGTTTTACAAGAGGATGAAGAGCAGTCAAACTGTTTTATAAGAGGATGAAGAGCAGTCAAACTGCTTTATAAAAGGATGAAGAGCAGTCAAACTGATTTATAAGAGGATGAAGAGCAGTCAAACTGCTTTATAAAAGGATGAAGAGCAGTCAAACTGTTTTATAAGAGGACGAAGAGCAGTCAAACTGATTTATAATCGGACGAAGAGCAGTCAAACGGTTATATAGGAGGATGAAGCGCAGTCAAACTGGTTTATAGGAGGATGAAGAGCAGTCAAACTGCTTTATAAAAGGATGAAGAGCAGTCAAACTGATTTATAAGAGGATGAAGAGCAGTCAAACTGCTTTATAAAAGGATGAAGAGCAGTCAAACTGTTTTTTAAGCGGACGAAGAGCAGTCAAACTGATTTATAAGAGGATGAAGAGCAGTCAAACTGATTTATAAGAGGATGAAGAGCAGTCAAACTGCTTTATAAAAGGATGAAGAGCAGTCAAACTGATTTATAAGAGGATGAAGAGCAGTCAAACTGCTTTATAAAAGGATGAAGAGCAGTCAAACTGTTTTATACGAGGATATAGAGCAGTCAGACTGTTTTACAAGAGGATGAAGAGCAGTCAACCTGTTTTACAAGAGGATGAAGAGCAGTCAAACTGTTTTATAAGAGGATGAAGAGCAGTCAAACTGCTTTATAAAAGGATGAAGAGCAGTCAAACTGATTTATAAGAGGATGAAGAGCAGTCAAACTGCTTTATAAAAGGATGAAGAGCAGTCAAACTGTTTTATAAGAGGACGAAGAGCAGTCAAACTGATTTATAATCGGACGAAGAGCAGTCAAACGTTTATATAGGAGGATGAAGCGCAGTCAAACTGGTTTATAGGAGGATGAAGAGCAGTCAAACTGCTTTATAAAAGGATGAAGAGCAGTCAAACTGATTTATAAGAGGATGAAGAGCAGTCAAACTGTTTTATACGAGGATATAGAGCAGTCAGACTGTTTTACAAGAGGATGAAGAGCAGTCAACCTGTTTTACAAGAGGATGAAGAGCAGTCAAACTGTTTTATAAGAGGATGAAGAGCAGTCAAACTGCTTTATAAAAGGATGAAGAGCAGTCAAACTGATTTATAAGAGGATGAAGAGCAGTCAAACTGCTTTATAAAAGGATGAAGAGCAGTCAAACTGTTTTATAAGAGGACGAAGAGCAGTCAAACTGATTTATAATCGGACGAAGAGCAGTCAAACGGTTATATAGGAGGATGAAGCGCAGTCAAACTGGTTTATAGGAGGATGAAGAGCAGTCAAACTGCTTTATAAAAGGATGAAGAGCAGTCAAACTGATTTATAAGAGGATGAAGAGCAGTCAAACTGCTTTATAAAAGGATGAAGAGCAGTCAAACTGTTTTTTAAGCGGACGAAGAGCAGTCAAACTGATTTATAAGAGGATGAAGAGCAGTCAAACTGATTTATAAGAGGATGAAGAGCAGTCAAACTGCTTTATAAAAGGATGAAGAGCAGTCAAACTGATTTATAAGAGGATGAAGAGCAGTCAAACTGCTTTATAAAAGGATGAAGAGTAGTCAAACTGTTTTATAAGAGGACAAAGAGCAGTCAAACTGATTTATAATCGGACGAAGAGCAGTCAAACTGTTCTATAGGAGGATGAAGCGCAGTCAAACTGGTTTATAGGAGGATGAAGAGCAGTCAAACTGCTTTATAAGAGGATGAAGAGCAGTCAAACTGATTTATAAGAGGATGAAGAGCAGTCAAACTGCTTTATAAAAGGATGAAGAGCAGTCAAACTGTTTTATAAGAGGATGAAGAGCAGTCAAACTGATTTATAATCGGATGAAGAGCAGTCAAACTGATTTATAAGAGGATGAAGAGCAGTCAAACTGCTTTATAAAAGGATGAAGAGCAGTCAAATTGATTTATAAGAGGATGAAGAGCAGTCAAACTGCTTTATAAAAGGATGAAGAGCAGTCAAACTGTTTTATACGAGGATATAGAGCAGTCAGACTGTTTTACAAGAGGATGAAGAGCAGTCAACCTGTTTTACAAGAGGATGAAGAGCAGTCAAACTGTTTTATAAGAGGATGAAGAGCAGTCAAACTGCTTTATAAAAGGATGAAGAGCAGTCAAACTGATTTATAATCGGATGAAGAGCAGTCAAACTGATTTATAAGAGGATGACGAGCAGTCAAACTGCTTTATAAAAGGATGAAGAGCAGTCAATCTGTTTTATAAGAGGACGAAGAGCAGTCAAACTGATTTATAATCGGAAGAAGAGCAGCCAAACTGTTCTATAGGAGGATGAAGCGCAGTCAAACTGGTTTATAGGAGGATGAAGAGCAGTCAAACTGCTTTATAAGAGGATGAAGAGCAGTCAAACTGATTTATAAGAGGATGAAGAGCAGTCAAACTGCTTTATAAAAGGATGAAGAGCAGTCAAACTGTTTTATAAGCGGACGAAGAGCAGTCAAACTGATTTATAATCGGACGAAGAGCAGTCAAACTGATTTATAATCGGACGAAGAGCAGTCAAACGGTTTTATAAGAGGATGAAGAGCAGTCAAATTGATTTATAAGAGGATGAAGAGCAGTCAAACTGCTTTATAAAATAATGAAGAGCAGTCAAACTGTTTTATACGAGGATGTACAGCAGTCAGACTGTTTTACAAGAGGATGAAGAGCAGTCAACCTGTTTTACAAGAGGATGAAGAGCAGTCAAATTGATTTATAAGAGGATGAAGAGCAGTCAAACTGCTTTATAAAAGGATGAAGAGCAGTCAAACTGTTTTATACGAGGATGTACAGCAGTCAAACTGTTTTATAAGAGGATGAAGAGCAGTCAAACTACTTTATAAAAGAATGAAGAGCAGTCAAACTGTTTTATAAGAGGACGAAGAGCAGTCAAACTGATTTATAATCGGATGAAGAGCAGTCAAACTGATTTATAAGAGGATGAAGAGCAGTCAAACTGCTTTATAAAAGGATGAAGAGCAGTCAAACTGTTTTATAAGAGGACGAAGAGCAGTCAAACTGATTTATAATCGGACGAAGAGCAGTCAAACTGTTTTATAGGAGGATGAAGAGCAGTCAAACTGGTTTATAGGAGGATGAAGAGCATTCAAACAGCTTTATAAGAGGATGAAGAGCAGTCAAACTGATTTAAAAGAGGATGAAGAGCAGTCAAACTGCTTTATAAAAGGATGAAGAGCAGTCAAACTGTTTTATAAGAGGACGAAGAGCAGTCAAACTGATTTATAATCGGACGAAGAGCAGTCAAACTGTTCTATAGGAGGATGAAGCGCAGTCAAACTGGTTTATAGGAGGATGAAGAGCAGTCAAACTGCTTTATAAAAGGATGAAGAGCAGTCAAACTGATTTATAAGAGGACGAAGAGCAGTCAAACTGATTTATAATCGGATGAAGAGCAGTCAAACTGATTTATAAAAGGATGAAGAGCAGTCAAACTGCTTTATAAAAGGATGAAGAGCAGTCAAACTGTTTTATAAGAGGACGAAGAGCAGTAAAACTGATTTATAATCGGACGAAGAACAGTCAAACTGATTTATTATCGGACGAAGAGCAGTCAAACGGTTTTATAAGACGATGAAGAGCAGTCAATCTGATTTATAAAAGGATGAAGAGCAGTCAAACTGCTTTATAAAAGGATGAAGAGCAGTCAAACTGTTTTATAAAAGGATGAAGAGCAGTCAAACTGTTTTATACAAGGATGTAGAGCAGTCAGACTGTTTTACAAGAGGATGAAGAGCAGTCAACCTGTTTTACAAGAGGATGAAGAGCAGTCAAACTGTTTTATAAGAGGATGAAGAGCAGTCAAACTGCTTTATAAAAGAATGAAGAGCAGTCAAACTGTTTTATAAGAGGACGAAGAGCAGTCAAACTGATTTATAAGAGGATGAAGAGCAGTCAAACTGCTTTATAAAAGGATGAAGAGCAGTCAAACTGTTTTATAAGAGGACGAAGAGCAGTCAAACTGATTTATAAGAGGATGAAGAGCAGTCAAACTGCTTTATAAAAGGATGAAGAGTAGTCAAACTGTTTTATAAGAGGACAAAGAGCAGTCAAACTGATTTATAATCGGACGAAGAGCAGTCAAACTGTTCTATAGGAGGATGAAGCGCAGTCAAACTGGTTTATAGGAGGATGAAGAGCAGTCAAACTGCTTTATAAGAGGATGAAGAGCAGTCAAACTGATTTATAAGAGGATGAAGAGCAGTCAAACTGCTTTATAAAAGGATTAAGAGCAGTCAAACTGTTTTATAAGAGGATGAAGAGCAGTCAAACTGATTTATAATCGGATGAAGAGCAGTCAAACTGATTTATAAGAGGATGAAGAGCAGTCAAACTGCTTTATAAAAGGATGAAGAGCAGTCAAATTGATTTATAAGAGGATGAAGAGCAGTCAAACTGATTTATAAAAGGATGAAGAGCAGTCAAACTGTTTTATACAAGGATATAGAGCAGTCAGACTGTTTTACAAGAGGATGAAGAGCAGTCAACCTGTTTTACAAGAGGATGAAGAGCAGTCAAACTGTTTTATAAGAGGATGAAGAGCAGTCAAACTGCTTTATAAAAGGATGAAGAGCAGTCAAACTGATTTATAATCGGATGAAGAGCAGTCAAACTGATTTATAAGAGGATGACGAGCAGTCAAACTGCTTTATAAAAGGATGAAGAGCAGTCAATCTGTTTTATAAGAGGACGAAGAGCAGTCAAACTGATTTATAATCGGACGAAGAGCAGTCAAACTGTTCTATAGGAGGATGAAGCACAGTCAAACTGGTTTATAGGAGGATGAAGAGCAGTCAAACTGCTTTATAAGAGGATGAAGAGCAGTCAAACTGATTTATAAGAGGATGAAGAGCAGTCAAACTGCTTTATAAAAGGATGAAGAGCAGTCAAACTGTTTTATACAAGGATGTAGAGCAGTCAGACTGTTTTACAAGAGGATGATGAGCAGGCAACCTGTTTTACAAGAGGATGAAGAGCAGTCAAACGGATTTATAAGAGGATGAAGAGCAGTCAAATTGATTTATAAGAGGATGAAGAGCAGTCAAACTGCTTTATAAAAGGATGAAGAGCAGTCAAACTGTTTTATACGAGGATGTACAGCAGTCAAACTGTTTTATAAGAGGATGAAGAGCAGTCAAACTACTTTATAAAAGAATGAAGAGCAGTCAAACTGTTTTATAAGAGGATGAAGAGCAGTCAAACTGTTTTATAAGAGGACGAAGAGCAGTCAAACTGATTTATAAGAGGATGAAGAGCAGTCAAACTGCTTTATAAAAGGATGAAGAGTAGTCAAACTGTTTTATAAGAGGACAAAGAGCAGTCAAACTGATTTATAATCGGACGAAGAGCAGTCAAACTGTTCTATAGGAGGATGAAGCGCAGTCAAACTGGTTTATAGGAGGATGAAGAGCAGTCAAACTGCTTTATAAGAGGATGAAGAGCAGTCAAACTGATTTATAAGAGGATGAAGAGCAGTCAAACTGCTTTATAAAAGGGTGAAGAGCAGTCAAACTGTTTTATAAGAGGATGAAGAGCAGTCAAACTGATTTATAATCGGATGAAGAGCAGTCAAACTGATTTATAAGAGGATGAAGAGCAGTCAAACGGATTTATAAGAGGATGAAGAGCAGTCAAATTGATTTATAAGAGGATGAAGAGCAGTCAAACTGCTTTATAAAAGGATGAAGAGCAGTCAAACTGTTTTATACGAGGATGTACAGCAGTCAGACTGTTTTACAAGAGGATGAAGAGCAGTCAACCTGTTTTACAAGAGGATGAAGAGCAGTCAAATTGATTTATAAGAGGATGAAGAGCAGTCAAACTGCTTTATAAAAGGATGAAGAGCAGTCAAACTGTTTTATACGAGGATGTACAGCAGTCAAACTGTTTTATAAGAGGATGAAGAGCAGTCAAACTACTTTATAAAAGAATGAAGAGCAGTCAAACTGTTTTATAAGAGGACGAAGAGCAGTCAAACTGATTTATAATCGGATGAAGAGCAGTCAAACTGATTTATAAAAGGATGAAGAGCAGTCAAACTGCTTTATAAAAGGATGAAGAGCAGTCAAACTGTTTTATAAGAGGACGAAGAGCAGTCAAACTGATTTATAATCGGACGAAGAGCAGTCAAACTGTTCTATAGGAGGATGAAGAGCAGTCAAACTGGTTTATAGGAGGATGAAGAGCATTCAAACAGCTTTATAAGAGGATGAAGAGCAGTCAAACTGATTTAAAAGAGGATGAAGAGCAGTCAAACTGCTTTATAAAAGGATGAAGAGCAGTCAAACTGTTTTATACGAGGACATAGAGCAGTCAGACTGTTTTACAAGAGGATGAAGAGCAGTCAACCTGTTTTACAAGAGGATGAAGAGCAGTCAAACTGTTTTATAAGAGGATGAAGAGCAGTCAAACTGCTTTATAAAAGGATGAAGAGCAGTCAAACTGATTTATAATCGGATGAAGAGCAGTCAAACTGATTTATAAGAGGATGACGAGCAGTCAAACTGCTTTATAAAAGAATGAAGAGCAGTCAATCTGTTTTATAAGAGGACGAAGAGCAGTCAAACTGATTTATAATCGGAAGAAGAGCAGTCAAACTGTTCTATAGGAGGATGAAGCGCAGTCAAACTGGTTTATAGGAGGATGAAGAGCAGTCAAACTGCTTTATAAGAGGATGAAGAGCAGTCAAACTGATTTATAAGAGGACTAAGAGCAGTCAAACTGCTTTATAAAAGGATGAAGAGCAGTCAAACTGTTTTATAAGCGGACGAAGAGCAGTCAAACTGATTTATAATCGGACGAAGAGCAGTCAAACTGATTTATAATCGGACGAAGAGCAGTCAAACGGTTTTATAAGAGGATGAAGAGCAGTCAAATTGATTTATAAGAGGATGAAGAGCAGTCAAACTGCTTTATAAAATAATGAAGAGCAGTCAAACTGTTTTATACGAGGATGTACAGCAGTCAAACTGTTTTACAAGAGGATGAAGAGCAGTCAACCTGTTTTACAAGAGGATGAAGAGCAGTCAAATTGATTTATAAGAGGATGAAGAGCAGTCAAACTGCTTTATAAAAGGATGAAGAGCAGTCAAACTGTTTTATACGAGGATGTACAGCAGTCAAACTGTTTTATAAGAGGATGAAGAGCAGTCAAACTACTTTATAAAAGAATGAAGAGCAGTCAAACTGTTTTATAAGAGGACGAAGAGCAGTCAAACTGATTTATAATCGGATGAAGAGCAGTCAAACTGATTTATAAGAGGATGAAGAGCAGTCAAACTGCTTTATAAAAGGATGAAGAGCAGTCAAACTGTTTTATAAGAGGACGAAGAGCAGTCAAACTGATTTATAAGAGGACGAAGAGCAGTCAAACTGTTCTATAGGAGGATGAAGAGCAGTCAAACTGGTTTATAGGAGGATGAAGAGCATTCAAACAGCTTTATAAGAGGATGAAGAGCAGTCAAACTGATTTAAAATAGGATGAAGAGCAGTCAAACTGCTTTATAAAAGGATGAAGAGCAGTCAAACTGTTTTATAAGAGGACGAAGAGCAGTCAAACTGATTTATAATCGGACGAAGAGCAGTCAAACTGTTCTATAGGAGGATGAAGCGCAGTCAAACTGGTTTATAGGAGGATGAAGAGCAGTCAAACTGCTTTATAAAAGGATGAAGAGCAGTCAAACTGATTTATAGGAGGACGAAGAGCAGTCAAACTGATTTATAATCGGATGAAGAGCAGTCAAACTGATTTATAAAAGGATGAAGAGCAGTCAAACTGCTTTATAAAAGGATGAAGAGCAGTCAAACTGTTTTATAAGAGGACGAAGAGCAGTAAAACTGATTTATAATCGGACGAAGAACAGTCAAACTGATTTATTATTGGACGAAGAGCAGTCAAACGGTTTTATAAGACGATGAAGAGCAGTCAATCTGATTTATAAGAGGATGAAGAGCAGTCAAACTGCTTTATAAAAGAATGAAGAGCAGTCAAACTGTTTTATAAAAGGATGAAGAGCAGTCAAACTGTTTTATACAAGGATGTAGAGCAGTCAGACTGTTTTACAAGAGGATGAAGAGCAGTCAACCTGTTTTACAAGAGGATGAAGAGCAGTCAAACTGGTTTATAGGAGGATGAAGAGCATTCAAACAGCTTTATAAGAGGATGAAGAGCAGTCAAACTGATTTAAAAGAGGATGAAGAGCAGTCAAACTGCTTTATAAAAGGATGAAGAGCAGTCAAACTGTTTTATACGAGGATATAGAGCAGTCAGACTGTTTTACAAGAGGATGAAGAGCAGTCAACCTGTTTTACAAGAGGATGAAGAGCAGTCAAACTGTTTTATAAGAGGATGAAGAGCAGTCAAACTGCTTTATAAAAGGATGAAGAGCAGTCAAACTGATTTATAATCGGATGAAGAGCAGTCAAACTGATTTATAAGAGGATGACGAGCAGTCAAACTGCTTTATGAAAGGATGAAGAGCAGTCAATCTGTTTTATAAGAGGACGAAGAGCAGTCAAACTGATTTATAATCGGAAGAAGAGCAGTCAAACTGTTCTATAGGAGGATGAAGCGCAGTCAAACTGGTTTATAGGAGGATGAAGAGCAGTCAAACTGCTTTATAAGAGGATGAAGAGCAGTCAAACTGATTTATAAGAGGACTAAGAGCAGTCAAACTGCTTTATAAAAGGATGAAGAGCAGTCAAATTGATTTATAAGAGGATGAAGAGCAGTCAAACTGCTTTATAAAATAATGAAGAGCAGTCAAACTGTTTTATACGAGGATGTACAGCAGTCAGACTGTTTTACAAGAGGATGAAGAGCAGTCAACCTGTTTTACAAGAGGATGAAGAGCAGTCAAATTGATTTATAAGAGGATGAAGAGCAGTCAAACTGCTTTATAAAAGGATGAAGAGCAGTCAAACTGTTTTATACGAGGATGTACAGCAGTCAAACTGTTTTATAAGAGGATGAAGAGCAGTCAAACTACTTTATAAAAGAATGAAGAGCAGTCAAACTGTTTTATAAGAGGACGAAGAGCAGTCAAACTGATTTATAATCGGATGAAGAGCAGTCAAACTGATTTATAAGAGGATGAAGAGCAGTCAAACTGCTTTATAAAAGGATGAAGAGCAGTCAAACTGTTTTATAAGAGGACGAAGAGCAGTCAAACTGATTTATAATCGGACGAAGAGCAGTCAAACTGTTCTATAGGAGGATGAAGAGCAGTCAAACTGGTTTATAGGAGGATGAAGAGCATTCAAACTGCTTTATAAAAGGATGAAGAGCAGTCAAACTGTTTTATAAGAGGACGAAGAGCAGTCAAACTGATTTATAATCGGACGAAGAGCAGTCAAACTGTTCTATAGGAGGATGAAGCGCAGTCAAACTGGTTTATAGGAGGATGAAGAGCAGTCAAACTGCTTTATAAAAGGATGAAGAGCAGTCAAACTGATTTATAAGAGGACGAAGAGCAGTCAAACTGCTTTATAAGAGGATGAAGAGCAGTCAAACTGATTTATAAGAGGACTAAGAGCAGTCAAACTGCTTTATAAAAGGATGAAGAGCAGTCAAACTGTTTTATAAGCGGACGAAGAGCAGTCAAACTGATTTATAATCGGACGAAGAGCAGTCAAACTGATTTATAATCGGACGAAGAGCAGTCAATCTGATTTATAAGAGGATGAAGAGCAGTCAAACTGCTTTATAAAAGGATGAAGAGCAGTCAAACTGTTTTATAAAAGGATGAAGAGCAGTCAAACTGTTTTATACAAGGATGTAGAGCAGTCAGACTGTTTTACAAGAGGATGAAGAGCAGTCAACCTGTTTTACAAGAGGATGAAGAGCAGTCAAACTGTTTTATAAGAGGATGAAGAGCAGTAAAACTGCTTTATAAAAGAATGAAGAGCAGTCAAACTGTTTTATAAGAGGACGAAGAGCAGTCAAACTGATTTATAAGAGGATGAAGAGCAGTCAAACTGATTTATAAGAGGATGAAGAGCAGTCAAACTGCTTTATAAAAGGATGAAGAGCAGTCAAACTGTTTTATAAGAGGACGAAGAGCAGTCAAACTGATTTATAAGAGGATGAAGAGCAGTCAAACTGCTTTATAAAAGGATGAAGAGTAGTCAAACTGTTTTATAAGAGGACAAAGAGCAGTCAAACTGATTTATAATCGGACGAAGAGCAGTCAAACTGTTCTATAGGAGGATGAAGCGCAGTCAAACTGGTTTATAGGAGGATGAAGAGCAGTCAAACTGCTTTATAAGAGGATGAAGAGCAGTCAAACTGATTTATAAGAGGATGAAGAGCAGTCAAACTGCTTTATAAAAGGATGAAGAGCAGTCAAACTGTTTTATAAGAGGATGAAGAGCAGTCAAACTGATTTATAATCGGATAAAGAGCAGTCAAACTGATTTATAAGAGGATGAAGAGCAGTCAAACTGCTTTATAAAAGGATGAAGAGCAGTCAAATTGATTTATAAGAGGATGAAGAGCAGTCAAACTGTTTTATAAGAGGACGAAGAGCAGTAAAACTGATTTATAATCGGACGAAGAACAGTCAAACTGATTTATTATCGGACGAAGAGCAGTCAAACGGTTTTAGAAGACGATGAAGAGCAGTCAATCTGATTTATAAGAGGATGAAGAGCAGTCAAACTGTTTTATAAGAGGATGAAGAGCAGTCAAACTGTTTTATAAGAGGACGAAGAGCAGTAAAACTGATTTATAATCGGACGAAGAACAGTCAAACTGATTTATTATCGGACGAAGAGCAGTCAAACGGTTTTATAAGACGATGAAGAGCAGTCAATCTGATTTATAAGAGGATGAAGAGCAGTCAAACTGCTTTATAAAAGGATGAAGAGCAGTCAAACTGTTTTATAAGAGGACGAAGAGCAGTCAAACTGATTTATAATCGGACGAAGAGCAGTCAAACTGTTCTATAGGAGGATGAAGAGCAGTCAAACTGTTTTATAAGAGGACGAAGAACAGTCAAACTGATTTATAATCGGACGAAGAACAGTCAAACTGATTTATTATTGGACGAAGAGCAGTCAAACGGTTTTATAAGACGATGAAGAGCAGTCAATCTGATTTATAAGAGGATGAAGAGCAGTCAAACTGCTTTATAAAAGGATGAAGAGCAGTCAAACTGTTTTATAAAAGGATGAAGAGCAGTCAAACTGTTTTATACAAGGATGTAGAGCAGTCAGACTGTTTTACAAGAGGATGAAGAGCAGTCAACCTGTTTTACAAGAGGATGAAGAGCAGTCAAACTGGTTTATAGGAGGATGAAGAGCATTCAAACAGCTTTATAAGAGGATGAAGAGCAGTCAAACTGATTTAAAAGAGGATGAAGAGCAGTCAAACTGCTTTATAAAAGGATGAAGAGCAGTCAAACTGTTTTATACGAGGATATAGAGCAGTCAGACTGTTTTACAAGAGGATGAAGAGCAGTCAACCTGTTTTACAAGAGGATGAAGAGCAGTCAAACTGTTTTATAAGAGGATGAAGAGCAGTCAAACTGCTTTATAAAAGGATGAAGAGCAGTCAAACTGATTTATAATCGGATGAAGAGCAGTCAAACTGATTTATAAGAGGATGACGAGCAGTCAAACTGCTTTATGAAAGGATGAAGAGCAGTCAATCTGTTTTATAAGAGGACGAAGAGCAGTCAAACTGATTTATAATCGGAAGAAGAGCAGTCAAACTGTTCTATAGGAGGATGAAGCGCAGTCAAACTGGTTTATAGGAGGATGAAGAGCAGTCAAACTGCTTTATAAGAGGATGAAGAGCAGTCAAACTGATTTATAAGAGGACTAAGAGCAGTCAAACTGCTTTATAAAAGGATGAAGAGCAGTCAAATTGATTTATAAGAGGATGAAGAGCAGTCAAACTGCTTTATAAAATAATGAAGAGCAGTCAAACTGTTTTATACGAGGATGTACAGCAGTCAGACTGTTTTACAAGAGGATGAAGAGCAGTCAACCTGTTTTACAAGAGGATGAAGAGCAGTCAAATTGATTTATAAGAGGATGAAGAGCAGTCAAACTGCTTTATAAAAGGATGAAGAGCAGTCAAACTGTTTTATACGAGGATGTACAGCAGTCAAACTGTTTTATAAGAGGATGAAGAGCAGTCAAACTACTTTATAAAAGAATGAAGAGCAGTCAAACTGTTTTATAAGAGGACGAAGAGCAGTCAAACTGATTTATAATCGGATGAAGAGCAGTCAAACTGATTTATAAGAGGATGAAGAGCAGTCAAACTGCTTTATAAAAGGATGAAGAGCAGTCAAACTGTTTTATAAGAGGACGAAGAGCAGTCAAACTGATTTATAATCGGACGAAGAGCAGTCAAACTGTTCTATAGGAGGATGAAGAGCAGTCAAACTGGTTTATAGGAGGATGAAGAGCATTCAAACTGCTTTATAAAAGGATGAAGAGCAGTCAAACTGTTTTATAAGAGGACGAAGAGCAGTCAAACTGATTTATAATCGGACGAAGAGCAGTCAAACTGTTCTATAGGAGGATGAAGCGCAGTCAAACTGGTTTATAGGAGGATGAAGAGCAGTCAAACTGCTTTATAAAAGGATGAAGAGCAGTCAAACTGATTTATAAGAGGACGAAGAGCAGTCAAACTGCTTTATAAGAGGATGAAGAGCAGTCAAACTGATTTATAAGAGGACTAAGAGCAGTCAAACTGCTTTATAAAAGGATGAAGAGCAGTCAAACTGTTTTATAAGCGGACGAAGAGCAGTCAAACTGATTTATAATCGGACGAAGAGCAGTCAAACTGATTTATAATCGGACGAAGAGCAGTCAATCTGATTTATAAGAGGATGAAGAGCAGTCAAACTGCTTTATAAAAGGATGAAGAGCAGTCAAACTGTTTTATAAAAGGATGAAGAGCAGTCAAACTGTTTTATACAAGGATGTAGAGCAGTCAGACTGTTTTACAAGAGGATGAAGAGCAGTCAACCTGTTTTACAAGAGGATGAAGAGCAGTCAAACTGTTTTATAAGAGGATGAAGAGCAGTAAAACTGCTTTATAAAAGAATGAAGAGCAGTCAAACTGTTTTATAAGAGGACGAAGAGCAGTCAAACTGATTTATAAGAGGATGAAGAGCAGTCAAACTGATTTATAAGAGGATGAAGAGCAGTCAAACTGCTTTATAAAAGGATGAAGAGCAGTCAAACTGTTTTATAAGAGGACGAAGAGCAGTCAAACTGATTTATAAGAGGATGAAGAGCAGTCAAACTGCTTTATAAAAGGATGAAGAGTAGTCAAACTGTTTTATAAGAGGACAAAGAGCAGTCAAACTGATTTATAATCGGACGAAGAGCAGTCAAACTGTTCTATAGGAGGATGAAGCGCAGTCAAACTGGTTTATAGGAGGATGAAGAGCAGTCAAACTGCTTTATAAGAGGATGAAGAGCAGTCAAACTGATTTATAAGAGGATGAAGAGCAGTCAAACTGCTTTATAAAAGGATGAAGAGCAGTCAAACTGTTTTATAAGAGGATGAAGAGCAGTCAAACTGATTTATAATCGGATAAAGAGCAGTCAAACTGATTTATAAGAGGATGAAGAGCAGTCAAACTGCTTTATAAAAGGATGAAGAGCAGTCAAATTGATTTATAAGAGGATGAAGAGCAGTCAAACTGTTTTATAAGAGGACGAAGAGCAGTAAAACTGATTTATAATCGGACGAAGAACAGTCAAACTGATTTATTATCGGACGAAGAGCAGTCAAACGGTTTTAGAAGACGATGAAGAGCAGTCAATCTGATTTATAAGAGGATGAAGAGCAGTCAAACTGTTTTATAAGAGGATGAAGAGCAGTCAAACTGTTTTATAAGAGGACGAAGAGCAGTAAAACTGATTTATAATCGGACGAAGAACAGTCAAACTGATTTATTATCGGACGAAGAGCAGTCAAACGGTTTTATAAGACGATGAAGAGCAGTCAATCTGATTTATAAGAGGATGAAGAGCAGTCAAACTGCTTTATAAAAGGATGAAGAGCAGTCAAACTGTTTTATAAGAGGACGAAGAGCAGTCAAACTGATTTATAATCGGACGAAGAGCAGTCAAACTGTTCTATAGGAGGATGAAGAGCAGTCAAACTGTTTTATAAGAGGACGAAGAACAGTCAAACTGATTTATAATCGGACGAAGAACAGTCAAACTGATTTATTATTGGACGAAGAGCAGTCAAACGGTTTTATAAGACGATGAAGAGCAGTCAATCTGATTTATAAGAGGATGAAGAGCAGTCAAACTGCTTTATAAAAGGATGAAGAGCAGTCAAACTGTTTTATAAAAGGATGAAGAGCAGTCAAACTGTTTTATACAAGGATGTAGAGCAGTCAGACTGTTTTACAAGAGGATGAAGAGCAGTCAACCTGTTTTACAAGAGGATGAAGAGCAGTCAAACTGGTTTATAGGAGGATGAAGAGCATTCAAACAGCTTTATAAGAGGATGAAGAGCAGTCAAACTGATTTAAAAGAGGATGAAGAGCAGTCAAACTGCTTTATAAAAGGATGAAGAGCAGTCAAACTGTTTTATACGAGGATATAGAGCAGTCAGACTGTTTTACAAGAGGATGAAGAGCAGTCAACCTGTTTTACAAGAGGATGAAGAGCAGTCAAACTGTTTTATAAGAGGATGAAGAGCAGTCAAACTGCTTTATAAAAGGATGAAGAGCAGTCAAACTGATTTATAATAGGATGAAGAGCAGTCAAACTGATTTATAAGAGGATGACGAGCAGTCAAACTGCTTTATGAAAGGATGAAGAGCAGTCAATCTGTTTTATAAGAGGACGAAGAGCAGTCAAACTGATTTATAATCGGAAGAAGAGCAGTCAAACTGTTCTATAGGAGGATGAAGCGCAGTCAAACTGGTTTATAGGAGGATGAAGAGCAGTCAAACTGCTTTATAAGAGGATGAAGAGCAGTCAACTGATTTATAAGAGGACTAAGAGCAGTCAAACTGCTTTATAAAAGGATGAAGAGCAGTCAAACTGTTTTATAAGCGGACGAAGAGCAGTCAAACTGATTTATAATCGGACGAAGAGCAGTCAAACTGATTTATAATCGGACGAAGAGCAGTCAAACGGTTTTATAAGAGGATGAAGAGCAGTCAAATTGATTTATAAGAGGATGAAGAGCAGTCAAACTGCTTTATAAAATAATGAAGAGCAGTCAAACTGTTTTATACGAGGATGTACAGCAGTCAGACTGTTTTACAAGAGGATGAAGAGCAGTCAACCTGTTTTACAAGAGGATGAAGAGCAGTCAAATTGATTTATAAGAGGATGAAGAGCAGTCAAACTGCTTTATAAAAGGATGAAGAGCAGTCAAACTGTTTTATACGAGGATGTACAGCAGTCAAACTGTTTTATAAGAGGATGAAGAGCAGTCAAACTGTTTTATAAGAGGACGAAGAGCAGTCAAACTGATTTATAATCGGACGAAGAGCAGTCAAACTGTTCTATAGGAGGATGAAGAGCAGTCAAACTGGTTTATAGGAGGATGAAGAGCATTCAAACAGCTTTATAAGAGGATGAAGAGCAGTCAAACTGATTTAAAAGAGGATGAAGAGCAGTCAAACTGCTTTATAAAAGGATGAAGAGCAGTCAAACTGTTTTATAAGAGGACGAAGAGCAGTCAAACTGATTTATAATCGGACGAAGAGCAGTCAAAGTGTTCTATAGGAGGATGAAGCGCAGTCAAACTGGTTTATAGGAGGATGAAGAGCAGTCAAACTGCTTTATAAAAGGATGAAGAGCAGTCAAACTGTTTTATAAAAGGATGAAGAGCAGTCAAACTGTTTTATACAAGGATGTAGAGCAGTCAGACTGTTTTACAAGAGGATGAAGAGCAGTCAACCTGTTTTACAAGAGGATGAAGAGCAGTCAAACTGTTTTATAAGAGGATGAAGAGCAGTCAAACTGATTTATAAGAGGATGAAGAGCAGTCAAACTGCTTTATAAAAGGATGAAGAGCAGTCAAACTGTTTTATAAGAGGATGAAGAGCAGTCAAACTGTTTTATAAGAGGACGAAGAGCAGTCAAACTGATTTATAATCGGACGAAGAGCAGTCAAACTGTTCTATAGGAGGATGAAGAGCAGTCAAACTGGTTTATAGGAGGATGAAGAGCATTCAAACAGCTTTATAAGAGGATGAAGAGCAGTCAAACTGATTTAAAAGAGGATGAAGAGCAGTCAAACTGCTTTATAAAAGGATGAAGAGCAGTCAAACTGTTTTATAAGAGGACGAAGAGCAGTCAAACTGATTTATAATCGGACGAAGAGCAGTCAAAGTGTTCTATAGGAGGATGAAGCGCAGTCAAACTGGTTTATAGGAGGATGAAGAGCAGTCAAACTGCTTTATAAAAGGATGAAGAGCAGTCAAACTGTTTTATAAAAGGATGAAGAGCAGTCAAACTGTTTTATACAAGGATGTAGAGCAGTCAGACTGTTTTACAAGAGGATGAAGAGCAGTCAACCTGTTTTACAAGAGGATGAAGAGCAGTCAAACTGCTTTATAAGAGGATGAAGAGCAGTCAAACTGATTTATAAGAGGATGAAGAGCAGTCAAACTGCTTTATAAAAGGATGAAGAGCAGTCAAACTGTTTTATAAGAGGATGAAGAGCAGTCAAACTGATTTATAATCGGATAAAGAGCAGTCAAACTGATTTATAAGAGGATGAAGAGCAGTCAAACTGCTTTATAAAAGGATGAAGAGCAGTCAAATTGATTTATAAGAGGATGAAGAGCAGTCAAACTGTTTTATAAGAGGACGAAGAGCAGTAAAACTGATTTATAATCGGACGAAGAACAGTCAAGCTGATTTATTATCGGACGAAGAGCAGTCAAACGGTTTTATAAGACGATGAAGAGCAGTCAATCTGATTTATAAGAGGATGAAGAGCAGTCAAACTGTTTTATAAGAGGATGAAGAGCAGTCAAACTGTTTTATAAGAGGACGAAGAGCAGTAAAACTGATTTATAATCGGACGAAGAACAGTCAAACTGATTTATTATCGGACGAAGAGCAGTCAAACGGTTTTATAAGACGATGAAGAGCAGTCAATCTGATTTATAAGAGGATGAAGAGCAGTCAAACTGCTTTATAAAAGGATGAAGAGCAGTCAAACTGTTTTATAAGAGGACGAAGAGCAGTCAAACTGATTTATAATCGGACGAAGAGCAGTCAAACTGTTCTATAGGAGGATGAAGAGCAGTCAAACTGTTTTATAAGAGGACGAAGAACAGTCAAACTGATTTATAATCGGACGAAGAACAGTCAAACTGATTTATTATTGGACGAAGAGCAGTCAAACGGTTTTATAAGACGATGAAGAGCAGTCAATCTGATTTATAAGAGGATGAAGAGCAGTCAAACTGCTTTATAAAAGGATGAAGAGCAGTCAAACTGTTTTATAAAAGGATGAAGAGCAGTCAAACTGTTTTATACAAGGATGTAGAGCAGTCAGACTGTTTTACAAGAGGATGAAGAGCAGTCAACCTGTTTTACAAGAGGATGAAGAGCAGTCAAACTGGTTTATAGGAGGATGAAGAGCATTCAAACAGCTTTATAAGAGGATGAAGAGCAGTCAAACTGATTTAAAAGAGGATGAAGAGCAGTCAAACTGCTTTATAAAAGGATGAAGAGCAGTCAAACTGTTTTATACGAGGATATAGAGCAGTCAGACTGTTTTACAAGAGGATGAAGAGCAGTCAACCTGTTTTACAAGAGGATGAAGAGCAGTCAAACTGTTTTATAAGAGGATGAAGAGCAGTCAAACTGCTTTATAAAAGGATGAAGAGCAGTCAAACTGATTTATAATAGGATGAAGAGCGGTCAAACTGATTTATAAGAGGATGACGAGCAGTCAAACTGCTTTATGAAAGGATGAAGAGCAGTCAATCTGTTTTATAAGAGGACGAAGAGCAGTCAAACTGATTTATAATCGGAAGAAGAGCAGTCAAACTGTTCTATAGGAGGATGAAGCGCAGTCAAACTGGTTTATAGGAGGATGAAGAGCAGTCAAACTGCTTTATAAGAGGATGAAGAGCAGTCAACTGATTTATAAGAGGACTAAGAGCAGTCAAACTGCTTTATAAAAGGATGAAGAGCAGTCAAACTGTTTTATAAGCGGACGAAGAGCAGTCAAACTGATTTATAATCGGACGAAGAGCAGTCAAACTGATTTATAATCGGACGAAGAGCAGTCAAACGGTTTTATAAGAGGATGAAGAGCAGTCAAATTGATTTATAAGAGGATGAAGAGCAGTCAAACTGCTTTATAAAATAATGAAGAGCAGTCAAACTGTTTTATACGAGGATGTACAGCAGTCAGACTGTTTTACAAGAGGATGAAGAGCAGTCAACCTGTTTTACAAGAGGATGAAGAGCAGTCAAATTGATTTATAAGAGGATGAAGAGCAGTCAAACTGCTTTATAAAAGGATGAAGAGCAGTCAAACTGTTTTATACGAGGATGTACAGCAGTCAAACTGTTTTATAAGAGGATGAAGAGCAGTCAAACTGTTTTATAAGAGGACGAAGAGCAGTCAAACTGATTTATAATCGGACGAAGAGCAGTCAAACTGTACTATAGGAGGATGAAGAGCAGTCAAACTGGTTTATAGGAGGATGAAGAGCATTCAAACAGCTTTATAAGAGGATGAAGAGCAGTCAAACTGATTTAAAAGAGGATGAAGAGCAGTCAAACTGCTTTATAAAAGGATGAAGAGCAGTCAAACTGTTTTATAAGAGGACGAAGAGCAGTCAAACTGATTTATAATCGGACGAAGAGCAGTCAAAGTGTTCTATAGGAGGATGAAGCGCAGTCAAACTGGTTTATAGGAGGATGAAGAGCAGTCAAACTGCTTTATAAAAGGATGAAGAGCAGTCAAACTGTTTTATAAAAGGATGAAGAGCAGTCAAACTGTTTTATACAAGGATGTAGAGCAGTCAGACTGTTTTACAAGAGGATGAAGAGCAGTCAACCTGTTTTACAAGAGGATGAAGAGCAGTCAAACTGTTTTATAAGAGGATGAAGAGCAGTAAAACTGCTTTATAAAAGAATGAAGAGCAGTCAAACTGTTTTATAAGAGGACGAAGAGCAGTCAAACTGATTTATAAGAGGATGAAGAGCAGTCAAACTGATTTATAAGAGGATGAAGAGCAGTCAAACTGCTTTATAAAAGGATGAAGAGCAGTCAAACTGTTTTATAAGAGGACGAAGAGCAGTCAAACTGATTTATAAGAGGATGAAGAGCAGTCAAACTGCTTTATAAAAGGATGAAGAGTAGTCAAACTGTTTTATAAGAGGACAAAGAGCAGTCAAACTTATTTATAATCGGACGAAGAGCAGTCAAACAGTTCTATAGGAGGATGAAGCGCAGTCAAACTGGTTTATAGGAGGATGAAGAGCAGTCAAACTGCTTTATAAGAGGATGAAGAGCAGTCAAACTGATTTATAAGAGGATGAAGAGCAGTCAAACTGCTTTATAAAAGGATGAAGAGCAGTCAAACTGTTTTATAAGAGGATGAAGAGCAGTCAAACTGATTTATAATCGGATGAAGAGCAGTCAAACTGATTTATAAGAGGATGAAGAGCAGTCAAACTGCTTTATAAAAGGATGAAGAGCAGTCAAATTGATTTATAAGAGGATGAAGAGCAGTCAAACTGTTTTATAAGAGGACGAAGAGCAGTAAAACTGATTTATAATCGGACGAAGAACAGTCAAACTGATTTATTATCGGACGAAGAGCAGTCAAACGGTTTTATAAGACGATGAAGAGCAGTCAATCTGATTTATAAGAGGATGAAGAGCAGTCAAACTGTTTTATAAGAGGATGAAGAGCAGTCAAACTGTTTTATAAGAGGACGAAGAGCAGTAAAACTGATTTATAATCGGACGAAGAACAGTCAAACTGATTTATTATCGGACGAAGAGCAGTCAAACGGTTTTATAAGACGATGAAGAGCAGTCAATCTGATTTATAAGAGGATGAAGAGCAGTCAAACTGCTTTATAAAAGGATGAAGAGCAGTCAAACTGTTTTATAAGAGGACGAAGAGCAGTAAAACTGACTTATAATCGGACGAAGAACAGTCAAACTGATTTATTATCGGACGAAGAGCAGTCAAACGGTTTTATAAGACGAAGAAGAGCAGTCAATCTGATTTATAAGAGGATGAAGAGCAGTCAAACTGCTTTATAAAAGCATGAAGAGCAGTCAAACTGTTTTATAAAAGGATGAAGAGCAGTCAAACTGTTTTATACAAGGATGTAGAGCAGTCAGACTGTTTTACAAGAGGATGAAGAGCAGTCAACCTGTTTTACAAGAGGATGAAGAGCAGTCAAACTGTTTTATAAGAGGATGAAGAGCAGTCAAACTGCTTTATAAAAGAATGAAGAGCAGTCAAACTGTTTTATAAGAGGACGAAGAGCAGTCAAACTGATTTATAAGAGGATGAAGAGCAGTCAAACTGATTTATAAGAGGATGAAGAGCAGTCAAACTGCTTTATAAAAGGATGAAGAGCAGTCAAACTGTTTTATAAGAGGACGAAGAGCAGTCAAACTGATTTATAAGAGGATGAAGAGCAGTCAAACTGCTTCATAAAAGGATGAAGAGTAGTCAAACTGTTTTATAAGAGGACAAAGAGCAGTCAAACTGATTTATAATCGGACGAAGAGCAGTCAAACTGTTCTATAGGAGGATGAAGCGCAGTCAAACTGGTTTATAGGAGGATGAAGAGCAGTCAAACTGCTTTATAAGAGGATGAAGAGCAGTCAAACTGATTTATAAGAGGATGAAGAGCAGTCAAACTGCTTTATAAAGGATGAAGAGCAGTCAAACTGTTTTATAAGAGGATGAAGAGCAGTCAAACTGATTTATAATCGGATGAAGAGCAGTCAAACTGATTTATAAGAGGATGAAGAGCAGTCAAACTGCTTTATAAAAGGATGAAGAGCAGTCAAATTGATTTATAAGAGGATGAAGAGCAGTCAAACTGTTTTAAAAGAGGACGAAGAGCAGTAAAACTGATTTATAATCGGACGAAGAACAGTCAAACTGATTTATTATCGGACGAAGAGCAGTCAAACGGTTTTATAAGACGATGAAGAGCAGTCAATCTGATTTATAAGAGGATGAAGAGCAGTCAAACTGCTTTATAAAAGGATGAAGAGCAGTCAAACTGTTTTATAAGAGGACGAAGAGCAGTAAAACTGACTTATAATCGGACGAAGAACAGTCAAACTGATTTATTATCGGACGAAGAGCAGTCAAACGGTTTTATAAGACGAAGAAGAGCAGTCAATCTGATTTATAAGAGGATGAAGAGCAGTCAAACTGCTTTATAAAAGGATGAAGAGCAGTCAAACTGTTTTATAAAAGGATGAAGAGCAGTCAAACTGTTTTATACAAGGATGTAGAGCAGTCAGACTGTTTTACAAGAGGATGAAGAGCAGTCAACCTGTTTTACAAGAGGATGAAGAGCAGTCAAACTGTTTTATAAGAGGATGAAGAGCAGTCAAACTGCTTTATAAAAGAATGAAGAGCAGTCAAACTGTTTTATAAGAGGACGAAGAGCAGTCAAACTGATTTATAAGAGGATGAAGAGCAGTCAAACTGATTTATAAGAGGATGAAGAGCAGTCAAACTGCTTTATAAAAGGATGAAGAGCAGTCAAACTGTTTTATAAGAGGACGAAGAGCAGTCAAACTGATTTATAAGAGGATGAAGAGCAGTCAAACTGCTTTATAAAAGGATGAAGAGTAGTCAAACTGTTTTATAAGAGGACAAAGAGCAGTCAAACTGATTTATAATCGGACGAAGAGCAGTCAAACTGTTTTATAAGAGGATGAAGAGCAGTCAAACTGATTTATAATCGGATGAAGAGCAGTCAAACTGATTTATAAGAGGATGAAGAGCAGTCAAACTGCTTTATAAAAGGATGAAGAGCAGTCAAATTGATTTATAAGAGGATGAAGAGCAGTCAAACTGTTTTATAAGAGGACGAAGAGCAGTAAAACTGATTTATAATCGGACGAAGAACAGTCAAACTGATTTATTATCGGACGAAGAGCAGTCAAACGGTTTTATAAGACGATGAAGAGCAGTCAATCTGATTTATAAGAGGATGAAGAGCAGTCAAACTGCTTTATAAAAGGATGAAGAGCAGTCAAACTGTTTTATAAGAGGATGAAGAGCAGTCAAACTGTTTTATAAGAGGACGAAGAGCAGTAAAACTGATTTATAATCCGACGAAGAACAGTCAAACTGATTTATTATCGGACGAAGAGCAGTCAAACGGTTTTATAAGACGATGAAGAGCAGTCAATCTGATTTATAAGAGGATGAAGAGCAGTCAAACTGCTTTATAAAAGGATGAAGAGCAGTCAAACTGTTTTATAAGAGGACGAAGAGCAGTCAAACTGATTTATAATCGGACGAAGAGCAGTCAAACTGTTCTATAGGAGGATGAAGCGCAGTCAAACTGGTTTATAGGAGGATGAAGAGCAGTCAAACTGCTTTATAAAAGGATGAAGAGCGGTCAAACTGATTTATAAGAGGACGAAGAGCAGTCAAACTGATTTATAATCGGATGAAGAGCAGTCAAACTGATTTATAAAAGGATGAAGAGCAGTCAAACTGCTTTATAAAAGGATGAAGAGCAGTCAAACTGTTTTATAAGAGGATGAAGAGCAGTCAAACTGATTTATAATCGGATGAAGAGCAGTCAAACTGATTTATAAGAGGATGAAGAGCAGTCAAACTGCTTTATAAAAGGATGAAGAGCAGTCAAATTGATTTATAAGAGGATGAAGAGCAGTCAAACTGTTTTATAAGAGGACGAAGAGCAGTAAAACTGATTTATAATCGGACGAAGAACAGTCAAACTGATTTATTATCGGACGAAGAGCAGTCAAACGGTTTTATAAGACGATGAAGAGCAGTCAATCTGATTTATAAGAGGATGAAGAGCAGTCAAACTGCTTTATAAAAGGATGAAGAGCAGTCAAACTGTTTTATAAGAGGACGAAGAGCAGTAAAACTGACTTATAATCGGACGAAGAACAGTCAAACTGATTTATTATCGGACGAAGAGCAGTCAAACGGTTTTATAAGACGAAGAAGAGCAGTCAATCTGATTTATAAGAGGATGAAGAGCAGTCAAACTGCTTTATAAAAGGATGAAGAGCAGTCAAACTGTTTTATAAAAGGATGAAGAGCAGTCAAACTGTTTTATACAAGGATGTAGAGCAGTCAGACTGTTTTACAAGAGGATGAAGAGCAGTCAACCTGTTTTACAAGAGGACGAAGAGCAGTCAAACTGATTTATAAGAGGATGAAGAGCAGTCAAACTGATTTATAAGAGGATGAAGAGCAGTCAAACTGCTTTATAAAAGGATGAAGAGCAGTCAAACTGTTTTATAAGAGGACGAAGAGCAGTCAAACTGATTTATAAGAGGATGAAGAGCAGTCAAACTGCTTTATAAAAGGATGAAGAGTAGTCAAACTGTTTTATAAGAGGACAAAGAGCAGTCAAACTGATTTATAATCGGACGAAGAGCAGTCAAACTGTTTTATAAGAGGATGAAGAGCAGTCAAACTGATTTATAATCGGATGAAGAGCAGTCAAACTGATTTATAAGAGGACGAAGAGCAGTCAAACGGTTTTATAAGACGATGAAGAGCAGTCAATCTGATTTATAAGAGGATGAAGAGCAGTCAAACTGCTTTATAAAAGGATGAAGAGCAGTCAAACTGTTTTATAAGAGGATGAAGAGCAGTCAAACTGTTTTATAAGAGGACGAAGAGCAGTAAAACTGATTTATAATCCGACGAAGAACAGTCAAACTGATTTATTATCGGACGAAGAGCAGTCAAACGGTTTTATAAGACGATGAAGAGCAGTCAATCTGATTTATAAGAGGATGAAGAGCAGTCAAACTGCTTTATAAAAGGATGAAGAGCAGTCAAACTGTTTTATAAGAGGACGAAGAGCAGTCAAACTGATTTATAATCGGACGAAGAGCAGTCAAACTGTTCTATAGGAGGATGAAGCGCAGTCAAACTGGTTTATAGGAGGATGAAGAGCAGTCAAACTGCTTTATAAAAGGATGAAGAGCGGTCAAACTGATTTATAAGAGGACGAAGAGCAGTCAAACTGATTTATAATCGGATGAAGAGCAGTCAAACTGATTTATAAAAGGATGAAGAGCAGTCAAACTGCTTTATAAAAGGATGAAGAGCAGTCAAACTGTTTTATAAGAGGATGAAGAGCAGTCAAACTGCTTTATAAAAGGATGAAGAGCAGTCAAACTGTTTTATAAGAGGATGAAGAGCAGTCAAACTGTTTTATAAGAGGACGAAGAGCAGTAAAACTGATTTATAATCCGACGAAGAACAGTCAAACTGATTTATTATCGGACGAAGAGCAGTCAAACGGTTTTATAAGACGATGAAGAGCAGTCAATCTGATTTATAAGAGGATGAAGAGCAGTCAAACTGCTTTATAAAAGGATGAAGAGCAGTCAAACTGTTTTATAAGAGGACGAAGAGCAGTCAAACTGATTTATAATCGGACGAAGAGCAGTCAAACTGTTCTATAGGAGGATGAAGCGCAGTCAAACTGGTTTATAGGAGGATGAAGAGCAGTCAAACTGCTTTATAAAAGGATGAAGAGCGGTCAAACTGATTTATAAGAGGACGAAGAGCAGTCAAACTGATTTATAATCGGATGAAGAGCAGTCAAACTGATTTATAAAAGGATGAAGAGCAGTCAAACTGCTTTATAAAAGGATGAAGAGCAGTCAAACTGTTTTATAAGAGGATGAAGAGCAGTCAAACTGATTTATAATCGGATGAAGAGCAGTCAAACTGATTTATAAGAGGATGAAGAGCAGTCAAACTGCTTTATAAAAGGATGAAGAGCAGTCAAATTGATTTATAAGAGGATGAAGAGCAGTCAAACTGTTTTATAAGAGGACGAAGAGCAGTAAAACTGATTTATAATCGGACGAAGAACAGTCAAACTGATTTATTATCGGACGAAGAGCAGTCAAACGGTTTTATAAGACGATGAAGAGCAGTCAATCTGATTTATAAGAGGATGAAGAGCAGTCAAACTGCTTTATAAAAGGATGAAGAGCAGTCAAACTGTTTTATAAGAGGACGAAGAGCAGTAAAACTGACTTATAATCGGACGAAGAACAGTCAAACTGATTTATTATCGGACGAAGAGCAGTCAAACGGTTTTATAAGACGAAGAAGAGCAGTCAATCTGATTTATAAGAGGATGAAGAGCAGTCAAACTGCTTTATAAAAGGATGAAGAGCAGTCAAACTGTTTTATAAAAGGATGAAGAGCAGTCAAACTGTTTTATACAAGGATGTAGAGCAGTCAGACTGTTTTACAAGAGGATGAAGAGCAGTCAACCTGTTTTACAAGAGGACGAAGAGCAGTCAAACTGATTTATAAGAGGATGAAGAGCAGTCAAACTGATTTATAAGAGGATGAAGAGCAGTCAAACTGCTTTATAAAAGGATGAAGAGCAGTCAAACTGTTTTATAAGAGGACGAAGAGCAGTCAAACTGATTTATAAGAGGATGAAGAGCAGTCAAACTGCTTTATAAAAGGATGAAGAGTAGTCAAACTGTTTTATAAGAGGACAAAGAGCAGTCAAACTGATTTATAATCGGACGAAGAGCAGTCAAACTGTTTTATAAGAGGATGAAGAGCAGTCAAACTGATTTATAATCGGATGAAGAGCAGTCAAACTGATTTATAAGAGGATGAAGAGCAGTCAAACTGCTTTATAAAAGGATGAAGAGCAGTCAAATTGATTTATAAGAGGATGAAGAGCAGTCAAACTGTTTTATAAGAGGACGAAGAGCAGTAAAACTGATTTATAATCGGACGAAGAACAGTCAAACTGATTTATTATCGGACGAAGAGCAGTCAAACGGTTTTATAAGACGATGAAGAGCAGTCAATCTGATTTATAAGAGGATGAAGAGCAGTCAAACTGCTTTATAAAAGGATGAAGAGCAGTCAAACTGTTTTATAAGAGGATGAAGAGCAGTCAAACTGTTTTATAAGAGGACGAAGAGCAGTAAAACTGATTTATAATCCGACGAAGAACAGTCAAACTGATTTATTATCGGACGAAGAGCAGTCAAACGGTTTTATAAGACGATGAAGAGCAGTCAATCTGATTTATAAGAGGATGAAGAGCAGTCAAACTGCTTTATAAAAGGATGAAGAGCAGTCAAACTGTTTTATAAGAGGACGAAGAGCAGTCAAACTGATTTATAATCGGACGAAGAGCAGTCAAACTGTTCTATAGGAGGATGAAGCGCAGTCAAACTGGTTTATAGGAGGATGAAGAGCAGTCAAACTGCTTTATAAAAGGATGAAGAGCGGTCAAACTGATTTATAAGAGGACGAAGAGCAGTCAAACTGATTTATAATCGGATGAAGAGCAGTCAAACTGATTTATAAAAGGATGAAGAGCAGTCAAACTGCTTTATAAAAGGATGAAGAGCAGTCAAACTGTTTTATAAGAGGATGAAGAGCAGTCAAACTGATTTATAATCGGATGAAGAGCAGTCAAACTGATTTATAAGAGGATGAAGAGCAGTCAAACTGCTTTATAAAAGGATGAAGAGCAGTCAAATTGATTTATAAGAGGATGAAGAGCAGTCAAACTGTTTTATAAGAGGACGAAGAGCAGTAAAACTGATTTATAATCGGACGAAGAACAGTCAAACTGATTTATTATCGGACGAAGAGCAGTCAAACGGTTTTCTAAGACGATGAAGAGCAGTCAATCTGATTTATAAGAGGATGAAGAGCAGTCAAACTGCTTTATAAAAGGATGAAGAGCAGTCAAACTGTTTTATAAGAGGACGAAGAGCAGTAAAACTGACTTATAATCGGACGAAGAACAGTCAAACTGATTTATTATCGGACGAAGAGCAGTCAAACGGTTTTATAAGACGAAGAAGAGCAGTCAATCTGATTTATAAGAGGATGAAGAGCAGTCAAACTGCTTTATAAAAGGATGAAGAGCAGTCAAACTGTTTTATAAAAGGATGAAGAGCAGTCAAACTGTTTTATACAAGGATGTAGAGCAGTCAGACTGTTTTACAAGAGGATGAAGAGCAGTCAACCTGTTTTACAAGAGGATGAAGAGCAGTCAAACTGTTTTATAAGAGGATGAAGAGCAGTCAAACTGCTTTATAAAAGAATGAAGAGCAGTCAAACTGTTTTATAAGAGGACGAAGAGCAGTCAAACTGATTTATAAGAGGATGAAGAGCAGTCAAACTGATTTATAAGAGGATGAAGAGCAGTCAAACTGCTTTATAAAAGGATGAAGAGCAGTCAAACTGTTTTATAAGAGGACGAAGAGCAGTCAAACTGATTTATAAGAGGATGAAGAGCAGTCAAACTGCTTTATAAAAGGATGAAGAGTAGTCAAACTGTTTTATAAGAGGACAAAGAGCAGTCAAACTGATTTATAATCGGACGAAGAGCAGTCAAACTGTTTTATAAGAGGATGAAGAGCAGTCAAACTGATTTATAATCGGATGAAGAGCAGTCAAACTGATTTATAAGAGGATGAAGAGCAGTCAAACTGCTTTATAAAAGGATGAAGAGCAGTCAAATTGATTTATAAGAGGATGAAGAGCAGTCAAACTGTTTTATAAGAGGACGAAGAGCAGTAAAACTGATTTATAATCGGACGAAGAACAGTCAAACTGATTTATTATCGGACGAAGAGCAGTCAAACGGTTTTATAAGACGATGAAGAGCAGTCAATCTGATTTATAAGAGGATGAAGAGCAGTCAAACTGCTTTATAAAAGGATGAAGAGCAGTCAAACTGTTTTATAAGAGGATGAAGAGCAGTCAAACTGTTTTATAAGAGGACGAAGAGCAGTAAAACTGATTTATAATCCGACGAAGAACAGTCAAACTGATTTATTATCGGACGAAGAGCAGTCAAACGGTTTTATAAGACGATGAAGAGCAGTCAATCTGATTTATAAGAGGATGAAGAGCAGTCAAACTGCTTTATAAAAGGATGAAGAGCAGTCAAACTGTTTTATAAGAGGACGAAGAGCAGTCAAACTGATTTATAATCGGACGAAGAGCAGTCAAACTGTTCTATAGGAGGATGAAGCGCAGTCAAACTGGTTTATAGGAGGATGAAGAGCAGTCAAACTGCTTTATAAAAGGATGAAGAGCGGTCAAACTGATTTATAAGAGGACGAAGAGCAGTCAAACTGATTTATAATCGGATGAAGAGCAGTCAAACTGATTTATAAAAGGATGAAGAGCAGTCAAACTGCTTTATAAAAGGATGAAGAGCAGTCAAACTGTTTTATAAGAGGACGAAGAGCAGTAAAACTGATTTATAATCGGACGAAGAACAGTCAAACTGATTTATTATCGGACGAAGAGCAGTCAAACGGTTTTATAAGACGATGAAGAGCAGTCAATCTGATTTATAAGAGGATGAAGAGCAGTCAAACTGCTTTATAAAAGGATGAAGAGCAGTCAAACTGTTTTATAAAAGGATGAAGAACAGTCAAACTGTTTTATACAAGGATGTAGAGCAGTCAGACTGTTTTACAAGAGGATGAAGAGCAGTCAACCTGTTTTACAAGAGGATGAAGAGCAGTCAAACTGTTTTATAAGAGGATGAAGAGCAGTCAAACTGCTTTATAAAAGAATGAAGAGCAGTCAAACTGTTTTATAAGAGGACGAAGAGCAGTCAAACTGATTTATAAGAGGATGAAGAGCAGTCAAACTGATTTATAAGAGGATGAAGAGCAGTCAAACTGCTTTATAAAAGGATGAAGAGCAGTCAAACTGTTTTATAAGAGGACGAAGAGCAGTCAAACTGATTTATAAGAGGATGAAGAGCAGTCAAACTGCTTTATAAAAGGATGAAGAGTAGTCAAACTGTTTTATAAGAGGACAATGAGCAGTCAAACTGATTTATAATCGGACGAAGAGCAGTCAAACTGTTCTATAGTAGGATGAAGCGCAGTCAAACTGGTTTATAGGAGGATGAAGAGCAGTCAAACTGCTTTATAAGAGGATGAAGAGCAGTCAAACTGATTTATAAGAGGATGAAGAGCAGTCAAACTGCTTTATAAAAGGATGAAGAGCAGTCAAACTGTACTATAGGAGGATGAAGAGCAGTCAAACTGGTTTATAGGAGGATGAAGAGCATTCAAACAGCTTTATAAGAGGATGAAGAGCAGTCAAACTGATTTAAAAGAGGATGAAGAGCAGTCAAACTGCTTTATAAAAGGATGAAGAGCAGTCAAACTGTTTTATAAGAGGACGAAGAGCAGTCAAACTGATTTATAATCGGACGAAGAGCAGTCAAAGTGTTCTATAGGAGGATGAAGCGCAGTCAAACTGGTTTATAGGAGGATGAAGAGCAGTCAAACTGCTTTATAAAAGGATGAAGAGCAGTCAAACTGTTTTATAAAAGGATGAAGAGCAGTCAAACTGTTTTATACAAGGATGTAGAGCAGTCAGACTGTTTTACAAGAGGATGAAGAGCAGTCAACCTGTTTTACAAGAGGATGAAGAGCAGTCAAACTGTTTTATAAGAGGATGAAGAGCAGTAAAACTGCTTTATAAAAGAATGAAGAGCAGTCAAACTGTTTTATAAGAGGACGAAGAGCAGTCAAACTGATTTATAAGAGGATGAAGAGCAGTCAAACTGATTTATAAGAGGATGAAGAGCAGTCAAACTGCTTTATAAAAGGATGAAGAGCAGTCAAACTGTTTTATAAGAGGACGAAGAGCAGTCAAACTGATTTATAAGAGGATGAAGAGCAGTCAAACTGCTTTATAAAAGGATGAAGAGTAGTCAAACTGTTTTATAAGAGGACAAAGAGCAGTCAAACTTATTTATAATCGGACGAAGAGCAGTCAAACAGTTCTATAGGAGGATGAAGCGCAGTCAAACTGGTTTATAGGAGGATGAAGAGCAGTCAAACTGCTTTATAAGAGGATGAAGAGCAGTCAAACTGATTTATAAGAGGATGAAGAGCAGTCAAACTGCTTTATAAAAGGATGAAGAGCAGTCAAACTGTTTTATAAGAGGATGAAGAGCAGTCAAACTGATTTATAATCGGATGAAGAGCAGTCAAACTGATTTATAAGAGGATGAAGAGCAGTCAAACTGCTTTATAAAAGGATGAAGAGCAGTCAAATTGATTTATAAGAGGATGAAGAGCAGTCAAACTGTTTTATAAGAGGACGAAGAGCAGTAAAACTGATTTATAATCGGACGAAGAACAGTCAAACTGATTTATTATCGGACGAAGAGCAGTCAAACGGTTTTATAAGACGATGAAGAGCAGTCAATCTGATTTATAAGAGGATGAAGAGCAGTCAAACTGTTTTATAAGAGGATGAAGAGCAGTCAAACTGTTTTATAAGAGGACGAAGAGCAGTAAAACTGATTTATAATCGGACGAAGAACAGTCAAACTGATTTATTATCGGACGAAGAGCAGTCAAACGGTTTTATAAGACGATGAAGAGCAGTCAATCTGATTTATAAGAGGATGAAGAGCAGTCAAACTGCTTTATAAAAGGATGAAGAGCAGTCAAACTGTTTTATAAGAGGACGAAGAGCAGTAAAACTGACTTATAATCGGACGAAGAACAGTCAAACTGATTTATTATCGGACGAAGAGCAGTCAAACGGTTTTATAAGACGAAGAAGAGCAGTCAATCTGATTTATAAGAGGATGAAGAGCAGTCAAACTGCTTTATAAAAGGATGAAGAGCAGTCAAACTGTTTTATAAAAGGATGAAGAGCAGTCAAACTGTTTTATACAAGGATGTAGAGCAGTCAGACTGTTTTACAAGAGGATGAAGAGCAGTCAACCTGTTTTACAAGAGGATGAAGAGCAGTCAAACTGTTTTATAAGAGGATGAAGAGCAGTCAAACTGCTTTATAAAAGAATGAAGAGCAGTCAAACTGTTTTATAAGAGGACGAAGAGCAGTCAAACTGATTTATAAGAGGATGAAGAGCAGTCAAACTGATTTATAAGAGGATGAAGAGCAGTCAAACTGCTTTATAAAAGGATGAAGAGCAGTCAAACTGTTTTATAAGAGGACGAAGAGCAGTCAAACTGATTTATAAGAGGATGAAGAGCAGTCAAACTGCTTCATAAAAGGATGAAGAGTAGTCAAACTGTTTTATAAGAGGACAAAGAGCAGTCAAACTGATTTATAATCGGACGAAGAGCAGTCAAACTGTTCTATAGGAGGATGAAGCGCAGTCAAACTGGTTTATAGGAGGATGAAGAGCAGTCAAACTGCTTTATAAGAGGATGAAGAGCAGTCAAACTGATTTATAAGAGGATGAAGAGCAGTCAAACTGCTTTATAAAAGGATGAAGAGCAGTCAAACTGTTTTATAAGAGGATGAAGAGCAGTCAAACTGATTTATAATCGGATGAAGAGCAGTCAAACTGATTTATAAGAGGATGAAGAGCAGTCAAACTGCTTTATAAAAGGATGAAGAGCAGTCAAATTGATTTATAAGAGGATGAAGAGCAGTCAAACTGTTTTATAAGAGGACGAAGAGCAGTAAAACTGATTTATAATCGGACGAAGAACAGTCAAACTGATTTATTATCGGACGAAGAGCAGTCAAACGGTTTTATAAGACGATGAAGAGCAGTCAATCTGATTTATAAGAGGATGAAGAGCAGTCAAACTGCTTTATAAAAGGATGAAGAGCAGTCAAACTGTTTTATAAGAGGACGAAGAGCAGTAAAACTGACTTATAATCGGACGAAGAACAGTCAAACTGATTTATTATCGGACGAAGAGCAGTCAAACGGTTTTATAAGACGAAGAAGAGCAGTCAATCTGATTTATAAGAGGATGAAGAGCAGTCAAACTGCTTTATAAAAGGATGAAGAGCAGTCAAACTGTTTTATAAAAGGATGAAGAGCAGTCAAACTGTTTTATACAAGGATGTAGAGCAGTCAGACTGTTTTACAAGAGGATGAAGAGCAGTCAACCTGTTTTACAAGAGGATGAAGAGCAGTCAAACTGTTTTATAAGAGGATGAAGAGCAGTCAAACTGCTTTATAAAAGAATGAAGAGCAGTCAAACTGTTTTATAAGAGGACGAAGAGCTGTCAAACTGATTTATAAGAGGATGAAGAGCAGTCAAACTGATTTATAAGAGGATGAAGAGCAGTCAAACTGCTTTATAAAAGGATGAAGAGCAGTCAAACTGTTTTATAAGAGGACGAAGAGCAGTCAAACTGATTTATAAGAGGATGAAGAGCAGTCAAACTGCTTTATAAAAGGATGAAGAGTAGTCAAACTGTTTTATAAGAGGACAAAGAGCAGTCAAACTGATTTATAATCGGACGAAGAGCAGTCAAACTGTTTTATAAGAGGATGAAGAGCAGTCAAACTGATTTATAATCGGATGAAGAGCAGTCAAACTGATTTATAAGAGGATGAAGAGCAGTCAAACTGCTTTATAAAAGGATGAAGAGCAGTCAAATTGATTTATAAGAGGATGAAGAGCAGTCAAACTGTTTTATAAGAGGACGAAGAGCAGTAAAACTGATTTATAATCGGACGAAGAACAGTCAAACTGATTTATTATCGGACGAAGAGCAGTCAAACGGTTTTATAAGACGATGAAGAGCAGTCAATCTGATTTATAAGAGGATGAAGAGCAGTCAAACTGCTTTATAAAAGGATGAAGAGCAGTCAAACTGTTTTATAAGAGGATGAAGAGCAGTCAAACTGTTTTATAAGAGGACGAAGAGCAGTAAAACTGATTTATAATCCGACGAAGAACAGTCAAACTGATTTATTATCGGACGAAGAGCAGTCAAACGGTTTTATAAGACGATGAAGAGCAGTCAATCTGATTTATAAGAGGATGAAGAGCAGTCAAACTGCTTTATAAAAGGATGAAGAGCAGTCAAACTGTTTTATAAGAGGACGAAGAGCAGTCAAACTGATTTATAATCGGACGAAGAGCAGTCAAACTGTTCTATAGGAGGATGAAGCGCAGTCAAACTGGTTTATAGGAGGATGAAGAGCAGTCAAACTGCTTTATAAAAGGATGAAGAGCGGTCAAACTGATTTATAAGAGGACGAAGAGCAGTCAAACTGATTTATAATCGGATGAAGAGCAGTCAAACTGATTTATAAAAGGATGAAGAGCAGTCAAACTGCTTTATAAAAGGATGAAGAGCAGTCAAACTGTTTTATAAGAGGACGAAGAGCAGTAAAACTGATTTATAATCGGACGAAGAACAGTCAAACTGATTTATTATCGGACGAAGAGCAGTCAAACGGTTTTATAAGACGATGAAGAGCAGTCAATCTGATTTATAAGAGGATGAAGAGCAGTCAAACTGCTTTATAAAAGGATGAAGAGCAGTCAAACTGCTTTATAAGAGGATGAAGAGCAGTCAAACTGATTTATAAGAGGATGAAGAGCAGTCAAACTGCTTTATAAAAGGATGAAGAGCAGTCAAACTGTTTTATACAAGGATGTAGAGCAGTCAGACTGTTTTACAAGAGGATGAAGAGCAGTCAACCTGTTTTACAAGAGGATGAAGAGCAGTCAAACTGTTTTATAAGAGGATGAAGAGCAGTCAAACTGCTTTATAAAAGAATGAAGAGCAGTCAAACTGTTTTATAAGAGGATGAAGAGCAGTCAAACTGACTTATAAGAGGATGAAGAGCAGTCAAACTGATTTATAAGAGGATGAAGAGCAGTCAAACTGCTTTATAAAAGGATGAAGAGCAGTCAAACTGTTTTATAAGAGGACGAAGAGCAGTCAAACTGATTTATAAGAGGATGAAGAGCAGTCAAACTGCTTTATAAAAGGATGAAGAGTAGTCAAACTGTTTTATAAGAGGACAAAGAGCAGTCAAACTGATTTATAATCGGACGAAGAGCAGTCAAACTGTTCTATAGGAGGATGAAGCGCAGTCAAACTGGTTTATAGGAGGATGAAGAGCAGTCAAACTGCTTTATAAGAGGATGAAGAGCAGTCAAACTGATTTATAAGAGGATGAAGAGCAGTCAAACTGCTTTATAAAAGGATGAAGAGCAGTCAAACTGTTTTATACGAGGATATAGAGCAGTCAGACTGTTTTACAAGAGGATGAAGAGCAGTCAACCTGTTTTACAAGAGGATGAAGAGCAGTCAAACTGTTTTATAAGAGGATGAAGAGCAGTCAAACTGCTTTATAAAAGGATGAAGAGCAGTCAAACTGATTTATAATCGGATGAAGAGCAGTCAAACTGATTTATAAGAGGATGACGAGCAGTCAAACTGCTTTATAAAAGGATGAAGAGCAGTCAATCTGTTTTATAAGAGGACGAAGAGCAGTCAAACTGATTTATAATCGGACGAAGGGCAGTCAAACTGTTCTATAGGAGGATGAAGCGCAGTCAAACTGGTTTATAGGAGGATGAAGAGCAGTCAAACTGCTTTATAAGAGGATGAAGAGCAGTCAAACTGATTTATAAGAGGATGAAGAGCAGTCAAACTGCTTTATAAAAGGATGAAGAGTAGTCAAACTGTTTTATACAAGGATGTAGAGCAGTCAGACTGTTTTACAAGAGGATGATGAGCAGGCAACCTGTTTTACAAGAGGATGAAGAGCAGTCAAACGGATTTATAAGAGGATGAAGAGCAGTCAAATTGATTTATAAGAGGATGAAGAGCAGTCAAACTGCTTTATAAAAGGATGAAGAGCAGTCAAACTGATTTTATACGAGGATGTACAGCAGTCAGACTGTTTTACAAGAGGATGAAGAGCAGTCAACCTGTTTTACAAGAGGATGAAGAGCAGTCAAATTGATTTATAAGAGGATGAAGAGCAGTCAAACTGCTTTATAAAAGGATGAAGAGCAGTCAAACTGTTTTATACGAGGATGTACAGCAGTCAAACTGTTTTATAAGAGGATGAAGAGCAGTCAAACTACTTTATAAAAGAATGAAGAGCAGTCAAACTGTTTTATAAGAGGACGAAGAGCAGTCAAACTGATTTATAATCGGATGAAGAGCAATCAAACTGATTTATAAGAGGATGAAGAGCAGTCAAACTGCTTTATAAAAGGATGAAGAGCAGTCAAACTGTTTTATAAGAGGACGAAGAGCAGTCAAACTGATTTATAATCGGACGAAGAGCAGTCAAACTGTTCTATAGGAGGATGAAGAGCAGTCAAACTGGTTTATAGGAGGATGAAGAGCATTCAAACAGCTTTATAAGAGGATGAAGAGCAGTCAAACTGATTTAAAAGAGGATGAAGAGCAGTCAAACTGCTTTATAAAAGGATGAAGAGCAGTCAAACTGTTTTATAAGAGGACGAAGAGCAGTCAAACTGATTTATAATCGGACGAAGAGCAGTCAAACTGTTCTATAGGAGGATGAAGCGCAGTCAAACTGGTTTATAGGAGGATGAAGAGCAGTCAAACTGCTTTATAAAAGGATGAAGAGCAGTCAAACTGATTTATAAGAGGACGAAGAGCAGTCAAACTGATTTATAATCGGATGAAGAGCAGTCAAACTGATTTATAAAAGGATGAAGAGCAGTCAAACTGCTTTATAAAAGGATGAAGAGCAGTCAAACTGTTTTATAAGAGGGCGAAGAGCAGTAAAACTGATTTATAATCGGACGAAGAACAGTCAAACTGATTTATTATCGGACGAAGAGCAGTCAAACGGTTTTATAAGACGATGAAGAGCAGTCAATCTGATTTATAAGAGGATGAAGAGCAGTCAAACTGCTTTATAAAAGGATGAAGAGCAGTCAAACTGTTTTATAAAAGGATGAAGAGCAGTCAAACTGTTTTATACAAGGATGTAGAGCAGTCAGACTGTTTTACAAGAGGATGAAGAGCAGTCAACCTGTTTTACAAGAGGATGAAGAGCAGTCAAACTGTTTTATAAGAGGATGAAGAGCAGTCAAACGGCTTTATAAAAGAATGAAGAGCAGTCAAACTGTTTTATAAGAGTACGAAGAGCAGTCAAACTGATTTATAAGAGGATGAAGAGCAGTCAAACTGATTTATAAGAGGATGAAGAGCAGTCAAACTGCTTTATAAAAGGATGAAGAGCAGTCAAACTGTTTTATAAGAGGACGAAGAGCAGTCAAACTGATTTATAAGAGGATGAAGAGCAGTCAAACTGCTTTATAAAAGGATGAAGAGTAGTCAAACTGTTTTATCAGAGGACAAAGAGCAGTCAAACTGATTTATAATCGGACGAAGAGCAGTCAAACTGTTCTATAGGAGGATGAAGCGCAGTCAAACTGGTTTATAGGAGGATGAAGAGCAGTCAAACTGCTTTATAAGAGGATGAAGAGCAGTCAAACTGATTTATAAGAGGATGAAGAGCAGTCAAACTGCTTTATAAAAGGATGAAGAGCAGTCAAACTGTTTTATAAGAGGATGAAGAGCAGTCAAACTGATTTATAATCGGATGAAGAGCAGTCAAACTGATTTATAAGAGGATGAAGAGCAGTCAAACTGCTTTATAAAAGGATGAAGAGCAGTCAAACTGTTTTATACGAGGATATAGAGCAGTCAGACTGTTTTACAAGAGGATGAAGAGCAGTCAAACTGTTTTATACGAGGATATAGAGCAGTCAGACTGTTTTACAAGAGGATGAAGAGCAGTCAACCTGTTTTACAAGAGGATGAAGAGCAGTCAAACTGTTTTATAAGAGGATGAAGAGCAGTCAAACTGCTTTATAAAAGGAGGAAGAGCAGTCAAACTGATTTATAATCGGATGAAGAGCAGTCAAACTGATTTATAAGAGGAGGACGAGCAGTCAAACTGCTTTATAAAAGGATGAAGAGCAGTCAATCTGTTTTATAAGAGGACGAAGAGCAGTCAAACTGATTTATAATCGGGCGAAGAGCAGTCAAACTGTTCTATAGGAGGATGAAGCGCAGTCAAACTGGTTTATAGGAGGATGAAGAGCAGTCAAACTGCTTTATAAGAGGATGAAGAGCAGTCAAACTGATTTATAAGAGGATGAAGAGCAGTCAAACTGCTTTATAAAAGGATGAAGAGCAGTCAAACTGTTTTATACAAGGATGTAGAGCAGTCAGACTGTTTTACAAGAGGATGATGAGCAGGCAACCTGTTTTACAAGAGGATGAAGAGCAGTCAAACGGATTTATAAGAGGATGAAGAGCAGTCAAATTGATTTATAAGATGATGAAGAGCAGTCAAACTGCTTTATAAAAGGATGAAGAGCAGTCAAACTGTTTTATACGAGGATGTACAGCAGTCAGACTGTTTTACAAGAGGATGAAGAGCAGTCAACCTGTTTTACAAGAGGATGAAGAGCAGTCAAATTGATTTATAAGAGGATGAAGAGCAGTCAAACTGCTTTATAAAAGGATGAAGAGCAGTCAAACTGTTTTATACGAGGATGTACAGCAGTCAAACTGTTTTATAAGAGGATGAAGAGCAGTCAAACTGCTTTATAAAAGGATGAAGAGCAGTCAAACTGTTTTATAAGAAGACGAAGAGCAATCAAACTGATTTATAATCGGATGAAGAGCAGTCAAACTGATTTATAAGAGGATGAAGAGCAGTCAAACTGCTTTATAAAAGGATGAAGAGCAGTCAAACTGTTTTATAAGAGGACGAAGAGCAGTCAAACTGATTTATAATCGGACGAAGAGCAGTCAAACTGTTCTATAGGAGGATGAAGAGCAGTCAAACTGGTTTATAGGAGGATGAAGAGCAGTCAAACAGCTTTATAAGAGGATGAAGAGCAGTCAAACTGATTTAAAAGAGGATGAAGAGCAGTCAAACTGCTTTATAAAAGGATGAAGAGCAGTCAAACTGTTTTATAAGAGGACGAAGAGCAGTCAAACTGATTTATAAGAGGATGAAGAGCAGTCAAACTGCTTTATAAAAGGATGAAGAGTAGTCAAACTGTTTTATAAGAGGACAAAGAGCAGTCAAACTGATTTATAATCGGACGAAGAGCAGTCAAACTGTTCTATAGGAGGATGAAGCGCAGTCAAACTGGTTTATAGGAGGATGAAGAGCAGTCAAACTGCTTTATAAGAGGATGAAGAGCAGTCAAACTGATTTATAAGAGGATGAAGAGCAGTCAAACTGCTTTATAAAAGGATGAAGAGCAGTCAAACTGTTTTATAAGAGGATGAAGAGCAGTCAAACTGATTTATAATCGGATGAAGAGCAGTCAAACTGATTTAAAAGAGGATGAAGAGCAGTCAAACTGCTTTATAAAAGGATGAAGAGCAGTCAAACTGTTTTATAAGAGGATGAAGAGCAGTCAAACTGCTTTATACGAGGATGTACAGCAGTCAGACTGTTTTACAAGAGGATGAAGAGCAGTCAACCTGTTTTACAAGAGGATGAAGAGCAGTCAAATTGATTTATAAGAGGATGAAGAGCAGTCAAACTGCTTTATAAAAGGATGAAGAGCAGTCAAACTGTTTTATACGAGGATGTACAGCAGTCAAACTGTTTTATAAGAGGATGAAGAGCAGTCAAACTGCTTTATAAAAGAATGAAGAGCAGTCAAACTGTTTTATAAGAGGACGAAGAGCAGTCAAAATGATTTATAATCGGATGAAGAGCAGTCAAACTGATTTATAAGAGGATGAAGAGCAGTCAAACTGCTTTATAAAAGGATGAAGAGCAGTCAAACTGTTTTATAAGAGGACGAAGAGCAGTCAAACTGATTTATAATCGGACGAAGAGCAGTCAAACTGTTCTATAGGAGGATGAAGAGCAGTCAAACTGGTTTATAGGAGGATGAAGAGCAGTCAAACAGCTTTATAAGAGGATGAAGAGCAGTCAAACTGATTTAAAAGAGGATGAAGAGTAGTCAAACTGCTTTATAAAAGGATGAAGAGCAGTCAAACTGTTTTATAAGAGGACGAAGAGCAGTCAAACTGATTTATAAGAGGATGAAGAGCAGTCAAACTGCTTTATAAAATAATGAAGAGCAGTCAAACTGTTTTATAAGAGGACGAAGAGCAGTCAAACTGATTTATAAGAGGATGAAGAGCAGTCAAACTGATTTATAAGAGGATGAAGAGCAGTCAAACTGCTTTATAAAAGGATGAAGAGCAGTCAAACTGTTTTATAAGAGGACGAAGAGCAGTCAAACTGATTTATAAGAGGATGAAGAGCAGTCAAACTGCTTTATAAAAGGATGAAGAGTAGTCAAACTGTTTTATAAGAGGACAAATAGCAGTCAAACTGATTTATAATCGGACGAAGAGCAGTCAAACTGTTCTATAGGAGGATGAAGCGCAGTCAAACTGGTTTATAGGAGGATGAAGAGCAGTCAAACTGCTTTATAAGAGGATGAAGAGCAGTCAAACTGATTTATAAGAGGATGAAGAGCAGTCAAACTGCTTTATAAAAGGATGAAGAGCAGTCAAACTGTTTTATAAGAGGATGAAGAGCAGTCAAACTGATTTATAATCGGATGAAGAGCAGTCAAACTGATTTATAAGAGGATGAAGAGCAGTCAAACTGCTTTATAAAAGGATGAAGAGCAGTCAAATTGATTTATAAGAGGATGAAGAGCAGTCAAACTGCTTTATAAAAGGATGAAGAGCAGTCAAACTGTTTTATACGAGGATATAGAGCAGTCAGACTGTTTTACAAGAGGATGAAGAGCGGTCAACCTGTTTTACAAGAGGATGAAGAGCAGTCAAACTGTTTTATAAGAGGATGAAGAGCAGTCAAACTGCTTTATAAAAGGAGGAAGAGCAGTCAAACTGATTTATAATCGGATGAAGAGCAGTCAAACTGATTTATAAGAGGATGACGAGCAGTCAAACTGCTTTATAAAAGGATGAAGAGCAGTCAATCTGTTTTATAAGAGGACGAAGAGCAGTCAAACTGATTTATAATCGGGCGAAGAGCAGTCAAACTGTTCTATAGGAGGATGAAGCGCAGTCAAACTGGTTTATAGGAGGATGAAGAGCAGTCAAACTGCTTTATAAGAGGATGAAGAGCAGTCAAACTGATTTATAAGAGGATGAAGAGCAGTCAAACTGCTTTATAAAAGGATGAAGAGCAGTCAAACTGTTTTATACAAGGATGTAGAGCAGTCAGACTGTTTTACAAGAGGATGATGAGCAGGCAACCTGTTTTACAAGAGGATGAAGAGCAGTCAAACGGATTTATAAGAGGATGAAGAGCAGTCAAATTGATTTATAAGATGATGAAGAGCAGTCAAACTGCTTTATAAAAGGATGAAGAGCAGTCAAACTGTTTTATACGAGGATGTACAGCAGTCAGACTGTTTTACAAGAGGATGAAGAGCAGTCAACCTGTTTTACAAGAGGATGAAGAGCAGTCAAACTGATTTATAAAAGGATGAAGAGCAGTCAAACTGTTTTATACGAGGATGTACAGCAGTCAAACTGTTTTATAAGAGGATGAAGAGCAGTCAAACTGCTTTATAAAAGAATGAAGAGCAGTCAAACTGTTTTTTAAGAGGACGAAGAGCAGTCAAACTGATTTATAATCGGATGAAGAGCAGTCAAACTGATTTATAAGAGGATGAAGAGCAGTCAAACTGCTTTATAAAAGGATGAAGAGCAGTCAAACTGTTTTATAAGAGGACGAAGAGCAGTCAAACTGATTTATAATCGGACGAAGAGCAGTCAAACTGTTCTATAGGAGGATGAAGAGCAGTCAAACTGGTTTATAGGAGGATGAAGAGCAGTCAAACAGCTTTATAAGAGGATGAAGAGCAGTCAAACTGATTTAAAAGAGGATGAAGAGCAGTCAAACTGCTTTATAAAAGGATGAAGAGCAGTCAAACTGTTTTATAAGAGGACGAAGAGCAGTCAAACTGATTTATAAGAGGATGAAGAGCAGTCAAACTGCTTTATAAAAGGATGAAGAGTAGTCAAACTGTTTTATAAGAGGACAAAGAGCAGTCAAACTGATTTATAATCGGACGAAGAGCAGTCAAACTGTTCTATAGGAGGATGAAGCGCAGTCAAACTGGTTTATAGGAGGATGAAGAGCAGTCAAACTGCTTTATAAGAGGATGAAGAGCAGTCAAACTGATTTATAAGAGGATGAAGAGCAGTCAAACTGCTTTATAAAAGGATGAAGAGCAGTCAAACTGTTTTATAAGAGGATGAAGAGCAGTCAAACTGATTTATAATCGGATGAAGAGCAGTCAAACTGATTTATAAGAGGATGAAGAGCAGTCAAACTGCTTTATAAAAGGATGAAGAGCAGTCAAACTGTTTTATAAGAGGATGAAGAGCAGTCAAACTGCTTTATACGAGGATGTACAGCAGTCAGACTGTTTTACAAGAGGATGAAGAGCAGTCAACCTGTTTTACAAGAGGATGAAGAGCAGTCAAATTGATTTATAAGAGGATGAAGAGCAGTCAAACTGCTTTATAAAAGGATGAAGAGCAGTCAAACTGTTTTATACGAGGATGTACAGCAGTCAAACTGTTTTATAAGAGGATGAAGAGCAGTCAAACTGCTTTATAAAAGAATGAAGAGCAGTCAAACTGTTTTATAAGAGGACGAAGAGCAGTCAAACTGATTTATAATCGGATGAAGAGCAGTCAAACTGATTTATAAGAGGATGAAGAGCAGTCAAACTGCTTTATAAAAGGATGAAGAGCAGTCAAACTGTTTTATAAGAGGACGAAGAGCAGTTAAACTGATTTATAATCGGACGAAGAGCAGTCAAACTGTTCTATAGGAGGATGAAGAGCAGTCAAACTGGTTTATAGGAGGATGAAGAGCAGTCAAACAGCTTTATAAGAGGATGAAGAGCAGTCAATCTGATTTAAAAGAGGATGAAGAGTAGTCAAACTGCTTTATAAAAGGATGAAGAGCAGTCAAACTGTTTTATAAGAGGACGAAGAGCAGTCAAACTGATTTATAAGAGGATGAAGAGCAGTCAAACTGCTTTATAAAAGGATGAAGAGCAGTCAAACTGTTTTATAAGAGGATGAAGAGCAGTCAAACTGCTTTATAAAATAATGAAGAGCAGTCAAACTGTTTTATAAGAGGACGAAGAGCAGTCAAACTGATTTATAAGAGGATGAAGAGCAGTCAAACTGATTTATAAGAGGATGAAGAGCAGTCAAACTGCTTTATAAAAGGATGAAGAGCAGTCAAACTGTTTTATAAGAGGACGAAGAGCAGTCAAACTGATTTATAAGAGGATGAAGAGCAGTCAAACTGCTTTATAAAAGGATGAAGAGTAGTCAAACTGTTTTATAAGAGGACAAATAGCAGTCAAACTGATTTATAATCGGACGAAGAGCAGTCAAACTGTTCTATAGGAGGATGAAGCGCAGTCAAACTGGTTTATAGGAGGATGAAGAGCAGTCAAACTGCTTTATAAGAGGATGAAGAGCAGTCAAACTGATTTATAAGAGGATGAAGAGCAGTCAAACTGCTTTATAAAAGGATTAAGAGCAGTCAAACTGTTTTATAAGAGGATGAAGAGCAGTCAAACTGATTTATAATCGGATGAAGAGCAGTCAAACTGATTTATAAGAGGATGAAGAGCAGTCAAACTGCTTTATAAAAGGATGAAGAGCAGTCAAATTGATTTATAAGAGGATGAAGAGCAGTCAAACTGCTTTATAAAAGGATGAAGAGCAGTCAAACTGTTTTATACGAGGATATAGAGCAGTCAGACTGTTTTACAAGAGGATGAAGAGCAGTCAACCTGTTTTACAAGAGGATGAAGAGCAGTCAAACTGTTTTATAAGAGGATGAAGAGCAGTCAAACTGCTTTATAAAAGGATGAAGAGCAGTCAAACTGTTTTATAAGAGGATGAAGAGCAGTCAAACTGATTTATAAGAGGATGACGAGCAGTCAAACTGCTTTATAAAAGGATGAAGAGCAGTCAATCTGTTTTATAAGAGGACGAAGAGCAGTCAAACTGATTTATAATCGGACGAAGAGCAGTCAAACTGTTCTATAGGAGGATGAAGCGCAGTCAAACTGGTTTATAGGAGGATGAAGAGCAGTCAAACTGCTTTATAAGAGGATGAAGAGCAGTCAAACTGATTTATAAGAGGATGAAGAGCAGTCAAACTGCTTTATAAAAGGATGAAGAGCAGTCAAACTGTTTTATACAAGGATGTAGAGCAGTCAGACTGTTTTACAAGAGGATGATGAGCAGGCAACCTGTTTTACAAGAGGATGAAGAGCAATCAAACGGATTTATAAGAGGATGAAGAGCAGTCAAATTGATTTATAAGAGGATGAAGAGCAGTCAAACTGCTTTATAAAAGGATGAAGAGCAGTCAAACTGTTTTATACGAGGATGTACAGCAGTCAGACTGTTTTACAAGAGGATGAAGAGCAGTCAACCTGTTTTACAAGAGGATGAAGAGCAGTCAAATTGATTTATAAGAGGATGAAGAGCAGTCAAACTGCTTTATAAAAGGATGAAGAGCAGTCAAACTGTTTTATACGAGGATGTACAGCAGTCAAACTGTTTTATAAGAGGATGAAGAGCAGTCAAACTGCTTTATAAAAGAATGAAGAGCAGTCAAACTGTTTTATAAGAGGACGAAGAGCAGTCAAACTGATTTATAATCGGATGAAGAGCAGTCAAACTGATTTATAAGAGGATGAAGAGCAGTCAAACTGCTGTATAAAAGGATGAAGAGCAGTCAAACTGTTTTATAAGAGGACGAAGAGCAGTCAAACTGATTTATAATCCGACGAAGAGCAGTCAAACTGTTCTATAGGAGGATGAAGAGCAGTCAAACTGGTTTATAGGAGGATGAAGAGCAGTCAAACAGCTTTATAAGAGGATGAAGAGCAGTCAAACTGATTTAAAAGAGGATGAAGAGCAGTCAAACTGCTTTATAAAAGGATGAAGAGCAGTCAAACTGTTTTATAAGAGGATGAAGAGCAGTCAAACTGATTTTTAATCGGATGAAGAGCAGTCAAACTGATTTATAGGAGGATGAAGAGCAGTCAAACTGCTTTATAAAAGAATGAAGAGCAGTCAAACTGTTTTATAAGAGGACGAAGAGCAGTCAAACTGATTTATAATCGGACGAAGAGCAGTCAAACTGTTCTATAGGAGGATGAAGCGCAGTCAAACTGGTTTATAGGAGGATGAAGAGCAGTCAAACTGTTCTATAGGAGGATGAAGCGCAGTCAAACTGGTTTATAGGAGGATGAAGAGCAGTCAAACTGCTTTATAAGAGGATGAAGAGCAGTCAAACTGATTTATAAGAGGATGAAGAGCAGTCAAACTGCTTTATAAAAGGATGAAGAGCAGTCAAACTGTTTTATAAGAGGATGAAGAGCAGTCAAACTGATTTATAATCGGATGAAGAGCAGTCAAACTGATTTATAAGAGGATGAAGAGCAGTCAAACTGCTTTATAAAAGGATGAAGAGCAGTCAAATTGATTTATAAGAGGATGAAGAGCAGTCAAACTGCTTTATAAAAGGATGAAGAGCAGTCAAACTGTTTTATACGAGGATATAGAGCAGTCAGACTGTTTTACAAGAGGATGAAGAGCAGTCAACCTGTTTTACAAGAGGATGAAGAGCAGTCAAACTGTTTTATAAGAGGATGAAGAGCTGTCAAACTGCTTTATAAAAGGATGAAGAGCAGTCAAACTGATTTATAATCGGATGAAGAGCAGTCAAACTGATTTATAAGAGGATGACGAGCAGTCAAACTGCTTTATAAAAGGATGAAGAGCAGTCAATCTGTTTTATAAGAGGACGAAGAGCAGTCAAACTGATTTATACAAGGATGTAGAGCAGTCAGACTGTTTTACAAGAGGATGATGAGCAGGCAACCTGTTTTACAAGAGGATGAAGAGCAGTCAAACGGATTTATAAGAGGATGAAGAGCAGTCAAATTGATTTATAAGAGGATGAAGAGCAGTCAAACTGCTTTATAAAAGGATGAAGAGCAGTCAAACTGTTTTATACGAGGATGTACAGCAGTCAGACTGTTTTACAAGAGGATGAAGAGCAGTCAACCTGTTTTACTAGAGGATGAAGAGCAGTCAAATTGATTTATAAAAGGATGAAGAGCAGTCAAACTGCTTTATAAAAGGATGAAGAGCAGTCAAACTGTTTTATACGAGGATGTACAGCAGTCAAACTGTTTTATAAGAGGATGAAGAGCAGTCAAACTGCTTTATAAAAGAATGAAGAGCAGTCAAACTGTTTTATAAGAGGACGAAGAGCAGTCAAACTGATTTATAATCGGATGAAGAGCAGTCAAACTGATTTATAAGAGGATGAAGAGCAGTCAAACTGCTTTATAAAAGGATGAAGAGCAGTCAAACTGATTTAAAAGAGGATGAAGAGCAGTCAAACTGCTTTATAAAAGGATGAAGAGCAGTCAAACTGTTTTATAAGAGGACGAAGAGCAGTCAAACTGATTTATAAGAGGATGAAGAGCAGTCAAACTGCTTTATAAAAGGATGAAGAGTAGTCAAACTGTTTTATAAGAGGACAAAGAGCAGTCAAACTGATTTATAATCGGACGAAGAGCAGTCAAACTGTTCTATAGGAGGATGAAGTGCAGTCAAACTGGTTTATAGGAGGATGAAGAGCAGTCAAACTGCTTTATAAGAGGATGAAGAGCAGTCAAACTGATTTATAAGAGGATGAAGAGCAGTCAAACTGCTTTATAAAAGGATGAAGAGCAGTCAAACTGTTTTATAAGAGGATGAAGAGCAGTCAAACTGATCTATAATCGGATGAAGAGCAGTCAAACTGATTTATAAGAGGATGAAGAGCAGTCAAACTGCTTTATAAAAAGATGAAGAGCAGTCAAATTGATTTATAAGAGGATGAAGAGCAGTCAAACTGCTTTATAAAAGGATGAAGAGCAGTCAAACTGTTTTATACGAGGATATAGAGCAGTCAGACTGTTTTACAAGAGGATGAAGAGCAGTCAACCTGTTTTACAAGAGGATGAAGAGCAGTCAAACTGTTTTATATGAGGATGAAGAACAGTCAAACTGCTTTATAAAAGGATGAAGAGCAGTCAAACTGATTTATAATCGGATGAAGAGCAGTCAAACTGATTTATAAGAGGATGACGAGCAGTCAAACTGCTTTATAAAAGGATGAAGAGCAGTCAATCTGTTTTATAAGAGGACGAAGAGCAGTCAAACTGATTTATAATCGGACGAAGAGCAGTCAAACTGTTCTATAGGAGGATGAAGCGCAGTCAAACTGCTTTATAAGAGGATGAAGAGCAGTCAAACTGATTTATAAGAGGATGAAGAGCAGTCAAACTGCTTTATAAAAGGATGAAGAGCAGTCAAACTGTTTTATACAAGGATGTAGAGCAGTCAGACTGTTTTACAAGAGGATGATGAGCAGGCAACCTGTTTTACAAGAGGATGAAGAGCAGTCAAACGGATTTATAAGAGGATGAAGAGCAGTCAAATTGATTTATAAGAGGATGAAGAGCAGTCAAACTGCTTTATAAAAGGATGAAGAGCAGTCAAACTGTTTTATACGAGGATGTACAGCAGTCAGACTGTTTTACAAGAGGATGAAGAGCAGTCAACCTGTTTTACAAGAGGATGAAGAGCAGTCAAATTGATTTATAAGAGGATGAAGAGCAGTCAAACTCCTTTATAAAAGGATGAAGAGCAGTCAAACTGTTTTATACGAGGATGTACAGCAGTCAAACTGTTTTATAAGAGGATGAAGAGCAGTCAAACTGCTTTATAAAAGAATGAAGAGCAGTCAAACTGTTTTATAAGAGGACGAAGAGCAGTCAAACTGATTTATAATCGGATGAAGAGCAGTCAAACTGTTCTATAGGAGGATGAAGCGCAGTCAAACTGCTTTATAAGAGGATGAAGAGCAGTCAAACTGATTTATAAGAGGATGAAGAGCAGTCAAACTGCTTTATAAAAGGATGAAGAGCAGTCAAACTGTTTTATACAAGGATGTAGAGCAGTCAGACTGTTTTACAAGAGGATGATGAGCAGGCAACCTGTTTTACAAGAGGATGAAGAGCAGTCAAACGGATTTATAAGAGGATGAAGAGCAGTCAAATTGATTTATAAGAGGATGAAGAGCAGTCAAACTGCTTTATAAAAGGATGAAGAGCAGTCAAACTGTTTTATACGAGGATGTACAGCAGTCAGACTGTTTTACAAGAGGATGAAGAGCAGTCAACCTGTTTTACAAGAGGATGAAGAGCAGTCAAATTGATTTATAAGAGGATGAAGAGCAGTCAAACTCCTTTATAAAAGGATGAAGAGCAGTCAAACTGTTTTATACGAGGATGTACAGCAGTCAAACTGTTTTATAAGAGGATGAAGAGCAGTCAAACTGCTTTATAAAAGAATGAAGAGCAGTCAAACTGTTTTATAAGAGGACGAAGAGCAGTCAAACTGATTTATAATCGGATGAAGAGCAGTCAAACTGATTTATAAGAGGATGAAGAGCAGTCAAACTGCTTTATAAAAGGATGAAGAGCAGTCGAACTGTTTTATAAGAGGACGAAGAGCAGTCAAACTGATTTATAATCGGACGAAGAGCAGTCAAACAGTTCTATAGGAGGATGAAGAGCAGTCAAACTGGTTTATAGGAGGATGAAGAGCAGTCAAACAGCTTTATAAGAGGATGAAGAGCAGTCAAACTGATTTAAAAGAGGATGAAGAGCAGTCAAAATGCTTTATAAAAGGATGAAGAGCAGTCAAACTGTTTTATAAGAGGACGAAGAGCAGTCAAACTGATTTATAATCGGACGAAGAGCAGTCAAACTGTTCTATAGGAGGATGAAGCGCAGTCAAACTGGTTTATAGGAGGATGAAGAGCAGTCAAACTGCTTTATAAAAGGATGAAGAGCAGTCAAACTGATTTATAAGAGGACGAAGAGCAGTCAAACTGATTTATAATCGGATGAAGAGCAGTCAAACTGATTTATAAAAGGATGAAGAGCAGTCAAACTGCTTTATAAAAGGATGAAGAGCAGTCAAACTGTTTTATAAGAGGACGAAGAGCAGTAAAACTGATTTATAATCGGACGAAGAACAGTCAAACTGATTTATTATCGGACGAAGAGCAGTCAAACGGTTTTATAAGACGATGAAGAGCAGTCAATCTGATTTATAAAAGGATGAAGAGCAGTCAAACTGTTTTATAAAAGGATGAAGAGCAGTCAAACTGTTTTATACAAGGATGTAGAGCAGTCAGACTGTTTTACAAGAGGATGAAGAGCAGTCAACCTGTTTTACAAGAGGATGAAGAGCAGTCACACTGTTTTATAAGAGGATGAAGAGCAGTCAAACTGCTTTATAAAAGAATGAAGAGCAGTCAAACTGTTTTATAAGAGGACGAAGAGCAGTCAAACTGATTTATAAGAGGATGAAGAGCAGTCAAACTGATTTATAAGAGGATGAAGAGCAGTCAAACTGCTTTATAAAAGGATGAAGAGCAGTCAAACTGTTTTATAAGAGGATGAAGAGTAGTCAAACTGTTTTATAAGAGGACAAAGAGCAGTCAAACTGATTTATAATTGGACGAAGAGCAGTAAAACTGTTCTATAGGAGGATGAAGCGCAGTCAAACTGGTTTATAGGAGGATGAAGAGCAGTCAAACTGCTTTATAAGAGGATGAAGAGCAGTCAAACTGATTTATAAGAGGATGAAGAGCAGTCAAACTGATTTATAATCGGATGAAGAGCAGTCAAACTGATTTATAAGAGGATGAAGAGCAGTCAAACTGCTTTATAAAAGGATGAAGAGCAGTCAAATTGATTTATAAGAGGATGAAGAGCACTCAAACTGCTTTATAAAAGGATGAAGAGCAGTCAAACTGTTTTATACGAGGATATAGAGCAGTAAGACTGTTTTACAAGAGGATGAAGAGCAGTCAACCTGTTTTACAAGAGGATGAAGAGCAGTCAAACTGTTTTATAAGAGGATGAAGAGCAGTCAAACTGCTTTATAAAAGGATGAAGAGCAGTCAAACTGATTTATAAGAGGATGAAGAGCAGTCAAACTGATTTATAATCGGATGAAGAGCAGTCAAACTGATTTATAAGAGGATGAAGAGCAGTCAAACTGCTTTATAAAAGGATAAAGAGCAGTCAAATTGATTTATAAGAGGATGAAGAGCAGTCAAATTGATTTATAAGAGGATGAAGAGCAGTCAAACTGCTTTATAAAAGGATGAAGAGCAGTCAAACTGTTTTATACGAGGATGTACAGCAGTCAGACTGTTTTACAAGAGGATGAAGAGCAGTCAACCTGTTTTACAAGAGGATGAAGAGCAGTCAAATTGATTTATAAGAGGATGAAGAGCAGTCAAACTCCTTTATAAAAGGATGAAGAGCAGTCAAACTGTTTTATACGAGGATGTACAGCAGTCAAACTGTTTTATAAGAGGATGAAGAGCAGTCAAACTGCTTTATAAAAGAATGAAGAGCAGTCAAACTGTTTTATAAGAGGACGAAGAGCAGTCAAACTGATTTATAATCGGATGAAGAGCAGTCAAACTGATTTATAAGAGGATGAAGAGCAGTCAAACTGCTTTATAAAAGGATGAAGAGCAGTCGAACTGTTTTATAAGAGGACGAAGAGCAGTCAAACTGATTTATAATCGGACGAAGAGCAGTCAAACAGTTCTATAGGAGGATGAAGAGCAGTCAAACTGGTTTATAGGAGGATGAAGAGCAGTCAAACAGCTTTATAAGAGGATGAAGAGCAGTCAAACTGATTTAAAAGAGGATGAAGAGCAGTCAAAATGCTTTATAAAAGGATGAAGAGCAGTCAAACTGTTTTATAAGAGGACGAAGAGCAGTCAAACTGATTTATAATCGGACGAAGAGCAGTCAAACTGTTCTATAGGAGGATGAAGCGCAGTCAAACTGGTTTATAGGAGGATGAAGAGCAGTCAAACTGCTTTATAAAAGGATGAAGAGCAGTCAAACTGATTTATAAGAGGACGAAGAGCAGTCAAACTGATTTATAATCGGATGAAGAGCAGTCAAACTGATTTATAAAAGGATGAAGAGCAGTCAAACTGCTTTATAAAAGGATGAAGAGCAGTCAAACTGTTTTATAAGAGGACGAAGAGCAGTAAAACTGATTTATAATCGGACGAAGAACAGTCAAACTGATTTATTATCGGACGAAGAGCAGTCAAACGGTTTTATAAGACGATGAAGAGCAGTCAATCTGATTTATAAAAGGATGAAGAGCAGTCAAACTGTTTTATAAAAGGATGAAGAGCAGTCAAACTGTTTTATACAAGGATGTAGAGCAGTCAGACTGTTTTACAAGAGGATGAAGAGCAGTCAACCTGTTTTACAAGAGGATGAAGAGCAGTCACACTGTTTTATAAGAGGATGAAGAGCAGTCAAACTGCTTTATAAAAGAATGAAGAGCAGTCAAACTGTTTTATAAGAGGACGAAGAGCAGTCAAACTGATTTATAAGAGGATGAAGAGCAGTCAAACTGATTTATAAGAGGATGAAGAGCAGTCAAACTGCTTTATAAAAGGATGAAGAGCAGTCAAACTGTTTTATAAGAGGATGAAGAGTAGTCAAACTGTTTTATAAGAGGACAAAGAGCAGTCAAACTGATTTATAATTGGACGAAGAGCAGTAAAACTGTTCTATAGGAGGATGAAGCGCAGTCAAACTGGTTTATAGGAGGATGAAGAGCAGTCAAACTGCTTTATAAGAGGATGAAGAGCAGTCAAACTGATTTATAAGAGGATGAAGAGCAGTCAAACTGATTTATAATCGGATGAAGAGCAGTCAAACTGATTTATAAGAGGATGAAGAGCAGTCAAACTGCTTTATAAAAGGATGAAGAGCAGTCAAATTGATTTATAAGAGGATGAAGAGCACTCAAACTGCTTTATAAAAGGATGAAGAGCAGTCAAACTGTTTTATACGAGGATATAGAGCAGTAAGACTGTTTTACAAGAGGATGAAGAGCAGTCAACCTGTTTTACAAGAGGATGAAGAGCAGTCAAACTGTTTTATAAGAGGATGAAGAGCAGTCAAACTGCTTTATAAAAGGATGAAGAGCAGTCAAACTGATTTATAATCGGATGAAGAGCAGTCAAACTGATTTATAATCGGAAGAAGAGCAGTCAAACTGTTCTATAGGAGGATGAAGCGCAGTCAAACTGGTTTATAGGAGGATGAAGAGCAGTCAAACTGCTTTATAAGAGGATGAAGAGCAGTCAAACTGATTTATAAGAGGATGAACAGCAGTCAAACTGCTTTATAAGAGGATGAAGAGCAGTCAAACTGTTTTATAAGCGGACGAAGAGCAGTCAAACTGATTTATAATCGGACGAATAGCAGTCAAACTGATTTATAATCGGACGAAGAGCAGTCAAACGGTTTTATAATCGGATGAAGAGCAGTCAAATTGATTTATAAGAGGATGAAGAGCAGTCAAACTGCTTTATAAAAGGATGAAGAGCAGTCAAACTGTTTTATACGAGGATGTACAGCAGTCAGACTGTTTTACAAGAGGATGAAGAGCAGTCAACCTGTTTTACAAGAGGATGAAGAGCAGTCAAATTGATTTATAAGAGGATGAAGAGCAGTCAAACTGCTTTATAAAAGGATGAAGAGCAGTCAAACTGTTTTATACGAGGATGTACAGCAGTCAAACTGTTTTATAAGAGGATGAAGAGCAGTCAAACTGCTTTATAAAAGAATGAAGAGCAGTCAAACTGTTTTATAAGAGGACGAAGAGCAGTCAAACTGATTTATAATCGGATGAAGAGCAGTCAAACTGATTTATAAGAGGATGAAGAGCAGTCAAACTGCTTTATAAAAGGATGAAGAGCAGTCAAACTGTTTTATAGGAGGATGAAGAGCAGTCAAACAGCTTTATAAGAGGATGAAGAGCAGTCAAACTGATTTAAAAGAGGATGAAGAGCAGTCAAACTGCTTTATAAAAGGATGAAGAGCAGTCAAACTGTTTTATAAGGGGACGAAGAGCAGTCAAACTGATTTATAATCGGACGAAGAGCAGTCAAACTGTTCTATAGGAGGAAGAAGCGCAGTCAAACTGGTTTATAGGAGGATGAAGAGCAGTCAAACTGTTTTATAAGAGGATGAAGAGCAGTCAAACTGCTTTATAAAAGGATGAAGAGCAGTCAAACTGATTTATAATCGGATGAAGAGCAGTCAAACTGATTTATAAGAGGATGACGAGCAGTCAAACTGCTTTATAAAAGGATGAAGAGCAGTCAATCTGTTTTATAAGAGGACGAAGAGCAGTTAAAAACTGATTTATAATCGGAAGAAGAGCAGTCATACTGTTCTATAGGAGGATGAAGCGCATTCAAACTGGTTTATAGGAGGATGAAGAGCAGTCAAACTGCTTTATAAGAGGATGAAGAGCAGTCAAACTGATTTATAAGCGGACGAAGAGCAGTCAAACTGCTTTATAAAAGGATGAAGAGCAGTCAAACTGTTTTATAAGCGGACGAAGAGCAGTCAAACTGATTTATAATCGGACGAAGAGCAGTCAAACTGATTTATAATCGGACGAAGAGCAGTCAAACGGTTTTCTAAGAGGATGAAGAGCAGTCAAATTGATTTATAAGAGGATGAAGAGCAGTCAAACTGATTTATAAGAGGATGAAGAGCAGTCAAACTGATTTAAAAGAGGATGAAGAGCAGTCAAACTGCTTTATAAAAGGATGAAGAGCAGTCAAACTGTTTTATAAGAGGACGAAGAGCAGTCAAACTGATTTATAATCGGACGAAGAGCAGTCAAACTGTTCTATAGGAGGAAGAAGCGCAGTCAAACTGGTTTATAGGAGGATGAAGAGCAGTCAAACTGCTTTATAAAAGGATGAAGAGCAGTCAACCTGTTTTACAAGAGGATGAAGAGCAGTCAAACTGTTTTATAAGAGGATGAAGAGCAGTCAAACTGCTTTATAAAAGGATGAAGAGCAGTCAAACTGATTTATAATCGGATGAAGAGCAGTCAAACTGATTTATAAGAGGATGACGAGCAGTCAAACTGCTTTATAAAAGGATGAAGAGCAGTCAATCTGTTTTATAAGAGGACGAAGAGCAGTTAAAAACTGATTTATAATCGGAAGAAGAGCAGTCATACTGTTCTATAGGAGGATGAAGCGCAGTCAAACTGGTTTATAGGAGGATGAAGAGCAGTCAAACTGCTTTATAAGAGGATGAAGAGCAGTCAAACTGATTTATAAGCGGACGAAGAGCAGTCAAACTGCTTTATAAAAGGATGAAGAGCAGTCAAACTGTTTTATAAGCGGACGAAGAGCAGTCAAACTGATTTATAATCGGACGAAGAGCAGTCAAACTGATTTATAATCGGACGAAGAGCAGTCAAACGGTTTTCTAAGAGGATGAAGAGCAGTCAAATTGATTTATAAGAGGATGAAGAGCAGTCAAACTGATTTATAAAAGGATGAAGAGCAGTCAATCTGTTTTATACAAGGATGTACAGCAGTCAGACTGTTTTACAAGAGGATGAAGAGCAGTCAACCTGTTTTACAAGAGGATGAAGAGCAGTCAAATTGATTTATAAAAGAATGAAGAGCAGTCAAACTGTTTTATAAGAGGACGAAGAGCAGTCAAACTGATTTATAATCGGATGAAGAGCAGTCAAACTGATTTATAAGAGGATGAAGAGCAGTCAAACTGATTTATAATCGGATGAAGAGCAGTCAAACTGATTTATAAAAGGATGAAGAGCAGTCAAACTGCTTTATAAAAGGATGAAGAGCAGTCAAACTGTTTTATAAGAGGACGAAGAGCAGTAAAACTGATTTATAAAAGGATGAAGAGCAGTCAAACTGATTTATAAAAGGATGAAGAGCAGTCAAACTGTTTTATAAGAGGATGAAGAGCAGTCAAACTGCTTTATAAAAGGATGAAGAGCAGTCAAACTGTTTTATACAAGGATGTAGAGCAGTCAGACTGTTTTACAAGAGGATGATGAGCAGGCAACCTGTTTTACAAGAGGATGAAGAGCAATCAAACGGATTTATAAGAGGATGAAGAGCAGTCAAATTGATTTATAAGAGGATGAAGAGCAGTCAAACTGCTTTATAAAAGGATGAAGAGCAGTCAAACTGTTTTATACGAGGATGTACAGCAGTCAGACTGTTTTACAAGAGGATGAAGAGCAGTCAACCTGTTTTACAAGAGGATGAAGAGCAGTCAAATTGATTCATAAGAGGATGAAGAGCAGTCAAACTGCTTTATAAAAGGATGAAGAGCAGTCAAACTGTTTTATACGAGGATGTACAGCAGTCAAACTGATTTATAATCCGACGAAGAGCAGTCAAACTGTTCTATAGGAGGATGAAGAGCAGTCAAACTGGTTTATAGGAGGATGAAGAGCAGTCAAACAGCTTTATAAGAGGATGAAGAGCAGTCAAACTGATTTAAAAGAGGATGAAGAGCAGTCAAACTGCTTTATAAAAGGATGAAGAGCAGTCAAACTGTTTTATAAGAGGATGAAGAGCAGTCAAACTGATTTTTAATCGGATGAAGAGCAGTCAAACTGATTTATAGGAGGATGAAGAGCAGTCAAACTGCTTTATAAAAGAATGAAGAGCAGTCAAACTGTTTTATAAGAGGACGAAGAGCAGTCAAACTGATTTATAATCGGACGAAGAGCAGTCAAACTGTTCTATAGGAGGATGAAGCGCAGTCAAACTGGTTTATAGGAGGATGAAGAGCAGTCAAACTGTTCTATAGGAGGATGAAGCGCAGTCAAACTGGTTTATAGGAGGATGAAGAGCAGTCAAACTGCTTTATAAGAGGATGAAGAGCAGTCAAACTGATTTATAAGAGGATGAAGAGCAGTCAAACTGCTTTATAAAAGGATGAAGAGCAGTCAAACTGTTTTATAAGAGGATGAAGAGCAGTCAAACTGATTTATAATCGGATGAAGAGCAGTCAAACTGATTTATAAGAGGATGAAGAGCAGTCAAACTGCTTTATAAAAGGATGAAGAGCAGTCAAATTGATTTATAAGAGGATGAAGAGCAGTCAAACTGCTTTATAAAAGGATGAAGAGCAGTCAAACTGTTTTATACGAGGATATAGAGCAGTCAGACTGTTTTACAAGAGGATGAAGAGCAGTCAACCTGTTTTACAAGAGGATGAAGAGCAGTCAAACTGTTTTATAAGAGGATGAAGAGCTGTCAAACTGCTTTATAAAAGGATGAAGAGCAGTCAAACTGATTTATAATCGGATGAAGAGCAGTCAAACTGATTTATAAGAGGATGACGAGCAGTCAAACTGCTTTATAAAAGGATGAAGAGCAGTCAATCTGTTTTATAAGAGGACGAAGAGCAGTCAAACTGATTTATACAAGGATGTAGAGCAGTCAGACTGTTTTACAAGAGGATGATGAGCAGGCAACCTGTTTTACAAGAGGATGAAGAGCAGTCAAACGGATTTATAAGAGGATGAAGAGCAGTCAAATTGATTTATAAGAGGATGAAGAGCAGTCAAACTGCTTTATAAAAGGATGAAGAGCAGTCAAACTGTTTTATACGAGGATGTACAGCAGTCAGACTGTTTTACAAGAGGATGAAGAGCAGTCAACCTGTTTTACTAGAGGATGAAGAGCAGTCAAATTGATTTATAAGAGGATGAAGAGCAGTCAAACTGCTTTATAAAAGGATGAAGAGCAGTCAAACTGTTTTATACGAGGATGTACAGCAGTCAAACTGTTTTATAAGAGGATGAAGAGCAGTCAAACTGCTTTATAAAAGAATGAAGAGCAGTCAAACTGTTTTATAAGAGGACGAAGAGCAGTCAAACTGATTTATAATCGGATGAAGAGCAGTCAAACTGATTTATAAGAGGATGAAGAGCAGTCAAACTGCTTTATAAAAGGATGAAGAGCAGTCAAACTGTTTTATAAGAGGACAAAGAGCAGTCAAACTGATTTATAATCGGACGAAGAGCAGTCAAACTGTTCTATAGGAGGATGAAGAGCAGTCAAACTGGTTTATAGGAGGATGAAGAGCAGTCAAACAGCTTTATAAGAGGATGAAGAGCAGTCAAACTGATTTAAAAGAGGATGAAGAGCAGTCAAACTGCTTTATAAAAGGATGAAGAGCAGTCAAACTGTTTTATAAGAGGACGAAGAGCAGTCAAACTGATTTATAAGAGGATGAAGAGCAGTCAAACTGCTTTATAAAAGGATGAAGAGTAGTCAAACTGTTTTATAAGAGGACAAAGAGCAGTCAAACTGATTTATAATCGGACGAAGAGCAGTCAAACTGTTCTATAGGAGGATGAAGTGCAGTCAAACTGGTTTATAGGAGGATGAAGAGCAGTCAAACTGCTTTATAAGAGGATGAAGAGCAGTCAAACTGCTTTATAAAAGGATGAAGAGCAGTCAAACTGATTTATAATCGGATGAAGAGCAGTCAAACTGATTTATAAGAGGATGACGAGCAGTCAAACTGCTTTATAAAAGGATGAAGAGCAGTCAATCTGTTTTATAAGAGGACGAAGAGCAGTTAAAAACTGATTTATAATCGGAAGAAGAGCAGTCATACTGTTCTATAGGAGGATGAAGCGCAGTCAAACTGGTTTATAGGAGGATGAAGAGCAGTCAAACTGCTTTATAAGAGGATGAAGAGCAGTCAAACTGATTTATAAGCGGACGAAGAGCAGTCAAACTGCTTTATAAAAGGATGAAGAGCAGTCAAACTGTTTTATAAGCGGACGAAGAGCAGTCAAACTGATTTATAATCGGACGAAGAGCAGTCAAACTGATTTATAATCGGACGAAGAGCAGTCAAACGGTTTTCTAAGAGGATGAAGAGCAGTCAAATTGATTTATAAGAGGATGAAGAGCAGTCAAACTGATTTATAAGAGGATGAAGAGCAGTCAAACTGATTTAAAAGAGGATGAAGAGCAGTCAAACTGCTTTATAAAAGGATGAAGAGCAGTCAAACTGTTTTATAAGAGGACGAAGAGCAGTCAAACTGATTTATAATCGGAAGAAGAGCAGTCATACTGTTCTATAGGAGGATGAAGCGCAGTCAAACTGGTTTATAGGAGGATGAAGAGCAGTCAAACTGCTTTATAAGAGGATGAAGAGCAGTCAAACTGATTTATAAGCGGACGAAGAGCAGTCAAACTGCTTTATAAAAGGATGAAGAGCAGTCAAACTGTTTTATAAGCGGACGAAGAGCAGTCAAACTGATTTATAATCGGACGAAGAGCAGTCAAACGGTTTTCTAAGAGGATGAAGAGCAGTCAAATTGATTTATAAGAGGATGAAGAGCAGTCAAACTGATTTATAAAAGGATGAAGAGCAGTCAAACTGTTTTATACAAGGATGTACAGCAGTCAGACTGTTTTACAAGAGGATGAAGAGCAGTCAACCTGTTTTACAAGAGGATGAAGAGCAGTCAAATTGATTTATAAAAGAATGAAGAGCAGTCAAACTGTTTTATAAGAGGACGAAGAGCAGTCAAACTGATTTATAATCGGATGAAGAGCAGTCAAACTGATTTATAAGAGGATGAAGAGCAGTCAAACTGATTTATAATCGGATGAAGAGCAGTCAAACTGATTTATAAAAGGATGAAGAGCAGTCAAACTGCTTTATAAAAGGATGAAGAGCAGTCAAACTGTTTTATAAGAGGACGAAGAGCAGTAAAACTGATTTATAAAAGGATGAAGAGCAGTCAAACTGATTTATAAAAGGATGAAGAGCAGTCAAACTGTTTTATAAGAGGATGAAGAGCAGTCAAACTGCTTTATAAAAGGATGAAGAGCAGTCAAACTGTTTTATACAAGGATGTAGAGCAGTCAGACTGTTTTACAAGAGGATGATGAGCAGGCAACCTGTTTTACAAGAGGATGAAGAGCAATCAAACGGATTTATAAGAGGATGAAGAGCAGTCAAATTGATTTATAAGAGGATGAAGAGCAGTCAAACTGCTTTATAAAAGGATGAAGAGCAGTCAAACTGTTTTATACGAGGATGTACAGCAGTCAGACTGTTTTACAAGAGGATGAAGAGCAGTCAACCTGTTTTACAAGAGGATGAAGAGCAGTCAAATTGATTCATAAGAGGATGAAGAGCAGTCAAACTGCTTTATAAAAGGATGAAGAGCAGTCAAACTGTTTTATACGAGGATGTACAGCAGTCAAACTGTTTTATAAGAGGATGAAGAGCAGTCAAACTGCTTTATAAAAGAATGAAGAGCAGTCAAACTGTTTTATAAGAGGACGAAGAGCAGTCAAACTGATTTATAATCGGATGAAGAGCAGTCAAACTGATTTATAAGAGGATGAAGAGCAGTCAAACTGCTGTATAAAAGGATGAAGAGCAGTCAAACTGTTTTATAAGAGGACGAAGAGCAGTCAAACTGATTTATAATCCGACGAAGAGCAGTCAAACTGTTCTATAGGAGGATGAAGAGCAGTCAAACTGGTTTATAGGAGGATGAAGAGCAGTCAAACAGCTTTATAAGAGGATGAAGAGCAGTCAAACTGATTTAAAAGAGGATGAAGAGCAGTCAAACTGCTTTATAAAAGGATGAAGAGCAGTCAAACTGTTTTATAAGAGGATGAAGAGCAGTCAAACTGATTTTTAATCGGATGAAGAGCAGTCAAACTGATTTATAGGAGGATGAAGAGCAGTCAAACTGCTTTATAAAAGAATGAAGAGCAGTCAAACTGTTTTATAAGAGGACGAAGAGCAGTCAAACTGATTTATAATCGGACGAAGAGCAGTCAAACTGTTCTATAGGAGGATGAAGCGCAGTCAAACTGGTTTATAGGAGGATGAAGAGCAGTCAAACTGTTCTATAGGAGGATGAAGCGCAGTCAAACTGGTTTATAGGAGGATGAAGAGCAGTCAAACTGCTTTATAAGAGGATGAAGAGCAGTCAAACTGATTTATAAGAGGATGAAGAGCAGTCAAACTGCTTTATAAAAGGATGAAGAGCAGTCAAACTGTTTTATAAGAGGATGAAGAGCAGTCAAACTGATTTATAATCGGATGAAGAGCAGTCAAACTGATTTATAAGAGGATGAAGAGCAGTCAAACTGCTTTATAAAAGGATGAAGAGCAGTCAAATTGATTTATAAGAGGATGAAGAGCAGTCAAACTGCTTTATAAAAGGATGAAGAGCAGTCAAACTGTTTTATACGAGGATATAGAGCAGTCAGACTGTTTTACAAGAGGATGAAGAGCAGTCAACCTGTTTTACAAGAGGATGAAGAGCAGTCAAACTGTTTTATAAGAGGATGAAGAGCTGTCAAACTGCTTTATAAAAGGATGAAGAGCAGTCAAACTGATTTATAATCGGATGAAGAGCAGTCAAACTGATTTATAAGAGGATGACGAGCAGTCAAACTGCTTTATAAAAGGATGAAGAGCAGTCAATCTGTTTTATAAGAGGACGAAGAGCAGTCAAACTGATTTATACAAGGATGTAGAGCAGTCAGACTGTTTTACAAGAGGATGATGAGCAGGCAACCTGTTTTACAAGAGGATGAAGAGCAGTCAAACGGATTTATAAGAGGATGAAGAGCAGTCAAATTGATTTATAAGAGGATGAAGAGCAGTCAAACTGCTTTATAAAAGGATGAAGAGCAGTCAAACTGTTTTATACGAGGATGTACAGCAGTCAGACTGTTTTACAAGAGGATGAAGAGCAGTCAACCTGTTTTACTAGAGGATGAAGAGCAGTCAAATTGATTTATAAGAGGATGAAGAGCAGTCAAACTGCTTTATAAAAGGATGAAGAGCAGTCAAACTGTTTTATACGAGGATGTACAGCAGTCAAACTGTTTTATAAGAGGATGAAGAGCAGTCAAACTGCTTTATAAAAGAATGAAGAGCAGTCAAACTGTTTTATAAGAGGACGAAGAGCAGTCAAACTGATTTATAATCGGATGAAGAGCAGTCAAACTGATTTATAAGAGGATGAAGAGCAGTCAAACTGCTTTATAAAAGGATGAAGAGCAGTCAAACTGTTTTATAAGAGGACAAAGAGCAGTCAAACTGATTTATAATCGGACGAAGAGCAGTCAAACTGTTCTATAGGAGGATGAAGAGCAGTCAAACTGGTTTATAGGAGGATGAAGAGCAGTCAAACTGCTTTATAAGAGGATGAAGAGCAGTCAAACTGATTTATAAGAGGATGAAGAGCAGTCAAACTGCTTTATAAAAGGATGAAGAGCAGTCAAACTGTTTTATAAGAGGATGAAGAGCAGTCAAACTGATCTATAATCGGATGAAGAGCAGTCAAACTGATTTATAAGAGGATGAAGAGCAGTCAAACTGCTTTATAAAAAGATGAAGAGCAGTCAAATTGATTTATAAGAGGATGAAGAGCAGTCAAACTGCTTTATAAAAGGATGAAGAGCAGTCAAACTGTTTTATACGAGGATATAGAGCAGTCAGACTGTTTTACAAGAGGATGAAGAGCAGTCAACCTGTTTTACAAGAGGATGAAGAGCAGTCAAACTGTTTTATATGAGGATGAAGAGCAGTCAAACTGCTTTATAAAAGGATGAAGAGCAGTCAAACTGATTTATAATCGGATGAAGAGCAGTCAAACTGATTTATAAGAGGATGACGAGCAGTCAAACTGCTTTATAAAAGGATGAAGAGCAGTCAATCTGTTTTATAAGAGGACGAAGAGCAGTCAAACTGTTCTATAGGAGGATGAAGCGCAGTCAAACTGCTTTATAAAAGGATGAAGAGCAGTCAAACTGTTTTATAAGCGGACGAAGAGCAGTCAAACTGATTTATAATCGGACGAAGAGCAGTCAAACGGTTTTCTAAGAGGATGAAGAGCAGTCAAATTGATTTATAAGAGGATGAAGAGCAGTCAAACTGATTTATAAAAGGATGAAGAGCAGTCAAACTGTTTTATACAAGGATGTACAGCAGTCAGACTGTTTTACAAGAGGATGAAGAGCAGTCAACCTGTTTTACAAGAGGATGAAGAGCAGTCAAATTGATTTATAAAAGAATGAAGAGCAGTCAAACTGTTTTATAAGAGGACGAAGAGCAGTCAAACTGATTTATAATCGGATGAAGAGCAGTCAAACTGATTTATAAGAGGATGAAGAGCAGTCAAACTGATTTATAATCGGATGAAGAGCAGTCAAACTGATTTATAAAAGGATGAAGAGCAGTCAAACTGCTTTATAAAAGGATGAAGAGCAGTCAAACTGTTTTATAAGAGGACGAAGAGCAGTAAAACTGATTTATAAAAGGATGAAGAGCAGTCAAACTGATTTATAAAAGGATGAAGAGCAGTCAAACTGTTTTATAAGAGGATGAAGAGCAGTCAAACTGCTTTATAAAAGGATGAAGAGCAGTCAAACTGTTTTATACAAGGATGTAGAGCAGTCAGACTGTTTTACAAGAGGATGATGAGCAGGCAACCTGTTTTACAAGAGGATGAAGAGCAATCAAACGGATTTATAAGAGGATGAAGAGCAGTCAAATTGATTTATAAGAGGATGAAGAGCAGTCAAACTGCTTTATAAAAGGATGAAGAGCAGTCAAACTGTTTTATACGAGGATGTACAGCAGTCAGACTGTTTTACAAGAGGATGAAGAGCAGTCAACCTGTTTTACAAGAGGATGAAGAGCAGTCAAATTGATTCATAAGAGGATGAAGAGCAGTCAAACTGCTTTATAAAAGGATGAAGAGCAGTCAAACTGTTTTATACGAGGATGTACAGCAGTCAAACTGTTTTATAAGAGGATGAAGAGCAGTCAAACTGCTTTATAAAAGAATGAAGAGCAGTCAAACTGTTTTATAAGAGGACGAAGAGCAGTCAAACTGATTTATAATCGGATGAAGAGCAGTCAAACTGATTTATAAGAGGATGAAGAGCAGTCAAACTGCTGTATAAAAGGATGAAGAGCAGTCAAACTGTTTTATAAGAGGACGAAGAGCAGTCAAACTGATTTATAATCCGACGAAGAGCAGTCAAACTGTTCTATAGGAGGATGAAGAGCAGTCAAACTGGTTTATAGGAGGATGAAGAGCAGTCAAACAGCTTTATAAGAGGATGAAGAGCAGTCAAACTGATTTAAAAGAGGATGAAGAGCAGTCAAACTGCTTTATAAAAGGATGAAGAGCAGTCAAACTGTTTTATAAGAGGATGAAGAGCAGTCAAACTGATTTTTAATCGGATGAAGAGCAGTCAAACTGATTTATAGGAGGATGAAGAGCAGTCAAACTGCTTTATAAAAGAATGAAGAGCAGTCAAACTGTTTTATAAGAGGACGAAGAGCAGTCAAACTGATTTATAATCGGACGAAGAGCAGTCAAACTGTTCTATAGGAGGATGAAGCGCAGTCAAACTGGTTTATAGGAGGATGAAGAGCAGTCAAACTGTTCTATAGGAGGATGAAGCGCAGTCAAACTGGTTTATAGGAGGATGAAGAGCAGTCAAACTGCTTTATAAGAGGATGAAGAGCAGTCAAACTGATTTATAAGAGGATGAAGAGCAGTCAAACTGCTTTATAAAAGGATGAAGAGCAGTCAAACTGTTTTATAAGAGGATGAAGAGCAGTCAAACTGATTTATAATCGGATGAAGAGCAGTCAAACTGATTTATAAGAGGATGAAGAGCAGTCAAACTGCTTTATAAAAGGATGAAGAGCAGTCAAATTGATTTATAAGAGGATGAAGAGCAGTCAAACTGCTTTATAAAAGGATGAAGAGCAGTCAAACTGTTTTATACGAGGATATAGAGCAGTCAGACTGTTTTACAAGAGGATGAAGAGCAGTCAACCTGTTTTACAAGAGGATGAAGAGCAGTCAAACTGTTTTATAAGAGGATGAAGAGCTGTCAAACTGCTTTATAAAAGGATGAAGAGCAGTCAAACTGATTTATAATCGGATGAAGAGCAGTCAAACTGATTTATAAGAGGATGACGAGCAGTCAAACTGCTTTATAAAAGGATGAAGAGCAGTCAATCTGTTTTATAAGAGGACGAAGAGCAGTCAAACTGATTTATACAAGGATGTAGAGCAGTCAGACTGTTTTACAAGAGGATGATGAGCAGGCAACCTGTTTTACAAGAGGATGAAGAGCAGTCAAACGGATTTATAAGAGGATGAAGAGCAGTCAAATTGATTTATAAGAGGATGAAGAGCAGTCAAACTGCTTTATAAAAGGATGAAGAGCAGTCAAACTGTTTTATACGAGGATGTACAGCAGTCAGACTGTTTTACAAGAGGATGAAGAGCAGTCAACCTGTTTTACTAGAGGATGAAGAGCAGTCAAATTGATTTATAAGAGGATGAAGAGCAGTCAAACTGCTTTATAAAAGGATGAAGAGCAGTCAAACTGTTTTATACGAGGATGTACAGCAGTCAAACTGTTTTATAAGAGGATGAAGAGCAGTCAAACTGCTTTATAAAAGAATGAAGAGCAGTCAAACTGTTTTATAAGAGGACGAAGAGCAGTCAAACTGATTTATAATCGGATGAAGAGCAGTCAAACTGATTTATAAGAGGATGAAGAGCAGTCAAACTGCTTTATAAAAGGATGAAGAGCAGTCAAACTGTTTTATAAGAGGACAAAGAGCAGTCAAACTGATTTATAATCGGACGAAGAGCAGTCAAACTGTTCTATAGGAGGATGAAGAGCAGTCAAACTGGTTTATAGGAGGATGAAGAGCAGTCAAACTGCTTTATAAGAGGATGAAGAGCAGTCAAACTGATTTATAAGAGGATGAAGAGCAGTCAAACTGCTTTATAAAAGGATGAAGAGCAGTCAAACTGTTTTATAAGAGGATGAAGAGCAGTCAAACTGATCTATAATCGGATGAAGAGCAGTCAAACTGATTTATAAGAGGATGAAGAGCAGTCAAACTGCTTTATAAAAAGATGAAGAGCAGTCAAATTGATTTATAAGAGGATGAAGAGCAGTCAAACTGCTTTATAAAAGGATGAAGAGCAGTCAAACTGTTTTATACGAGGATATAGAGCAGTCAGACTGTTTTACAAGAGGATGAAGAGCAGTCAACCTGTTTTACAAGAGGATGAAGAGCAGTCAAACTGTTTTATATGAGGATGAAGAGCAGTCAAACTGCTTTATAAAAGGATGAAGAGCAGTCAAACTGATTTATAATCGGATGAAGAGCAGTCAAACTGATTTATAAGAGGATGACGAGCAGTCAAACTGCTTTATAAAAGGATGAAGAGCAGTCAATCTGTTTTATAAGAGGACGAAGAGCAGTCAAACTGTTCTATAGGAGGATGAAGCGCAGTCAAACTGCTTTATAAGAGGATGAAGAGCAGTCAAACTGATTTATAAGAGGATGAAGAGCAGTCAAACTGCTTTATAAAAGGATGAAGAGCAGTCAAACTGTTTTATACAAGGATGTAGAGCAGTCAGACTGTTTTACAAGAGGATGATGAGCAGGCAACCTGTTTTACAAGAGGATGAAGAGCAGTCAAACGGATTTATAAGAGGATGAAGAGCAGTCAAATTGATTTATAAGAGGATGAAGAGCAGTCAAACTGCTTTATAAAAGGATGAAGAGCAGTCAAACTGTTTTATACGAGGATGTACAGCAGTCAGACTGTTTTACAAGAGGATGAAGAGCAGTCAACCTGTTTTACAAGAGGATGAAGAGCAGTCAAATTGATTTATAAGAGGATGAAGAGCAGTCAAACTCCTTTATAAAAGGATGAAGAGCAGTCAAACTGTTTTATACGAGGATGTACAGCAGTCAAACTGTTTTATAAGAGGATGAAGAGCAGTCAAACTGCTTTATAAAAGAATGAAGAGCAGTCAAACTGTTTTATAAGAGGACGAAGAGCAGTCAAACTGATTTATAATCGGATGAAGAGCAGTCAAACTGTTCTATAGGAGGATGAAGCGCAGTCAAACTGCTTTATAAGAGGATGAAGAGCAGTCAAACTGATTTATAAGAGGATGAAGAGCAGTCAAACTGCTTTATAAAAGGATGAAGAGCAGTCAAACTGTTTTATACAAGGATGTAGAGCAGTCAGACTGTTTTACAAGAGGATGATGAGCAGGCAACCTGTTTTACAAGAGGATGAAGAGCAGTCAAACGGATTTATAAGAGGATGAAGAGCAGTCAAATTGATTTATAAGAGGATGAAGAGCAGTCAAACTGCTTTATAAAAGGATGAAGAGCAGTCAAACTGTTTTATACGAGGATGTACAGCAGTCAGACTGTTTTACAAGAGGATGAAGAGCAGTCAACCTGTTTTACAAGAGGATGAAGAGCAGTCAAATTGATTTATAAGAGGATGAAGAGCAGTCAAACTCCTTTATAAAAGGATGAAGAGCAGTCAAACTGTTTTATACGAGGATGTACAGCAGTCAAACTGTTTTATAAGAGGATGAAGAGCAGTCAAACTGCTTTATAAAAGAATGAAGAGCAGTCAAACTGTTTTATAAGAGGACGAAGAGCAGTCAAACTGATTTATAATCGGATGAAGAGCAGTCAAACTGATTTATAAGAGGATGAAGAGCAGTCAAACTGCTTTATAAAAGGATGAAGAGCAGTCGAACTGTTTTATAAGAGGACGAAGAGCAGTCAAACTGATTTATAATCGGACGAAGAGCAGTCAAACAGTTCTATAGGAGGATGAAGAGCAGTCAAACTGGTTTATAGGAGGATGAAGAGCAGTCAAACAGCTTTATAAGAGGATGAAGAGCAGTCAAACTGATTTAAAAGAGGATGAAGAGCAGTCAAAATGCTTTATAAAAGGATGAAGAGCAGTCAAACTGTTTTATAAGAGGACGAAGAGCAGTCAAACTGATTTATAATCGGACGAAGAGCAGTCAAACTGTTCTATAGGAGGATGAAGCGCAGTCAAACTGGTTTATAGGAGGATGAAGAGCAGTCAAACTGCTTTATAAAAGGATGAAGAGCAGTCAAACTGATTTATAAGAGGACGAAGAGCAGTCAAACTGATTTATAATCGGATGAAGAGCAGTCAAACTGATTTATAAAAGGATGAAGAGCAGTCAAACTGCTTTATAAAAGGATGAAGAGCAGTCAAACTGATTTATAATCGGATGAAGAGCAGTAAAACTGATTTATAATCGGACGAAGAACAGTCAAACTGATTTATTATCGGACGAAGAGCAGTCAAACGGTTTTATAAGACGATGAAGAGCAGTCAATCTGATTTATAAAAGGATGAAGAGCAGTCAAACTGTTTTATAAAAGGATGAAGAGCAGTCAAACTGTTTTATACAAGGATGTAGAGCAGTCAGACTGTTTTACAAGAGGATGAAGAGCAGTCAACCTGTTTTACAAGAGGATGAAGAGCAGTCACACTGTTTTATAAGAGGATGAAGAGCAGTCAAACTGCTTTATAAAAGAATGAAGAGCAGTCAAACTGTTTTATAAGAGGACGAAGAGCAGTCAAACTGATTTATAAGAGGATGAAGAGCAGTCAAACTGATTTATAAGAGGATGAAGAGCAGTCAAACTGCTTTATAAAAGGATGAAGAGCAGTCAAACTGTTTTATAAGAGGATGAAGAGTAGTCAAACTGTTTTATAAGAGGACAAAGAGCAGTCAAACTGATTTATAATTGGACGAAGAGCAGTAAAACTGTTCTATAGGAGGATGAAGAGCAGTCAAACTGCTTTATAAGAGGATGAAGAGCAGTCAAACTGATTTATAAGAGGATGAAGAGCAGTCAAACTGATTTATAATCGGATGAAGAGCAGTCAAACTGATTTATAAGAGGATGAAGAGCAGTCAAACTGCTTTATAAAAGGATGAAGAGCAGTCAAATTGATTTATAAGAGGATGAAGAGCACTCAAACTGCTTTATAAAAGGATGAAGAGCAGTCAAACTGTTTTATACGAGGATATAGAGCAGTAAGACTGTTTTACAAGAGGATGAAGAGCAGTCAACCTGTTTTACAAGAGGATGAAGAGCAGTCAAACTGTTTTATAAGAGGATGAAGAGCAGTCAAACTGCTTTATAAAAGGATGAAGAGCAGTCAAACTGATTTATAATCGGATGAAGAGCAGTCAAACTGATTTATAATCGGAAGAAGAGCAGTCAAACTGTTCTATAGGAGGATGAAGCGCAGTCAAACTGGTTTATAGGAGGATGAAGAGCAGTCAAACTGCTTTATAAGAGGATGAAGAGCAGTCAAACTGATTTATAAGAGGATGAACAGCAGTCAAACTGCTTTATAAGAGGATGAAGAGCAGTCAAACTGTTTTATAAGCGGACGAAGAGCAGTCAAACTGATTTATAATCGGACGAATAGCAGTCAAACTGATTTATAATCGGACGAAGAGCAGTCAAACGGTTTTATAATCGGATGAAGAGCAGTCAAATTGATTTATAAGAGGATGAAGAGCAGTCAAACTGCTTTATAAAAGGATGAAGAGCAGTCAAACTGTTTTATACGAGGATGTACAGCAGTCAGACTGTTTTACAAGAGGATGAAGAGCAGTCAACCTGTTTTACAAGAGGATGAAGAGCAGTCAAATTGATTTATAAGAGGATGAAGAGCAGTCAAACTGCTTTATAAAAGGATGAAGAGCAGTCAAACTGTTTTATACGAGGATGTACAGCAGTCAAACTGTTTTATAAGAGGATGAAGAGCAGTCAAACTGCTTTATAAAAGAATGAAGAGCAGTCAAACTGTTTTATAAGAGGACGAAGAGCAGTCAAACTGATTTATAATCGGATGAAGAGCAGTCAAACTGATTTATAAGAGGATGAAGAGCAGTCAAACTGCTTTATAAAAGGATGAAGAGCAGTCAAACTGTTTTATAGGAGGATGAAGAGCAGTCAAACAGCTTTATAAGAGGATGAAGAGCAGTCAAACTGATTTAAAAGAGGATGAAGAGCAGTCAAACTGCTTTATAAAAGGATGAAGAGCAGTCAAACTGTTTTATAAGAGGACGAAGAGCAGTCAAACTGATTTATAATCGGACGAAGAGCAGTCAAACTGTTCTATAGGAGGAAGAAGCGCAGTCAAACTGGTTTATAGGAGGATGAAGAGCAGTCAAACTGCTTTATAAAAGGATGAAGAGCAGTCAACCTGTTTTACAAGAGGATGAAGAGCAGTCAAACTGTTTTATAAGAGGATGAAGAGCAGTCAAACTGCTTTATAAAAGGATGAAGAGCAGTCAAACTGATTTATAATCGGATGAAGAGCAGTCAAACTGATTTATAAGAGGATGACGAGCAGTCAAACTGCTTTATAAAAGGATGAAGAGCAGTCAATCTGTTTTATAAGAGGACGAAGAGCAGTTAAAAACTGATTTATAATCGGAAGAAGAGCAGTCATACTGTTCTATAGGAGGATGAAGCGCAGTCAAACTGGTTTATAGGAGGATGAAGAGCAGTCAAACTGCTTTATAAGAGGATGAAGAGCAGTCAAACTGATTTATAAGCGGACGAAGAGCAGTCAAACTGCTTTATAAAAGGATGAAGAGCAGTCAAACTGTTTTATAAGCGGACGAAGAGCAGTCAAACTGATTTATAATCGGACGAAGAGCAGTCAAACTGATTTATAATCGGACGAAGAGCAGTCAAACGGTTTTCAAAGAGGATGAAGAGCAGTCAAATTGATTTATAAGAGGATGAAGAGCAGTCAAACTGATTTATAAGAGGATGAAGAGCAGTCAAACTGATTTAAAAGAGGATGAAGAGCAGTCAAACTGCTTTATAAAAGGATGAAGAGCAGTCAAACTGTTTTATAAGAGGACGAAGAGCAGTCAAACTGATTTATAATCGGACGAAGAGCAGTCAAACTGTTCTATAGGAGGAAGAAGCGCAGTCAAACTGGTTTATAGGAGGATGAAGAGCAGTCAAACTGCTTTATAAAAGGATGAAGAGCAGTCAACCTGTTTTACAAGAGGATGAAGAGCAGTCAAACTGTTTTATAAGAGGATGAAGAGCAGTCAAACTGCTTTATAAAAGGATGAAGAGCAGTCAAACTGATTTATAATCGGATGAAGAGCAGTCAAACTGATTTATAAGAGGATGACGAGCAGTCAAACTGCTTTATAAAAGGATGAAGAGCAGTCAATCTGTTTTATAAGAGGACGAAGAGCAGTTAAAAACTGATTTATAATCGGAAGAAGAGCAGTCATACTGTTCTATAGGAGGATGAAGCGCAGTCAAACTGGTTTATAGGAGGATGAAGAGCAGTCAAACTGCTTTATAAGAGGATGAAGAGCAGTCAAACTGATTTATAAGCGGACGAAGAGCAGTCAAACTGCTTTATAAAAGGATGAAGAGCAGTCAAACTGTTTTATAAGCGGACGAAGAGCAGTCAAACTGATTTATAATCGGACGAAGAGCAGTCAAACTGATTTATAATCGGACGAAGAGCAGTCAAACGGTTTTCTAAGAGGATGAAGAGCAGTCAAATTGATTTATAAGAGGATGAAGAGCAGTCAAACTGATTTATAAAAGGATGAAGAGCAGTCAAACTGTTTTATACAAGGATGTACAGCAGTCAGACTGTTTTACAAGAGGATGAAGAGCAGTCAACCTGTTTTACAAGAGGATGAAGAGCAGTCAAATTGATTTATAAAAGAATGAAGAGCAGTCAAACTGTTTTATAAGAGGACGAAGAGCAGTCAAACTGATTTATAATCGGATGAAGAGCAGTCAAACTTATTTATAAGAGGATGAAGAGCAGTCAAACTGATTTATAATCGGATGAAGAGCAGTCAAACTGATTTATAAAAGGATGAAGAGCAGTCAAACTGCTTTATAAAAGGATGAAGAGCAGTCAAACTGTTTTATAAGAGGACGAAGAGCAGTAAAACTGATTTATAAAAGGATGAAGAGCAGTCAAACTGATTTATAAAAGGATGAAGAGCAGTCAAACTGTTTTATAAGAGGATGAAGAGTAGTCAGACTGTTTTACAAGAGGATGAAGAGCAGTCAACCTGTTTTACAAGAGGATGAAGAGCAGTCACACTGTTTTATAAGAGGATGAAGAGCAGTCAAACTGCTTTATAAAAGAATGAAGAGCAGTCAAACTGTTTTATAAGAGGACGAAGAGCAGTCAAACTGATTTATAAGAGGATGAAGAGCAGTCAAACTGATTTATAAGAGGATGAAGAGCAGTCAAACTGCTTTATAAAAGGATGAAGAGCAGTCAAACTGTTTTATAAGAGGATGAAGAGTAGTCAAACTGTTTTATAAGAGGACAAAGAGCAGTCAAACTGATTTATAATTGGACGAAGAGCAGTAAAACTGTTCTATAGGAGGATGAAGCGCAGTCAAACTGGTTTATAGGAGGATGAAGAGCAGTCAAACTGCTTTATAAGAGGATGAAGAGCAGTCAAACTGATTTATAAGAGGATGAAGAGCAGTCAAACTGCTTTATAAAAGGATGAAGAGCAGTCAAACTGTTTTATAAGAGGATGAAGAGCAGTCAAACTGATTTATAATCGGATGAAGAGCAGTCAAACTGATTTATAAGAGGATGAAGAGCAGTCAAACTGCTTTATAAAAGGATGAAGAGCAGTCAAATTGATTTATAAGAGGATGAAGAGCACTCAAACTGCTTTATAAAAGGATGAAGAGCAGTCAAACTGTTTTATACGAGGATATAGAGCAGTAAGACTGTTTTACAAGAGGATGAAGAGCAGTCAACCTGTTTTACAAGAGGATGAAGAGCAGTCAAACTGTTTTATAAGAGGATGAAGAGCAGTCAAACTGCTTTATAAAAGGATGAAGAGCAGTCAAACTGATTTATAATCGGATGAAGAGCAGTCAAACTGATTTATAATCGGAAGAAGAGCAGTCAAACTGTTCTATAGGAGGATGAAGCGCAGTCAAACTGGTTTATAGGAGGATGAAGAGCAGTCAAACTGCTTTATAAGAGGATGAAGAGCAGTCAAACTGATTTATAAGAGGATGAACAGCAGTCAAACTGCTTTATAAGAGGATGAAGAGCAGTCAAACTGTTTTATAAGCGGACGAAGAGCAGTCAAACTGATTTATAATCGGACGAATAGCAGTCAAACTGATTTATAATCGGACGAAGAGCAGTCAAACGGTTTTATAATAGGATTAAGAGCAGTCAAATTGATTTATAAGAGGATGAAGAGCAGTCAAACTGCTTTATAAAAGGATGAAGAGCAGTCAAACTGTTTTATACGAGGATGTACAGCAGTCAGACTGTTTTACAAGAGGATGAAGAGCAGTCAACCTGTTTTACAAGAGGATGAAGAGCAGTCAAATTGATTTATAAGAGGATGAAGAGCAGTCAAACTGCTTTATAAAAGGATGAAGAGCAGTCAAACTGTTTTATACGAGGATGTACAGCAGTCAAACTGTTTTATAAGAGGATGAAGAGCAGTCAAACTGCTTTATAAAAGAATGAAGAGCAGTCAAACTGTTTTATAAGAGGACGAAGAGCAGTCAAACTGATTTATAATCGGATGAAGAGCAGTCAAACTGATTTATAAGAGGATGAAGAGCAGTCAAACTGCTTTATAAAAGGATGAAGAGCAGTCAAACTGTTTTATAAGAGGACGAAGAGCAGTCAAACTGATTTATAATCGGACGAAGAGCAGTCAAACTGTTCTATAGGAGGATGAAGAGCAGTCAAACTGGTTTATAGGAGGATGAAGAGCAGTCAAACAGCTTTATAAGAGGATGAAGAGCAGTCAAACTGATTTAAAAGAGGATGAAGAGCAGTCAAACTGCTTTATAAAAGGATGAAGAGCAGTCAAACTGTTTTATAAGAGGACGAAGAGCAGTCAAACTGATTTATAATCGGACGAAGAGCAGTCAAACTGTTCTATAGGAGGAAGAAGCGCAGTCAAACTGGTTTATAGGAGGATGAAGAGCAGTCAAACTGCTTTATAAAAGGATGAAGAGCAGTCAACCTGTTTTACAAGAGGATGAAGAGCAGTCAAACTGTTTTATAAGAGGATGAAGAGCAGTCAAACTGCTTTATAAAAGGATGAAGAGCAGTCAAACTGATTTATAATCGGATGAAGAGCAGTCAAACTGATTTATAAGAGGATGACGAGCAGTCAAACTGCTTTATAAAAGGATGAAGAGCAGTCAATCTGTTTTATAAGAGGACGAAGAGCAGTTAAAAACTGATTTATAATCGGAAGAAGAGCAGTCATACTGTTCTATAGGAGGATGAAGCGCAGTCAAACTGGTTTATAGGAGGATGAAGAGCAGTCAAACTGCTTTATAAGAGGATGAAGAGCAGTCAAACTGATTTATAAGCGGACGAAGAGCAGTCAAACTGCTTTATAAAAGGATGAAGAGCAGTCAAACTGTTTTATAAGCGGACGAAGAGCAGTCAAACTGATTTATAATCGGACGAAGAGCAGTCAAACTGATTTATAATCGGACGAAGAGCAGTCAAACGGTTTTCTAAGAGGATGAAGAGCAGTCAAATTGATTTATAAGAGGATGAAGAGCAGTCAAACTGATTTATAAAAGGATGAAGAGCAGTCAAACTGTTTTATACAAGGATGTACAGCAGTCAGACTGTTTTACAAGAGGATGAAGAGCAGTCAACCTGTTTTACAAGAGGATGAAGAGCAGTCAAATTGATTTATAAAAGAATGAAGAGCAGTCAAACTGATTTATAAGCGGACGAAGAGCAGTCAAACTGATTTATAAGAGGACGAAGAGCAGTAAAACTGATTTATAATCGGACGAAGAACAGTCAAACTGATTTATTATCGGACGAAGAGCAGTCAAACGGTTTTATAAGACGATGAAGAGCAGTCAATCTGATTTATAAGAGGATGAAGAGCAGTCAAACTGCTTTATAAAAGGATGAAGAGCAGTCAAACTGTTTTATAAAAGGATGAAGAGCAGTCAAACTGTTTTATACAAGGATGTAGAGCAGTCAGACTGTTTTACAAGAGGATGAAGAGCAGTCAACCTGTTTTACAAGAGGATGAAGAGCAGTCAAACTGTTTTATAAGAGGATGAAGAGCAGTCAAACTGCTTTATAAAAGAATGAAGAGCAGTCAAACTGTTTTATAAGAGGACGAAGAGCAGTCAAACTGATTTATAAGAGGATGAAGAGCAGTCAAACTGATTTATAAGAGGATGAAGAGCAGTCAAACTGCTTTATAAAAGGATGAAGAGCAGTCAAACTGTTTTATAAGAGGATGAAGAGTAGTCAAACTGTTTTATAAGAGGACAAAGAGCAGTCAAACTGATTTATAATTGGACGAAGAGCAGTCAAACTGTTCTATAGGAGGATGAAGCGCAGTCAAACTGGTTTATAGGAGGATGAAGAGCAGTCAAACTGCTTTATAAGAGGATGAAGAGCAGTCAAACTGATTTATAAGAGGATGAAGAGCAGTCAAACTGCTTTATAAAAGGATGAAGAGCAGTCAAACTGTTTTATAAGAGGATGAAGAGCAGTCAAACTGATTTATAATCGGATGAAGAGCAGTCAAACTGATTTATAAGAGGATGAAGAGCAGTCAAACTGCTTTATAAAAGGATGAAGAGCAGTCAAATTGATTTATAAGAGGATGAAGAGCAGTCAAACTGCTTTATAAAAGGATGAAGAGCAGTCAAACTGTTTTATACGAGGATATAGAGCAGTAAGACTGTTTTACAAGAGGATGAAGAGCAGTCAACCTGTTTTACAAGAGGATGAAGAGCAGGCAAAACTGTTTTATAAGAGGATGAAGAGCAGTCAAACTGCTTTATAAAAGGATGAAGAGCAGTCAAACTGATTTATAATCGGATGAAGAGCAGTCAAACTGATTTATAAGAGGATGACGAGCAGTCAAACTGCTTTATAAAAGGATGAAGAGCAGTCAACCTGTTTTACAAGAGGATGAAGAGCAGTCAAATTGATTTATAAAAGAATGAAGAGCAGTCAAACTGTTTTATAAGAGGACGAAGAGCAGTCAAACTGATTTATAATCGGATGAAGAGCAGTCAAACTGATTTATAAGAGGATGAAGAGCAGTCAAACTGATTTATAATCGGATGAAGAGCAGTCAAACTGATTTATAAAAGGATGAAGAGCAGTCAAACTGCTTTATAAAAGGATGAAGAGCAGTCAAACTGTTTTATAAGAGGACGAAGAGCAGTAAAACTGATTTATAATCGGACGAAGAACAGTCAAACTGATTTATTATCGGACGAAGAGCAGTCAAACGGTTTTATAAGACGATGAAGAGCAGTCAATCTGATTTATAAGAGGATGAAGAGCAGTCAAACTGCTTTATAAAAGGATGAAGAGCAGTCAAACTGTTTTATAAAAGGATGAAGAGCAGTCAAACTGTTTTATACAAGGATGTAGAGCAGTCAGACTGTTTTACAAGAGGATGAAGAGCAGTCAACCTGTTTTACAAGAGGATGAAGAGCAGTCAAACTGTTTTTTAAGAGGATGAAGAGCAGTCAAACTGCTTTATAAAAGAATGAAGAGCAGTCAAACTGTTTTATAAGAGGACGAAGAGCAGTCAAACTGATTTATAAGAGGATGAAGAGCAGTCAAACTGATTTATAAGAGGATGAAGAGCAGTCAAACTGCTTTATAAAAGGATGAAGAGCAGTCAAACTGTTTTATAAGAGGATGAAGAGTAGTCAAACTGTTTTATAAGAGGACAAAGAGCAGTCAAACTGATTTATAATTGGACGAAGAGCAGTCAAACTGTTCTATAGGAGGATGAAGCGCAGTCAAACTGGTTTATAGGAGGATGAAGAGCAGTCAAACTGCTTTATAAGAGGATGAAGAGCAGTCAAACTGATTTATAAGAGGATGAAGAGCAGTCAAACTGCTTTATAAAAGGATGAAGAGCAGTCAAACTGTTTTATAAGAGGATGAAGAGCAGTCAAACTGATTTATAATCGGATGAAGAGCAGTCAAACTGATTTATAAGAGGATGAAGAGCAGTCAAACTGCTTTATAAAAGGATGAAGAGCAGTCAAATTGATTTATAAGAGGATGAAGAGCAGTCAAACTGCTTTATAAAAGGATGAAGAGCAGTCAAACTGTTTTATACGAGGATATAGAGCAGTAAGACTGTTTTACAAGAGGATGAAGAGCAGTCAACCTGTTTTACAAGAGGATGAAGAGCAGTCAAACTGTTTTATAAGAGGATGAAGAGCAGTCAAACTGCTTTATAAAAGGATGAAGAGCAGTCAAACTGATTTATAATCGGATGAAGAGCAGTCAAACTGATTTATAAGAGGATGACGAGCAGTCAAACTGCTTTATAAAAGGATGAAGAGCAGTCAAACTTTTTATAAGCGGACGAAGAGCAGTCAAACTTCTTTATAAAAGGATGAAGAGCAGTCAAACTATTTTATAAGCGGACGAAGAGCAGTCAAACTGATTTATAATCGGACGAAGAGCAGTCAAACTGATTTATAATCGGACGAAGAGCAGTCAAACGGTTTTATAAGAGGATGAAGAGCAGTCAAATTGATTTATAAGAGGATGAAGAGCAGTCAAACTGCTTTATAAAAGGATGAAGAGCAGTCAAACTGTTTTATACTAGGATGTACAGCAGTCAGACTGTTTTACAAGAGGATGAAGAGCAGTCAACCTGTTTTACAAGAGGATGAAGAGCAGTCAAATTGATTTATAAGAGGATGAAGAGCAGTCAAACTGCTTTATAAAAGGATGAAGAGCAGTCAAACTGTTTTATACGAGGATGTACAGCAGTCAAACTGTTTTATAAGAGGATGAAGAGCAGTCAAACTGCTTTATAAAAGAATGAAGAGCAGTCAAACTGTTTTATAAGAGGACGAAGAGCAGTCAAACTGATTAATAATCGGATGAACAGCAGTCAAACTGATTTATAAGAGGATGAAGAGCAGTCAAACTGCTTTATAAAAGGATGAAGAGCAGTCAAACTGTTTTATAAGAGGACGAAGAGCAGTCAAACTGATTTATAATCGGACGAAGAGCAGTCAAACTGTTCTATAGGAGGATGAAGAGCAGTCAAACTGGTTTATAGGAGGATGAAGAGCAGTCAAACAGCTTTATAAGAGGATGAAGAGCAGTCAAACTGATTTAAAAGAGGATGAAGAGCAGTCAAACTGCTTTATAAAAGGATGAAGAGCAGTCAAACTGTTTTATAAGAGGACGAAGAGCAGTCAAACTGATTTATAATCGGACGAAGAGCAGTCAAACTGTTCTATAGGAGGAAGAAGCGCAGTCAAACTGGTTTATAGGAGGATGAAGAGCAGTCAAACTGCTTTATAAAAGGATGAAGAGCAGTCAACCTGTTTTACAAGAGGATGAAGAGCAGTCAAACTGTTTTATAAGAGGATGAAGAGCAGTCAAACTGCTTTATAAAAGGATGAAGAGCAGTCAAACTGATTTATAATCGGATGAAGAGCAGTCAAACTGATTTATAAGAGGATGAAGAGCAGTCAAACTGATTTATAAGAGGATGAAGAGCAGTCAAACTGCTTTATAAAAGGATGAAGAGCAGTCAAACTGTTTTATAAGAGGATGAAGAGTAGTCAAACTGTTTTATAAGAGGACAAAGAGCAGTCAAACTGATTTATAATTGGACGAAGAGCAGTCAAACTGTTCTATAGGAGGATGAAGCGCAGTCAAACTGGTTTATAGGAGGATGAAGAGCAGTCAAACTGCTTTATAAGAGGATGAAGAGCAGTCAAACTGATTTATAAGAGGATGAAGAGCAGTCAAACTGCTTTATAAAAGGATGAAGAGCAGTCAAACTGTTTTATAAGAGGATGAAGAGCAGTCAAACTGATTTATAATCGGATTAAGAGCAGTCAAACTGATTTATAAGAGGATGAAGAGCAGTCAAACTGCTTTATAAAAGGATGAAGAGCAGTCAAATTGATTTATAAGAGGATGAAGAGCAGTCAAACTGCTTTATAAAAGGATGAAGAGCAGTCAAACTGTTTTATACGAGGATATAGAGCAGTAAGACTGTTTTACAAGAGGATGAAGAGCAGTCAACCTGTTTTACAAGAGGATGAAGAGCAGTCAAACTGTTTTATAAGAGGATGAAGAGCAGTCAAACTGCTTTATAAAAGGATGAAGAGCAGTCAAACTGATTTATAATCGGATGAAGAGCAGTCAAACTGATTTATAAGAGGATGACGAGCAGTCAAACTGCTTTATAAAAGGATGAAGAGCAGTCAAACTTTTTATAAGCGGACGAAGAGCAGTCAAACTTCTTTATAAAAGGATGAAGAGCAGTCAAACTATTTTATAAGCGGACGAAGAGCAGTCAAACTGATTTATAATCGGACGAAGAGCAGTCAAACTGATTTATAATCGGACGAAGAGCAGTCAAACGGTTTTATAAGAGGATGAAGAGCAGTCAAATTGATTTATAAGAGGATGAAGAGCAGTCAAACTGCTTTATAAAAGGATGAAGAGCAGTCAAACTGTTTTATACTAGGATGTACAGCAGTCAGACTGTTTTACAAGAGGATGAAGAGCAGTCAACCTGTTTTACAAGAGGATGAAGAGCAGTCAAATTGATTTATAAGAGGATGAAGAGCAGTCAAACTGCTTTATAAAAGGATGAAGAGCAGTCAAACTGTTTTATACGAGGATGTACAGCAGTCAAACTGTTTTATAAGAGGATGAAGAGCAGTCAAACTGCTTTATAAAAGAATGAAGAGCAGTCAAACTGTTTTATAAGAGGACGAAGAGCAGTCAAACTGATTAATAATCGGATGAACAGCAGTCAAACTGATTTATAAGAGGATGAAGAGCAGTCAAACTGCTTTATAAAAGGATGAAGAGCAGTCAAACTGTTTTATAAGAGGACGAAGAGCAGTCAAACTGATTTATAATCGGACGAAGAGCAGTCAAACTGTTCTATAGGAGGATGAAGAGCAGTCAAACTGGTTTATAGGAGGATGAAGAGCAGTTAAACAGCTTTATAAGAGGATGAAGAGCAGTCAAACTGATTTAAAAGAGGATGAAGAGCAGTCAAACTGCTTTATAAAAGGATGAAGAGCAGTCAAACTGTTTTATAAGAGGACGAAGAGCAGTCAAACTGATTTATAATCGGACGAAGAGCAGTCAAACTGTTCTATAGGAGGAAGAAGCGCAGTCAAACTGGTTTATAGGAGGATGAAGAGCAGTCAAACTGCTTTATAAAAGGATGAAGAGCAGTCAACCTGTTTTACAAGAGGATGAAGAGCAGTCAAACTGTTTTATAAGAGGATGAAGAGCAGTCAAACTGCTTTATAAAAGGATGAAGAGCAGTCAAACTGATTTATAATCGGATGAAGAGCAGTCAAACTGATTTATAAGAGGATGACGAGCAGTCAAACTGCTTTATAAAAGGATGAAGAGCAGTCAATTTGTTTTATAAGAGGACGAAGAGCAGTCAAACTGATTTATAATCGGAAGAAGAGCAGTCAAACTGTTCTATAGGAGGATGAAGCGCAGTCAAACTGGTTTATAGGAGGATGAAGAGCAGTCAAACTGCTTTATAAGAGGACGAAGAGCAGTCAAACTGATTTATAATCGGACGAAGAGCAGTCAAACTGTTCTATAGGAGGAAGAAGCGCAGTCAAACTGGTTTATAGGAGGATGAAGAGCAGTCAAACTGCTTTATAAAAGGATGAAGAGCAGTCAACCTGTTTTACAAGAGGATGAAGAGCAGTCAAACTGTTTTATAAGAGGATGAAGAGCAGTCAAACTGATTTATAAGCGGACGAAGAGCAGTCAAACTGCTTTATAAAAGGATGAAGAGCAGTCAAACTGTTTTATAAGCGGACGAAGAGCAGTCAAACTGATTTATAATCGGACGAAGAGCAGTCAAACTGATTTATAATCGGACGAAGAGCAGTCAAACGGTTTTATAAGAGGATGAAGAGCAGTCAAATTGATTTATAAGAGGATGAAGAGCAGTCAAACTGATTTATAAAAGGATGAAGAGCAGTCAAACTGTTTTATACGAGGATGTACAGCAGTCAGACTGTTTTACAAGAGGATGAAGAGCAGTCAACCTGTTTTACAAGAGGATGAAGAGCAGTCAAATTGATTTATAAAAGAATGAAGAGCAGTCAAACTGTTTTATAAGAGGACGAAGAGCAGTCAAACTGATTTATAATCGGATGAAGAGCAGTCAAACTGATTTATAAGAGGATGAAGAGCAGTCAAACTGCTTTATAAAAGGATGAAGAGTAGTCAAACTGTTTTATAAGAGGACAAAGAGCAGTCAAACTGATTTATAATCGGACGAAGAGCAGTCAAACTGTTCTATAGGAGGATGAAGCGCAGTCAAACTGGTTTATAGGAGGATGAAGAGCAGTCAAACTGCTTTATAAGAGGATGAAGAGCAGTCAAACTGATTTATAAGAGGATGAAGAGCAGTCAAACTGCTTTATAAAAGGATGAAGAGCAGTCAAACTGTTTTATAAGAGGATGAAGAGCAGTCAAACTGATTTATAATCGGATGAAGAGCAGTCAAACTGATTTATAAGAGGATGAAGAGCAGTCAAACTGCTTTATAAAAGGATGAAGAGCAGTCAAATTGATTTATAAGAGGATGAAGAGCAGTCAAACTGCTTTATAAAAGGATGAAGAGCAGTCAAACTGTTTTATACGAGGATATAGAGCAGTAAGACTGTTTTACAAGAGGATGAAGAGCAGTCAACCTGTTTTACAAGAGGATGAAGAGCAGTCAAACTGTTTTATAAGAGGATGAAGAGCAGTCAAACTGCTTTATAAAAGGACGAAGAGCAGTCAAACTGTTCTATAGGAGGATGAAGAGCAGTCAAACTGGTTTATAGGAGGATGAAGAGCAGTCAAACAGCTTTATAAGAGGATGAAGAGCAGTCAAACTGATTTAAAAGAGGATGAAGAGCAGTCAAACTGCTTTATAAAAGGATGAAGAGCAGTCAAACTGTTTTATAAGAGGACAAAGAGCAGTCAAACTGATTTATAATCGGACGAAGAGCAGTCAAACTGTTCTATAGGAGGATGAAGCGCAGTCAAACTTGTTTATAGGAGGATGAAGAGCAGTCAAACTGCTTTATAAGAGGATGAAGAGCAGTCAAACTGATTTATAAGAGGATGAAGAGCAGTCAAACTGCTTTATAAAAGGATGAAGAGCAGTCAAACTGTTTTATAAGAGGATGAAGAGCAGTCAAACTGATTTATAATCGGATGAAGAGCAGTCAAACTGATTTATAAGAGGATGAAGAGCAGTCAAACTGCTTTATAAAAGGATGAAGAGCAGTCAAATTGATTTATAAGAGGATGAAGAGCAGTCAAACTGCTTTATAAAAGGATGAAGAGCAGTCAAACTGTTTTATACGAGGATATAGAGCAGTAAGACTGTTTTACAAGAGGATGAAGTGCAGTCAACCTGTTTTACAAGAGGATGAAGAGCAGTCAAACTGTTTTATAAGAGGATGAAGAGCAGTCAAACTGCTTTATAAAAGGACGAAGAGCAGTCAAACTGTTCTATAGGAGGATGAAGAGCAGTCAAACTGGTTTATAGGAGGATGAAGAGCAGTCAAACTGCTTTATAAAAGGATGAAGAGCAGTCAAACTGATTTATAATCGGATGAAGAGCAGTCAAACTGATTTATAAGAGGATGACGAGCAGTCAAACTGCTTTATAAAAGGATGAAGAGCAGTCAATCTGTTTTATAAGAGGACGAAGAGCAGTCAAACTGATTTATAATCGGAAGAAGAGCAGTCAAACTGTTCTATAGGAGGATGAAGCGCAGTCAAACTGGTTTATAGGAGGATGAAGAGCAGTCAAACTGCTTTATAAGAGGATGAAGAGCAGTCAAACTGATTTATAAGCGGACGAAGAGCAGTCAAACTGCTTTATAAAAGGATGAAGAGCAGTCAAACTGTTTTATAAGCGGACGAAGAGCAGTCAAACTGATTTATAATCGGACGAAGAGCAGTCAAACTGATTTATAAAAGGATGAAGAGCAGTCAAACTGTTTTATACGAGGATATAGAGCAGTAAGACTGTTTTACAAGAGCATGAAGAGCAGTCAAACTGATTTATAAGAGGATGACGAGCAGTCAAACTGCTTTATAAAAGGATGAAGAGCAGTCAATTTGTTTTATAAGAGGACGAAGAGCAGTCAAACTGATTTATAATCGGAAGAAGAGCAGTCAAACTGTTCTATAGGAGGATGAAGCGCAGTCAAACTGGTTTATAGGAGGATGAAGAGCAGTCAAACTGCTTTATAAGAGGATGAATAGCAGTCAAACTGATTTATAAGCGGACGAAGAGCAGTCAAACTGCTTTATAAAAGGATGAAGAGCAGTCAAACTGTTTTATAAGCGGACGAAGAGCAGTCAAACTGATTTATAATCGGACGAAGAGCAGTCAAACTGATTTATAATCGGACGAAGAGCAGTCAAACGGTTTTATAAGAGGATGAAGAGCAGTCAAATTGATTTATAAGAGGATGAAGAGCAGTCAAACTGATTTATAAAAGGATGAAGAGCAGTCAAACTGTTTTATACGAGGATGTACAGCAGTCAGACTGTTTTACAAGAGGATGAAGAGCAGTCAACCTGTTTTACAAGAGGATGAAGAGCAGTCAAATTGATTTATAAAAGAATGAAGAGCAGTCAAACTGTTTTATAAGAGGACGAAGAGCAGTCAAACTGATTTATAATCGGATGAAGAGCAGTCAAACTGATTTATAAGAGGATGAAGAGCAGTCAAACTGCTTTATAAAAGGATGAAGAGTAGTCAAACTGTTTTATAAGAGGACAAAGAGCAGTCAAACTGATTTATAATCGGACGAAGAGCAGTCAAACTGTTCTATAGGAGGATGAAGCGCAGTCAAACTGGTTTATAGGAGGATGAAGAGCAGTCAAACTGCTTTATAAGAGGATGAAGAGCAGTCAAACTGATTTATAAGAGGATGAAGAGCAGTCAAACTGCTTTATAAAAGGATGAAGAGCAGTCAAACTGTTTTATAAGAGGATGAAGAGCAGTCAAACTGATTTATAATCGGATGAAGAGCAGTCAAACTGATTTATAAGAGGATGAAGAGCAGTCAAACTGCTTTATAAAAGGATGAAGAGCAGTCAAATTGATTTATAAGAGGATGAAGAGCAGTCAACCTGCTTTATAAAAGGATGAAGAGCAGTCAAACTGTTTTATACGAGGATATAGAGCAGTAAGACTGTTTTACAAGAGGATGAAGAGCAGTCAACCTGTTTTACAAGAGGATGAAGAGCAGTCAAAATGTTTTATAAGAGGATGAAGAGCAGTCAAACTGCTTTATAAAAGGACGAAGAGCAGTCAAACTGTTCTATAGGAGGATGAAGAGCAGTCAAACTGGTTTATAGGAGGATGAAGAGCAGTCAAACAGCTTTATAAGAGGATGAAGAGCAGTCAAACTGATTTAAAAGAGGATGAAGAGCAGTCAAACTGCTTTATAAAAGGATGAAGAGCAGTCAAACTGTTTTATAAGAGGACAAAGAGCAGTCAAACTGATTTATAATCGGACGAAGAGCAGTCAAACTGTTCTATAGGAGGATGAAGCGCAGTCAAACTGGTTTATAGGAGGATGAAGAGCAGTCAAACTACTTTATAAGAGGATGAAGAGCAGTCAAACTGATTTATAAGAGGATGAAGAGCAGTCAAACTGCTTTATAAAAGGATGAAGAGCAGTCAAATTGATTTATAAGAGGATGAAGAGCAGTCAAACTGCTTTATAAAAGGATGAAGAGCAGTCAAACTGTTTTATACGAGGATATAGAGCAGTAAGACTGTTTTACAAGAGGATGAAGAGCAGTCAACCTGTTTTACAAGAGGATGAAGAGCAGTCAAACTGTTTTATAAGAGGATGAAGAGCAGTCAAACTGCTTTATAAAAGGACGAAGAGCAGTTAAACTGTTCTATAGGAGGATGAAGAGCAGTCAAACTGGTTTATAGGAGGATGAAGAGCAGTCAAACAGCTTTATAAGAGGATGAAGAGCAGTCAAACTGATTTAAAAGAGGATGAAGAGCAGTCAAACTGCTTTATAAAAGGATGAAGAGCAGTCAAACTGTTTTATAAGAGGACGAAGAGCAGTCAAACTGATTTATAATCGGACGAAGAGCAGTCAAACTGTTCTATAGGAAGAAGAAGCGCAGTCAAACTGGTTTATAGGAGGATGAAGAGCAGTCAAACTGCTTTATAAAAGGATGAAGAGCAGCCAACCTGTTTTACAAGAGGATGAAGAGCAGTCAAACTGTTTTATAAGAGGATGAAGAGCAGTCAAACTGCTTTATAAAAGGATGAAGAGCAGTCAAACTGATTTATAATCGGATGAAGAGCAGTCAAACTGATTTATAAGAGGATGACGAGCAGTCAAACTGCTTTATAAAAGGATGAAGAGCAGTCAATCTGTTTTATAAGAGGACGAAGAGCAGTCAAACTGATTTATAATCGGAAGAAGAGCAGTCAAACTGTTCTATAGGAGGATGAAGCGCAGTCAAACTGGTTTATAGGAGGATGAAGAGCAGTCAAACTGCTTTATAAGAGGATGAAGAGCAGTCAAACTGATTTATAAGCGGACGAAGAGCAGTCAAACTGCTTTATAAAAGGATGAAGAGCAGTCAAACTGTTTTATAAGCGGACGAAGAGCAGTCAAACTGATTTATAATCGGACGAAGAGCAGTCAAACTGATTTATAATCGGACGAAGAGCAGTCAAACGGTTTTATAAGAGGATGAAGAGCAGTCAAATTGATTTATAAGAGGATGAAGAGCAGTCAAACTGCTTTATAAAAGGATGAAGAGCAGTCAAACTGTTTTATACGAGGATGTACAGCAGTCAGACTGTTTTACAAGAGGATGAAGAGCAGTCAACCTGTTTTACAAGAGGATGAAGAGCAGTCAAATTGATTTATAAAAGAATGAAGAGCAGTCAAACTGTTTTATAAGAGGACGAAGAGCAGTCAAACTGATTTATAATCGGATGAAGAGCAGTCAAACTGATTTATAAGAGGATGAAGAGCAGTCAAACTGCTTTATAAAAGGATGAAGAGTAGTCAAACTGTTTTATAAGAGGACAAAGAGCAGTCAAACTGATTTATAATCGGACGAAGAGCAGTCAAACTGTTCTATAGGAGGATGAAGCGCAGTCAAACTGGTTTATAGGAGGATGAAGAGCAGTCAAACTGCTTTATAAGAGGATGAAGAGCAGTCAAACTGATTTATAAGAGGATGAAGAGCAGTCAAACTGCTTTATAAAAGGATGAAGAGCAGTCAAACTGTTTTATAAGAGGATGAAGAGCAGTCAAACTGATTTATAATCGGATGAAGAGCAGTCAAACTGATTTATAAGAGGATGAAGAGCAGTCAAACTGCTTTATAAAAGGATGAAGAGCAGTCAAACTGATTTATAATCGCTTGAAGAGCAGTCAAACTGATTTATAAGAGGATGACGAGCAGTCAAACTGCTTTATAAAAGGATGAAGAGCAGTCAAACTGTTTTATAAGCGGACGAAGAGCAGTCAAACTGCTTTATAAAAGGATGAAGAGCAGTCAAACTGTTTTATAAGCGGACGAAGAGCAGTCAAATTGATTTATAATCGGACGAAGAGCAGTCAAACTGATTTATAATCGGACGAAGAGCAGTCAAACGGTTTTATAAGAGGATGAAGAGCAGTCAAATTGATTTATAAGAGGATGAAGAGCAGTCAAACTGCTTTATAAAAGGATGAAGAGCAGTCAACCTGTTTTACAAGAGGATGAAGAGCAGTCAAATTGATTTATAAGAGGATGAAGAGCAGTCAAACTGCTTTATAAAAGGATGAAGAGCAGTCAAACTGTTTTATACGAGGACGTACAGCAGTCAAACTGTTTTATAAGAGGATGAAGAGCAGTCAAACTGCTTTATAAAAGAATGAAGAGCAGTCAAACTGTTTTATAAGAGGACGAAGAGCAGTCAAACTGATTTATAATCGGATGAAGAGCAGTCAAACTGATTTATAAGAGGATGAAGAGCAGTCAAACTGCTTTATAAAAGGATGAAGAGCAGTCAAACTGTTTTATAAGAGGACGAAGAGCAGTCAAACTGATTTATAATCGGACGAAGAGCAGTCAAACTGTTCTATAGGAGGATGAAGAGCAGTCAAACTGGTTTATAGGAGGATGAAGAGCAGTCAAACAGCTTTATAAGAGGATGAAGAGCAGTCAAACTGATTTAAAAGAGGATGAAGAGCAGTCAAACTGCTTTATAAAAGGATGAAGAGCAGTCAAACTGTTTTATAAGAGGACGAAGAGCAGGCAAACTGATTTATAATCGGACGAAGAGCAGTCAAACTGTTCTATAGGAGGATGAAGAGCAGTCAAACTGGTTTATAGGAGGATGAAGAGCAGTCAAACAGCTTTATAAGAGGATGAAGAGCAGTCAAACTGATTTAAAAGAGGATGAAGAGCAGTCAAACTGCTTTATAAAAGGATGAAGAGCAGTCAACCTGTTTTACAAGAGGATGAAGAGCAGTCAAACTGTTTTATAAGAGGATGAAGAGCAGTCAAACTGCTTTATAAAAGGATGAAGAGCAGTCAAACTGATTTATAATCGGATGAAGAGCAGTCAAACTGATTTATAAGAGGATGACGAGCAGTCAAACTGCTTTATAAAAGGATGAAGAGCAGTCAATCTGTTTTATAAGAGGACGAAGAGCAGTCAAACTGATTTATAATCGGAAGAAGAGCAGTCAAACTGTTCTATAGGAGGATGAAGCGCAGTCAAACTGGTTTATAGGAGGATGAAGAGCAGTCAAACTGCTTTATAAGAGGATGAAGAGCAGTCAAACTGATTTATAAGCGGACGAAGAGCAGTCAAACTGCTTTATAAAAGGATGAAGAGCAGTCAAACTGTTTTATAAGCGGACGAAGAGCAGTCAAACTGATTTATAATCGGACGAAGAGCAGTCAAACTGATTTATAATCGGACGAAGAGCAGTCAAACGGTTTTATAAGAGGATGAAGAGCAGTCAAATTGATATATAAGAGGATGAAGAGCAGTTAAACTGCTTTATAAAAGGATGAAGAGCAGTCAAATTGTTTTATACGAGGATGTACAGCAGTCAGACTGTTTTACAAGAGGATGAAGAGCAGTCAACCTGTTTTACAAGAGGATGAAGAGCAGTCAAATTGATTTATAAGAGGATGAAGAGCAGTCAAACTGTTTTATACGAGGATGTACAGCAGTCAGACTGTTTTACAAGAGGATGAAGAGCAGTCAACCTGTTTTACAAGAGGATGAAGAGCAGTCAAATTGATTTATAAAAGAATGAAGAGCAGTCAAACTGTTTTATAAGAGGACGAAGAGCAGTCAAACTGATTTATAATCGGATGAAGAGCAGTCAAACTGATTTATAAGAGGATGAAGAGCAGTCAAACTGCTTTATAAAAGGATGAAGAGTAGTCAAACTGTTTTATAAGAGGACAAAGAGCAGTCAAACTGATTTATAATCGGACGAAGAGCAGTCAAACTGTTCTATAGGAGGATGAAGCGCAGTCAAACTGGTTTATAGGAGGATGAAGAGCAGTCAAACTGCTTTATAAGAGGATGAAGAGCAGTCAAACTGATTTATAAGAGGATGAAGAGCAGTCAAACTGCTTTATAAAAGGATGAAGAGCAGTCAAACTGTTTTATAAGAGGATGAAGAGCAGTCAAACTGATTTATAATCGGATGAAGAGCAGTCAAACTGATTTATAAGAGGATGAAGAGCAGTCAAACTGCTTTATAAAAGGATGAAGAGCAGTCAAATTGATTTATAAGAGGATGAAGAGCAGTCAAACTGCTTTATAAAAGGATGATTAGCAGTCAAACTGTTTTATACGAGGATATAGAGCAGTAAGACTGTTTTACAAGAGGATGAAGAGCAGTCAACCTGTTTTACAAGAGGATGAAGAGCAGTCAAACTGATTTATAATCGGACGAAGAGCAGTCAAACTGTTCTATAGGAGGATGAAGAGCAGTCAAACTGGTTTATAGGAGGATGAAGAGCAGTCAAACAGCTTTATAAAAGGACGAAGAGCAGTCAAACTGTTCTATAGGAGGATGAAGAGCAGTCAAACTGGTTTATAGGAGGATGAAGAGCAGTCAAACAGCTTTATAAGAGGATGAAGAGCAGTCAAACTGATTTAAAAGAGGATGAAGGGCAGTCAAACTGCTTTATAAAAGGATGAAGAGCAGTCAAACTATTTTATAAGAGGACGAAGAGCAGTCAAACTGGTTTATAGGAGGATGAAGAGCAGTCAAACTGCTTTATAAAAGGATGAAGAGCAGTCAACCTGTTTTACAAGAGGATGAAGAGCAGTCAAACTGTTTTATAAGAGGATGAAGAGCAGTCAAACTGCTTTATAAAAGGATGAAGAGCAGTCAAACTGATTTATAATCGGATGAAGAGCAGTCAAACTGATTTATAAGAGGATGACGAGCAGTCAAACTGCTTTATAAAAGGATGAAGAGCAGTCAATCTGTTTTATAAGAGGACGAAGAGCAGTCAAACTGATTTATAATCGGAAGAAGAGCAGTCAAACTGTTCTATAGGAGGATGAAGCGCAGTCAAACTGGTTTATAGGAGGATGAAGAGCAGTCAAACTGCTTTATAAGAGGATGAAGAGCAGTCAAACTGATTTATAAGCGGACGAAGAGCAGTCAAACTGCTTTATAAAAGGATGAAGAGCAGTCAAACTGTTTTATAAGCGGACGAAGAGCAGTCAAACTGATTTATAATCGGACGAAGAGCAGTCAAACTGATTTATAATCGGACGAAGAGCAGTCAAACGGTTTTATAAGAGGATGAAGAGCAGTCAAATTGATTTATAAGAGGATGAAGAGCAGTCAAACTGCTTTATAAAAGGATGAAGAGCAGTCAAACTGTTTTATACGAGGATGTACAGCAGTCAGACTGTTTTACAAGAGGATGAAGAGCAGTAAACCTGCTTTACAAGAGGATGAAGAGCAGTCAAATTGATTTATAAAAGAATGAAGAGCAGTCAAACTGTTTTATAAGAGGACGAAGAGCAGTCAAACTGATTTATAATCGGATGAAGAGCAGTCAAACTGATTTATAAGAGGATGAAGAGCAGTCAAACTGCTTTATAAAAGGATGAAGAGTAGTCAAACTGATTTATAATCGGACGAAGAGCAGTCAAACTGTTCTATAGGAGGATGAAGAGCAGTCAAACTGCTTTATAAGAGGATGAAGAGCAGTCAAACTGATTTATAAGAGGATGAAGAGCAGTCAAACTGCTTTATAAAAGGATGAAGAGCAGTCAAACTGTTTTATAAGCGGACGAAGAGCAGTCAAACTGCTTTATAAAAGGATGAAGAGCAGTCAAACTGTTTTATAAGCGGACGAAGAGCAGTCAAATTGATTTATAATCGGACGAAGAGCAGTCAAACTGATTTATAATCGGACGAAGAGCAGTCAAACGGTTTTATAAGAGGATGAAGAGCAGTCAAATTGATTTATAAGAGGATGAAGAGCAGTCAAACTGCTTTATAAAAGGATGAAGAGCAGTCAACCTGTTTTACAAGAGGATGAAGAGCAGTCAAATTGATTTATAAGAGGATGAAGAGCAGTCAAACTGCTTTATAAAAGGATGAAGAGCAGTCAAACTGTTTTATACGAGGACGTACAGCAGTCAAACTGTTTTATAAGAGGATGAAGAGCAGTCAAACTGCTTTATAAAAGAATGAAGAGCAGTCAAACTGTTTTATAAGAGGACGAAGAGCAGTCAAACTGATTTATAATCGGATGAAGAGCAGTCAAACTGATTTATAAGAGGATGAAGAGCAGTCAAACTGCTTTATAAAAGGATGAAGAGCAGTCAAACTGTTTTATAAGAGGACGAAGAGCAGTCAAACTGATTTATAATCGGACGAAGAGCAGTCAAACTGTTCTATAGGAGGATGAAGAGCAGTCAAACTGGTTTATAGGAGGATGAAGAGCAGTCAAACAGCTTTATAAGAGGATGAAGAGCAGTCAAACTGATTTAAAAGAGGATGAAGAGCAGTCAAACTGCTTTATAAAAGGATGAAGAGCAGTCAAACTGTTTTATAAGAGGACGAAGAGCAGGCAAACTGATTTATAATCGGACGAAGAGCAGTCAAACTGTTCTATAGGAGGATGAAGAGCAGTCAAACTGGTTTATAGGAGGATGAAGAGCAGTCAAACAGCTTTATAAGAGGATGAAGAGCAGTCAAACTGATTTAAAAGAGGATGAAGAGCAGTCAAACTGCTTTATAAAAGGATGAAGAGCAGTCAACCTGTTTTACAAGAGGATGAAGAGCAGTCAAACTGTTTTATAAGAGGATGAAGAGCAGTCAAACTGCTTTATAAAAGGATGAAGAGCAGTCAAACTGATTTATAATCGGATGAAGAGCAGTCAAACTGATTTATAAGAGGATGACGAGCAGTCAAACTGCTTTATAAAAGGATGAAGAGCAGTCAATCTGTTTTATAAGAGGACGAAGAGCAGTCAAACTGATTTATAATCGGAAGAAGAGCAGTCAAACTGTTCTATAGGAGGATGAAGCGCAGTCAAACTGGTTTATAGGAGGATGAAGAGCAGTCAAACTGCTTTATAAGAGGATGAAGAGCAGTCAAACTGATTTATAAGCGGACGAAGAGCAGTCAAACTGCTTTATAAAAGGATGAAGAGCAGTCAAACTGTTTTATAAGCGGACGAAGAGCAGTCAAACTGATTTATAATCGGACGAAGAGCAGTCAAACTGATTTATAATCGGACGAAGAGCAGTCAAACGGTTTTATAAGAGGATGAAGAGCAGTCAAATTGATATATAAGAGGATGAAGAGCAGTTAAACTGCTTTATAAAAGGATGAAGAGCAGTCAAATTGTTTTATACGAGGATGTACAGCAGTCAGACTGTTTTACAAGAGGATGAAGAGCAGTCAACCTGTTTTACAAGAGGATGAAGAGCAGTCAAATTGATTTATAAGAGGATGAAGAGCAGTCAAACTGTTTTATACGAGGATGTACAGCAGTCAGACTGTTTTACAAGAGGATGAAGAGCAGTCAACCTGTTTTACAAGAGGATGAAGAGCAGTCAAATTGATTTATAAAAGAATGAAGAGCAGTCAAACTGTTTTATAAGAGGACGAAGAGCAGTCAAACTGATTTATAATCGGATGAAGAGCAGTCAAACTGATTTATAAGAGGATGAAGAGCAGTCAAACTGCTTTATAAAAGGATGAAGAGTAGTCAAACTGTTTTATAAGAGGACAAAGAGCAGTCAAACTGATTTATAATCGGACGAAGAGCAGTCAAACTGTTCTATAGGAGGATGAAGCGCAGTCAAACTGGTTTATAGGAGGATGAAGAGCAGTCAAACTGCTTTATAAGAGGATGAAGAGCAGTCAAACTGATTTATAAGAGGATGAAGAGCAGTCAAACTGCTTTATAAAAGGATGAAGAGCAGTCAAACTGTTTTATAAGAGGATGAAGAGCAGTCAAACTGATTTATAATCGGATGAAGAGCAGTCAAACTGATTTATAAGAGGATGAAGAGCAGTCAAACTGCTTTATAAAAGGATGAAGAGCAGTCAAATTGATTTATAAGAGGATGAAGAGCAGTCAAACTGCTTTATAAAAGGATGATTAGCAGTCAAACTGTTTTATACGAGGATATAGAGCAGTAAGACTGTTTTACAAGAGGATGAAGAGCAGTCAACCTGTTTTACAAGAGGATGAAGAGCAGTCAAACTGATTTATAATCGGACGAAGAGCAGTCAAACTGTTCTATAGGAGGATGAAGAGCAGTCAAACTGGTTTATAGGAGGATGAAGAGCAGTCAAACAGCTTTATAAAAGGACGAAGAGCAGTCAAACTGTTCTATAGGAGGATGAAGAGCAGTCAAACTGGTTTATAGGAGGATGAAGAGCAGTCAAACAGCTTTATAAGAGGATGAAGAGCAGTCAAACTGATTTAAAAGAGGATGAAGGGCAGTCAAACTGCTTTATAAAAGGATGAAGAGCAGTCAAACTATTTTATAAGAGGACGAAGAGCAGTCAAACTGATTTATAATCGGACGAAGAGCAGTCAAACTGTTCTATAGGAGGAAGAAGCGCAGTCAAACTGGTTTATAGGAGGATGAAGAGCAGTCAAACTGCTTTATAAAAGGATGAAGAGCAGTCAACCTGTTTTACAAGAGGATGAAGAGCAGTCAAACTGTTTTATAAGAGGATGAAGAGCAGTCAAACTGCTTTATAAAAGGATGAAGAGCAGTCAAACTGATTTATAATCGGATGAAGAGCAGTCAAACTGATTTATAAGAGGATGACGAGCAGTCAAACTGCTTTATAAAAGGATGAAGAGCAGTCAATCTGTTTTATAAGAGGACGAAGAGCAGTCAAACTGATTTATAATCGGAAGAAGAGCAGTCAAACTGTTCTATAGGAGGATGAAGCGCAGTCAAACTGGTTTATAGGAGGATGAAGAGCAGTCAAACTGCTTTATAAGAGGATGAAGAGCAGTCAAACTGATTTATAAGCGGACGAAGAGCAGTCAAACTGCTTTATAAAAGGATGAAGAGCAGTCAAACTGTTTTATAAGCGGACGAAGAGCAGTCAAACTGATTTATAATCGGACGAAGAGCAGTCAAACTGATTTATAATCGGACGAAGAGCAGTCAAACGGTTTTATAAGAGGATGAAGAGCAGTCAAATTGATTTATAAGAGGATGAAGAGCAGTCAAACTGCTTTATAAAAGGATGAAGAGCAGTCAAACTGTTTTATACGAGGATTTACAGCAGTCAGACTGTTTTACAAGAGGATGAAGAGCAGTAAACCTGCTTTACAAGAGGATGAAGAGCAGTCAAATTGATTTATAAAAGAATGAAGAGCAGTCAAACTGTTTTATAAGAGGACGAAGAGCAGTCAAACTGATTTATAATCGGATGAAGAGCAGTCAAACTGATTTATAAGAGGATGAAGAGCAGTCAAACTGCTTTATAAAAGGATGAAGAGTAGTCAAACTGATTTATAATCGGACGAAGAGCAGTCAAACTGTTCTATAGGAGGATGAAGAGCAGTCAAACTGCTTTATAAGAGGATGAAGAGCAGTCAAACTGATTTATAAGAGGATGAAGAGCAGTCAAACTGCTTTATAAAAGGATGAAGAGCAGTCAAACTGTTTTATAAGCGGACGAAGAGCAGTCAAACTGCTTTATAAAAGGATGAAGAGCAGTCAAACTGTTTTATAAGCGGACGAAGAGCAGTCAAATTGATTTATAATCGGACGAAGAGCAGTCAAACTGATTTATAATCGGACGAAGAGCAGTCAAACGGTTTTATAAGAGGATGAAGAGCAGTCAAATTGATTTATAAGAGGATGAAGAGCAGTCAAACTGCTTTATAAAAGGATGAAGAGCAGTCAACCTGTTTTACAAGAGGATGAAGAGCAGTCAAATTGATTTATAAGAGGATGAAGAGCAGTCAAACTGCTTTATAAAAGGATGAAGAGCAGTCAAACTGTTTTATACGAGGACGTACAGCAGTCAAACTGTTTTATAAGAGGATGAAGAGCAGTCAAACTGCTTTATAAAAGAATGAAGAGCAGTCAAACTGTTTTATAAGAGGACGAAGAGCAGTCAAACTGATTTATAATCGGATGAAGAGCAGTCAAACTGATTTATAAGAGGATGAAGAGCAGTCAAACTGCTTTATAAAAGGATGAAGAGCAGTCAAACTGTTTTATAAGAGGACGAAGAGCAGTCAAACTGATTTATAATCGGACGAAGAGCAGTCAAACTGTTCTATAGGAGGATGAAGAGCAGTCAAACTGGTTTATAGGAGGATGAAGAGCAGTCAAACAGCTTTATAAGAGGATGAAGAGCAGTCAAACTGATTTAAAAGAGGATGAAGAGCAGTCAAACTGCTTTATAAAAGGATGAAGAGCAGTCAAACTGTTTTATAAGAGGACGAAGAGCAGGCAAACTGATTTATAATCGGACGAAGAGCAGTCAAACTGTTCTATAGGAGGATGAAGAGCAGTCAAACTGGTTTATAGGAGGATGAAGAGCAGTCAAACAGCTTTATAAGAGGATGAAGAGCAGTCAAACTGATTTAAAAGAGGATGAAGAGCAGTCAAACTGCTTTATAAAAGGATGAAGAGCAGTCAACCTGTTTTACAAGAGGATGAAGAGCAGTCAAACTGTTTTATAAGAGGATGAAGAGCAGTCAAACTGCTTTATAAAAGGATGAAGAGCAGTCAAACTGATTTATAATCGGATGAAGAGCAGTCAAACTGATTTATAAGAGGATGACGAGCAGTCAAACTGCTTTATAAAAGGATGAAGAGCAGTCAATCTGTTTTATAAGAGGACGAAGAGCAGTCAAACTGATTTATAATCGGAAGAAGAGCAGTCAAACTGTTCTATAGGAGGATGAAGCGCAGTCAAACTGGTTTATAGGAGGATGAAGAGCAGTCAAACTGCTTTATAAGAGGATGAAGAGCAGTCAAACTGATTTATAAGCGGACGAAGAGCAGTCAAACTGCTTTATAAAAGGATGAAGAGCAGTCAAACTGTTTTATAAGCGGACGAAGAGCAGTCAAACTGATTTATAATCGGACGAAGAGCAGTCAAACTGATTTATAATCGGACGAAGAGCAGTCAAACGGTTTTATAAGAGGATGAAGAGCAGTCAAATTGATATATAAGAGGATGAAGAGCAGTTAAACTGCTTTATAAAAGGATGAAGAGCAGTCAAATTGTTTTATACGAGGATGTACAGCAGTCAGACTGTTTTACAAGAGGATGAAGAGCAGTCAACCTGTTTTACAAGAGGATGAAGAGCAGTCAAATTGATTTATAAGAGGATGAAGAGCAGTCAAACTGTTTTATACGAGGATGTACAGCAGTCAGACTGTTTTACAAGAGGATGAAGAGCAGTCAACCTGTTTTACAAGAGGATGAAGAGCAGTCAAATTGATTTATAAAAGAATGAAGAGCAGTCAAACTGTTTTATAAGAGGACGAAGAGCAGTCAAACTGATTTATAATCGGATGAAGAGCAGTCAAACTGATTTATAAGAGGATGAAGAGCAGTCAAACTGCTTTATAAAAGGATGAAGAGTAGTCAAACTGTTTTATAAGAGGACAAAGAGCAGTCAAACTGATTTATAATCGGACGAAGAGCAGTCAAACTGTTCTATAGGAGGATGAAGCGCAGTCAAACTGGTTTATAGGAGGATGAAGAGCAGTCAAACTGCTTTATAAGAGGATGAAGAGCAGTCAAACTGATTTATAAGAGGATGAAGAGCAGTCAAACTGCTTTATAAAAGGATGAAGAGCAGTCAAACTGTTTTATAAGAGGATGAAGAGCAGTCAAACTGATTTATAATCGGATGAAGAGCAGTCAAACTGATTTATAAGAGGATGAAGAGCAGTCAAACTGTTTTATACGAGGATATAGAGCAGTAAGACTGTTTTACAAGAGGATGAAGAGCAGTCAAACTGTTCTATAGGAGGATGAAGAGCAGTCAAACTGCTTTATAAGAGGATGAAGAGCAGTCAAACTGATTTATAAGAGGATGAAGAGCAGTCAAACTGCTTTATAAAAGGATGAAGAGCAGTCAAACTGTTTTATAAGCGGACGAAGAGCAGTCAAACTGCTTTATAAAAGGATGAAGAGCAGTCAAACTGTTTTATAAGCGGACGAAGAGCAGTCAAATTGATTTATAATCGGACGAAGAGCAGTCAAACTGATTTATAATCGGACGAAGAGCAGTCAAACGGTTTTATAAGAGGATGAAGAGCAGTCAAATTGATTTATAAGAGGATGAAGAGCAGTCAAACTGCTTTATAAAAGGATGAAGAGCAGTCAACCTGTTTTACAAGAGGATGAAGAGCAGTCAAATTGATTTATAAGAGGATGAAGAGCAGTCAAACTGCTTTATAAAAGGATGAAGAGCAGTCAAACTGTTTTATACGAGGACGTACAGCAGTCAAACTGTTTTATAAGAGGATGAAGAGCAGTCAAACTGCTTTATAAAAGAATGAAGAGCAGTCAAACTGTTTTATAAGAGGACGAAGAGCAGTCAAACTGATTTATAATCGGATGAAGAGCAGTCAAACTGATTTATAAGAGGATGAAGAGCAGTCAAACTGCTTTATAAAAGGATGAAGAGCAGTCAAACTGTTTTATAAGAGGACGAAGAGCAGTCAAACTGATTTATAATCGGACGAAGAGCAGTCAAACTGTTCTATAGGAGGATGAAGAGCAGTCAAACTGGTTTATAGGAGGATGAAGAGCAGTCAAACAGCTTTATAAGAGGATGAAGAGCAGTCAAACTGATTTAAAAGAGGATGAAGAGCAGTCAAACTGCTTTATAAAAGGATGAAGAGCAGTCAAACTGTTTTATAAGAGGACGAAGAGCAGGCAAACTGATTTATAATCGGACGAAGAGCAGTCAAACTGTTCTATAGGAGGATGAAGAGCAGTCAAACTGGTTTATAGGAGGATGAAGAGCAGTCAAACTGCTTTATAAGAGGATGAAGAGCAGTCAAACTGATTTAAAAGAGGATGAAGAGCAGTCAAACTGCTTTATAAAAGGATGAAGAGCAGTCAACCTGTTTTACAAGAGGATGAAGAGCAGTCAAACTGTTTTATAAGAGGATGAAGAGCAGTCAAACTGCTTTATAAAAGGATGAAGAGCAGTCAAACTGATTTATAATCGGATGAAGAGCAGTCAAACTGATTTATAAGAGGATGACGAGCAGTCAAACTGCTTTATAAAAGGATGAAGAGCAGTCAATCTGTTTTATAAGAGGACGAAGAGCAGTCAAACTGATTTATAATCGGAAGAAGAGCAGTCAAACTGTTCTATAGGAGGATGAAGCGCAGTCAAACTGGTTTATAGGAGGATGAAGAGCAGTCAAACTGCTTTATAAGAGGATGAAGAGCAGTCAAACTGATTTATAAGCGGACGAAGAGCAGTCAAACTGCTTTATAAAAGGATGAAGAGCAGTCAAACTGTTTTATAAGCGGACGAAGAGCAGTCAAACTGATTTATAATCGGACGAAGAGCAGTCAAACTGATTTATAATCGGACGAAGAGCAGTCAAACGGTTTTATAAGAGGATGAAGAGCAGTCAAATTGATATATAAGAGGATGAAGAGCAGTTAAACTGCTTTATAAAAGGATGAAGAGCAGTCAAATTGTTTTATACGAGGATGTACAGCAGTCAGACTGTTTTACAAGAGGATGAAGAGCAGTCAACCTGTTTTACAAGAGGATGAAGAGCAGTCAAATTGATTTATAAGAGGATGAAGAGCAGTCAAACTGTTTTATACGAGGATGTACAGCAGTCAGACTGTTTTACAAGAGGATGAAGAGCAGTCAACCTGTTTTACAAGAGGATGAAGAGCAGTCAAATTGATTTATAAAAGAATGAAGAGCAGTCAAACTGTTTTATAAGAGGACGAAGAGCAGTCAAACTGATTTATAATCGGATGAAGAGCAGTCAAACTGATTTATAAGAGGATGAAGAGCAGTCAAACTGCTTTATAAAAGGATGAAGAGTAGTCAAACTGTTTTATAAGAGGACAAAGAGCAGTCAAACTGATTTATAATCGGACGAAGAGCAGTCAAACTGTTCTATAGGAGGATGAAGCGCAGTCAAACTGGTTTATAGGAGGATGAAGAGCAGTCAAACTGCTTTATAAGAGGATGAAGAGCAGTCAAACTGATTTATAAGAGGATGAAGAGCAGTCAAACTGCTTTATAAAAGGATGAAGAGCAGTCAAACTGATTTATAAGAGGATGAAGAGCAGTCAAACTGTTTTATACGAGGATATAGAGCAGTAAGACTGTTTTACAAGAGGATGAAGAGCAGTCAACCTGTTTTACAAGAGGATGAAGAGCAGTCAAACTGATTTATAATCGGACGAAGAGCAGTCAAACTGTTCTATAGGAGGATGAAGAGCAGTCAAACTGGTTTATAGGAGGATGAAGAGCAGTCAAACAGCTTTATAAAAGGACGAAGAGCAGTCAAACTGTTCTATAGGAGGATGAAGAGCAGTCAAACTGGTTTATAGGAGGATGAAGAGCAGTCAAACAGCTTTATAAGAGGATGAAGAGCAGTCAAACTGATTTAAAAGAGGATGAAGGGCAGTCAAACTGCTTTATAAAAGGATGAAGAGCAGTCAAACTATTTTATAAGAGGACGAAGAGCAGTCAAACTGATTTATAATCGGACGAAGAGCAGTCAAACTGTTCTATAGGAGGAAGAAGCGCAGTCAAACTGGTTTATAGGAGGATGAAGAGCAGTCAAACTGCTTTATAAAAGGATGAAGAGCAGTCAACCTGTTTTACAAGAGGATGAAGAGCAGTCAAACTGTTTTATAAGAGGATGAAGAGCAGTCAAACTGCTTTATAAAAGGATGAAGAGCAGTCAAACTGATTTATAATCGGATGAAGAGCAGTCAAACTGATTTATAAGAGGATGACGAGCAGTCAAACTGCTTTATAAAAGGATGAAGAGCAGTCAATCTGTTTTATAAGAGGACGAAGAGCAGTCAAACTGATTTATAATCGGAAGAAGAGCAGTCAAACTGTTCTATAGGAGGATGAAGCGCAGTCAAACTGGTTTATAGGAGGATGAAGAGCAGTCAAACTGCTTTATAAGAGGATGAAGAGCAGTCAAACTGATTTATAAGCGGACGAAGAGCAGTCAAACTGCTTTATAAAAGGATGAAGAGCAGTCAAACTGTTTTATAAGCGGACGAAGAGCAGTCAAACTGATTTATAATCGGACGAAGAGCAGTCAAACTGATTTATAATCGGACGAAGAGCAGTCAAACGGTTTTATAAGAGGATGAAGAGCAGTCAAATTGATTTATAAGAGGATGAAGAGCAGTCAAACTACTTTATAAAAGGATGAAGAGCAGTCAAACTGTTTTATACGAGGATGTACAGCAGTCAGACTGTTTTACAAGAGGATGAAGAGCAGTAAACCTGCTTTACAAGAGGATGAAGAGCAGTCAAATTGATTTATAAAAGAATGAAGAGCAGTCAAACTGTTTTATAAGAGGACGAAGAGCAGTCAAACTGATTTATAATCGGATGAAGAGCAGTCAAACTGATTTATAAGAGGATGAAGAGCAGTCAAACTGCTTTATAAAAGGATGAAGAGTAGTCAAACTGATTTATAATCGGACGAAGAGCAGTCAAACTGTTCTATAGGAGGATGAAGAGCAGTCAAACTGCTTTATAAGAGGATGAAGAGCAGTCAAACTGATTTATAAGAGGATGAAGAGCAGTCAAACTGCTTTATAAAAGGATGAAGAGCAGTCAAACTGTTTTATAAGAGGATGAAGAGCAGTCAAACTGATTTATAATCGGATGAAGAGCAGTCAAACTGATTTAAAAGAGGATGAAGAGCAGTCAAACTGCTTTATAAAAGGATGAAGAGCAGTCAAATTGATTTATAAAAGGATGAAGAGCAGTCAAACTGTTTTATAAGAGGACGAAGAGCAGTCAAACTGATTTATAATCGGATGAAGAGCAGTCAAACTGATTTATAAGAGGATGACGAGCAGTCAAACTGCTTTATAAAAGGATGAAGAGCAGTCAATCTGTTTTATAAGAGGACGAAGAGCAGTCAAACTGATTTATAATCGGAAGAAGAGCAGTCAAACTGTTCTATAGGAGGATGAAGCGCAGTCAAACTGGTTTATAGGAGGATGAAGAGCAGTCAAACTGCTTTATAAGAGGATGAAGAGCAGTCAAACTGATTTATAAGCGGACGAAGAGCAGTCAAACTGTTTTATAAAAGGATGAGGAGCAGTCAAACTGTTTTATAAGCGGACGAAGAGCAGTCAAACTGATTTATAATCGGACGAAGAGCAGTCAAACTGATTTATAATCGGACGAAGAGCAGTCAAACGGTTTTATAAGAGGATGAAGAGCAGTCAAATTGATTTATAAGAGGATGAAGAGCAGTCAAACTGCTTTATAAAAGGATGAAGAGCAGTCAAACTGTTTTATACGAGGATGTACAGCAGTCAGACTGTTTTACAAGAGGATGAAGAGCAGTCAACCTGTTTTACAAGAGGATGAAGAGCAGTCAAATTGATTTATAAAAGAATGAAGAGCAGTCAAACTGTTTTATAAGAGGACGAAGAGCAGTCAAACTGATTTATAATCGGATGAAGAGCAGTCAAACTGATTTATAAGAGGATGAAGAGCAGTCAAACTGCTTTATAAAAGGATGAAGAGTAGTCAAACTGTTTTATAAGAGGACAAAGAGCAGTCAAACTGATTTATAATCGGACGAAGAGCAGTCAAACTGTTCTATAGGAGGATGAAGCGCAGTCAAACTGGTTTATAGGAGGATGAAGAGCAGTCAAACTGCTTTATAAGAGGATGAAGAGCAGTCAAACTGTTTTATAAGAGGATGAAGAGCAGTCATACTGCTTTATAAAAGGATGAAGAGCAGTCAAACTGTTTTATAAGAGGATGAAGAGCAGTCAAACTGATTTATAATCGGATGAAGAGCAGTCAAACTGATTTATAAGAGGATGAAGAGCAGTCAAACTGCTTTATAAAAGGATGAAGAGCAGTCAAATTGATTTATAAGAGGATGAAGAGCAGTCAAACTGCTTTATAAAAGGATGAAGAGCAGTCAAACTGTTTTATAAGCGGACGAAGAGCAGTCAAACTGCTTTATAAAAGGATGAAGAGCAGTCAAACTGTTTTATAAGCGGACGAAGAGCAGTCAAACTGATTTATAATCGGACGAAGAGCAGTCAAACTGATTTATAATCGGACGAAGAGCAGTCAAACGGTTTTAAAAGAGGATGAAGAGCAGTCAAACTGCTTTATAAAAGGATGAAGAGCAGTCAAACTGATTTATAATCGGTTGAAGAGCAGTCAAACTGATTTATAAGAGGATGACGAGCAGTCAAACTGCTTTATAAAAGGATGAAGAGCAGTCAAACTGTTTTATAAGCGGACGAAGAGCAGTCAAACTGCTTTATAAAAGGATGAAGAGCAGTCAAACTGTTTTATAAGCGGACGAAGAGCAGTCAAACTGCTTTATAAAAGGATGAAGAGCAGTCAAACTGTTTTATAAGCGGACGAAGAGCAGTCAAACTGATTTATAATCGGACGAAGAGCAGTCAAACTGATTTATAATCGGACGAAGAGCAGTCAAACGGTTTTAAAAGAGGATGAAGAGCAGTCAAATTGATTTATAAGAGGATGAAGAGCAGTCAAACTGCTTTATAAAAGGATGAAGAGCAGTCAACCTGTTTTACAAGAGGATGAAGAGCAGTCAAATTGATTTATAAGAGGATGAAGAGCAGTCAAACTGCTTTATAAAAGGATGAAGAGCAGTCAAACTGTTTTATACGAGGATGTACAGCAGTCAAACTGTTTTATAAGAGGATGAAGAGCAGTCAAACTGCTTTATAAAAGAATGAAGAGCAGTCAAACTGTTTTATAAGAGGACGAAGAGCAGTCAAACTGATTTATAATCGGATGAAGAGCAGTCAAACTGATTTATAAGAGGATGAAGAGCAGTCAAACTGCTTTATAAAAGGATGAAGAGTAGTCAAACTGTTTTATAAGAGGACAAGGAGCAGTCAAACTGATTTATAATCGGACGAAGAGCAGTCAAACTGTTCTATAGGAGGATGAAGCGCAGTCAAACTGGTTTATAGGAGGATGAAGAGCAGTCAAACTGCTTTATAAGAGGATGAAGAGCAGTCAAACTGATTTATAAGAGGATGAAGAGCAGTCAAACTGCTTTATAAAAGGATGAAGAGCAGTCAAACTGTTTTATAAGAGGATGAAGAGCAGTCAAACTGATTTATAATCGGATGAAGAGCAGTCAAACTGATTTATAAGAGGATGAAGAGCAGTCAAACTGCTTTATAAAAGGATGAAGAGCAGTCAAATTGATTTATAAGAGGATGAAGAGCAGTCAAACTGCTTTATAAAAGGATGAAGAGCAGTCAAACTGTTTTATACGAGGATATAGAGCAGTAAGACTGTTTTACAAGAGGATGAAGAGCAGTCAACCTGTTTTACAAGAGGATGAAGAGCAGTCAAACTGTTTTATAAGAGGATGAAGAGCAGTCAAACTGCTTTATAAAAGGACGAAGAGCAGTCAAACTGTTCTATAGGAGGATGAAGAGCAGTCAAACTGGTTTATAGGAGGATGAAGAGCAGTCAAACTGATTTATAATCGGATGAAGAGCAGTCAAACTGATTTATAAGAGGATGACGAGCAGTCAAACTGCTTTATAAAAGGATGAAGAGCAGTCAATCTGTTTTATAAGAGGATGAAGAGCAGTCAAACTGATTTATAATCGGAAGAAGAGCAGTCAAACTGTTCTATAGGAGGATGAAGCGCAGTCAAACTGGTTTATAGGAGGATGAAGAGCAGTCAAACTGCTTTATAAGAGGATGAAGAGCAGTCAAACTGATTTATAAGCGGACGAAGAGCAGTCAAACTGCTTTATAAAAGGATGAGGAGCAGTCAAACTGTTTTATAAGCGGACGAAGAGCAGTCAAACTGATTTATAATCGGACGAAGAGCAGTCAAACTGATTTATAATCGGACGAAGAGCAGTCAAACGGTTTTATAAGAGGATGAAGAGCAGTCAAATTGATTTATAAGAGGATGAAGAGCAGTCAAACTGCTTTATAAAAGGATGAAGAGCAGTCAAACTGTTTTATACGAGGATGTACAGCAGTCAGACTGTTTTACAAGAGGATGAAGAGCAGTCAACCTGTTTTACAAGAGGATGAAGAGCAGTCAAATTGATTTATAAAAGAATGAAGAGCAGTCAAACTGTTTTATAAGAGGACGAAGAGCAGTCAAACTGATTTATAATCGGATGAAGAGCAGTCAAACTGATTTATAAGAGGATGAAGAGCAGTCAAACTGCTTTATAAAAGGATGAAGAGTAGTCAAACTGTTTTATAAGAGGACAAAGAGCAGTCAAACTGATTTATAATCGGATGAAGAGCAGTCAAACTGATTTATAAGAGGATGAAGAGCAGTCAAACTGCTTTATAAAAGGATGAAGAGCAGTCAAACTGTTTTATAAGAGGACGAAGAGCAGTCAAACTGATTTATAATCGGACGAAGAGCAGTCAAACTGTTCTATAGGAGGATGAAGAGCAGTCAAACTGTTTTATAAGAGGATGAAGAGCAGTCAAACTGATTTATAATCGGACGAAGAGCAGTCAAACTGTTCTATAGGAGGATGAAGAGCAGTCAAACTGCTTTATAAAAGGATGAAGAGCAGTCAACCTGTTTTACAAGAGGATGAAGAGCAGTCAAATTGATTTATAAGAGGATGAAGAGCAGTCAAACTGCTTTATAAAAGGATGAAGAGCAGTCAAACTGTTTTATACGAGGATGTACAGCAGTCAAACTGTTTTATAAGAGGATGAAGAGCAGTCAAACTGCTTTATAAAAGAATGAAGAGCAGTCAAACTGTTTTATAAGAGGACGAAGAGCAGTCAAACTGATTTATAATCGGATGAAGAGCAGTCAAACTGATTTATAAGAGGATGAAGAGCAGTCAAACTGCTTTATAAAAGGATGAAGAGTAGTCAAACTGTTTTATAAGAGGACAAAGAGCAGTCAAACTGATTTATAATCGGACGAAGAGCAGTCAAACTGTTCTATAGGAGGATGAAGCGCAGTCAAACTGGTTTATAGGAGGATGAAGAGCAGTCAAACTGCTTTATAAGAGGATGAAGAGCAGTCAAACTGATTTATAAGAGGATGAAGAGCAGTCAAACTGCTTTATAAAAGGATGAAGAGCAGTCAAACTGTTTTATAAGAGGATGAAGAGCAGTCAAACTGATTTATAATCGGATGAAGAGCAGTCAAACTGATTTATAAGAGGATGAAGAGCAGTCAAACTGCTTTATAAAAGGATGAAGAGCAGTCAAATTGATTTATAAGAGGATGAAGAGCAGTCAAACTGCTTTATAAAAGGATGAAGAGCAGTCAAACTGTTTTATACGAGGATATAGAGCAGTAAGACTGTTTTACAAGAGGATGAAGAGCAGTCAACCTGTTTTACAAGAGGATGAAGAGCAGTCAAACTGTTTTATAAGAGGATGAAGAGCAGTCAAACTGCTTTATAAAAGGACGAAGAGCAGTCAAACTGTTCTATAGGAGGATGAAGAGCAGTCAAACTGGTTTATAGGAGGATGAAGAGCAGTCAAACTGATTTATAATCGGATGAAGAGCAGTCAAACTGATTTATAAGAGGATGACGAGCAGTCAAACTGCTTTATAAAAGGATGAAGAGCAGTCAATCTGTTTTATAAGAGGACGAAGAGCAGTCAAACTGATTTATAATCGGAAGAAGAGCAGTCAAACTGTTCTATAGGAGGATGAAGCGCAGTCAAACTGGTTTATAGGAGGATGAAGAGCAGTCAAACTGCTTTATAAGAGGATGAAGAGCAGTCAAACTGATTTATAAGCGGACGAAGAGCAGTCAAACTGCTTTATAAAAGGATGAGGAGCAGTCAAACTGTTTTATAAGCGGACGAAGAGCAGTCAAACTGATTTATAATCGGACGAAGAGCAGTCAAACTGATTTATAATCGGACGAAGAGCAGTCAAACGGTTTTATAAGAGGATGAAGAGCAGTCAAATTGATTTATAAGAGGATGAAGAGCAGTCAAACTGCTTTATAAAAGGATGAAGAGCAGTCAAACTGTTTTATACGAGGATGTACAGCAGTCAGACTGTTTTACAAGAGGATGAAGAGCAGTCAACCTGTTTTACAAGAGGATGAAGAGCAGTCAAATTGATTTATAAAAGAATGAAGAGCAGTCAAACTGTTTTATAAGAGGACGAAGAGCAGTCAAACTGATTTATAATCGGATGAAGAGCAGTCAAACTGATTTATAAGAGGATGAAGAGCAGTCAAACTGCTTTATAAAAGGATGAAGAGTAGTCAAACTGTTTTATAAGAGGACAAAGAGCAGTCAAACTGATTTATAATCGGATGAAGAGCAGTCAAACTGATTTATAAGAGGATGAAGAGCAGTCAAACTGCTTTATAAAAGGATGAAGAGCAGTCAAACTGTTTTATAAGAGGACGAAGAGCAGTCAAACTGATTTATAATCGGACGAAGAGCAGTCAAACTGTTCTATAGGAGGATGAAGAGCAGTCAAACTGTTTTATAAGAGGATGAAGAGCAGTCAAACTGATTTATAATCGGACGAAGAGCAGTCAAACTGTTCTATAGGAGGATGAAGAGCAGTCAAACTGCTTTATAAAAGGATGAAGAGCAGTCAACCTGTTTTACAAGAGGATGAAGAGCAGTCAAATTGATTTATAAGAGGATGAAGAGCAGTCAAACTGCTTTATAAAAGGATGAAGAGCAGTCAAACTGTTTTATACGAGGATGTACAGCAGTCAAACTGTTTTATAAGAGGATGAAGAGCAGTCAAACTGCTTTATAAAAGAATGAAGAGCAGTCAAACTGTTTTATAAGAGGACGAAGAGCAGTCAAACTGATTTATAATCGGATGAAGAGCAGTCAAACTGATTTATAAGAGGATGAAGAGCAGTCAAACTGCTTTATAAGAGGATGAAGAGCAGTCAAACTGATTTATAAGAGGATGAAGAGCAGTCAAACTTCTTTATAAAAGGATGAAGAGCAGTCAAACTGTTTAATAAGAGGATGAAGAGCAGTCAAACTGATTTATAATCGGATGAAGAGCAGTCAAACTGATTTATAAGAGGATGAAGAGCAGTCAAACTGCTTTATAAAAGGATGAAGAGCAGTCAAATTGATTTATAAGAGGATGAAGAGCAGTCAAACTGCTTTATAAAAGGATGAAGAGCAGTCAAACTGTTTTATACGAGGATATAGAGCAGTAAGACTGTTTTACAAGAGGATGAAGAGCAGTCAACCTGTTTTACAAGAGGATGAAGAGCAGTCAAACTGTTTTATAAGAGGATGAAGAGCAGTCAAACTGCTTTATAAAAGGACGAAGAGCAGTCAAACTGTTCTATAGGAGGATGAAGAGCAGTCAAACTGGTTTATAGGAGGATGAAGAGCAGTCAAACAGCTTTATAAGAGGATGAAGAGCAGTCAAACTGATTTAAAAGAGGATGAAGAGCAGTCAAACTGCTTTATAAAAGGATGAAGAGCAGTCAAACTGTTTTATAAGAGGACGAAGAGCAGTCAAACTGATTTATAATCGGACGAAGAGCAGTCAAACTGTTCTATAGGAGGAAGAAGCGCAGTCAAACTGGTTTATAGGAGGATGAAGAGCAGTCAAACTGCTTTATAAAAGGATGAAGAGCAGTCAACCTGTTTTACAAGAGGATGAAGAGCAGTCAAACTGTTTTATAAGAGGATGAAGAGCAGTCAAACTGCTTTATAAAAGGATGAAGAGCAGTCAAACTGATTTATAATTGGATGAAGAGCAGTCAAACTGATTTATAAGAGGATGACGAGCAGTCAAACAGCTTTATAAAAGGATGAAGAGCAGTCAATCTGTTTTATAAGAGGACGAAGAGCAGTCAAACTGATTTATAATCGGAAGAAGAGCAGTCAAACTGTTCTATAGGAGGATGAAGCGCAGTCAAACTGGTTTATAGGAGGATGAAGAGCAGTCAAACTGCTTTATAAGAGGATGAAGAGCAGTCAAACTGATTTATAAGCGGACGAAGAGCAGTCAAACTGCTTTATAAAAGGATGAAGAGCAGTCAAACTGTTTTATAAGCGGACGAAGAGCAGTCAAACTGATTTATAATCGGACGAAGAGCAGTCAAACTGATTTATAATCGGACGAAGAGCAGTCAAACGGTTTTATAAGAGGATGAAGAGAAGTCAAATTGATTTATAAGAGGATGAAGAGCAGTCAAACTGCTTTATAAAAGGATGAAGAGCAGTCAAACTGTTTTATACGAGGATGTACAGCAGTCAGACTGTTTTACAAGAGGATGAAGAGCAGTCAACCTGTTTTACAAGAGGATGAAGAGCAGTCAAATTGATTTATAAAAGAATGAAGAGCAGTCAAACTGTTTTATAAGAGGACGAAGAGCAGTCAAACTGATTTATAATCGGATGAAGAGCAGTCAAACTGATTTATAAGAGGATGAAGAGCAGTCAAACTGCTTTATAAAAGGATGAAGAGTAGTCAAACTGATTTATAATCGGACGAAGAGCAGTCAAACTGTTCTATAGGAGGATGAAGCGCAGTCAAACTGGTTTATAGGAGGATGAAGAGCAGTCAAACTGCTTTATAAAAGGATGAAGAGCAGTCAACCTGTTTTACAAGAGGATGAAGAGCAGTCAAACTGTTTTATAAGAGGATGAAGAGCAGTCAAACTGCTTTATAAAAGGATGAAGAGCAGTCAAACTGATTTATAATCGGATGAAGAGCAGTCAAACTGATTTATAAGAGGATGACGAGCAGTCAAACTGCTTTATAAAAGGATGAAGAGCAGTCAATCTGTTTTATAAGAGGACGAAGAGCAGTCAAACTGATTTATAATCGGAAGAAGAGCAGTCAAACTGTTCTATAGGAGGATGAAGCGCAGTCAAACTGGTTTATAGGAGGATGAAGAGCAGTCAAACTGCTTTATAAGAGGATGAAGAGCAGTCAAACTGATTTATAAGCGGACGAAGAGCAGTCAAACTGCTTTATAAAAGGATGAAGAGCAGTCAAACTGTTTTATAAGCGGACGAAGAGCAGTCAAACTGTTTTATAATCGGACGAAGAGCAGTCAAACTGATTTATAATCGGACGAAGAGCAGTCAAATGGTTTTATAAGAGGATGAAGAGCAGTCAAATTGATTTATAAGAGGATGAAGAGCAGTCAAACTGCTTTATAAAAGGATGAAGAGCAGTCAAACTGTTTTATACGAGGATGTACAGCAGTCAGACTGTTTTACAAGAGGATGAAGAGCAGTAAACCTGTTTTACAAGAGGATGAAGAGCAGTCAAATTGATTTATAAAAGAATGAAGAGCAGTCAAACTGTTTTATAAGAGGACGAAGAGCAGTCAAACTGATTTATAATCGGATGAAGAGCAGTCAAACTGATTTATAAGAGGATGAAGAGCAGTCAAACTGCTTTATAAAAGGATGAAGAGTAGTCAAACTGATTTATAATCGGACGAAGAGCAGTCAAACTGTTCTATAGGAGGATGAAGAGCAGTCAAACTGCTTTATAAGAGGATGAAGAGCAGTCAAACTGATTTATAAGAGGATGAAGAGCAGTCAAACTGCTTTATAAAAGGATGAAGAGCAGTCAAACTGTTTTATAAGAGGATGAAGAGCAGTCAAACTGATTTATAATCGGATGAAGAGCAGTCAAACTGATTTAAAAGAGGATGAAGAGCAGTCAAACTGCTTTATAAAAGGATGAAGAGCAGTCAAATTGATTTATAAAAGGATGAAGAGCATTAAAATTGTTTTATAAGAGGACGAAGAGCAGTCAAACTGATTTATAATCGGATGAAGAGCAGTCAAACTGATTTATAAGAGGATGACGAGCAGTCAAACTGCTTTATGAAAGGATGAAGAGCAGTCAATCTGTTTTATAAGAGGAAGAAGAGCAGTCAAACTGATTTATAATCGGAAGAAGAGCAGTCAAACTGTTCTATAGGAGGATGAAGCGCAGTCAAACTGGTTTATAGGAGGATGAAGAGCAGTCAAACTGCTTTATAAGAGGATGAAGAGCAGTCAAACTGATTTATAAGCGGACGAAGAGCAGTCAAACTGCTTTATAAAAGGATGAAGAGCAGTCAAACTGTTTTATAAGCGGACGAATAGCAGTCAAACTGATTTATAATCGGACGAAGAGCAGTCAAACTGATTTATAATCGGACGAAGAGCAGTCAAACGGTTTTATAAGAGGATGAAGAGCAGTCAAATTGATTTATAAGATGATGAAGAGCAGTCAAACTGCTTTATAAAAGGATGAAGAGCAGTCAAACTGTTTTATACGAGGATGTACAGCAGTCAGACTGTTTTACAAGAGGATGAAGAGCAGTCAACCTGTTTTACAAGAGGATGAAGAGCAGTCAAATTGATTTATAAAAGAATGAAGAGCAGTCAAACTGTTTTATAAGAGGACGAAGAGCAGTCAAACTGATTTATAATCGGATGAAGAGCAGTCAAACTGATTTATAAGAGGATGAAGAGCAGTCAAACTGCTTTATAAAAGGATGAAGAGTAGTCAAACTGTTTTATAAGAGGACAAAGAGCAGTCAAACTGATTTATAATCGGACGAAGAGCAGTCAAACTGTTCTATAGGAGGATGAAGCGCAGTCAAACTGGTTTATAGGAGGATGAAGAGCAGTCAAACTGCTTTATAAGAGGATGAAGAGCAGTCAAACTGTTTTATAAGAGGATGAAGAGCAGTCAAACTGCTTTATAAAAGGATGAAGAGCAGTCAAACTGTTTTATAAGAGGATGAAGAGCAGTCAAACTGATTTATAATCGGATGAAGAGCAGTCAAACTGATTTATAAGAGGATGAAGAGCAGTCAAACTGCTTTATAAAAGGATGAAGAGCAGTCAAATTGATTTATAAGAGGATGAAGAGCAGTCAAACTGCTTTATAAAAGGATGAAGAGCAGTCAAACTGTTTTATACGAGGATATAGAGCAGTAAGACTGTTTTACAAGAGGATGAAGAGCAGTCAACCTGTTTTACAAGAGGATGAAGAGCAGTCAAACTGCTTTATAAAAGGATGAAGAGCAGTCAAACTGTTTTATAAGCGGACGAAGAGCAGTCAAACTGCTTTATAAAAGGATGAAGAGCAGTCAAACTGTTTTATAAGCGGACGAAGAGCAGTCAAACTGATTTATAATCGGACGAAGAGCAGTCAAACTGATTTATAATCGGACGAAGAGCAGTCAAACGGTTTTAAAAGAGGATGAAGAGCAGTCAAACTGCTTTATAAAAGGATGAAGAGCAGTCAAACTGATTTATAATCGGTTGAAGAGCAGTCAAACTGATTTATAAGAGGATGACGAGCAGTCAAACTGCTTTATAAAAGGATGAAGAGCAGTCAAACTGTTTTATAAGCGGACGAAGAGCAGTCAAACTGCTTTATAAAAGGATGAAGAGCAGTCAAACTGTTTTATAAGCGGACGAAGAGCAGTCAAACTGCTTTATAAAAGGATGAAGAGCAGTCAAACTGTTTTATAAGCGGACGAAGAGCAGTCAAACTGATTTATAATCGGACGAAGAGCAGTCAAACTGATTTATAATCGGACGAAGAGCAGTCAAACGGTTTTAAAAGAGGATGAAGAGCAGTCAAACTGCTTTATAAAAGGATGAAGAGCAGTCAACCTGTTTTACAAGAGGATGAAGAGCAGTCAAATTGATTTATAAGAGGATGAAGAGCAGTCAAACTGCTTTATAAAAGGATGAAGAGCAGTCAAACTGTTTTATACGAGGATGTACAGCAGTCAAACTGTTTTATAAGAGGATGAAGAGCAGTCAAACTGCTTTATAAAAGAATGAAGAGCAGTCAAACTGTTTTATAAGAGGACGAAGAGCAGTCAAACTGATTTATAATCGGATGAAGAGCAGTCAAACTGATTTATAAGAGGATGAAGAGCAGTCAAACTGCTTTATAAAAGGATGAAGAGTAGTCAAACTGTTTTATAAGAGGACGAAGAGCAGTCAAACTGATTTATAATCGGACGAAGAGCAGTCAAACTGTTCTATAGGAGGATGAAGCGCAGTCAAACTGGTTTATAGGAGGATGAAGAGCAGTCAAACTGCTTTATAAGAGGATGAAGAGCAGTCAAACTGATTTATAAGAGGATGAAGAGCAGTCAAACTGCTTTATAAAAGGATGAAGAGCAGTCAAACTGTTTTATAAGAGGATGAAGAGCAGTTAAACTGATTTATAATCGGATGAAGAGCAGTCAAACTGATTTATAAGAGGATGAAGAGCAGTCAAACTGCTTTATAAAAGGATGAAGAGCAGTCAAATTGATTTATAAGAGGATGAAGAGCAGTCAAACTGCTTTATAAAAGGATGAAGAGCAGTCAAACTGTTTTATACGAGGATATAGAGCAGTAAGACTGTTTTACAAGAGGATGAAGAGCAGTCAACCTGTTTTACAAGAGGATGAAGAGCAGTCAAACTGTTTTATAAGAGGATGAAGAGCAGTCAAACTGTTCTATAGGAGGATGAAGAGCAGTCAAACTGGTTTATAGGAGGATGAAGAGCAGTCAAACAGCTTTATAAGAGGATGAAGAGCAGTCAAACTGATTTAAAAGAGGATGAAGAGCAGTCAAACTGCTTTATAAAAGGATGAAGGGCAGTCAAACTGTTTTATAAGAGGACGAAGAGCAGTCAAACTGATTTATAATCGGACGAAGAGCAGTCAAACTGTTCTATAGGAGGAAGAAGCGCAGTCAAACTGGTTTATAGGAGGATGAAGAGCAGTCAAACTGCTTTATAAAAGGATGAAGAGCAGTCAACCTGTTTTACAAGATGATGAAGAGCAGTCAAACTGTTTTATAAGAGGATGAAGAGCAGTCAAACTGCTTTATAAAAGGATGAAGAGCAGTCAAACTGATTTATAATCGGATGACGAGCAGTCAAACAGCTTTATAAAAGGATGAAGAGCAGTCAATCTGTTTTATAAGAGGACGAAGAGCAGTCAAACTGATTTATAATCGGAAGAAGAGCAGTCAAACTGTTCTATAGGAGGATGAAGCGCAGTCAAACTGGTTTATAGGAGGATGAAGAGCAGTCAAACTGCTTTATAAGAGGATGAAGAGCAGTCAAACTGATTTATAAGCGGACGAAGAGCAGTCAAACTGCTTTATAAAAGGATGAAGAGCAGTCAAACTGTTTTATAAGCGGACGAAGAGCAGTCAAACTGATTTATAATCGGACGAAGAGCAGTCAAACTGATTTATAATCGGACGAAGAGCAGTCAAACGGTTTTATAAGAGGATGAAGAGCAGTCAAATTGATTTATAAGAGGATGAAGAGCAGTCAAACTGCTTTATAAAAGGATGAAGAGCAGTCAAACTGTTTTATACGAGGATGTACAGCAGTCAGACTGTTTTACAAGAGGATGAAGAGCAGTCAACCTGTTTTACAAGAGGATGAAGAGCAGTCAAATTGATTTATAAAAGAATGAAGAGCAGTCAAACTGTTTTATAAGAGGACGAAGAGCAGTCAAACTGATTTATAATCGGATGAAGAGCAGTCAAACTGATTTATAAGAGGATGAAGAGCAGTCAAACTGCTTTATAAAAGGATGAAGAGTAGTCAAACTGATTTATAACCGGACGAAGAGCAGTCAAACTGTTCTATAGGAGGATGAAGCGCAGTCAAACTGGTTTATAGGAGGATGAAGAGCAGTCAAACTGCTTTATAAGAGGACGAAGAGCAGTCAAACTGATTTATAAGAGGATGAAGAGCAGTCAAACTGCTTTATAAAAGGATGAAGAGCAGTCAAACTGTTTTATAAGCGGACGAAGAGCAGTCAAACTGATTTATAATCGGACGAAGAGCAGTCAAACTGATTTATAATCGGACGAAGAGCAGTCAAACGGTTTTATAAGAGGATGAAGAGCAGTCAAATTGATTTATAAGAGGATGAAGAGCAGTCAAACTGCTTTATAAAAGGATGAAGAGCAGTCAACCTGTTTTACAAGAGGATGAAGAGCAGTCAAATTGATTTATAAGAGGATGAAGAGCAGTCAAACTGCTTTATAAAAGGATGAAGAGCAGTCAAACTGTTTTATACGAGGATGTACAGCAGTCAAACTGTTTTATAAGAGGATGAAGAGCAGTCAAACTGCTTTATAAAAGAATGAAGAGCAGTCAAACTGTTTTATAAGAGGACGAAGAGCAGTCAAACTGATTTATAATCGGATGAAGAGCAGTCAAACTGATTTATAAGAGGATGAAGAGCAGTCAAACTGCTTTATAAAAGGATGAAGAGCAGTCAAACTGTTTTATAAGAGGACGAAGAGCAGTCAAACTGATTTATAATCGGACGAAGAGCAGTCAAACTGTTCTATAGGAGGATGAAGAGCAGTCAAACTGGTTTATAGGAGGATGAAGAGCAGTCAAACAGCTTTATAAGAGGATGAAGAGCAGTCAAACTGATTTAAAAGAGGATGAAGAGCAGTCAAACTGCTTTATAAAAGGATGAAGAGCAGTCAAACTGTTTTATAAGAGGACGAAGAGCAGTCAAACTGATTTATAATCGGACGAAGAGCAGTCAAACTGTTCTATAGGAGGAAGAAGCGCAGTCAAACTGGTTTATAGGAGGATGAAGAGCAGTCAAAATGCTTTATAAAAGGATGAAGAGCAGTCAACCTGTTTTACAAGAGGATGAAGAGCAGTCAAACTGTTTTATAAGAGGATGAAGAGCAGTCAAACTGCTTTATAAAAGGATGAAGAGCAGTCAAACTGATTTATAATCGGATGAAGAGCAGTCAAACTGATTTATAAGAGGATGACGAGCAGTCAAACTGCTTTATAAAAGGATGAAGAGCAGTCAATCTGTTTTATAAGAGGACGAAGAGCAGTCAAACTGATTTATAATCGGAAGAAGAGCAGTCAAACTGTTCTATAGGAGGATGAAGCGCAGTCAAACTGGTTTATAGGAGGATGAAGAGCAGTCAAACTGCTTTATAAGAGGATGAAGAGCAGTCAAACTGATTTATAAGCGGACGAAGAGCAGTCAAACTGCTTTATAAAAGGATGAAGAGCAGTCAAACTGTTTTATAAGCGGACGAAGAGCAGTCAAACTGATTTATAATCGGACATAGAGCAGTCAAACTGATTTATAATCGGACGAAGAGCAGTCCAACGGTTTTATAAGAGGATGAAGAGCAGTCAAATTGATTTATAAGAGGATGAAGAGCAGTTAAACTGCTTTATAAAAGGATGAAGAGCAGTCAAATTGTTTTATACGAGGATGTACAGCAGTCAGACTGTTTTACAAGAGGATGAAGAGCAGTCAACCTGTTTTACAAGAGGATGAAGAGCAGTCAAATTGATTTATAAGAGGATGAAGAGCAGTCAAACTGCTTTATAAAAGGATGAAGAGCAGTCAAACTGTTTTATACGAGGATGTACAGCAGTCAAACTGTTTTATAAGAGGATGAAGAGCAGTCAAACTGCTTTATAAAAGAATGAAGAGCAATCAAACTGATTTATAAGAGGATGAAGAGCAGTCAAACTGCTTTATAAAAGGATGAAGAGCAGTCAAACTGTTTTATAAGAGGACGAAGAGCAGTCAAACTGATTTATAATCGGACGAAGAGCAGTCAAACTGTTCTATAGGAGGATGAAGAGCAGTCAAACTGGTTTATAGGAGGATGAAGAGCAGTCAAACAGCTTTATAAGAGGATGAAGAGCAGTCAAACTGCTTTATAAAAGGATGAAGAGCAGTCAACCTGTTTTACAAGAGGATGAAGAGCAGTCAAACTGTTTTATAAGAGGATGAAGAGCAGTCAAACTGCTTTATAAAAGGATGAAGAGCAGTCAAACTGATTTATAATCGGATGAAGAGCAGTCAAACTGATTTATAAGAGGATGACGAGCAGTCAAACTGCTTTATAAAAGGATGAAGAGCAGTCAATCTGTTTTATAAGAGGACGAAGAGCAGTCAAACTGATTTATAATCGGAAGAAGAGCAGTCAAACTGTTCTATAGGAGGATGAAGCGCAGTCAAACTGGTTCATAGGAGGATGAAGAGCAGTCAAACTGCTTTATAAGAGGATGAAGAGCAGTCAAACTGATTTATAAGAGGATGAAGAGCAGTCAAACTGCTTTATAAAAGGATGAAGAGCAGTCAAACTGTTTTATAAGCGGACAAAGAGCAGTCAAACTGATTTAAAATCGGACGAAGAGCAGTCAAACTGATTTATAATCGGACGAAGAGCAGTCAAACGGTTTTATAAGAGGATGAAGAGCAGTCAAATTGATTTATAAGAGGATGAAGAGCAGTCAAACTGCTTTATAATAGGATGAAGAGCAGTCAAACTGTTTTATACGAGGATGTACAGCAGTCAAACTGTTTTATAAGAGGATGAAGAGCAGTCAAACTGCTTTATAAAAGAATGAAGAGCAATCAAACTGTTTTATAAGAGGACGAAGAGCAGTCAAACTGATTTATAATCGGATGAAGAGCAGTCAAACTGATTTATAAGAGGATGAAGAGCAGTCAAACTGCTTTATAAAAGGATGAAGAGCAGTCAAACTGTTTTATAAGAGGACGAAGAGCAGTCAAACTGATTTATAATCGGACGAAGAGCAGTCAAACTGTTCTATAGGAGGATGAAGAGCAGTCAAACTGGTTTATAGGAGGATGAAGAGCAGTCAAACAGCTTTATAAGAGGATGAAGAGCAGTCAAACTGCTTTATAAAAGGATGAAGAGCAGTCAACCTGTTTTACAAGAGGATGAAGAGCAGTCAAACTGTTTTATAAGAGGATGAAGAGCAGTCAAACTGCTTTATAAAAGGATGAAGAGCAGTCAAACTGATTTATAATCGGATGAAGAGCAGTCAAACTGATTTATAAGAGGATGACGAGCAGTCAAACTGCTTTATAAAAGGATGAAGAGCAGTCAATCTGTTTTATAAGAGGACGAAGAGCAGTCAAACTGATTTATAATCGGAAGAAGAGCAGTCAAACTGTTCTATAGGAGGATGAAGCGCAGTCAAATTGATTTATAAGAGGATGAAGAGCAGTCAAACTGCTTTATAAAAGGATGAAGAGCAGTCAAACTGTTTTATACGAGGATGTACAGCAGTCAGACTGTTTTACAAGAGGATGAAGAGCAGTCAACCTGTTTTACAAGAGGATGAAGAGCAGTCAAATTGATTTATAAAAGAATGAAGAGCAGTCAAACTGTTTTATAAGAGGACGAAGAGCAGTCAAACTGATTTATAATCGGATGAAGAGCAGTCAAACTGATTTATAAGAGGATGAAGAGCAGTCAAACTGCTTTATAAAAGGATGAAGAGTAGTCAAACTGTTTTATAAGAGGACAAAGAGCAGTCAAACTGATTTATAATCGGACGAAGAGCAGTCAAACTGTTCTATAGGAGGATGAAGCGCAGTCAAACTGGTTTATAGGAGGATGAAGAGCAGTCAAACTGCTTTATAAGAGGATGAAGAGCAGTCAAACTGATTTATAAGAGGATGAAGAGCAGTCAAACTGCTTTATAAAAGGATGAAAAGCAGTCAAACTGTTTTATAAGAGGATGAAGAGCAGTCAAACTGATTTATAATCGGATGAAGAGCAGTCAAACTGATTTATAAGAGGATGAAGAGCAGTCAACCTGTTTTATAAGAGGATGAAGAGCAGTCAAACTGTTTTATAAGAGGATGAAGAGCAGTCAAACTGATTTATAATCGGTTGAAGAGCAGTCAAACTGATTTATAAGAGGATGACGAGCAGTCAAACTGCTTTATAAAAGGATGAAGAGCAGTCAAACTGTTTTATAAGCGGACGAAGAGCAGTCAAACTGCTTTATAAAAGGATGAAGAGCAGTCAAACTGTTTTATAAGCGGACGAAGAGCAGTCAAACTGATTTATAATCGGACGAAGAGCAGTCAAACTGATTTATAATCGGACGAAGAGCAGTCAAACGGTTTTATAAGAGGATGAAGAGCAGTCAAATTGATTTATAAGAGGATGAAGAGCAGTCAAACTGCTTTATAAAAGGATGAAGAGCAGTCAACCTGTTTTACAAGAGGATGAAGAGCAGTCAAATTGATTTATAAGAGGATGAAGAGCAGTCAAACTGCTTTATAAAAGGATGAAGAGCAGTCAAACTGTTTTATACGAGGATGTACAGCAGTCAAACTGTTTTATAAGAGGATGAAGAGCAGTCAAACTGCTTTGTAAAAGAATGAAGAGCAGTCAAACTGTTTTATAAGAGGACGAAGAGCAGTCAAACTGATTTATAATCGGATGAAGAGCAGTCAAACTGATTTATAAGAGGATGAAGAGCAGTCAAACTGCTTTATAAAAGGATGAAGAGCAGTCAAACTGTTTTATAAGAGGACGAAGAGCAGTCAAACTGATTTATAATCGGACGAAGAGCAGTCAAACTGTTCTATATGAGGAAGAAGCGCAGTCAAACTGGTTTATAGGAGGATGAAGAGCAGTCAAACTGCTTTATAAAAGGATGAAGAGCAGTCAACCTGTTTTACAAGAGGATGAAGAGCAGTCAAACTGTTTTATAAGAGGATGAAGAGCAGTCAAACTGCTTTATAAAAGGATGAAGAGCAGTCAAACTGATTTATAATCGGATGAAGAGCAGTCAAACTGATTTATAAGAGGATGACGAGCAGTCAAACTGCTTTATAAAAGGATGAAGAGCAGTCAATCTGTTTTATAAGAGGATGAAGAGCAGTCAAACTGATTTATAATCGGAAGAAGAGCAGTCAAACTGCTTTATAAAAGGATGAAGAGCAGTCAAACTGTTTTATAAGCGGACGAAGAGCAGTCAAACTGATTTATAATCGGACATAGAGCAGTCAAACTGATTTATAATCGGACGAAGAGCAGTCAAACGCTTTTATAAGAGGATGAAGAGCAGTCAAATTGATTTATAAGAGGATGAAGAGCAGTTAAACTGCTTTATAAAAGGATGAAGAGCAGTCAAATTGTTTTATACGAGGATGTACAGCAGTCAGACTGTTTTACAAGAGGATGAAGAGCAGTCAACCTGTTTTACAAGAGGATGAAGAGCAGTCAAATTGATTTATAAGAGGATGAAGAGCAGTCAAACTGCTTTATAAAAGGATGAAGAGCAGTCAAACTGTTTTATACGAGGATGTACAGCAGTCAAACTGTTTTATAAGAGGATGAAGAGCAGTCAAACTGCTTTATAAAAGAATGAAGAGCAATCAAACTGTTTTATAAGAGGACGAAGAGCAGTCAAACTGATTTATAATCGGATGAAGAGCAGTCAAACTGCTTTATAAAAGGATGAAGAGCAGTCAAACTGTTTTATAAGCGGACAAAGAGCAGTCAAACTGATTTAAAATCGGACGAAGAGCAGTCAAACTGATTTATAATCGGACGAAGAGCAGTCAAACGGTTTTATAAGAGGATGAAGAGCAGTCAAATTGATTTATAAGAGGATGAAGAGCAGTCAAACTGCTTTATAAAAGGATGAAGAGCAGTCAAACTGTTTTATACGAGGATGTACAGCAGTCAGACTGTTTTACAAGAGTATGAAGAGCAGTCAACCTGTTTTACAAGAGGATGAAGAGCAGTCAAATTGATTTATAAAAGAATGAAGAGCAGTCAAACTGTTTTATAAGAGGACGAAGAGCAGTCAAACTGATTTATAATCGGATGAAGAGCAGTCAAACTGATTTATAAGAGGATGAAGAGCAGTCAAACTGCTTTATAAAAGGATGAAGAGTAGTCAAACTGTTTTATAAGAGGACAAAGAGCAGTCAAACTGATTTATAATCGGACGAAGAGCAGTCAAACTGTTCTATAGGAGGATGAAGCGCAGTCAAACTGGTTTATAGGAGGATGAAGAGCAGTCAAACTGCTTTATAAGAGGATGAAGAGCAGTCAAACTGATTTATAAGAGGATGAAGAGCAGTCAAACTGCTTTATAAAAGGATGAAGAGCAGTCAAATTGATTTATAAGAGGATGAAGAGCAGTCAAACTGCTTTATAAAAGGATGAAGAGCAGTCAAACTGTTTTATACGAGGATGTACAGCAGTCAAACTGTTTTATAAGAGGATGAAGAGCAGTCAAACTGCTTTATAAAAGAATGAAGAGCAATCAAACTGCTTTATAAAAGGATGAAGAGCAGTCAAATTGTTTTATACGAGGATGTACAGCAGTCAGACTGTTTTACAAGAGGATGAAGAGCAGTCAACCAGTTTTACAAGAGGATGAAGAGCAGTCAAATTGATTTATAAGAGGATGAAGAGCAGTCAAACTGCTTTATAAAAGGATGAAGAGCAGTCAAACTGTTTTATACGAGGATGTACAGCAGTCAAACTGTTTTATAAGAGGATGAAGAGCAGTCAAACTGCTTTATAAAAGAATGAAGAGCAATCAAACTGTTTTATAAGAGGACGAAGAGCAGTCAAACTGATTTATAATCGGATGAAGAGCAGTCAAACTGATTTATAAGAGGATGAAGAGCAGTCAAACTGCTTTATAAAAGGATGAAGAGCAGTCAAACTGTTTTATAAGAGGACGAAGAGCAGTCAAACTGATTTATAATCGGACGAAGAGCAGTCAAACTGTTCTATAGGAGGATGAAGAGCAGTCAAACTGGTTTATAGGAGGATGAAGAGCAGTCAAACAGCTTTATAAGAGGATGAAGAGCAGTCAAACTGCTTTATAAAAGGATGAAGAGCAGTCAACCTGTTTTACAAGAGGATGAAGAGCAGTCAAACTGTTTTATAAGAGGATGAAGAGCAGTCAAACTGCTTTATAAAAGGATGAAGAGCAGTCAAACTGATTTATAATCGGATGAAGAGCAGTCAAACTGATTTATAAGAGGATGACGAGCAGTCAAACTGCTTTATAAAAGGATGAAGAGCAGTCAATCTGTTTTATAAGAGGACGAAGAGCAGTCAAACTGATTTATAATCGGAAGAAGAGCAGTCAAACTGTTCTATAGGAGGATGAAGCGCAGTCAAATTGATTTATAAGAGGATGAAGAGCAGTCAAACTGCTTTATAAAAGGATGAAGAGCAGTCAAACTGTTTTATACGAGGATGTACAGCAGTCAGACTGTTTTACAAGAGGATGAAGAGCAGTCAACCTGTTTTACAAGAGGATGAAGAGCAGTCAAATTGATTTATAAAAGAATGAAGAGCAGTCAAACTGTTTTATAAGAGGACGAAGAGCAGTCAAACTGATTTATAATCGGATGAAGAGCAGTCAAACTGATTTATAAGAGGATGAAGAGCAGTCAAACTGCTTTATAAAAGGATGAAGAGTAGTCAAACTGTTTTATAAGAGGACAAAGAGCAGTCAAACTGATTTATAATCGGACGAAGAGCAGTCAAACTGTTCTATAGGAGGATGAAGCGCAGTCAAACTGGTTTATAGGAGGATGAAGAGCAGTCAAACTGCTTTATAAGAGGATGAAGAGCAGTCAAACTGATTTATAAGAGGATGAAGAGCAGTCAAACTGCTTTATAAAAGGATGAAGAGCAGTCAAACTGTTTTATAAGAGGATGAAGAGCAGTCAAACTGATTTATAATCGGATGAAGAGCAGTCAAACTGATTTATAAGAGGATGAAGAGCAGTCAACCTGTTTTATAAGAGGATGAAGAGCAGTCAAACTGTTTTATAAGAGGATGAAGAGCAGTCATACTGCTTTATAAAAGGATGAAGAGCAGTCAAACTGATTTATAATCGGTTGAAGAGCAGTCAAACTGATTTATAAGAGGATGACGAGCAGTCAAACTGCTTTATAAAAGGATGAAGAGCAGTCAAACTGTTTTATAAGCGGACGAAGAGCAGTCAAACTGCTTTATAAAAGGATGAAGAGCAGTCAAACTGTTTTATAAGCGGACGAAAAGCAGTCAAACTGATTTATAATCGGACGAAGAGCAGTCAAACTGATTTATAATCGGACGAAGAGCAGTCAAACGGTTTTATAAGAGGATGAAGAGCAGTCAAATTGATTTATAAGAGGATGAAGAGCAGTCAAACTGCTTTATAAAAGGATGAAGAGCAGTCAACCTGTTTTACAAGAGGATGAAGAGCAGTCAAATTGATTTATAAGAGGATGAAGAGCAGTCAAACTGCTTTATAAAAGGATGAAGAGCAGTCAAACTGTTTTATACGAGGATGTACAGCAGTCAAACTGTTTTATAAGAGGATGAAGAGCAGTCAAACTGCTTTGTAAAAGAATGAAGAGCAGTCAAACTGTTTTATAAGAGGACGAAGAGCAGTCAAACTGATTTATAATCGGATGAAGAGCAGTCAAACTGATTTATAAGAGGATGAAGAGCAGTCAAACTGATTTATAATCGGACGAAGAGCAGTCAAACTGTTCTATATGAGGAAGAAGCGCAGTCAAACTGGTTTATAGGAGGATGAAGAGCAGTCAAACTGCTTTATAAAAGGATGAAGAGCAGTCAACCTGTTTTACAAGAGGATGAAGAGCAGTCAAACTGTTTTATAAGAGGATGAAGAGCAGTCAAACTGCTTTATAAAAGGATGAAGAGCAGTCAAACTGATTTATAATCGGATGAAGAGCAGTCAAACTGATTTATAAGAGGATGACGAGCAGTCAAACTGCTTTATAAAAGGATGAAGAGCAGTCAATCTGTTTTATAAGAGGATGAAGAGCAGTCAAACTGATTTATAATCGGAAGAAGAGCAGTCAAACTGCTTTATAAAAGGATGAAGAGCAGTCAAACTGTTTTATAAGCGGACGAAGAGCAGTCAAACTGATTTATAATCGGACATAGAGCAGTCAAACTGATTTATAATCGGACGAAGAGCAGTCAAACGGTTTTATAAGAGGATGAAGAGCAGTCAAATTGATTTATAAGAGGATGAAGAGCAGTTAAACTGCTTTATAAAAGGATGAAGAGCAGTCAAATTGTTTTATACGAGGATGTACAGCAGTCAGACTGTTTTACAAGAGGATGAAGAGCAGTCAACCTGTTTTACAAGAGGATGAAGAGCAGTCAAATTGATTTATAAGAGGATGAAGAGCAGTCAAACTGCTTTATAAAAGGATGAAGAGCAGTCAAACTGTTTTATACGAGGATGTACAGCAGTCAAACTGTTTTATAAGAGGATGAAGAGCAGTCAAACTGCTTTATAAAAGAATGAAGAGCAATCAAACTGTTTTATAAGAGGACGAAGAGCAGTCAAACTGATTTATAATCGGATGAAGAGCAGTCAAACTGATTTATAAGAGGATGAAGAGCAGTCAAACTGCTTTATAAAAGGATGAAGAGCAGTCAAACTGTTTTATAAGAGGACGAAGAGCAGTCAAACTGATTTATAATCGGACGAAGAGCAGTCAAACTGTTCTATAGGAGGATGAAGAGCAGTCAAACTGGTTTATAGGAGGATGAAGAGCAGTCAAACAGCTTTATAAGAGGATGAAGAGCAGTCAAACTGCTTTATAAAAGGATGAAGAGCAGTCAACCTGTTTTACAAGAGGATGAAGAGCAGTCAAACTGTTTTATAAGAGGATGAAGAGCAGTCAAACTGCTTTATAAAAGGATGAAGAGCAGTCAAACTGATTTATAATCGGATGAAGAGCAGTCAAACTGATTTATAAGAGGATGACGAGCAGTCAAACTGCTTTATAAAAGGATGAAGAGCAGTCAATCTGTTTTATAAGAGGACGAAGAGCAGTCAAACTGATTTATAATCGGAAGAAGAGCAGTCAAACTGTTCTATAGGAGGATGAAGCGCAGTCAAACTGGTTTATAGGAGGATGAAGAGCAGTCAAACTGCTTTATAAGAGGATGAAGAGCAGTCAAACTGATTTATAAGCGGACGAAGAGCAGTCAAACTGCTTTATAAAAGGATGAAGAGCAGTCAAACTGTTTTATAAGCGGACGAAGAGCAGTCAAACTGATTTATAATCGGACGAAGAGCAGTCAAACTGATTTATAATCGGACGAAGAGCAGTCAAACGGTTTTATAAGAGGATGAAGAGCAGTCAAATTGATTTATAAGAGGATGAAGAGCAGTTAAACTGCTTTATAAAAGGATGAAGAGCAGTCAAATTGTTTTATACGAGGATGTACAGCAGTCAGACTGTTTTACAAGAGGATGAAGAGCAGTCAAACTGCTTTATAAAAGAATGAAGAGCAATCAAACTGTTTTATAAGAGGACGAAGAGCAGTCAAATTGATTTATAATCGGATGAAGAGCAGTCAAACTGATTTATAAGAGGATGAAGAGCAGTCAAACTGCTTTATAAAAGGATGAAGAGCAGTCAAACTGTTTTATAAGAGGACGAAGAGCAGTCAAACTGATTTATAATCGGACGAAGAGCAGTCAAACTGTTCTATAGGAGGATGAAGAGCAGTCAAACTGGTTTATAGGAGGATGAAGAGCAGTCAAACAGCTTTATAAGAGGATGAAGAGCAGTCAAACTGCTTTATAAAAGGATGAAGAGCAGTCAACCTGTTTTACAAGAGGATGAAGAGCAGTCAAACTGTTTTATAAGAGGATGAAGAGCAGTCAAACTGCTTTATAAAAGGATGAAGAGCAGTCAAACTGATTTATAATCGGATGAAGAGCAGTCAAACTGATTTATAAGAGGATGACGAGCAGTCAAACTGCTTTATAAAAGGATGAAGAGCAGTCAATCTGTTTTATAAGAGGACGAAGAGCAGTCAAACTGATTTATAATCGGAAGAAGAGCAGTCAAACTGTTCTATAGGAGGATGAAGCGCAGTCAAACTGGTTTATAGGAGGATGAAGAGCAGTCAAACTGCTTTATAAGAGGATGAAGAGCAGTCAAACTGATTTATAAGCGGACGAAGAGCAGTCAAACTGCTTTATAAAAGGATGAAGAGCAGTCAAACTGTTTTATAAGCGGACGAAGAGCAGTCAAACTGATTTATAATCGGACGAAGAGCAGTCAAACTGATTTATAATCGGACGAAGAGCAGTCAAACGGTTTTATAAGAGGATGAAGAGCAGTCAAATTGATTTATAAGAGGATGAAGAGCAGTCAAACTGCTTTATAAAAGGATGAAGAGCAGTCAAACTGTTTTATACGAGGATGTACAGCAGTCAGACTGTTTTACAAGAGGATGAAGAGCAGTCAACCTGTTTTACAAGAGGATGAAGAGCAGTCAAATTGATTTATAAAAGAATGAAGAGCAGTCAAACTGTTTTATAAGAGGACGAAGAGCAGTCAAACTGATTTATAATCGGATGAAGAGCAGTCAAACTGATTTATAAGAGGATGAAGAGCAGTCAAACTGCTTTATAAAAGGATGAAGAGCAATCAAACTGTTTTATAAGAGGACGAAGAGCAGTCAAACTGATTTATAATCGGATGAAGAGCAGTCAAACTGATTTATAAGAGGATGAAGAGCAGTCAAACTGTTTTATAAGAGGATGAAGAGCAGTCAAACTGCGTTATAAAAGGATGAAGAGCAGTCAAACTGTTTTATAAGAGGACGAAGAGCAGTCAAACTGATTTATAATCGGACGAAGAGCAGTCAAACTGTTCTATAGGAGGATGAAGAGCAGTCAAACTGGTTTATAGGAGGATGAAGAGCAGTCAAACAGCTTTATAAGAGGATGAACAGCAGTCAAACCGCTTTATAAAAGGATGAAGAGCAGTCTAACTGTTTTATAAGAGGACGAAGAGCAGTCAAACTGATTTATAATCGGACGAAGAGCAGTCAAACTGTTGTATAGGAGGATGAAGCGCAGTCAAACTGCTTTATAATCGGACGAAGAGCAGTCAAACGGTTTTATAAGAGGATGAAGAGCAGTCAAATTGATTTATAAGAGCATGAAGAGCAGTCAAACTGCTTTATAAAAGGATGAAGAGCAGTCAAACTGTTTTATAAGAGGACGAAGACCAGTCAAACTGATTTATAATCGGACGAAAAGCAGTCAAACTGTTCTATAGGAGGAAGAAGCGCAGTCAAACTGGTTTATAGGAGGATGAAGAGCAGTCAAACTGCTTTATAAAAGGATGAAGAGCAGTCAACCTGTTTTACAAGAGGATGAAGAGCAGTCAAACTGATTTATAATCGGATGAAGAGCAGTCAAACTGATTTATAAAAGGATGAAGAGCAGTCAAACTGCTTTATAAAAGGATGAAGAGCAGTCAAACTGTTTTATAAGAGGAGGAAGAGCAGTAAAACTGATTTATAATAGGACGAAGAACAGTCAAACTGATTTATTATCGGACGAAGAGCAGTCAAACGGTTTTATAAGACGATGACGAGCAGTCAATCTGATTTATAAGAGGATGAAGAGCAGTCAAACTGCTTTTAAAGGATGAAGAGCAGTCAAACTGTTTTATAAAAGGATGAAGAGCAGTCAAACTGTTTTATACAAGGATGTAGAGCAGTCAGACTGTTTTACAAGAGGATGAAGAGCAGTCAACCTGTTTTACAAGAGGATGAAGAGCAGTCAACCTGTTTTACAAGAGGATGAAGAGCAGTCAAACTGTTTTATAAGAGGAAGAAGAGCAGTCAAACTGCGTTATAAAAGGATGAAGGGCAGTCAAACTGTTTTATAAGAGGACGAAGAGCAGTCAAACTGATTTATAATCGGATGAAGAGCAGTCAAACTGATTTATAAGAGGATGAACAGCAGTCAAACCGCTTTATAAAAGGATGAAGAGCAGTCTAACTGTTTTATAAGAGGACGAAGAGCAGTCAAACTGATTTATAATCGGACGAAGAGCAGTCAAACTGTTGTATAGGAGGATGAAGCGCAGTCAAACTGCTTTATAATCGGACGAAGAGCAGTCAAACGGTTTTATAAGAGGATGAAGAGCAGTCAAATTGATTTATAAGAGCATGAAGAGCAGTCAAACTGCTTTATAAAAGGATGAAGAGCAGTCAAACTGTTTTATACGAGGATGTACAGCAGTCAGACTGTTTTACAAGAGGATGAAGAGCAGTCAACCTGTTTTAAAAGAGGATGAAGAGCAGTCAAATTGATTTATAAGAGGATGAAGAGCAGTCAAACTGCTTTATAAAAGGATGAAGAGCAGTCAAACTGTTTTATACGAGGATGTACAGCAGTCAAACTGTTTTATAAGAGGATGAAGAGCAGTCAAACTGCTTTATAAAAGAATGAAGAGCAGTCAAACTGTTTTATAAGAGGACGAAGAGCAGTCAAACTGATTTATAATCGGATGAAGAGCAGTCAAACTGATTTATAAGAGGATGAAGAGCAGTCAAACTGCTTTATAAAAGGATGAAGAGCAGTCAAACTGTTTTATACGAGGATATAGAGCAGTAAGACTGTTTTACAAGAGGATGAAGAGCAGTCAACCTGTTTTACAAGAGGATGAAGAGCAGTCAAACTGTTTTATAAGAGGATGAAGAGCAGTCAAACTGCTTTATAAAAGGATGAAGAGCAGTCAAACTGTTTTATAAGCGGACGAAGAGCAGTCAAACTGCTTTATAAAAGGATGAAGAGCAGTCAAACTGTTTTATAAGCGGACGAAGAGCAGTCAAACTGATTTATAATCGGACGAAGAGCAGTCAAACTGATTTATAATCGGACGAAGAGCAGTCAAACGGTTTTATAAGAGGATGAAGAGCAGTCAAATTGATTTATAAGAGGATGAAGAGCAGTCAAACTGCTTTATAAAAGGATGAAGAGCAGTCAACCTGTTTTACAAGAGGATGAAGAGCAGTCAAATTGATTTATAAGAGGATGAAGAGCAGTCAAACTGCTTTATAAAAGGATGAAGAGCAGTCAAACTGTTTTATACGAGGATGTACAGCAGTCAAACTGTTTTATAAGAGGATGAAGAGCAGTCAAACTGCTTTATAAAAGAATGAAGAGCAGTCAAACTGTTTTATAAGAGGACGAAGAGCAGTCAAACTGATTTATAATCGGATGAAGAGCAGTCAAACTGATTTATAAGAGGATGAAGAGCAGTCAAACTGCTTTATAAAAGGATGAAGAGCAGTCAAACTGTTTTATAAGAGGACGAAGAGCAGTCAAACTGATTTATAATCGGACGAAGAGCAGTCAAACTGTTCTATAGGAGGATGAAGAGCAGTCAAACTGGTTTATAGGAGGATGAAGAGCAGTCAAACAGCTTTATAAGAGGATGAAGAGCAGTCAAACTGATTTAAAAGAGGATGAAGAGCAGTCAAACTGCTTTATAAAAGGATGAAGAGCAGTCAAACTGTTTTATAAGAGGACGAATAGCAGTCAAACTGATTTATAATCGGACGAAGAGCAGTCAAACTGTTCTATAGGAGGAAGAAGCGCAGTCAAACTGGTTTATAGGAGGATGAAGAGCAGTCAAACTGCTTTATAAAAGGATGAAGAGCAGTCAACCTGTTTTACAAGAGGATGAAGAGCAGTCAAACTGTTTTATAAGAGGATGAAGAGCAGTCAAACTGCTTTATAAAAGGATGAAGAGCAGTCAAACTGATTTATAATCGGATGAAGAGCAGTCAAACTGATTTATAAGAGGATGACGAGCAGTCAAACTGCTTTATAAAAGGATGAAGAGCAGTCAATCTGTTTTATAAGAGGACGAAGAGCAGTCAAACTGATTTATAATCGGAAGAAGAGCAGTCAAACTGTTCTATAGGAGGATGAAGCGCAGTCAAACTGGTTTATAGGAGGATGAAGAGCAGTCAAACTGCTTTATAAGAGGATGAAGAGCAGTCAAACTGATTTATAAGCGGACGAAGAACAGTCAAACTGCTTTATAAAAGGATGAAGAGCAGTCAAACTGTTTTATAAGCGGACGAAGAGCAGTCAAACTGATTTATAATCGGACATAGAGCAGTCAAACTGATTTATAATCGGACGAAGAGCAGTCCAACGGTTTTATAAGAGGATGAAGAGCAGTCAAATTGATTTATAAGAGGATGAAGAGCAGTTAAACTGCTTTATAAAAGGATGAAGAGCAGTCAAATTGTTTTATACGAGGATGTACAGCAGTCAGACTGTTTTACAAGAGGATGAAGAGCAGTCAACCTGTTTTACAAGAGGATGAAGAGCAGTCAAATTGATTTATAAGAGGATGAAGAGCAGTCAAACTGCTTTATAAAAGGATGAAGAGCAGTCAAACTGTTTTATACGAGGATGTACAGCAGTCAAACTGTTTTATAAGAGGATGAAGAGCAGTCAAACTGCTTTATAAAAGAATGAAGAGCAATCAAACTGTTTTATAAGAGGACGAAGAGCAGTCAAACTGATTTATAATCGGATGAAGAGCAGTCAAACTGATTTATAAGAGGATGAAGAGCAGTCAAACTGCTTTATAAAAGGATGAAGAGCAGTCAAACTGTTTTATAAGAGGACGAAGAGCAGTCAAACTGATTTATAATCGGACGAAGAGCAGTCAAACTGTTCTATAGGAGGATGAAGAGCAGTCAAACTGGTTTATAGGAGGATGAAGAGCAGTCAAACAGCTTTATAAGAGGATGAAGAGCAGTCAAACTGCTTTATAAAAGGATGAAGAGCAGTCAACCTGTTTTACAAGAGGATGAAGAGCAGTCAAACTGTTTTATAAGAGGATGAAGAGCAGTCAAACTGCTTTATAAAAGGTTGAAGAGCAGTCAAACTGATTTATAATCGGATGAAGAGCAGTCAAACTGATTTATAAGAGGATGACGAGCAGTCAAACTGCTTTATAAAAGGATGAAGAGCAGTCAATCTGTTTTATAAGAGGACGAAGAGCAGTCAAACTGATTTATAATCGGAAGAAGAGCAGTCAAACTGTTCTATAGGAGGATGAAGCGCAGTCAAACTGGTTTATAGGAGGATGAAGAGCAGTCAAACTGCTTTATAAGAGGATGAAGAGCAGTCAAACTGATTTATAAGAGGATGAAGAGCAGTCAAACTGCTTTATAAAAGGATGAAGAGCAGTCAAACTGTTTTATAAGCGGACAAAGAGCAGTCAAACTGATTTATAATCGGACGAAGAGCAGTCAAACTGATTTATAATCGGACGAAGAGCAGTCAAACGGTTTTATAAGAGGATGAAGAGCAGTCAAATTGATTTATAAGAGGATGAAGAGCAGTCAAACTGCTTTATAAAAGGATGAAGAGCAGTCAAACTGTTTTATACGAGGATGTACAGCAGTCAGACTGTTTTACAAGAGGATGAAGAGCAGTCAACCTGTTTTACAAGAGGATGAAGAGCAGTCAAATTGATTTATAAAAGAATGAAGAGCAGTCAAACTGTTTTATAAGAGGACGAAGAGCAGTCAAACTGATTTATAATCGGATGAAGAGCAGTCAAACTGATTTATAAGAGGATGAAGAGCAGTCAAACTGCTTTATAAAAGGATGAAGAGTAGTCAAACTGTTTTATAAGAGGACAAAGAGCAGTCAAACTGATTTATAATCGGACGAAGAGCAGTCAAACTGTTCTATAGGAGGATGAAGCGCAGTCAAACTGGTTTATAGGAGGATGAAGAGCAGTCAAATTGATTTATAAAAGAATGAAGAGCAGTCAAACTGTTTTATAAGAGGACGAAGAGCAGTCAAACTGATTTATAATCGGATGAAGAGCAGTCAAACTGATTTATAAGAGGATGAAGAGCAGTCAAACTGCTTTATAAAAGGATGAAGAGTAGTCAAACTGTTTTATAAGAGGACAAAGAGCAGTCAAACTGATTTATAATCGGACGAAGAGCAGTCAAACTGTTCTATAGGAGGATGAAGCGCAGTCAAACTGGTTTATAGGAGGATGAAGAGCAGTCAAACTGCTTTATAAGAGGATGAAGAGCAGTCAAACTGATTTATAAGAGGATGAAGAGCAGTCAAACTGCTTTATAAAAGGATGAAGAGCATTCAAACTGTTTTATAAGAGGATGAAGAGCAGTCAAACTGATTTATAATCGGATGAAGAGCAGTCAAACTGATTTATAAGAGGATGAAGAGCAGTCAACCTGTTTTATAAGAGGATGAAGAGCAGTCAAACTGTTTTATAAGAGGATGAAGAGCAGTCAAACTGCTTTATAAAAGGATGAAGAGCAGTCAAACTGATTTATAATCGGTTGAAGAGCAGTCAAACTGATTTATAAGAGGATGACGAGCAGTCAAACTGCTTTATAAAAGGATGAAGAGCAGTCAAACTGTTTTATAAGCGGACGAAGAGCAGTCAAACTGCTTTATAAAAGGATGAAGAGCAGTCAAACTGTTTTATAAGCGGACGAAGAGCAGTCAAACTGATTTATAATCGGACGAAGAGCAGTCAAACTGATTTATAATCGGACGAAGAGCAGTCAAACGGTTTTATAAGAGGATGAAGAGCAGTCAAATTGATTTATAAGAGGATGAAGAGCAGTCAAACTGCTTTATAAAAGGATGAAGAGCAGTCAACCTGTTTTACAAGAGGATGAAGAGCAGTCAAATTGATTTATAAGAGGATGAAGAGCAGTCAAACTGCTTTATAAAAGGATGAAGAGCAGTCAAACTGTTTTATACGAGGATGTACAGCAGTCAAACTGTTTTATAAGAGGATGAAGAGCAGTCAAACTGCTTTGTAAAAGAATGAAGAGCAGTCAAACTGTTTTATAAGAGGACGAAGAGCAGTCAAACTGATTTATAATCGGATGAAGAGCAGTCAAACTGATTTATAAGAGGATGAAGAGCAGTCAAACTGCTTTATAAAAGGATGAAGAGCAGTCAAACTGTTTTATAAGAGGACGAAGAGCAGTCAAACTGATTTATAATCGGACGAAGAGCAGTCAAACTGTTCTATATGAGGAAGAAGCGCAGTCAAACTGGTTTATAGGAGGATGAAGAGCAGTCAAACTGCTTTATAAAAGGATGAAGAGCAGTCAACCTGTTTTACAAGAGGATGAAGAGCAGTCAAACTGTTTTATAAGAGGATGAAGAGCAGTCAAACTGCTTTATAAAAGGATGAAGAGCAGTCAAACTGATTTATAATCGGATGAAGAGCAGTCAAACTGATTTATAAGAGGATGACGAGCAGTCAAACTGCTTTATAAAAGGATGAAGAGCAGTCAATCTGTTTTATAAGAGGATGAAGAGCAGTCAAACTGATTTATAATCGGAAGAAGAGCAGTCAAACTGCTTTATAAAAGGATGAAGAGCAGTCAAACTGTTTTATAAGCGGACGAAGAGCAGTCAAACTGATTTATAATCGGACATAGAGCAGTCAAACTGATTTATAATCGGACGAAGAGCAGTCAAACGGTTTTATAAGAGGATGAATAGCAGTCAAATTGATTTATAAGAGGATGAAGAGCAGTTAAACTGCTTTATAAAAGGATGAAGAGCAGTCAAATTGTTTTATACGAGGATGTACAGCAGTCAGACTGTTTTACAAGAGGATGAAGAGCAGTCAACCTGTTTTACAAGAGGATGAAGAGCAGTCAAATTGATTTATAAGAGGATGAAGAGCAGTCAAACTGCTTTATAAAAGGATGAAGAGCAGTCAAACTGTTTTATACGAGGATGTACAGCAGTCAAACTGTTTTATAAGAGGATGAAGAGCAGTCAAACTGCTTTATAAAAGAATGAAGAGCAATCAAACTGTTTTATAAGAGGACGAAGAGCAGTCAAACTGATTTATAATCGGATGAAGAGCAGTCAAACTGATTTATAAGAGGATGAAGAGCAGTCAAACTGCTTTATAAAAGGATGAAGAGCAGTCAAACTGTTTTATAAGAGGACGAAGAGCAGTCAAACTGATTTATAATCGGACGAAGAGCAGTCAAACTGTTCTATAGGAGGATGAAGAGCAGTCAAACTGGTTTATAGGAGGATGAAGAGCAGTCAAACAGCTTTATAAGAGGATGAAGAGCAGTCAAACTGCTTTATAAAAGGATGAAGAGCAGTCAACCTGTTTTACAAGAGGATGAAGAGCAGTCAAACTGTTTTATAAGAGGATGAAGAGCAGTCAAACTGCTTTATAAAAGGATGAAGAGCAGTCAAACTGATTTATAATCGGATGAAGAGCAGTCAAACGGTTTTATAAGAGGATGAAGAGCAGTCAAATTGATTTATAAGAGGATGAAGAGCAGTTAAACTGCTTTATAAAAGGATGAAGAGCAGTCAAATTGTTTTATACGAGGATGTACAGCAGTCAGACTGTTTTACAAGAGGATGAAGAGCAGTCAACCTGTTTTACAAGAGGATGAAGAGCAGTCAAATTGATTTATAAGAGGATGAAGAGCAGTCAAACTGCTTTATAAAAGGATGAAGAGCAGTCAAACTGTTTTATAAGAGGACGAAGAGCAGTCAAACTGATTTATAATCGGATGAAGAGCAGTCAAACTGATTTATAAGAGGATGAAGAGCAGTCAAACTGCTTTATAAAAGGATGAAGAGCAGTCAAACTGTTTTATAAGAGGACGAAGAGCAGTCAAACTGATTTATAATCGGACGAAGAGCAGTCAAACTGTTCTATAGGAGGATGAAGAGCAGTCAAACTGGTTTATAGGAGGATGAAGAGCAGTCAAACAGCTTTATAAGAGGATGAAGAGCAGTCAAACTGCTTTATAAAAGGATGAAGAGCAGTCAACCTGTTTTACAAGAGGATGAAGAGCAGTCAAACTGTTTTATAAGAGGATGAAGAGCAGTCAAACTGTTTTATAAGAGGACGAAGAGCAGTCAAACTGATTTATAATCGGACGAAGAGCAGTCAAACTGTTCTATAGGAGGATGAAGAGCAGTCAAACTGGTTTATAGGAGGATGAAGAGCAGTCAAACAGCTTTATAAGAGGATGAAGAGCAGTCAAACTGCTTTATAAAAGGATGAAGAGCAGTCAACCTGTTTTACAAGAGGATGAAGAGCAGTCAAACTGGTTTATAGGAGGATGAAGAGCAGTCAAACTGCTTTATAAGAGGATGAAGAGCAGTCAAACTGATTTATAAGCGGACGAAGAGCAGTCAAACTGCTTTATAAAAGGATGAAGAGCAGTCAAACTGTTTTATAAGCGGACGAAGAGCAGTCAAACTGATTTATAATCGGACGAAGAGCAGTCAAACTGATTTATAATCGGACGAAGAGCAGTCAAACGGTTTTATAAGAGGATGAAGAGCAGTCAAATTGATTTATAAGAGGATGAAGAGCAGTTAAACTGCTTTATAAAAGGATGAAGAGCAGTCAAATTGTTTTATACGAGGATGTACAGCAGTCAGACTGTTTTACAAGAGGATGAAGAGCAGTCAACCTGTTTTACAAGAGGATGAAGAGCAGTCAAATTGATTTATAAGAGGATGAAGAGCAGTCAAACTGCTTTATAAAAGGATGAAGAGCAGTCAAACTGTTTTATACGAGGATGTACAGCAGTCAAACTGTTTTATAAGAGGATGAAGAGCAGTCAAACTGCTTTATAAAAGAATGAAGAGCAATCAAACTGTTTTATAAGAGGACGAAGAGCAGTCAAACTGATTTATAATCGGATGAAGAGCAGTCAAACTGATTTATAAGAGGATGAAGAGCAGTCAAACTGCTTTATAAAAGGATGAAGAGCAGTCAAACTGTTTTATAAGAGGACGAAGAGCAGTCAAACTGATTTATAATCGGACGAAGAGCAGTCAAACTGTTCTATAGGAGGATGAAGAGCAGTCAAACTGGTTTATAGGAGGATGAAGAGCAGTCAAACAGCTTTATAAGAGGATGAAGAGCAGTCAAACTGCTTTATAAAAGGATGAAGAGCAGTCAACCTGTTTTACAAGAGGATGAAGAGCAGTCAAACTGTTTTATAAGAGGATGAAGAGCAGTCAAACTGCTTTATAAAAGGATGAAGAGCAGTCAAACTGATTTATAATCGGATGAAGAGCAGTCAAACTGATTTATAAGAGGATGACGAGCAGTCAAACTGCTTTATAAAAGGATGAAGAGCAGTCAATCTGTTTTATAAGAGGACGAAGAGCAGTCAAACTGATTTATAATCGGAAGAAGAGCAGTCAAACTGTTCTATAGGAGGATGAAGCGCAGTCAAACTGGTTTATAGGAGGATGAAGAGCAGTCAAACTGCTTTATAAGAGGATGAAGAGCAGTCAAACTGATTTATAAGAGGACGAAGAGCAGTCAAACTGCTTTATAAAAGGATGAAGAGCAGTCAAACTGTTTTATAAGCGGACGAAGAGCAGTCAAACTGATTTATAATCGGACGAAGAGCAGTCAAACTGATTTATAATCGGACGAAGAGCAGTCAAACGGTTTTATAAGAGGATGAAGAGCAGTCAAATTGATTTATAAGAGGATGAAGAGCAGTCAAACTGCTTTATAAAAGGATGAAGAGCAGTCAAACTGTTTTATACGAGGATGTACAGCAGTCAGACTGTTTTACAAGAGGATGAAGAGCAGTCAACCTGTTTTACAAGAGGATGAAGAGCAGTCAAATTGATTTATAAAAGAATGAAGAGCAGTCAAACTGTTTTATAAGAGGACGAAGAGCAGTCAAACTGATTTATAATCGGATGAAGAGCAGTCAAACTGATTTATAAGAGGATGAAGAGCAGTCAAACTGCTTTATAAAATGATGAAGAGCAATCAAACTGTTTTATAAGAGGACGAAGAGCAGTCAAACTGATTTATAATCGGATGAAGAGCAGTCAAACTGATTTATAAGAGGATGAAGAGCAGTCAAACTGCTTTATAAAAGGATGAAGAGCAGTCAAACTGTTTTATAAGAGGACGAAGAGCAGTCAAACTGATTTATAATCGGACGAAGAGCAATCAAACTGTTCTATAGGAGGATGAAGAGCAGTCAAACTGGTTTATAGGAGGATGAAGAGCAGTCAAACAGCTTTATAAGAGGATGAAGAGCAGTCAAACTGCTTTATAAAAGGATGAAGAGCAGTCAACCTGTTTTACAAGAGGATGAAGAGCAGTCAAACTGTTTTATAAGAGGATGAAGAGCAGTCAAACTGCTTTATAAAAGGATGAAGAGCAGTCAAACTGATTTATAATCGGATGAAGAGCAGTCAAACTGATTTATAAGAGGATGACGAGCAGTCAAACTGCTTTATAAAAGGATGAAGAGCAGTCAATCTGTTTTATAAGAGGACGAAGAGCAGTCAAACTGATTTATAATCGGAAGAAGAGCAGTCAAACTGTTCTATAGGAGGATGAAGCGCAGTCAAACTGGTTTATAGGAGGATGAAGAGCAGTCAAACTGCTTTATAAGAGGATGAAGAGCAGTCAAACTGATTTATAAGCGGACGAAGAGCAGTCAAACTGCTTTATAAAAGGATGAAGAGCAGTCAAACTGTTTTATAAGCGGACGAAGAGCAGTCAAACTGATTTATAATCGGACGAAGAGCAGTCAAACTGATTTATAATCGGACGAAGAGCAGTCAAACGGTTTTATAAGAGGATGAAGAGCAGTCAAATTGATTTATAAGAGGATGAAGAGCAGTCAAACTGCTTTATAAAAGGATGAAGAGCAGTCAAACTGTTTTATACGAGGATGTACAGCAGTCAGACTGTTTTACAAGAGGATGAAGAGCAGTCAACCTGTTTTACAAGAGGATGAAGAGCAGTCAAATTGATTTATAAAAGAATGAAGAGCAGTCAAACTGTTTTATAAGAGGACGAAGAGCAGTCAAACTGATTTATAATCGGATGAAGAGCAGTCAAACTGATTTATAAGAGGATGAAGAGCAGTCAAACTGCTTTATAAAAGGATGAAGAGTAGTCAAACTGGTTTATAGGAGGATGAAGAGAAGTCAAACTGCTTTATAAGAGGATGAAGAGCAGTCAAACTGATTTATAATCGGATGAAGAGCAGTCAAACTGATTTATAAGAGGATGAAGAGCAGTCAACCTGTTTTATAAGAGGATGAAGAGCAGTCAAACTGTTTTATAAGAGGATGAAGAGCAGTCAAACTGCTTTATAAAAGGATGAAGAGCAGTCAAACTGATTTATAATCGGTTGAAGAGCAGTCAAACTGATTTATAAGAGGATGACGAGCAGTCAAACTGCTTTATAAAAGGATGAAGAGCAGTCAAACTGTTTTATAAGCGGACGAAAAGCAGTCAAACTGCTTTATAAAAGGATGAAGAGCAGTCAAACTGTTTTATAAGCGGACGAAGAGCAGTCAAACTGATTTATAATCGGACGAAGAGCAGTCAAACTGATTTATAATCGGACGAAGAGCAGTCAAACGGTTTTATAAGAGGATGTACAGCAGTCAAACTGTTTTATAAGAGGATGAAGAGCAGTCAAACTGCTTTATAAAAGAATGAAGAGCAATCAAACTGTTTTATAAGAGGACGAAGAGCAGTCAAACTGATTTATAATCGGATGAAGAGCAGTCAAACTGATTTATAAGAGGATGAAGAGCAGTCAAACTGCTTTATAAAAGGATGAAGAGCAGTCAAACTGTTTTATAAGAGGACGAAGAGCAGTCAAACTGATTTATAATCGGACGAAGAGCAGTCAAACTGTTCTATAGGAGGATGAAGAGCAGTCAAACTGGTTTATAGGAGGATGAAGAGCAGTCAAACAGCTTTATAAGAGGATGAAGAGCAGTCAAACTGCTTTATAAAAGGATGAAGAGCAGTCAACCTGTTTTACAAGAGGATGAAGAGCAGTCAAACTGTTTTATAAGAGGATGAAGAGCAGTCAAACTGCTTTATAAAAGGATGAAGAGCAGTCAAACTGATTTATAATCGGATGAAGAGCAGTCAAACGGTTTTATAAGAGGATGAAGAGCAGTCAAATTGATTTATAAGAGGATGAAGAGCAGTTAAACTGCTTTATAAAAGGATGAAGAGCAGTCAAATTGTTTTATACGAGGATGTACAGCAGTCAGACTGTTTTACAAGAGGATGAAGAGCAGTCAACCTGTTTTACAAGAGGATGAAGAGCAGTCAAATTGATTTATAAGAGGATGAAGAGCAGTCAAACTGCTTTATAAAAGGATGAAGAGCAGTCAAACTGTTTTATACGAGGATGTACAGCAGTCAAACTGTTTTATAAGAGGATGAAGAGCAGTCAAACTGCTTTATAAAAGAATGAAGAGCAATCAAACTGTTTTATAAGAGGACGAAGAGCAGTCAAACTGATTTATAATCGGATGAAGAGCAGTCAAACTGATTTATAAGAGGATGAAGAGCAGTCAAACTGTTTTATAAAAGGATGAAGAGCAGTCAAACTGTTTTATAAGAGGACGAAGAGCAGTCAAACTGATTTATAATCGGACGAAGAGCAGTCAAACTGTTCTATAGGAGGATGAAGAGCAGTCAAACTGGTTTATAGGAGGATGAAGAGCAGTCAAACAGCTTTATAAGAGGATGAAGAGCAGTCAAACTGCTTTATAAAAGGATGAAGAGCAGTCAACCTGTTTTACAAGAGGATGAAGAGCAGTCAAACTGTTTTATAAGAGGATGAAGAGCAGTCAAACTGCTTTATAAAAGGATGAAGAGCAGTCAAACTGATTTATAATCGGATGAAGAGCAGTCAAACTGATTTATAAGAGGATGACGAGCAGTCAAACTGCTTTATAAAAGGATGAAGAGCAGTCAATCTGTTTTATAAGAGGACGAAGAGCAGTCAAACTGATTTATAATCGGAAGAAGAGCAGTCAAACTGTTCTATAGGAGGATGAAGCGCAGTCAAACTGGTTTATAGGAGGATGAAGAGCAGTCAAACTGCTTTATAAGAGGATGAAGAGCAGTCAAACTGATTTATAAGCGGACGAAGAGCAGTCAAACTGCTTTATAAAAGGATGAAGAGCAGTCAAACTGTTTTATAAGCGGACGAAGAGCAGTCAAACTGATTTATAATCGGACGAAGAGCAGTCAAACTGATTTATAATCGGACGAAGAGCAGTCAAACGGTTTTATAAGAGGATGAAGAGCAGTCAAATTGATTTATAAGAGGATGAAGAGCAGTTAAACTGCTTTATAAAAGGATGAAGAGCAGTCAAATTGTTTTATACGAGGATGTACAGCAGTCAGACTGTTTTACAAGAGGATGAAGAGCAGTCAACCTGTTTTACAAGAGGATGAAGAGCAGTCAAATTGATTTATAAGAGGATGAAGAGCAGTCAAACTGCTTTATAAAAGGATGAAGAGCAGTCAAACTGTTTTATACGAGGATGTACAGCAGTCAAACTGTTTTATAAGAGGATGAAGAGCAGTCAAACTGCTTTATAAAAGAATGAAGAGCAATCAAACTGTTTTATAAGAGGACGAAGAGCAGTCAAACTGATTTATAATCGGATGAAGAGCAGTCAAACTGATTTATAAGAGGATGAAGAGCAGTCAAACTGCTTTATAAAAGGATGAAGAGCAGTCAAACTGTTTTATAAGAGGACGAAGAGCAGTCAAACTGATTTATAATCGGACGAAGAGCAGTCAAACTGTTCTTTAGGAGGATGAAGAGCAGTCAAACTGGTTTATAGGAGGATGAAGAGCAGTCAAACAGCTTTATAAGAGGATGAAGAGCAGTCAAACTGCTTTATAAAAGGATGAAGAGCAGTCAACCTGTTTTACAAGAGGATGAAGAGCAGTCAAACTGTTTTATAAGAGGATGAAGAGCAGTCAAACTGCTTTATAAAAGGATGAAGAGCAGTCAAACTGATTTATAATCGGATGAAGAGCAGTCAAACTGATTTATAAGAGGATGACGAGCAGTCAAACTGCTTTATAAAAGGATGAAGAGCAGTCAATCTGTTTTATAAGAGGACGAAGAGCAGTCAAACTGATTTATAATCGGAAGAAGAGCAGTCAAACTGTTCTATAGGAGGATGAAGCGCAGTCAAACTGGTTTATAGGAGGATGAAGAGCAGTCAAACTGCTTTATAAGAGGATGAAGAGCAGTCAAACTGATTTATAAGCGGACGAAGAGCAGTCAAACTGCTTTATAAAAGGATGAAGAGCAGTCAAACTGTTTTATAAGCGGACGAAGAGCAGTCAAACTGATTTATAATCGGACGAAGAGCAGTCAAACTGATTTATAATCGGACGAAGAGCAGTCAAACGGTTTTATAAGAGGATGAAGAGCAGTCAAATTGATTTATAAGAGGATGAAGAGCAGTCAAACTGCTTTATAAAAGGATGAAGAGCAGTCAAACTGTTTTATACGAGGATGTACAGCAGTCAGACTGTTTTACAAGAGGATGAAGAGCAGTCAACCTGTTTTACAAGAGGATGAAGAGCAGTCAAATTGATTTATAAAAGAATGAAGAGCAGTCAAACTGTTTTATAAGAGGACGAAGAGCAGTCAAACTGATTTATAATCGGATGAAGAGCAGTCAAACTGATTTATAAGAGGATGAAGAGCAGTCAAACTGCTTTATAAAATGATGAAGAGCAATCAAACTGTTTTATAAGAGGACGAAGAGCAGTCAAACTGATTTATAATCGGATGAAGAGCAGTCAAACTGATTTATAAGAGGATGAAGAGCAGTCAAACTGCTTTATAAAAGGATGAAGAGCAGTCAAACTGTTTTATAAGAGGACGAAGAGCAGTCAAACTGATTTATAATCGGACGAAGAGCAATCAAACTGTTCTATAGGAGGATGAAGAGCAGTCAAACTGGTTTATAGGAGGATGAAGAGCAGTCAAACAGCTTTATAAGAGGATGAAGAGCAGTCAAACTGCTTTATAAAAGGATGAAGAGCAGTCAACCTGTTTTACAAGAGGATGAAGAGCAGTCAAACTGTTTTATAAGAGGATGAAGAGCAGTCAAACTGCTTTATAAAAGGATGAAGAGCAGTCAAACTGATTTATAATCGGATGAAGAGCAGTCAAACTGATTTATAAGAGGATGACGAGCAGTCAAACTGCTTTATAAAAGGATGAAGAGCAGTCAATCTGTTTTATAAGAGGACGAAGAGCAGTCAAACTGATTTATAATCGGAAGAAGAGCAGTCAAACTGTTCTATAGGAGGATGAAGCGCAGTCAAACTGGTTTATAGGAGGATGAAGAGCAGTCAAACTGCTTTATAAGAGGATGAAGAGCAGTCAAACTGTTTTATAAGCGGACGAAGAGCAGTCAAACTGATTTATAATCGGACGAAGAGCAGTCAAACTGATTTATAATCGGACGAAGAGCAGTCAAACGGTTTTATAAGAGGATGAAGAGCAGTCAAATTGATTTATAAGAGGATGAAGAGCAGTCAAACTGCTTTATAAAAGGATGAAGAGCAGTCAAACTGTTTTATACGAGGATGTACAGCAGTCAGACTGTTTTACAAGAGGATGAAGAGCAGTCAACCTGTTTTACAAGAGGATGAAGAGCAGTCAAATTGATTTATAAAAGAATGAAGAGCAGTCAAACTGTTTTATAAGAGGACGAAGAGCAGTCAAACTGATTTATAATCGGATGAAGAGCAGTCAAACTGATTTATAAGAGGATGAAGAGCAGTCAAACTGCTTTATAAAAGGATGAAGAGTAGTCAAACTGGTTTATAGGAGGATGAAGAGAAGTCAAACTGCTTTATAAGAGGATGAAGAGCAGTCAAACTGATTTATAATCGGATGAAGAGCAGTCAAACTGATTTATAAGAGGATGAAGAGCAGTCAACCTGTTTTATAAGAGGATGAAGAGCAGTCAAACTGTTTTATAAGAGGATGAAGAGCAGTCAAACTGCTTTATAAAAGGATGAAGAGCAGTCAAACTGATTTATAATCGGTTGAAGAGCAGTCAAACTGATTTATAAGAGGATGACGAGCAGTCAAACTGCTTTATAAAAGGATGAAGAGCAGTCAAACTGTTTTATAAGCGGACGAAAAGCAGTCAAACTGCTTTATAAAAGGATGAAGAGCAGTCAAACTGTTTTATAAGCGGACGAAGAGCAGTCAAACTGATTTATAATCGGACGAAGAGCAGTCAAACTGATTTATAATCGGACGAAGAGCAGTCAAACGGTTTTATAAGAGGATGAAGAGCAGTCAAATTGATTTATAAGAGGATGAAGAGCAGTCAAACTGCTTTATAAAAGGATGAAGAGCAGTCAACCTGTTTTACAAGAGGATGAAGAGCAGTCAAATTGATTTATAAGAGGATGAAGAGCAGTCAAACTGCTTATAAAAGGATGAAGAGCAGTCAAACTGTTTTATACGAGGATGTACAGCAGTCAAACTGTTTTATAAGAGGATGAAGAGCAGTCAAACTGCTTTATAAAAGAATGAAGAGCAGTCAAACTGTTTTATAAGAGGACGAAGAGCAGTCAATCTGATTTATAATCGGATGAAGAGCAGTCAAACTGATTTATAAGAGGATGAAGAGCAGTCAAACTGCTTTATAAAAGGATGAAGAGCAGTCAAACTGTTTTATAAGAGGACGAAGACCAGTCAAACTGATTTATAATCGGACGAAAAGCAGTCAAACTGTTCTATAGGAGGAAGAAGCGCAGTCAAACTGGTTTATAGGAGGATGAAGAGCAGTCAAACTGCTTTATAAAAGGATGAAGAGCAGTCAACCTGTTTTACAAGAGGATGAAGAGCAGTCAAACTGATTTATAATCGGATGAAGAGCAGTCAAACTGATTTATAAAAGGATGAAGAGCAGTCAAACTGCTTTATAAAAGGATGAAGAGCAGTCAAACTGTTTTATAAGAGGACGAAGAGCAGTAAAACTGATTTATAATAGGACGAAGAACAGTCAAACTGATTTATTATCGGACGAAGAGCAGTCAAACGGTTTTATAAGACGATGACGAGCAGTCAATCTGATTTATAAGAGGATGAAGAGCAGTCAAACTGCTTTTAAAGGATGAAGAGCAGTCAAACTGTTTTATAAAAGGATGAAGAGCAGTCAAACTGTTTTATACAAGGATGTAGAGCAGTCAGACTGTTTTACAAGAGGATGAAGAGCAGTCAACCTGTTTTACAAGAGGATGAAGAGCAGACAAACTGTTTCATAAGAGGAAGAAGAGCAGTCAAACTGCGTTATAAAAGGATGAAGGGCAGTCAAACTGTTTTATAAGAGGACGAAGAGCAGTCAAACTGATTTATAATCGGATGAAGAGCAGTCAAACTGATTTATAAGAGGATGAACAGCAGTCAAACCGCTTTATAAAAGGATGAAGAGCAGTCTAACTGTTTTATAAGAGGACGAAGAGCAGTCAAACTGATTTATAATCGGACGAAGAGCAGTCAAACTGTTGTATAGGAGGATGAAGCGCAGTCAAACTGCTTTATAATCGGACGAAGAGCAGTCAAACGGTTTTATAAGAGGATGAAGAGCAGTCAAATTGATTTATAAGAGCATGAAGAGCATTCAAACTGCTTTATAAAAGGATGAAGAGCAGTCAAACTGTTTTATACGAGGATGTACAGCAGTCAGACTGTTTTACAAGAGGATGAAGAGCAGTCAACCTGTTTTAAAAGAGGATGAAGAGCAGTCAAATTGATTTATAAGAGGATGAAGAGCAGTCAAACTGCTTTATAAAAGGATGAAGAGCAGTCAAACTGTTTTATACGAGGATGTACAGCAGTCAAACTGTTTTATAAGAGGATGAAGAGCAGTCAAACTGCTTTATAAAAGAATGAAGAGCAGTCAAACTGTTTTATAAGAGGACGAAGAGCAGTCAAACTGATTTATAATCGGATGAAGAGCAGTCAAACTGATTTATAAGAGGATGAAGAGCAGTCAAACTGCTTTATAAAAGGATGAAGAGCAGTCAAACTGTTTTATAAGAGGACGAAGAGCAGTCAAACTGATTTATAATCGGACGAAGAGCAGTCAAACTGTTCTATAGGAGGATGAAGAGCAGTCAAACTGGTTTATAGGAGGATGAAGAGCAGTCAAACAGCTTTATAAGAGGATGAAGAGCAGTCAAACTGATTTAAAAAAGGATGAAGAGCAGTCAAACTGCTTTATAAAAGGATGAAGAGCAGTCAAACTGTTTTATACGAGGATGTAGAGCAGTCATACTGTTTTACAAGAGGGTGATGAGCAGTCAACCTGTTTTACAAGAGGATGAAGAGCAGTCAAACTGTTTTATAAGAGGATGAATAGCAGTCAAACTGCGTTATAAAAGGATGAAGAGCAGTCAAACTGTTTTATAAGAGGACGAAGAGCAGTCAAACTGATTTATAATCGGATGAAGAGCAGTCAAACTGATTTATAAGAGGATGAACAGCAGTCAAACTGCTTTATAAAAGGATGAAGAGCAGTCAAACTGTTTTATAAGAGGACGAAGAGCAGTCAAACTGATTTATAATCGGACGAAGAGCAGTCAAACTGTTGTATAGGAGGATGAAGCGCAGTCAAACTGCTTTATAATCGGACGAAGAGCAGTCAAACGGTTTTATAAGAGGATGAAGAGCAGTCAAATTGATTTATAAGAGGATGAAGAGCAGTCAAACTGCTTTATAAAAGGATGAAGAGCAGTCAAACTGTTTTATACGAGGATGTACAGCAGTCAGACTGTTTTACAAGAGGATGAAGAGCAGTCAACCTGTTTTACAAGAGGATGAAGAGCAGTCAAATTGATTTATAAGAGGATGAAGAGCAGTCAAACTGCTTTATAAAAGGATGAAGAGCAGTCAAACTGTTTTATACGAGGATGTACAGCAGTCAAACTGTTTTATAAGAGGATGAAGAGCAGTCAAACTGCTTTATAAAAGGATGAAGAGCAGTCAAACTGTTTTATACGAGGATGTACAGCAGTCAAACTGTTTTATAAGAGGATGAAGAGCAGTCAAACTGCTTTATAAAAGAATGAAGAGCAGTCAAACTGCTTTATAAAAGGATGAAGAGCAGTCAAACTGTTTTATAAGAGGACGAAGAGCAGTCAAACTGATTTATAATCGGACGAAGAGCAGTCAAACTGTTCTATAGGAGGATGAAGAGCAGTCAAACTGGTTTATAGGAGGATGAAGAGCAGTCAAACAGCTTTATAAGAGGATGAAGAGCAGTCAAACTGATTTAAAAGAGGATGAAGAGCAGTCAAACTGCTTTATAAAAGGATGAAGAGCAGTCAAACTGTTTTATACGAGGATGTAGAGCAGTCATACTGTTTTACAAGAGGGTGATGAGCAGTCAACCTGTTTTACAAGAGGATGAAGAGCAGTCAAACTGTTTTATAAGAGGAAGAAGAGCAGTCAAACTGCGTTATAAAAGGATGAAGAGCAGTCAAACTGTTTTATAAGAGGACGAAGAGCAGTCAAACTGATTTATAATCGGATGAAGAGCAGTCAAACTGATTTATAAGAGGATGAACAGCAGTCAAACTGCTTTATAAAAGGATGAAGAGCAGTCAAACTGTTTTATAAGAGGACGAAGAGCAGTCAAACTGATTTATAATCGGACGAAGAGCAGTCAAACTGTTGTATAGGAGGATGAAGCGCAGTCAAACTGCTTTATAATCGGACGAAGAGCAGTCAAACGGTTTTATAAGAGGATGAAGAGCAGTCAAATTGATTTATAAGAGGATGAAGAGCAGTCAAACTGCTTTATAAAAGGATGAAGAGCAGTCAAACTGTTTTATACGAGGATGTACAGCAGTCAGACTGTTTTACAAGAGGATGAAGAGCAGTCAACCTGTTTTACAAGAGGATGAAGAGCAGTCAAATTGATTTATAAGAGGATGAAGAGCAGTCAAACTGCTTTATAAAAGGATGAAGAGCAGTCAAACTGTTTTATACGAGGATGTACAGCAGTCAAACTGTTTTATAAGAGGATGAAGAGCAGTCAAACTGCTTTATAAAAGAATGAAGAGCAGTCAAACTGTTTTATAAGAGGACGAAGAGCAGTCAAACTGATTTATAATCGGATGAAGAGCAGTCAAACTGATTTATAAGAGGATGAAGAGCAGTCAAACTGCTTTATAAAAGGATGAAGAGCAGTCAAACTGTTTTATAAGAGGACGAAGAGCAGTCAAACTGATTTATAATCGGACGAAGAGCAGTCAAACTGTTGTATAGGAGGATGAAGCGCAGTCAAACTGCTTTATAATCGGACGAAGAGCAGTCAAACGGTTTTATAAGAGGATGAAGAGCAGTCAAATTGATTTATAAGAGGATGAAGAGCAGTCAAACTGCTTTATAAAAGGATGAAGAGCAGTCAAACTGTTTTATACGAGGATGTACAGCAGTCAGACTGTTTTACAAGAGGATGAAGAGCAGTCAACCTGTTTTACAAGAGGATGAAGAGCAGTCAAATTGATTTATAAGAGGATGAAGAGCAGTCAAACTGCTTTATAAAAGGATGAAGAGCAGTCAAACTGTTTTATACGAGGATGTACAGCAGTCAAACTGTTTTATAAGAGGATGAAGAGCAGTCAAACTGCTTTATAAAAGGATGAAGAGCAGTCAAACTGTTTTATACGAGGATGTACAGCAGTCAAACTGTTTTATAAGAGGATGAAGAGCAGTCAAACTGCTTTATAAAAGAATGAAGAGCAGTCAAACTGCTTTATAAAAGGATGAAGAGCAGTCAAACTGTTTTATAAGAGGACGAAGAGCAGTCAAACTGATTTATAATCGGACGAAGAGCAGTCAAACTGTTCTATAGGAGGATGAAGAGCAGTCAAACTGGTTTATAGGAGGATGAAGAGCAGTCAAACAGCTTTATAAGAGGATGAAGAGCAGTCAAACTGATTTAAAAGAGGATGAAGAGCAGTCAAACTGCTTTATAAAAGGATGAAGAGCAGTCAAACTGTTTTATACGAGGATGTAGAGCAGTCATACTGTTTTACAAGAGGGTGATGAGCAGTCAACCTGTTTTACAAGAGGATGAAGAGCAGTCAAACTGTTTTATAAGAGGAAGAAGAGCAGTCAAACTGCGTTATAAAAGGATGAAGAGCAGTCAAACTGTTTTATAAGAGGACGAAGAGCAGTCAAACTGATTTATAATCGGATGAAGAGCAGTCAAACTGATTTATAAGAGGATGAACAGCAGTCAAACTGCTTTATAAAAGGATGAAGAGCAGTCAAACTGTTTTATAAGAGGACGAAGAGCAGTCAAACTGATTTATAATCGGACGAAGAGCAGTCAAACTGTTGTATAGGAGGATGAAGCGCAGTCAAACTGCTTTATAATCGGACGAAGAGCAGTCAAACGGTTTTATAAGAGGATGAAGAGCAGTCAAATTGATTTATAAGAGGATGAAGAGCAGTCAAACTGCTTTATAAAAGGATGAAGAGCAGTCAAACTGTTTTATACGAGGATGTACAGCAGTCAGACTGTTTTACAAGAGGATGAAGAGCAGTCAACCTGTTTTACAAGAGGATGAAGAGCAGTCAAATTGATTTATAAGAGGATGAAGAGCAGTCAAACTGCTTTATAAAAGGATGAAGAGCAGTCAAACTGTTTTATACGAGGATGTACAGCAGTCAAACTGTTTTATAAGAGGATGAAGAGCAGTCAAACTGCTTTATAAAAGAATGAAGAGCAGTCAAACTGTTTTATAAGAGGACGAAGAGCAGTCAAACTGATTTATAATCGGATGAAGAGCAGTCAAACTGATTTATAAGAGGATGAAGAGCAGTCAAACTGCTTTATAAAAGGATGAAGAGCAGTCAAACTGTTTTATAAGAGGACGAAGAGCAGTCAAACTGATTTATAATCGGACGAAGAGCAGTCAAACTGTTCTATAGGAGGATGAAGAGCAGTCAAACTGGTTTATAGGAGGATGAAGAGCAGTCAAACAGCTTTATAAGAGGATGAAGAGCAGTCAAACTGATTTAAAAGAGGATGAAGAGCAGTCAAACTGCTTTATAAAAGGATGAAGAGCAGTCAAACTGTTTTATAAGAGGACGAAGAGCAGTCAAACTGATTTATAATCGGACGAAGAGCAGTCAAACTGTTCTATAGGAGGATGAAGCGCAGTCAAACTGGTTTATAGGAGGATGAAGAGCAGTCAAACTGCTTTATAAAAGGATGAAGAGCAGTCAAACTGATTTATAAGAGGACGAAGAGCAGTCAAACTGCTTTATAAAAGGATGAAGAGCAGTCAAACTGTTTTATAAGAGGACGAAGAGCAGTAAAACTGATTTATAATAGGACGAAGAACAGTCAAACTGATTTATTATCGGACGAAGAGCAGTCAAACAGTTTTATAAGACGATGAAGAGCAGTCAATCTGATTTATAAGAGGATGAAGAGCAGTCAAACTGCTTTATAAAAGGATGAAGAGCTGTCAAACTGTTTTATAAAAGGATGAAGAGCAGTCAAACTGTTTTATACAAGGATGTAGAGCAGTCAGACTGTTTTACAAGAGGATGAAGAGCAGTCAACCTGTTTTACAAGAGGATGAAGAGCAGTCAACCTGTTTTACAAGAGGATGAAGAGCAGTCAAACTGTTTTATAAGAGGAAGAAGAGCAGTCAAACTGCGTTATAAAAGGATGAAGAGCAGTCAAACTGTTTTATAAGAGGACGAAGAGCAGTCAAACTGATTTATAATCGGATGAAGAGCAGTCAAACTGATTTATAAGAGGATGAACAGCAGTCAAACTGCTTTATAAAAGGATGAAGAGCAGTCAAACTGTTTTATAAGAGGACGAAGAGCAGTCAAACTGATTTATAATCGGACGAAGAGCAGTCAAACTGTTGTATAGGAGGATGAAGCGCAGTCAAACTGCTTTATAATCGGACGAAGAGCAGTCAAACGGTTTTATAAGAGGATGAAGAGCAGTCAAATTGATTTATAAGAGCATGAAGAGCAGTCAAACTGCTTTATAAAAGGATGAAGAGCAGCCAAACTGTTTTATACGAGGATGTACAGCAGTCAGACTGTTTTACAAGAGGATGAAGAGCAGTCAACCTGTTTTACAAGAGGATGAAGAGCAGTCAAATTGATTTATAAGAGGATGAAGAGCAGTCAAACTGCTTTATAAAAGGATGAAGAGCAGTCAAACTGTTTTATACGAGGATGTACAGCAGTCAAACTGTTTTATAAGAGGATGAAGAGCAGTCAAACTGCTTTATAAAAGAATGAAGAGCAGTCAAACTGTTTTATAAGAGGACGAAGAGCAGTCAAGCTGATTTATAATCGGATGAAGAGCAGTCAAACTGATTTATAAGAGGATGAAGAGCAGTCAAACTGCTTTATAAAAGGATGAAGAGCAGTCAAACTGTTTTATAAGAGGACGAAGAGCAGTCAAACTGATTTATAATCGGACGAAGAGCAGTCAAACTGTTCTATAGGAGGATGAAGAGCAGTCAAACTGGTTTATAGGAGGATGAAGAGCAGTCAAACAGCTTTATAAGAGGATGAAGAGCAGTCAAACTGATTTAAAAGAGGATGAAGAGCAGTCAAACTGCTTTATAAAAGGATGAAGAGCAGTCAAACTGTTTTATAAGAGGACGAAGAGCAGTCAAACTGATTTATAATCGGACGAAGAGCAGTCAAACTGTTCTATAGGAGGATGAAGCGCAGTCAAACTGCTTTATAAAAGGATGAAGAGCAGTCAAACTGTTTTATAAGAGGACGAAGAGCAGTAAAACTGATTTATAATAGGACGAAGAGCAGTCAAACGGTTTTATAAGACGATGAAGAGCAGTCAATCTGATTTATAAGAGGATGAAGATCAGTCAAACTGCTTTATAAAAGGATGAAGAGCAGTCAAACTGTTTTATAAAAGGATGAAGAGCAGTCAAACTGTTTTATACAAGGATGTAGAGCAGTCAGACTGTTTTACAAGAGGATGAAGAGCAGTCAACCTGTTTTACAAGAGGATGAAGAGCAGTCAAACTGTTTTATAAGAGGATGAAGAGCAGTCAAACTGCTTTATAAAAGAATGAAGAGCAGTCAAACTGTTTTATAAGAGGACGAAGAGCAGTCAAACTGATTTATAAGAGGATGAAGAGCAGTCAAACTGATTTATAAGAGGATGAAGAGCAGTCAAACGGCTTTATAAAAGGATGAAGAGCAGTCAAACTGTTTTATAAGAGGACGAAGAGCAGTCGAACTGATTTATAAGAGGATGAAGAGCAGTCAAACTGCTTTATAAAAGGATGAAGAGTAGTCAAACTGTTTTATAAGAGGACAAAGAGCAGTCAAACTGATTTATAAGAGGATGAAGAGCAGTCAAACTGCGTTATAAAAGGATGAAGAGCAGTCAAACTGTTTTATAAGAGGACGAAGAGCAGTCAAACTGATTTATAATCGGATGAAGAGCAGTCAAACTGATTTATAATCGGACGAAGAGCAGTCAAACTGATTTATAATCGGACGAAGAGCAGTCAAACTGATTTATAAGAGGATGAAGAGCAGTCAAATTGATTTATAAGAGGATGAAGAGCAGTCAAACTGCTTTATAAAAGGATGAAGAGCAGTCAAACTGTTTTATACGAGGATGTACAGCAGTCAGACTGTTTTACAAGAGGATGAAGAGCAGTCAACCTGTTTTACAAGAGGATGAAGAGCAGTCAAATTGATTTATAAGAGGATGAAGAGCAGTCAAACTGCTTTATAAAAGGATGAAGAGCAGTCAAACTGTTTTATACGAGGATGTACAGCAGTCAAACTGTTTTATAAGAGGATGAAGAGCAGTCAAACTGCTTTATAAAAGAATGAAGAGCAGTCAAACTGTTTTATAAGAGGACGAAGAGCAGTCAAGCTGATTTATAATCGGATGAAGAGCAGTCAAACTGATTTATAAGAGGATGAAGAGCAGTCAAACTGCTTTATAAAAGGATGAAGAGCAGTCAAACTGTTTTATAAGAGGACGAAGAGCAGTCAAACTGATTTATAATCGGACGAAGAGCAGTCAAACTGTTCTATAGGAGGATGAAGAGCAGTCAAACTGGTTTATAGGAGGATGAAGAGCAGTCAAACAGCTTTATAAGAGGATGAAGAGCAGTCAAACTGATTTAAAAGAGGATGAAGAGCAGTCAAACTGCTTTATAAAAAGATGAAGAGCAGTCAAACTGTTTTATAAGAGGACGAAGAGCAGTCAAACTGATTTATAATCGGATGAAGAGCAGTCAAACTGATTTATAAGAGGATGAAGAGCAGTCAAACTGCTTTATAAAAGGATGAAGAGCAGTCAAACTGTTTTATAAGAGGACGAAGAGCAGTCAAACTGATTTATAATCGGACGAAGAGCAGTCAAACTGTTCTATAGGAGGATGAAGAGCAGTCAAACTGGTTTATAGGAGGATGAAGAGCAGTCAAACAGCTTTATAAGAGGATGAAGAGCAGTCAAACTGATTTAAAAGAGGATGAAGAGCAGTCAAACTGCTTTATAAAAGGATGAAGAGCAGTCAAACTGTTTTATAAGAGGACGAAGAGCAGTCAAACTGATTTATAATCGGACGAAGAGCAGTCAAACTGTTCTATAGGAGGATGAAGCGCAGTCAAACTGCTTTATAAAAGGATGAAGAGCAGTCAAACTGTTTTATAAGAGGACGAAGAGCAGTAAAACTGATTTATAATAGGACGAAGAACAGTCAAACTGATTTATTATCGGACGAAGAGCAGTCAAACGGTTTTATAAGACGATGAAGAGCAGTCAATCTGATTTATAAGAGGATGAAGAGCAGTCAAACTGCTTTATAAAAGGATGAAGAGCAGTCAAACTGTTTTATAAAAGGATGAAGAGCAGTCAAACTGTTTTATACAAGGATGTAGAGCAGTCAGACTGTTTTACAAGAGGATGAAGAGCAGTCAACCTGTTTTACAAGAGGATGAAGAGCAGTCAAACTGTTTTATAAGAGGATGAAGAGCAGTCAAACTGCTTTATAAAAGAATGAAGAGCAGTCAAACTGTTTTATAAGAGGACGAAGAGCAGTCAAACTGATTTATAAGAGGATGAAGAGCAGTCAAACTGATTTATAAGAGGATGAAGAGCAGTCAAACGGCTTTATAAAAGGATGAAGAGCAGTCAAACTGTTTTATAAGAGGACGAAGAGCAGTCGAACTGATTTATAAGAGGATGAAGAGCAGTCAAACTGCTTTATAAAAGGATGAAGAGTAGTCAAACTGTTTTATAAGAGGACAAAGAGCAGTCAAACTGATTTATAAGAGGATGAAGAGCAGTCAAACTGCGTTATAAAAGGATGAAGAGCAGTCAAACTGTTTTATAAGAGGACGAAGAGCAGTCAAACTGATTTATAATCGGATGAAGAGCAGTCAAACTGATTTATAATCGGACGAAGAGCAGTCAAACTGATTTATAATCGGACGAAGAGCAGTCAAACTGATTTATAAGAGGATGAAGAGCAGTCAAATTGATTTATAAGAGGATGAAGAGCAGTCAAACTGCTTTATAAAAGGATGAAGAGCAGTCAAACTGTTTTATACGAGGATGTACAGCAGTCAGACTGTTTTACAAGAGGATGAAGAGCAGTCAACCTGTTTTACAAGAGGATGAAGAGCAGTCAAATTGATTTATAAGAGGATGAAGAGCAGTCAAACTGCTTTATAAAAGGATGAAGAGCAGTCAAACTGTTTTATACGAGGATGTACAGCAGTCAAACTGTTTTATAAGAGGATGAAGAGCAGTCAAACTGCTTTATAAAAGAATGAAGAGCAGTCAAACTGTTTTATAAGAGGACGAAGAGCAGTCAAACTGATTTATAATTGGATGAAGAGCAGTCAAACTGATTTATAAGAGGATGAAGAGCAGTCAAACTGCTTTATAAAAGGATGAAGAGCAGTCAAACTGTTTTATAAGAGGACGAAGAGCAGTCAAACTGATTTATAATCGGACGAAGAGCAGTCAAACTGTTCTATAGGAGGATGAAGAGCAGTCAAACTGGTTTATAAGAGGATGAAGAGCAGTCAAACAGCTTTATAAGAGGATGAAGAGCAGTCAAACTGATTTAAAAGAGGATGAAGAGCAGTCAAACTGCTTTATAAAAGGATGAAGAGCAGTCAAACTGTTTTATAAGAGGACGAAGAGCAGTCAAACTGATTTATAATCGGACGAAGGGCAGTCAAACTGTTCTATAGGAGGATGAAGCGCAGTCAAACTGGTTTATAGGAGGATGAAGAGCAGTCAAACTGCTTTATAAAAGGATGAGGAGCAGTCAAACTGATTTATAAGAGGACGAAGAGCAGTCAAACTGATTTACAATCGGATGAAGAGCAGTCAAACTGATTTATAAAAGGATGAAGAGCAGTCAAACTGCTTTATAAAAGGATGAAGAGCAGTCAAACTGATTTATAATCGGACGAAGAGCAGTAAAACTGATTTATAATAGGACGAAGAACAGTCAAACTGATTTATTATCGGACGAAGAGCAGTCAAACGGTTTTATAAGACGATGAAGAGCAGTCAATCTGATTTATAAGAGGATGACGAGCAGTCAAACTGCTTTATAAAAGGATGAAGAGCAGTCAAACTGTTTTATAAAAGGATGAAGAGCAGTCAAACTGTTTTATACAAGGATGTAGAGCAGTCAGACTGTTTTACAAGAGGATGAAGAGCAGTCAACCTGTTTTACAAGAGGATGAAGAGCAGTCAACCTGTTTTACAAGAGGATGAAGAGCAGTCAAACTGTTTTATAAGAGGAAGAAGAGCAGTCAAACTGCGTTATAAAAGGATGAAGAGCAGTCAAACTGTTTTATAAGAGGACGAAGAGCAGTCAAACTGATTTATAATCGGATGAAGAGCAGTCAAACTGATTTATAAGAGAATGAACAGCAGTCAAACTGCTTTATAAAAGGATGAAGAGCAGTCAAACTGTTTTATAAGAGGACGAAGAGCAGTCAAACTGATTTATAATCGGACGAAGAGCAGTCAAACAGCTTTATAAGAGGATGAAGCGCAGTCAAACTGCTTTATAATCGGACGAAGAGCAGTCAAACGGTTTTATAAGAGGATGAAGAGCAGTCAAATTGATTTATAAGAGCATGAAGAGCAGTCAAACTGCTTTATAAAAGGATGAAGAGCAGTCAAACTGTTTTATACGGGGATGTACAGCAGTCAGACTGTTTTACAAGAGGATGAAGAGCAGTCAACCTGTTTTACAAGAGGATGAAGAGCAGTCAAATTGATTTATAAGAGGATGAAGAGCAGTCAAACTGCTTTATAAAAGGATGAAGAGCAGTCAAACTGTTTTATACGAGGATGTACAGCAGTCAAACTGTTTTATAAGAGGATGAAGAGCAGTCAAACTGCTTTATAAAAGAATGAAGAGCAGTCAAACTGTTTTATAAGAGGACGAAGAGCAGTCAAACTGATTTATAATCGGATGAAGAGCAGTCAAACTGATTTATAAGAGGATGAAGAGCAGTCAAACTGCTTTATAAAAGGATGAAGAGCAGTCAAACTGTTTTATAAGAGGACGAAGAGCAGTCAAACTGATTTATAATCGGACGAAGAGCAGTCAAACTGTTCTATAGGAGGATGAAGAGCAGTCAAACTGGTTTATAGGAGGATGAAGAGCAGTCAAACAGCTTTATAAGAGGATGAAGAGCAGTCGAACTGATTTAAAAGAGGATGAAGAGCAGTCAAACTGCTTTACAAAAGGATGAAGAGCAGTCAAACTGTTTTATAAGAGGACGAAGAGCAGTCAAACTGATTTATAATCGGACGAAGAGCAGTCAAACTGTTCTATAGGAGGATGAAGCGCAGTCAAACTGGTTTATAGGAGAATGAAGAGCAGTCAAACTGATTTATAAGAGGATGAAGAGCAGTCAAACTGATTTATAAGAGGACGAAGAGCAGTCAAACTGATTTATAATCGGATGAAGAGCAGTCAAACTGATTTATAAAAGGATGAAGAGCAGTCAAACTGCTTTATAAAAGGATGAAGAGCAGTCAAACTGTTTTATAAGAGGACGAAGAGCAGTAAAACTGATTTATAATAGGACGAAGAACAGTCAAACTGATTTATTATCGGACGAAGAGCAGTCAAACGGTTTTATAAGACGATGAAGAGCAGTCAATCTGATTTATAAGAGGATGACGAGCAGTCAAACTGCTTTATAAAAGGATGAAGAGCAGTCAAACTGTTTTATAAAAGGATGAAGAGCAGTCAAACTGTTTTATACAAGGATGTAGAGCAGTCAGACTGTTTTACAAGAGGATGAAGAGCAGTCAACCTGTTTTACAAGAGGATGAAGAGCAGTCAACCTGTTTTACAAGAGGATGAAGAGCAGTCAAACTGTTTTATAAGAGGAAGAAGAGCAGTCAAACTGCGTTATAAAAGGATGAAGAGCAGTCAAACTGTTTTATAAGAGGACGAAGAGCAGTCAAACTGATTTATAATCGGATGAAGAGCAGTCAAACTGATTTATAAGAGAATGAACAGCAGTCAAACTGCTTTATAAAAGGATGAAGAGCAGTCAAAATGTTTTATAAGAGGACGAAGAGCAGTCAAACTGATTTATAATCGGACGAAGAGCAGTCAAACAGCTTTATAAGAGGATGAAGCGCAGTCAAACTGCTTTATAATCGGACGAAGAGCAGTCAAACGGTTTTATAAGAGGATGAAGAGCAGTCAAATTGATTTATAAGAGCATGAAGAGCAGTCAAACTGCTTTATAAAAGGATGAAGAGCAGTCAAACTGTTTTATACGAGGATGTACAGCAGTCAGACTGTTTTACAAGAGGATGAAGAGCAGTCAACCTGTTTTACAAGAGGATGAAGAGCAGTCAAATTGATTTATAAGAGGATGAAGAGCAGTCAAACTGCTTTATAAAAGGATGAAGAGCAGTCAAACTGTTTTATACGAGGATGTACAGCAGTCAAACTGTTTTATAAGAGGATGAAGAGCAGTCAAACTGCTTTATAAAAGAATGAAGAGCAGTCAAACTGTTTTATAAGAGGACGAAGAGCAGTCAAACTGCTTTATAAAAGGATGAAGAGCAGTCAAACTGATTTATAAGAGGATGAAGAGCAGTCAAACTGCTTTATAAAAGGATGAAGAGCAGTCAAACTGTTTTATAAGAGGACGAAGAGCAGTCAAACTGATTTATAATCGGACGAAGAGCAGTCAAACTGTTCTATAGGAGGATGAAGAGCAGTCAAACTGGTTTATAAGAGGATGAAGAGCAGTCAAACAGCTTTATAAGAGGATGAAGAGCAGTCAAACTGATTTAAAAGAGGATGAAGAGCAGTCAAACTGCTTTATAAAAGGATGAAGAGCAGTCAAACTGTTTTATAAGAGGACGAAGAGCAGTCAAACTGATTTATAATCGGACGAAGGGCAGTCAAACTGTTCTATAGGAGGATGAAGCGCAGTCAAACTGGTTTATAGGAGGATGAAGAGCAGTCAAACTGCTTTATAAAAGGATGAGGAGCAGTCAAACTGATTTATAAGAGGACGAAGAGCAGTCAAACTGATTTACAATCGGATGAAGAGCAGTCAAACTGATTTATAAAAGGATGAAGAGCAGTCAAACTGCTTTATAAAAGGATGAAGAGCAGTCAAACTGATTTATAATCGGACGAAGAGCAGTAAAACTGATTTATAATAGGACGAAGAACAGTCAAACTGATTTATTATCGGACGAAGAGCAGTCAAACGGTTTTATAAGACGATGAAGAGCAGTCAATCTGATTTATAAGAGGATGACGAGCAGTCAAACTGCTTTATAAAAGGATGAAGAGCAGTCAAACTGTTTTATAAAAGGATGAAGAGCAGTCAAACTGTTTTATACAAGGATGTAGAGCAGTCAGACTGTTTTACAAGAGGATGAAGAGCAGTCAACCTGTTTTACAAGAGGATGAAGAGCAGTCAACCTGTTTTACAAGAGGATGAAGAGCAGTCAAACTGTTTTATAAGAGGAAGAAGAGAAGTCAAACTGCGTTATAAAAGGATGAAGAGCAGTCAAACTGTTTTATAAGAGGACGAAGAGCAGTCAAACTGATTTATAATCGGATGAAGAGCAGTCAAACTGATTTATAAGAGAATGAACAGCAGTCAAACTGCTTTATAAAAGGATGAAGAGCAGTCAAACTGTTTTATAAGAGGACGAAGAGCAGTCAAACTGATTTATAATCGGACGAAGAGCAGTCAAACAGCTTTATAAGAGGATGAAGCGCAGTCAAACTGCTTTATAATCGGACGAAGAGCAGTCAAACGGTTTTATAAGAGGATGAAGAGCAGTCAAATTGATTTATAAGAGCATGAAGAGCAGTCAAACTGCTTTATAAAAGGATGAAGAGCAGTCAAACTGTTTTATACGAGGATGTACAGCAGTCAGACTGTTTTACAAGAGGATGAAGAGCAGTCAACCTGTTTTACAAGAGGATGAAGAGCAGTCAAATTGATTTATAAGAGGATGAAGAGCAGTCAAACTGCTTTATAAAAGGATGAAGAGCAGTCAAACTGTTTTATACGAGGATGTACAGCAGTCAAACTGTTTTATAAGAGGATGAAGAGCAGTCAAACTGCTTTATAAAAGAATGAAGAGCAGTCAAACTGTTTTATAAGAGGACGAAGAGCAGTCAAACTGATTTATAATCGGATGAAGAGCAGTCAAACTGATTTATAAGAGGATGAAGAGCAGTCAAACTGCTTTATAAAAGGATGAAGAGCAGTCAAACTGTTTTATAAGAGGACGAAGAGCAGTCAAACTGATTTATAATCGGACGAAGAGCAGTCAAACTGTTCTATAGGAGGATGAAGAGCAGTCAAACTGGTTTATAGGAGGATGAAGAGCAGTCAAACAGCTTTATAAGAGGATGAAGAGCAGTCGAACTGATTTAAAAGAGGATGAAGAGCAGTCAAACTGCTTTACAAAAGGATGAAGAGCAGTCAAACTGTTTTATAAGAGGACGAAGAGCAGTCAAACTGATTTATAATCGGACGAAGAGCAGTCAAACTGTTCTATAGGAGGATGAAGCGCAGTCAAACTGGTTTATAGGAGGATGAAGAGCAGTCAAACTGATTTATAAGAGGATGAAGAGCAGTCAAACTGATTTATAAGAGGACGAAGAGCAGTCAAACTGATTTATAATCGGATGAAGAGCAGTCAAACTGATTTATAAAAGGATGAAGAGCAGTCAAACTGCTTTATAAAAGGATGAAGAGCAGTCAAACTGTTTTATAAGAGGACGAAGAGCAGTAAAACTGATTTATAATAGGACGAAGAACAGTCAAACTGATTTATTATCGGACGAAGAGCAGTCAAACGGTTTTATAAGACGATGAAGAGCAGTCAATCTGATTTATAAGAGGATGACGAGCAGTCAAACTGCTTTATAAAAGGATGAAGAGCAGTCAAACTGTTTTATAAAAGGATGAAGAGCAGTCAAACTGTTTTATACAAGGATGTAGAGCAGTCAGACTGTTTTACAAGAGGATGAAGAGCAGTCAACCTGTTTTACAAGAGGATGAAGAGCAGTCAACCTGTTTTACAAGAGGATGAAGAGCAGTCAAACTGTTTTATAAGAGGAAGAAGAGCAGTCAAACTGCGTTATAAAAGGATGAAGAGCAGTCAAACTGTTTTATAAGAGGACGAAGAGCAGTCAAACTGATTTATAATCGGATGAAGAGCAGTCAAACTGATTTATAAGAGAATGAACAGCAGTCAAACTGCTTTATAAAAGGATGAAGAGCAGTCAAACTGTTTTATAAGAGGACGAAGAGCAGTCAAACTGATTTATAATCGGACGAAGAGCAGTCAAACAGCTTTATAAGAGGATGAAGCGCAGTCAAACTGCTTTATAATCGGACGAAGAGCAGTCAAACGGTTTTATAAGAGGATGAAGAGCAGTCAAATTGATTTATAAGAGCATGAAGAGCAGTCAAACTGCTTTATAAAAGGATGAAGAGCAGTCAAACTGTTTTATACGAGGATGTACAGCAGTCAGACTGTTTTACAAGAGGATGAAGAGCAGTCAACCTGTTTTACAAGAGGATGAAGAGCAGTCAAATTGATTTATAAGAGGATGAAGAGCAGTCAAACTGCTTTATAAAAGGATGAAGAGCAGTCAAACTGTTTTATACGAGGATGTACAGCAGTCAAACTGTTTTATAAGAGGATGAAGAGCAGTCAAACTGCTTTATAAAAGAATGAAGAGCAGTCAAACTGTTTTATAAGAGGACGAAGAGCAGTCAAACTGATTTATAATCGGATGAAGAGCAGTCAAACTGATTTATAAGAGGATGAAGAGCAGTCAAACTGCTTTATAAAAGGATGAAGAGCAGTCAAACTGTTTTATAAGAGGACGAAGAGCAGTCAAACTGATTTATAATCGGACGAAGAGCAGTCAAACTGTTCTATAGGAGGATGAAGAGCAGTCAAACTGGTTTATAGGAGGATGAAGAGCAGTCAAACAGCTTTATAAGAGGATGAAGAGCAGTCGAACTGATTTAAAAGAGGATGAAGAGCAGTCAAACTGCTTTACAAAAGGATGAAGAGCAGTCAAACTGTTTTATAAGAGGACGAAGAGCAGTCAAACTGATTTATAATCGGACGAAGAGCAGTCAAACTGTTCTATAGGAGGATGAAGCGCAGTCAAACTGGTTTATAGGAGGATGAAGAGCAGTCAAACTGATTTATAAGAGGATGAAGAGCAGTCAAACTGATTTAAAAGAGGACGAAGAGCAGTCAAACTGATTTATAATCGGATGAAGAGCAGTCAAACTGATTTATAAGAGGATGAACAGCAGTCAAACTGCTTTATAAAAGGATGAAGAGCAGTCAAACTGTTTTATAAGAGGACGAAGAGCAGTCAAACTGATTTATAATCGGACGAAGAGCAGTCAAACTGTTGTATAGGAGGATGAAGCGCAGTCAAACTGCTTTATAATCGGACGAAGAGCAGTCAAACGGTTTTATAAGAGGATGAAGAGCAGTCAAATTGATTTATAAGAGGATGAAGAGCAGTCAAACTGCTTTATAAAAGGATGAAGAGCAGTCAAACTGTTTTATACGAGGATGTACAGCAGTCAGACTGTTTTACAAGAGGATGAAGAGCAGTCAACCTGTTTTACAAGAGGATGAAGAGCAGTCAAATTGATTTATAAGAGGATGAAGAGCAGTCAAACTGCTTTATAAAAGGATGAAGAGCAGTCAAACTGTTTTATACGAGGATGTACAGCAGTCAAACTGTTTTATAAGAGGATGAAGAGCAGTCAAACTGCTTTATAAAAGAATGAAGAGCAGTCAAACTGTTTTATAAGAGGACGAAGAGCAGTCAAACTGATTTATAATCGGATGAAGAGCAGTCAAACTGATTTATAAGAGGATGAAGAGCAGTCAAACTGCTTTATAAAAGGATGAAGAGCAGTCAAACTGTTTTATAAGAGGACGAAGAGCAGTCAAACTGATTTATAATCGGACGAAGAGCAGTCAAACTGTTGTATAGGAGGATGAAGCGCAGTCAAACTGCTTTATAATCGGACGAAGAGCAGTCAAACGGTTTTATAAGAGGATGAAGAGCAGTCAAATTGATTTATAAGAGGATGAAGAGCAGTCAAACTGCTTTATAAAAGGATGAAGAGCAGTCAAACTGTTTTATACGAGGATGTACAGCAGTCAGACTGTTTTACAAGAGGATGAAGAGCAGTCAACCTGTTTTACAAGAGGATGAAGAGCAGTCAAATTGATTTATAAGAGGATGAAGAGCAGTCAAACTGCTTTATAAAAGGATGAAGAGCAGTCAAACTGTTTTATACGAGGATGTACAGCAGTCAAACTGTTTTATAAGAGGATGAAGAGCAGTCAAACTGCTTTATAAAAGGATGAAGAGCAGTCAAACTGTTTTATACGAGGATGTACAGCAGTCAAACTGTTTTATAAGAGGATGAAGAGCAGTCAAACTGCTTTATAAAAGAATGAAGAGCAGTCAAACTGCTTTATAAAAGGATGAAGAGCAGTCAAACTGTTTTATAAGAGGACGAAGAGCAGTCAAACTGATTTATAATCGGACGAAGAGCAGTCAAACTGTTCTATAGGAGGATGAAGAGCAGTCAAACTGGTTTATAGGAGGATGAAGAGCAGTCAAACAGCTTTATAAGAGGATGAAGAGCAGTCAAACTGATTTAAAAGAGGATGAAGAGCAGTCAAACTGCTTTATAAAAGGATGAAGAGCAGTCAAACTGTTTTATACGAGGATGTAGAGCAGTCATACTGTTTTACAAGAGGGTGATGAGCAGTCAACCTGTTTTACAAGAGGATGAAGAGCAGTCAAACTGTTTTATAAGAGGAAGAAGAGCAGTCAAACTGCGTTATAAAAGGATGAAGAGCAGTCAAACTGTTTTATAAGAGGACGAAGAGCAGTCAAACTGATTTATAATCGGATGAAGAGCAGTCAAACTGATTTATAAGAGGATGAACAGCAGTCAAACTGCTTTATAAAAGGATGAAGAGCAGTCAAACTGTTTTATAAGAGGACGAAGAGCAGTCAAACTGATTTATAATCGGACGAAGAGCAGTCAAACTGTTGTATAGGAGGATGAAGCGCAGTCAAACTGCTTTATAATCGGACGAAGAGCAGTCAAACGGTTTTATAAGAGGATGAAGAGCAGTCAAATTGATTTATAAGAGGATGAAGAGCAGTCAAACTGCTTTATAAAAGGATGAAGAGCAGTCAAACTGTTTTATACGAGGATGTACAGCAGTCAGACTGTTTTACAAGAGGATGAAGAGCAGTCAACCTGTTTTACAAGAGGATGAAGAGCAGTCAAATTGATTTATAAGAGGATGAAGAGCAGTCAAACTGCTTTATAAAAGGATGAAGAGCAGTCAAACTGTTTTATACGAGGATGTACAGCAGTCAAACTGTTTTATAAGAGGATGAAGAGCAGTCAAACTGCTTTATAAAAGAATGAAGAGCAGTCAAACTGTTTTATAAGAGGACGAAGAGCAGTCAAACTGATTTATAATCGGATGAAGAGCAGTCAAACTGATTTATAAGAGGATGAAGAGCAGTCAAACTGCTTTATAAAAGGATGAAGAGCAGTCAAACTGTTTTATAAGAGGACGAAGAGCAGTCAAACTGATTTATAATCGGACGAAGAGCAGTCAAACTGTTCTATAGGAGGATGAAGAGCAGTCAAACTGGTTTATAGGAGGATGAAGAGCAGTCAAACAGCTTTATAAGAGGATGAAGAGCAGTCAAACTGATTTAAAAGAGGATGAAGAGCAGTCAAACTGCTTTATAAAAGGATGAAGAGCAGTCAAACTGTTTTATAAGAGGACGAAGAGCAGTCAAACTGATTTATAATCGGACGAAGAGCAGTCAAACTGTTCTATAGGAGGATGAAGCGCAGTCAAACTGGTTTATAGGAGGATGAAGAGCAGTCAAACTGCTTTATAAAAGGATGAAGAGCAGTCAAACTGATTTATAAGAGGACGAAGAGCAGTCAAACTGCTTTATAAAAGGATGAAGAGCAGTCAAACTGTTTTATAAGAGGACGAAGAGCAGTAAAACTGATTTATAATAGGACGAAGAACAGTCAAACTGATTTATTATCGGACGAAGAGCAGTCAAACAGTTTTATAAGACGATGAAGAGCAGTCAATCTGATTTATAAGAGGATGAAGAGCAGTCAAACTGCTTTATAAAAGGATGAAGAGCTGTCAAACTGTTTTATAAAAGGATGAAGAGCAGTCAAACTGTTTTATACAAGGATGTAGAGCAGTCAGACTGTTTTACAAGAGGATGAAGAGCAGTCAACCTGTTTTACAAGAGGATGAAGAGCAGTCAACCTGTTTTACAAGAGGATGAAGAGCAGTCAAACTGTTTTATAAGAGGAAGAAGAGCAGTCAAACTGCGTTATAAAAGGATGAAGAGCAGTCAAACTGTTTTATAAGAGGACGAAGAGCAGTCAAACTGATTTATAATCGGATGAAGAGCAGTCAAACTGATTTATAAGAGGATGAACAGCAGTCAAACTGCTTTATAAAAGGATGAAGAGCAGTCAAACTGTTTTATAAGAGGACGAAGAGCAGTCAAACTGATTTATAATCGGACGAAGAGCAGTCAAACTGTTGTATAGGAGGATGAAGCGCAGTCAAACTGCTTTATAATCGGACGAAGAGCAGTCAAACGGTTTTATAAGAGGATGAAGAGCAGTCAAATTGATTTATAAGAGCATGAAGAGCAGTCAAACTGCTTTATAAAAGGATGAAGAGCAGCCAAACTGTTTTATACGAGGATGTACAGCAGTCAGACTGTTTTACAAGAGGATGAAGAGCAGTCAACCTGTTTTACAAGAGGATGAAGAGCAGTCAAATTGATTTATAAGAGGATGAAGAGCAGTCAAACTGCTTTATAAAAGGATGAAGAGCAGTCAAACTGTTTTATACGAGGATGTACAGCAGTCAAACTGTTTTATAAGAGGATGAAGAGCAGTCAAACTGCTTTATAAAAGAATGAAGAGCAGTCAAACTGTTTTATAAGAGGACGAAGAGCAGTCAAGCTGATTTATAATCGGATGAAGAGCAGTCAAACTGATTTATAAGAGGATGAAGAGCAGTCAAACTGCTTTATAAAAGGATGAAGAGCAGTCAAACTGTTTTATAAGAGGACGAAGAGCAGTCAAACTGATTTATAATCGGACGAAGAGCAGTCAAACTGTTCTATAGGAGGATGAAGAGCAGTCAAACTGGTTTATAGGAGGATGAAGAGCAGTCAAACAGCTTTATAAGAGGATGAAGAGCAGTCAAACTGATTTAAAAGAGGATGAAGAGCAGTCAAACTGCTTTATAAAAGGATGAAGAGCAGTCAAACTGTTTTATAAGAGGACGAAGAGCAGTCAAACTGATTTATAATCGGACGAAGAGCAGTCAAACTGTTCTATAGGAGGATGAAGCGCAGTCAAACTGCTTTATAAAAGGATGAAGAGCAGTCAAACTGTTTTATAAGAGGACGAAGAGCAGTAAAACTGATTTATAATAGGACGAAGAGCAGTCAAACGGTTTTATAAGACGATGAAGAGCAGTCAATCTGATTTATAAGAGGATGAAGATCAGTCAAACTGCTTTATAAAAGGATGAAGAGCAGTCAAACTGTTTTATAAAAGGATGAAGAGCAGTCAAACTGTTTTATACAAGGATGTAGAGCAGTCAGACTGTTTTACAAGAGGATGAAGAGCAGTCAACCTGTTTTACAAGAGGATGAAGAGCAGTCAAACTGTTTTATAAGAGGATGAAGAGCAGTCAAACTGCTTTATAAAAGAATGAAGAGCAGTCAAACTGTTTTATAAGAGGACGAAGAGCAGTCAAACTGATTTATAAGAGGATGAAGAGCAGTCAAACTGATTTATAAGAGGATGAAGAGCAGTCAAACGGCTTTATAAAAGGATGAAGAGCAGTCAAACTGTTTTATAAGAGGACGAAGAGCAGTCGAACTGATTTATAAGAGGATGAAGAGCAGTCAAACTGCTTTATAAAAGGATGAAGAGTAGTCAAACTGTTTTATAAGAGGACAAAGAGCAGTCAAACTGATTTATAAGAGGATGAAGAGCAGTCAAACTGCGTTATAAAAGGATGAAGAGCAGTCAAACTGTTTTATAAGAGGACGAAGAGCAGTCAAACTGATTTATAATCGGATGAAGAGCAGTCAAACTGATTTATAATCGGACGAAGAGCAGTCAAACTGATTTATAATCGGACGAAGAGCAGTCAAACTGATTTATAAGAGGATGAAGAGCAGTCAAATTGATTTATAAGAGGATGAAGAGCAGTCAAACTGCTTTATAAAAGGATGAAGAGCAGTCAAACTGTTTTATACGAGGATGTACAGCAGTCAGACTGTTTTACAAGAGGATGAAGAGCAGTCAACCTGTTTTACAAGAGGATGAAGAGCAGTCAAATTGATTTATAAGAGGATGAAGAGCAGTCAAACTGCTTTATAAAAGGATGAAGAGCAGTCAAACTGTTTTATACGAGGATGTACAGCAGTCAAACTGTTTTATAAGAGGATGAAGAGCAGTCAAACTGCTTTATAAAAGAATGAAGAGCAGTCAAACTGTTTTATAAGAGGACGAAGAGCAGTCAAGCTGATTTATAATCGGATGAAGAGCAGTCAAACTGATTTATAAGAGGATGAAGAGCAGTCAAACTGCTTTATAAAAGGATGAAGAGCAGTCAAACTGTTTTATAAGAGGACGAAGAGCAGTCAAACTGATTTATAATCGGACGAAGAGCAGTCAAACTGTTCTATAGGAGGATGAAGAGCAGTCAAACTGGTTTATAGGAGGATGAAGAGCAGTCAAACAGCTTTATAAGAGGATGAAGAGCAGTCAAACTGATTTAAAAGAGGATGAAGAGCAGTCAAACTGCTTTATAAAAAGATGAAGAGCAGTCAAACTGTTTTATAAGAGGACGAAGAGCAGTCAAACTGATTTATAATCGGATGAAGAGCAGTCAAACTGATTTATAAGAGGATGAAGAGCAGTCAAACTGCTTTATAAAAGGATGAAGAGCAGTCAAACTGTTTTATAAGAGGACGAAGAGCAGTCAAACTGATTTATAATCGGACGAAGAGCAGTCAAACTGTTCTATAGGAGGATGAAGAGCAGTCAAACTGGTTTATAGGAGGATGAAGAGCAGTCAAACAGCTTTATAAGAGGATGAAGAGCAGTCAAACTGATTTAAAAGAGGATGAAGAGCAGTCAAACTGCTTTATAAAAGGATGAAGAGCAGTCAAACTGTTTTATAAGAGGACGAAGAGCAGTCAAACTGATTTATAATCGGACGAAGAGCAGTCAAACTGTTCTATAGGAGGATGAAGCGCAGTCAAACTGCTTTATAAAAGGATGAAGAGCAGTCAAACTGTTTTATAAGAGGACGAAGAGCAGTAAAACTGATTTATAATAGGACGAAGAACAGTCAAACTGATTTATTATCGGACGAAGAGCAGTCAAACGGTTTTATAAGACGATGAAGAGCAGTCAATCTGATTTATAAGAGGATGAAGAGCAGTCAAACTGCTTTATAAAAGGATGAAGAGCAGTCAAACTGTTTTATAAAAGGATGAAGAGCAGTCAAACTGTTTTATACAAGGATGTAGAGCAGTCAGACTGTTTTACAAGAGGATGAAGAGCAGTCAACCTGTTTTACAAGAGGATGAAGAGCAGTCAAACTGTTTTATAAGAGGATGAAGAGCAGTCAAACTGCTTTATAAAAGAATGAAGAGCAGTCAAACTGTTTTATAAGAGGACGAAGAGCAGTCAAACTGATTTATAAGAGGATGAAGAGCAGTCAAACTGATTTATAAGAGGATGAAGAGCAGTCAAACGGCTTTATAAAAGGATGAAGAGCAGTCAAACTGTTTTATAAGAGGACGAAGAGCAGTCGAACTGATTTATAAGAGGATGAAGAGCAGTCAAACTGCTTTATAAAAGGATGAAGAGTAGTCAAACTGTTTTATAAGAGGACAAAGAGCAGTCAAACTGATTTATAAGAGGATGAAGAGCAGTCAAACTGCGTTATAAAAGGATGAAGAGCAGTCAAACTGTTTTATAAGAGGACGAAGAGCAGTCAAACTGATTTATAATCGGATGAAGAGCAGTCAAACTGATTTATAATCGGACGAAGAGCAGTCAAACTGATTTATAATCGGACGAAGAGCAGTCAAACTGATTTATAAGAGGATGAAGAGCAGTCAAATTGATTTATAAGAGGATGAAGAGCAGTCAAACTGCTTTATAAAAGGATGAAGAGCAGTCAAACTGTTTTATACGAGGATGTACAGCAGTCAGACTGTTTTACAAGAGGATGAAGAGCAGTCAACCTGTTTTACAAGAGGATGAAGAGCAGTCAAATTGATTTATAAGAGGATGAAGAGCAGTCAAACTGCTTTATAAAAGGATGAAGAGCAGTCAAACTGTTTTATACGAGGATGTACAGCAGTCAAACTGTTTTATAAGAGGATGAAGAGCAGTCAAACTGCTTTATAAAAGAATGAAGAGCAGTCAAACTGTTTTATAAGAGGACGAAGAGCAGTCAAACTGATTTATAATTGGATGAAGAGCAGTCAAACTGATTTATAAGAGGATGAAGAGCAGTCAAACTGCTTTATAAAAGGATGAAGAGCAGTCAAACTGTTTTATAAGAGGACGAAGAGCAGTCAAACTGATTTATAATCGGACGAAGAGCAGTCAAACTGTTCTATAGGAGGATGAAGAGCAGTCAAACTGGTTTATAAGAGGATGAAGAGCAGTCAAACAGCTTTATAAGAGGATGAAGAGCAGTCAAACTGATTTAAAAGAGGATGAAGAGCAGTCAAACTGCTTTATAAAAGGATGAAGAGCAGTCAAACTGTTTTATAAGAGGACGAAGAGCAGTCAAACTGATTTATAATCGGACGAAGGGCAGTCAAACTGTTCTATAGGAGGATGAAGCGCAGTCAAACTGGTTTATAGGAGGATGAAGAGCAGTCAAACTGCTTTATAAAAGGATGAGGAGCAGTCAAACTGATTTATAAGAGGACGAAGAGCAGTCAAACTGATTTACAATCGGATGAAGAGCAGTCAAACTGATTTATAAAAGGATGAAGAGCAGTCAAACTGCTTTATAAAAGGATGAAGAGCAGTCAAACTGATTTATAATCGGACGAAGAGCAGTAAAACTGATTTATAATAGGACGAAGAACAGTCAAACTGATTTATTATCGGACGAAGAGCAGTCAAACGGTTTTATAAGACGATGAAGAGCAGTCAATCTGATTTATAAGAGGATGACGAGCAGTCAAACTGCTTTATAAAAGGATGAAGAGCAGTCAAACTGTTTTATAAAAGGATGAAGAGCAGTCAAACTGTTTTATACAAGGATGTAGAGCAGTCAGACTGTTTTACAAGAGGATGAAGAGCAGTCAACCTGTTTTACAAGAGGATGAAGAGCAGTCAACCTGTTTTACAAGAGGATGAAGAGCAGTCAAACTGTTTTATAAGAGGAAGAAGAGCAGTCAAACTGCGTTATAAAAGGATGAAGAGCAGTCAAACTGTTTTATAAGAGGACGAAGAGCAGTCAAACTGATTTATAATCGGATGAAGAGCAGTCAAACTGATTTATAAGAGAATGAACAGCAGTCAAACTGCTTTATAAAAGGATGAAGAGCAGTCAAACTGTTTTATAAGAGGACGAAGAGCAGTCAAACTGATTTATAATCGGACGAAGAGCAGTCAAACAGCTTTATAAGAGGATGAAGCGCAGTCAAACTGCTTTATAATCGGACGAAGAGCAGTCAAACGGTTTTATAAGAGGATGAAGAGCAGTCAAATTGATTTATAAGAGCATGAAGAGCAGTCAAACTGCTTTATAAAAGGATGAAGAGCAGTCAAACTGTTTTATACGAGGATGTACAGCAGTCAGACTGTTTTACAAGAGGATGAAGAGCAGTCAACCTGTTTTACAAGAGGATGAAGAGCAGTCAAATTGATTTATAAGAGGATGAAGAGCAGTCAAACTGCTTTATAAAAGGATGAAGAGCAGTCAAACTGTTTTATACGAGGATGTACAGCAGTCAAACTGTTTTATAAGAGGATGAAGAGCAGTCAAACTGCTTTATAAAAGAATGAAGAGCAGTCAAACTGTTTTATAAGAGGACGAAGAGCAGTCAAACTGATTTATAATCGGATGAAGAGCAGTCAAACTGATTTATAAGAGGATGAAGAGCAGTCAAACTGCTTTATAAAAGGATGAAGAGCAGTCAAACTGTTTTATAAGAGGACGAAGAGCAGTCAAACTGATTTATAATCGGACGAAGAGCAGTCAAACTGTTCTATAGGAGGATGAAGAGCAGTCAAACTGGTTTATAGGAGGATGAAGAGCAGTCAAACAGCTTTATAAGAGGATGAAGAGCAGTCGAACTGATTTAAAAGAGGATGAAGAGCAGTCAAACTGCTTTACAAAAGGATGAAGAGCAGTCAAACTGTTTTATAAGAGGACGAAGAGCAGTCAAACTGATTTATAATCGGACGAAGAGCAGTCAAACTGTTCTATAGGAGGATGAAGCGCAGTCAAACTGGTTTATAGGAGAATGAAGAGCAGTCAAACTGATTTATAAGAGGATGAAGAGCAGTCAAACTGATTTATAAGAGGACGAAGAGCAGTCAAACTGATTTATAATCGGATGAAGAGCAGTCAAACTGATTTATAAAAGGATGAAGAGCAGTCAAACTGCTTTATAAAAGGATGAAGAGCAGTCAAACTGTTTTATAAGAGGACGAAGAGCAGTAAAACTGATTTATAATAGGACGAAGAACAGTCAAACTGATTTATTATCGGACGAAGAGCAGTCAAACGGTTTTATAAGACGATGAAGAGCAGTCAATCTGATTTATAAGAGGATGACGAGCAGTCAAACTGCTTTATAAAAGGATGAAGAGCAGTCAAACTGTTTTATAAAAGGATGAAGAGCAGTCAAACTGTTTTATACAAGGATGTAGAGCAGTCAGACTGTTTTACAAGAGGATGAAGAGCAGTCAACCTGTTTTACAAGAGGATGAAGAGCAGTCAACCTGTTTTACAAGAGGATGAAGAGCAGTCAAACTGTTTTATAAGAGGAAGAAGAGCAGTCAAACTGCGTTATAAAAGGATGAAGAGCAGTCAAACTGTTTTATAAGAGGACGAAGAGCAGTCAAACTGATTTATAATCGGATGAAGAGCAGTCAAACTGATTTATAAGAGAATGAACAGCAGTCAAACTGCTTTATAAAAGGATGAAGAGCAGTCAAAATGTTTTATAAGAGGACGAAGAGCAGTCAAACTGATTTATAATCGGACGAAGAGCAGTCAAACAGCTTTATAAGAGGATGAAGCGCAGTCAAACTGCTTTATAATCGGACGAAGAGCAGTCAAACGGTTTTATAAGAGGATGAAGAGCAGTCAAATTGATTTATAAGAGCATGAAGAGCAGTCAAACTGCTTTATAAAAGGATGAAGAGCAGTCAAACTGTTTTATACGAGGATGTACAGCAGTCAGACTGTTTTACAAGAGGATGAAGAGCAGTCAACCTGTTTTACAAGAGGATGAAGAGCAGTCAAATTGATTTATAAGAGGATGAAGAGCAGTCAAACTGCTTTATAAAAGGATGAAGAGCAGTCAAACTGTTTTATACGAGGATGTACAGCAGTCAAACTGTTTTATAAGAGGATGAAGAGCAGTCAAACTGCTTTATAAAAGAATGAAGAGCAGTCAAACTGTTTTATAAGAGGACGAAGAGCAGTCAAACTGCTTTATAAAAGGATGAAGAGCAGTCAAACTGATTTATAAGAGGATGAAGAGCAGTCAAACTGCTTTATAAAAGGATGAAGAGCAGTCAAACTGTTTTATAAGAGGACGAAGAGCAGTCAAACTGATTTATAATCGGACGAAGAGCAGTCAAACTGTTCTATAGGAGGATGAAGAGCAGTCAAACTGGTTTATAAGAGGATGAAGAGCAGTCAAACAGCTTTATAAGAGGATGAAGAGCAGTCAAACTGATTTAAAAGAGGATGAAGAGCAGTCAAACTGCTTTATAAAAGGATGAAGAGCAGTCAAACTGTTTTATAAGAGGACGAAGAGCAGTCAAACTGATTTATAATCGGACGAAGGGCAGTCAAACTGTTCTATAGGAGGATGAAGCGCAGTCAAACTGGTTTATAGGAGGATGAAGAGCAGTCAAACTGCTTTATAAAAGGATGAGGAGCAGTCAAACTGATTTATAAGAGGACGAAGAGCAGTCAAACTGATTTACAATCGGATGAAGAGCAGTCAAACTGATTTATAAAAGGATGAAGAGCAGTCAAACTGCTTTATAAAAGGATGAAGAGCAGTCAAACTGATTTATAATCGGACGAAGAGCAGTAAAACTGATTTATAATAGGACGAAGAACAGTCAAACTGATTTATTATCGGACGAAGAGCAGTCAAACGGTTTTATAAGACGATGAAGAGCAGTCAATCTGATTTATAAGAGGATGACGAGCAGTCAAACTGCTTTATAAAAGGATGAAGAGCAGTCAAACTGTTTTATAAAAGGATGAAGAGCAGTCAAACTGTTTTATACAAGGATGTAGAGCAGTCAGACTGTTTTACAAGAGGATGAAGAGCAGTCAACCTGTTTTACAAGAGGATGAAGAGCAGTCAACCTGTTTTACAAGAGGATGAAGAGCAGTCAAACTGTTTTATAAGAGGAAGAAGAGAAGTCAAACTGCGTTATAAAAGGATGAAGAGCAGTCAAACTGTTTTATAAGAGGACGAAGAGCAGTCAAACTGATTTATAATCGGATGAAGAGCAGTCAAACTGATTTATAAGAGAATGAACAGCAGTCAAACTGCTTTATAAAAGGATGAAGAGCAGTCAAACTGTTTTATAAGAGGACGAAGAGCAGTCAAACTGATTTATAATCGGACGAAGAGCAGTCAAACAGCTTTATAAGAGGATGAAGCGCAGTCAAACTGCTTTATAATCGGACGAAGAGCAGTCAAACGGTTTTATAAGAGGATGAAGAGCAGTCAAATTGATTTATAAGAGCATGAAGAGCAGTCAAACTGCTTTATAAAAGGATGAAGAGCAGTCAAACTGTTTTATACGAGGATGTACAGCAGTCAGACTGTTTTACAAGAGGATGAAGAGCAGTCAACCTGTTTTACAAGAGGATGAAGAGCAGTCAAATTGATTTATAAGAGGATGAAGAGCAGTCAAACTGCTTTATAAAAGGATGAAGAGCAGTCAAACTGTTTTATACGAGGATGTACAGCAGTCAAACTGTTTTATAAGAGGATGAAGAGCAGTCAAACTGCTTTATAAAAGAATGAAGAGCAGTCAAACTGTTTTATAAGAGGACGAAGAGCAGTCAAACTGATTTATAATCGGATGAAGAGCAGTCAAACTGATTTATAAGAGGATGAAGAGCAGTCAAACTGCTTTATAAAAGGATGAAGAGCAGTCAAACTGTTTTATAAGAGGACGAAGAGCAGTCAAACTGATTTATAATCGGACGAAGAGCAGTCAAACTGTTCTATAGGAGGATGAAGAGCAGTCAAACTGGTTTATAGGAGGATGAAGAGCAGTCAAACAGCTTTATAAGAGGATGAAGAGCAGTCGAACTGATTTAAAAGAGGATGAAGAGCAGTCAAACTGCTTTACAAAAGGATGAAGAGCAGTCAAACTGTTTTATAAGAGGACGAAGAGCAGTCAAACTGATTTATAATCGGACGAAGAGCAGTCAAACTGTTCTATAGGAGGATGAAGCGCAGTCAAACTGGTTTATAGGAGGATGAAGAGCAGTCAAACTGATTTATAAGAGGATGAAGAGCAGTCAAACTGATTTATAAGAGGACGAAGAGCAGTCAAACTGATTTATAATCGGATGAAGAGCAGTCAAACTGATTTATAAAAGGATGAAGAGCAGTCAAACTGCTTTATAAAAGGATGAAGAGCAGTCAAACTGTTTTATAAGAGGACGAAGAGCAGTAAAACTGATTTATAATAGGACGAAGAACAGTCAAACTGATTTATTATCGGACGAAGAGCAGTCAAACGGTTTTATAAGACGATGAAGAGCAGTCAATCTGATTTATAAGAGGATGACGAGCAGTCAAACTGCTTTATAAAAGGATGAAGAGCAGTCAAACTGTTTTATAAAAGGATGAAGAGCAGTCAAACTGTTTTATACAAGGATGTAGAGCAGTCAGACTGTTTTACAAGAGGATGAAGAGCAGTCAACCTGTTTTACAAGAGGATGAAGAGCAGTCAACCTGTTTTACAAGAGGATGAAGAGCAGTCAAACTGTTTTATAAGAGGAAGAAGAGCAGTCAAACTGCGTTATAAAAGGATGAAGAGCAGTCAAACTGTTTTATAAGAGGACGAAGAGCAGTCAAACTGATTTATAATCGGATGAAGAGCAGTCAAACTGATTTATAAGAGAATGAACAGCAGTCAAACTGCTTTATAAAAGGATGAAGAGCAGTCAAACTGTTTTATAAGAGGACGAAGAGCAGTCAAACTGATTTATAATCGGACGAAGAGCAGTCAAACAGCTTTATAAGAGGATGAAGCGCAGTCAAACTGCTTTATAATCGGACGAAGAGCAGTCAAACGGTTTTATAAGAGGATGAAGAGCAGTCAAATTGATTTATAAGAGCATGAAGAGCAGTCAAACTGCTTTATAAAAGGATGAAGAGCAGTCAAACTGTTTTATACGAGGATGTACAGCAGTCAGACTGTTTTACAAGAGGATGAAGAGCAGTCAACCTGTTTTACAAGAGGATGAAGAGCAGTCAAATTGATTTATAAGAGGATGAAGAGCAGTCAAACTGCTTTATAAAAGGATGAAGAGCAGTCAAACTGTTTTATACGAGGATGTACAGCAGTCAAACTGTTTTATAAGAGGATGAAGAGCAGTCAAACTGCTTTATAAAAGAATGAAGAGCAGTCAAACTGTTTTATAAGAGGACGAAGAGCAGTCAAACTGATTTATAATCGGATGAAGAGCAGTCAAACTGATTTATAAGAGGATGAAGAGCAGTCAAACTGCTTTATAAAAGGATGAAGAGCAGTCAAACTGTTTTATAAGAGGACGAAGAGCAGTCAAACTGATTTATAATCGGACGAAGAGCAGTCAAACTGTTCTATAGGAGGATGAAGAGCAGTCAAACTGGTTTATAGGAGGATGAAGAGCAGTCAAACAGCTTTATAAGAGGATGAAGAGCAGTCGAACTGATTTAAAAGAGGATGAAGAGCAGTCAAACTGCTTTACAAAAGGATGAAGAGCAGTCAAACTGTTTTATAAGAGGACGAAGAGCAGTCAAACTGATTTATAATCGGACGAAGAGCAGTCAAACTGTTCTATAGGAGGATGAAGCGCAGTCAAACTGGTTTATAGGAGGATGAAGAGCAGTCAAACTGATTTATAAGAGGATGAAGAGCAGTCAAACTGATTTATAAGAGGACGAAGAGCAGTCAAACTGATTTATAATCGGATGAAGAGCAGTCAAACTGATTTATAAAAGGATGAAGAGCAGTCAAACTGCTTTATAAAAGGATGAAGAGCAGTCAAACTGTTTTATAAGAGGACGAAGAGCAGTAAAACTGATTTATAATAGGACGAAGAACAGTCAAACTGATTTATTATCGGACGAAGAGCAGTCAAACGGTTTTATAAGACGATGAAGAGCAGTCAATCTGATTTATAAGAGGATGAAGAGCAGTCAAACTGCTTTATAAAAGGATGAAGAGCAGTCAAACTGTTTTATAAAAGGATGAAGAGCAGTCAAACTGTTTTATACAAGGATGTAGAGCAGTCAGACTGTTTTACAAGAGGATGAAGAGCAGTCAAACGGCTTTATAAAAGGATGAAGAGCAGTCAAACTGTTTTATAAGAGGACGAAGAGCAGTCGAACTGATTTATAAGAGGATGAAGAGCAGTCAAACTGCTTTATAAAAGGACGAAGAGCAGTCAAACTGATTTATAAGAGGATGAAGAGCAGTCAAACTGTTTTATACAAGGATGAAGAGCAGTCAAACGGCTTTATAAAAGGATGAAGAGCAGTCAAACTGTTTTATAAGAGGACGAAGAGCAGTCGAACTGATTTATAAGAGGATGAAGAGCAGTCAAACTGCTTTATAAAAGGATGAAGAGTAGTCAAACTGTTTTATAAGAGGACAAAGAGCAGTCAAACTGATTTATAAGAGGATGAAGAGCACTCAAACTGCGTTATAAAAGGATGAAGAGCAGTCAAACTGTTTTATAAGAGGACGAAGAGCAGTCAAACTGATTTATAATCGGATGAAGAGCAGTCAAACTGATTTATAATCGGACGAAGAGCAGTCAAACTGATTTATAATCGGACGAAGAGCAGTCAAACTGATTTATAAACGGACGAAGAGCAGTCAAACTGTTTTATAAGAGGACGAAGAGCAGTCAAACTGATTTATAATCGGACGAAGATCAGTCAAACTGATTTATAAACGGACGAAGAGCAGTCAAACGGTTTTATAAAAGGATGAAGAGCAGTCAAACTGTTTTATACGAGGATGTAGAGCAGTCAGACTGTTTTACAAGAGGATGATGAGCAGTCCACCTGTTTTACAAGAGGATGAAGAGCAGTCAAACTGTTTTATAAGAGGATGAAGAGCAGTCAAACTGCGTTATAAAAGGATGAAGAGCAGTCAAACTGTTTTATAAGAGGACGAAGAGCAGTCAAACTGATTTATAATCGGATGAAGAGCAGTCAAACTGATTTATAAGAGGATGAAGAGCAGTCAAACTGCTTTATAAAAGGATGAAGAGCAGTCAAACTGTTTTATAAGAGGACGAAGAGCAGTCAAACTGATTTATAATCGGACGAAGAGCAGTCAAACTGTTCTATAGGAGGATGAAGCGCAGTCAAACTGGTCTATAGGAGGATGAAGAGCAGTCAAACTGCTTTATAAAAGGATGAAGAGCAGTCAAACTGATTTATAAGAGGATGAAGAGCAGTCAAACTGCTTTATAAAAGGATGAAGAGCAGTCAAACTGTTTTATAAGCGGACGAAGAGCAGTCAAACTGATTTATAATCGGACGAAGAGCAGTCAAACGGTTTTATAAGAGGATGATGAGCAGTCAAATTGATTTATAAGAGGATGAAGAGCAGTCAAAATGCTTTATAAAAGGATGAAGAGCAGTCAAACTGTTTTATACGAGGATATAGAGCAGTCAGACTGTTTTACAAGAGGATGAAGAGCAGTCAATCTGTTTTATAAGAGGATGAAGAGCAGTCAAACTGCTTTATAAAAGGATGAAGAGCAGTCAAACTGTTTTATACGAGGATGTAGAGCAGTCAGACTGTTTTACAAGAGGATGATGAGCAGTCAACCTGTTTTACAAGAGGATGAAGAGCAGTCAAACTGTTTTATAAGAGGATGAAGAGCAGTCAAACTGCTTTATAAAAGGATGAAGAGCAGTCAAACTGTTTTAGTAGAGGACGACGAGCAGTCAAACTGATTTATAATCGGATGAAGAGCAGTCAAACTGATTTATAATCGGATGAAGAGCAGTCAAACGGTTTTATAAAAGGATGAAGAGCAGTCAAACTGTTTTATACGAGGATGTAGAGCAGTCAGACTGTTTTACAAGAGGATGATGAGCAGTCAACCTGTTTTACAAGAGGATGAAGAGCAGTCAAACTGTTTTATAAGAGGATGAAGAGCAGTAAAACTGCGTTATAAAAGGATGAAGAGCAGTCAAACTGTTTTATAAGAGGACGAAGAGCAGTCAAACTGATTTATAATCGGATGAAGAGCAGTCAAACTGATTTATAAGAGGATGAAGCGCAGTCAAACTGGTTTATAGGAGGATGAAGAGCAGTCAATCTGTTTTATAAGAGGACGAAGAGCAGTCAAACTGATTTATAATCGGACGAAGAGCAGTCAAACTGTTCTATAGGAGGATGAAGCGCAGTCAAACTGGTTTATAGGAGGATGAAGAGCAGTCAAACTGCTTTATAAGAGGATGAAGAGCAGTCAAACTGATTTATAAGCGGACGAAGAGCAGTCAAACTGATTTATAATCGGACGAAGAGCAGTCAAACTGATTTATAAACGGACGAAGAGCAGTCAAACTGTTTTATACGAGGATGTAGAGCAGTCAGACTGTTTTACAAGAGGATGATGAGCAGTCAACCTGTTTTACAAGAGGATGAAGAGCAGTCAAACTGTTTTATAAGAGGATGAAGAGCAGTCAAACTGCGTTATAAAAGGATGAAGAGCAGTCAAACTGTTTTATGAGAGGACGAAGAGCAGTCAAACTGATTTATAATCGGATGAAGAGCAGTCAAACTGATTTATAATCGGACGAAGAGCAGTCAAACGGTTTTATAAGAGGATGATGAGCAGTCAAACTGGTTTATAGGAGGATGAAGAGCAGTCAAACTGCTTTATAAGAGGATGAAGAGCAGTCAAACTGATTTATAATCGGACGAAGAGCAGTCAAACGGTTTTATAAGAGGATGATGAGCAGTCAAACTGGTTTATAGGAGGATGAAGAGCAGTCAAACTGCTTTATAAGAGGATGAAGAGCAGTCAAACTGATTTATAAGCGGACGAAGAGCAGTCAAACTGATTTATATTCGGACGAAGAGCAGTCAAACTGATTTATAAATGGACGAAGAGCAGTCAAACGGTTTTATAAAAGGATGAAGAGCAGTCAAACTGTTTTATACGAGGACGAAGAGCAGTCAAACTGATTTATAAGAGGATGAAGAGCAGTCAAACTGCTTTATAAAAGGATGAAGAGCAGTCAAACTGTTTTATAAGAGGATGAAGAGCAGTCAAACTGATTTATAATCGGATGAAGAGCAGTCAAACTGATTTATAAGAGGATGAAGAGCAGTCAAACGGCTTTATAAAAGGATGAAGAGCAGTCAAACTGTTTTATAAGAGGACGAAGAGCAGTCAAACTGATTTATAAGAGGATGAAGAGCAGTCAAACTGCTTTATAAAAGGATGAAGAGTAGTCAAACTGTTTTATAAGAGGACAAAGAGCAGTCAAACTGATTTATAATCGGACGAAGAGCAGTCAAACTGTTCTATAGGAGGATGAAGCGCAGTCAAACTGGTTTATAGGAGGATGAAGAGCAGTCAAACTGCTTTATAAGAGGATGAAGAGCAGTCAAACTGATTTATAAGAGGATGAAGAGCAGTCAAACTGCTTTATAAAAGGATGAAGAGCAGTCAAACTGTTTTATAAGAGGATGTACAGCAGTCAAACTGATTTATAATCGGATGAAGAGCAGTCAAACTCATTTATAAGAGGAAGAAGAGCAGTCAAACTGCTTTATAAAAGGATGAAGAGCAGTCAAATTGATTTATAAGAGGATGAAGAGCAGTCAAACTGCTTTATAAAAGGATGAAGAGCAGTCAAACTGTTTTATACGAGGATATAGAGCAGTAAGACTGTTTTACCAGAGGATGAAGAGCAGTCAACCTGTTTTACAAGAGGATGAAGAGCAGTCAAACTGTTTTATAAGAGGATGAAGAGCAGTCAAACTGCTTTATAAAAGGATGAAGAGCAGTCAAACTGATTTATAATCGGATGAAGAGCAGTCAAACTGATTTATAATCGGACGAAGAGCAGTCAAACTGATTTATAATCGGACGAAGAGCAGTCAAACTGATTTATAAACGGACGAAGAGCAGTCAAACTGTTTTATAAGAGGACGAAGAGCAGTCAAACTGATTTATAATCGGACGAAGATCAGTCAAACTGATTTATAAACGGACGAAGAGCAGTCAAACGGTTTTATAAAAGGATGAAGAGCAGTCAAACTGTTTTATACGAGGATGTAGAGCAGTCAGACTGTTTTACAAGAGGATGATGAGCAGTCCACCTGTTTTACAAGAGGATGAAGAGCAGTCAAACTGTTTTATAAGAGGATGAAGAGCAGTCAAACTGCGTTATAAAAGGATGAAGAGCAGTCAAACTGTTTTATAAGAGGACGAAGAGCAGTCAAACTGATTTATAATCGGATGAAGAGCAGTCAAACTGATTTATAAGAGGATGAAGAGCAGTCAAACTGCTTTATAAAAGGATGAAGAGCAGTCAAACTGTTTTATAAGAGGACGAAGAGCAGTCAAACTGATTTATAATCGGACGAAGAGCAGTCAAACTGTTCTATAGGAGGATGAAGCGCAGTCAAACTGGTCTATAGGAGGATGAAGAGCAGTCAAACTGCTTTATAAAAGGATGAAGAGCAGTCAAACTGATTTATAAGAGGATGAAGAGCAGTCAAACTGCTTTATAAAAGGATGAAGAGCAGTCAAACTGTTTTATAAGCGGACGAAGAGCAGTCAAACTGATTTATAATCGGACGAAGAGCAGTCAAACGGTTTTATAAGAGGATGATGAGCAGTCAAATTGATTTATAAGAGGATGAAGAGCAGTCAAAATGCTTTATAAAAGGATGAAGAGCAGTCAAACTGTTTTATACGAGGATATAGAGCAGTCAGACTGTTTTACAAGAGGATGAAGAGCAGTCAATCTGTTTTATAAGAGGATGAAGAGCAGTCAAACTGCTTTATAAAAGGATGAAGAGCAGTCAAACTGTTTTATACGAGGATGTAGAGCAGTCAGACTGTTTTACAAGAGGATGATGAGCAGTCAACCTGTTTTACAAGAGGATGAAGAGCAGTCAAACTGTTTTATAAGAGGATGAAGAGCAGTCAAACTGCTTTATAAAAGGATGAAGAGCAGTCAAACTGTTTTAGTAGAGGACGACGAGCAGTCAAACTGATTTATAATCGGATGAAGAGCAGTCAAACTGATTTATAATCGGATGAAGAGCAGTCAAACGGTTTTATAAAAGGATGAAGAGCAGTCAAACTGTTTTATACGAGGATGTAGAGCAGTCAGACTGTTTTACAAGAGGATGATGAGCAGTCAACCTGTTTTACAAGAGGATGAAGAGCAGTCAAACTGTTTTATAAGAGGATGAAGAGCAGTAAAACTGCGTTATAAAAGGATGAAGAGCAGTCAAACTGTTTTATAAGAGGACGAAGAGCAGTCAAACTGATTTATAATCGGATGAAGAGCAGTCAAACTGATTTATAAGAGGATGAAGCGCAGTCAAACTGGTTTATAGGAGGATGAAGAGCAGTCAATCTGTTTTATAAGAGGACGAAGAGCAGTCAAACTGATTTATAATCGGACGAAGAGCAGTCAAACTGTTCTATAGGAGGATGAAGCGCAGTCAAACTGGTTTATAGGAGGATGAAGAGCAGTCAAACTGCTTTATAAGAGGATGAAGAGCAGTCAAACTGATTTATAAGCGGACGAAGAGCAGTCAAACTGATTTATAATCGGACGAAGAGCAGTCAAACTGATTTATAAACGGACGAAGAGCAGTCAAACTGTTTTATACGAGGATGTAGAGCAGTCAGACTGTTTTACAAGAGGATGATGAGCAGTCAACCTGTTTTACAAGAGGATGAAGAGCAGTCAAACTGTTTTATAAGAGGATGAAGAGCAGTCAAACTGCGTTATAAAAGGATGAAGAGCAGTCAAACTGTTTTATGAGAGGACGAAGAGCAGTCAAACGGTTTTATAAGAGGATGATGAGCAGTCAAACTGGTTTATAGGAGGATGAAGAGCAGTCAAACTGCTTTATAAGAGGATGAAGAGCAGTCAAACTGTTTTATAAGAGGATGAAGAGCAGTCAAACTGCGTTATAAAAGGATGAAGAGCAGTCAAACTGTTTTATGAGAGGACGAAGAGCAGTCAAACGGTTTTATAAGAGGATGATGAGCAGTCAAACTGGTTTATAGGAGGATGAAGAGCAGTCAAACTGCTTTATAAGAGGATGAAGAGCAGTCAAACTGATTTATAATCGGACGAAGAGCAGTCAAACGGTTTTATAAGAGGATGATGAGCAGTCAAACTGGTTTATAGGAGGATGAAGAGCAGTCAAACTGCTTTATAAGAGGATGAAGAGCAGTCAAACTGATTTATAAGCGGACGAAGAGCAGTCAAACTGATTTATATTCGGACGAAGAGCGGTCAAACTGATTTATAAATGGACGAAGAGCAGTCAAACGGTTTTATAAAAGGATGAAGAGCAGTCAAACTGTTTTATACGAGGACGAAGAGCAGTCAAACTGATTTATAAGAGGATGAAGAGCAGTCAAACTGCTTTATAAAAGGATGAAGAGCAGTCAAACTGTTTTATAAGAGGATGAAGAGCAGTCAAACTGATTTATAATCGGATGAAGAGCAGTCAAACTGATTTATAAGAGGATGAAGAGCAGTCAAACGGCTTTATAAAAGGATAAAGAGCAGTCAAACTGTTTTATAAGAGGACGAAGAGCAGTCAAACTGATTTATAAGAGGATGAAGAGCAGTCAAACTGCTTTATAAAAGGATGAAGAGTAGTCAAACTGTTTTATAAGAGGACAAAGAGCAGTCAAACTGATTTATAATCGGACGAAGAGCAGTCAAACTGTTCTATAGGAGGATGAAGCGCAGTCAAACTGGTTTATAGGAGGATGAAGAGCAGTCAAACTGCTTTATAAGAGGATGAAGAGCAGTCAAACTGATTTATAAGAGGATGAAGAGCAGTCAAACTGCTTTATAAAAGGATGAAGAGCAGTCAAACTGTTTTATAAGAGGATGTACAGCAGTCAAACTGATTTATAATCGGATGAAGAGCAGTCAAACTGATTTATAAGAGGAAGAAGAGCAGTCAAACTGCTTTATAAAAGGATGAAGAGCAGTCAAATTGATTTATAAGAGGATGAAGAGCAGTCAAACTGCTTTATAAAAGGATGAAGAGCAGTCAAACTGTTTTATACGAGGATATAGAGCAGTAAGACTGTTTTACCAGAGGATGAAGAGCAGTCAACCTGTTTTACAAGAGGATGAAGAGCAGTCAAACTGTTTTATAAGAGGATGAAGAGCAGTCAAACTGCTTTATAAAAGGATGAAGAGCAGTCAAACTGATTTATAATCGGATGAAGAGCAGTCAAACTGATTTATAAGAGGATGAAGAGCAGTCAAACTGCTTTATAAAAGGATGAAGAGCAGTCAAACTGTTTTATAAGAAGACGAAGAGCAGTCAAACTGATTTATAATCGAATGAAGAGCAGTCAAACTGATTTATAAGAGGATGAAGAGCAGTCAATCTGCATTATAAAAGGATGAAGAGCGGTCAAACTGTTTTATAAGAGGATGAAGAGCAGTCAAACTGATTTATAATCCGACGAAGAGCAGTCAAACTGTTCTATAGGAGGATGAAGCACAGTCAAACTGGTTTATAGGAGGATGAAGAGCAGTGAAACTGCTTTATAAGAGGATGAAGAGCAGTCAAACTGATTTATAAGCGGACGAAGAGCAGTCAAACTGATTTATAAGAGGACGAAGAGCAGTCAAACTGATTTATAAACGGACGAAGAGCAGTCAAACGGTTTTATAAAAGGATGAAGAGCAGTCAAACTGTTTTATACGAGGATGTAGAGCAGTCAAACTGCGTTATATAAGGATGAAGAGCAGTCAAACTGCGTTATAAAAGGATGAAGAGCAGTCAAACTGTTTTATAAGAGGACGAAGAGCAGTCAAACTGATTTATAATCGGACAAAGAGCAGTCAAACTGTTCTATAGGAGGATGAAGCGCAGTCAAACTGGTTTATAGGAGGATGAAGAGCAGTCAAACTGTTTTACAAGAGGATGATGAGCAGTCAACCTGTTTTACAAGAGGATGAAGAGCAGTCAAACTGTTTTATAAGAGGATGAAGAGCAGTCAAACTGCGTTATATAAGGATGAAGAGCAGTCAAACTGCGTTATAAAAGGATGAAGAGCAGTCAAACTGTTTTATAAGAGGACGAAGAGCAGTCAAACTGATTTATAATCGGACGAAGAGCAGTCAAACTGTTCTATAGGAGGATGAAGCGCAGTCAAACTGGTTTATAGGAGGATGAAGAGCAGTCAAACTGCTTTATAAGAGGATGAAGAGCAGTCAAACTGATTTATAATCGGACGAAGAGCGGTCAAACTGATTTATAAACGGACGAAGAGCAGTCAAAAGGTTTTATAAAAGGATGAAGAGCAGTCAAACTGTTTTATACAAGGATGTAGAGCAGTCAGACTGTTTTACAAGAGGATGATGAGCAGTCAACCTGTTTTACAAGAGGATGAAGAGCAGTCAAACTGTTTTATAAGAGGATGAAGAGCAGTCAAACTGCATTATAAAAGGATGAAGAGTAGTCTAACTGTTTTATAAGAGGACGAAGAGCAGTCAAACTGATTTATAATCGGATGAAGAGCAGTCAAACTGATTTATAAGAGGATGAAGAGCAGTCAAACTGTTTTATAAGAGGACGAAGAGCAGTCAAACTGATTTATAATCGGACGAAGAGCAGTCAAACTGTTCTATAGGAGGATGAAGCGCAGTCAAACTGGTCTATAGGAGGATGAAGAGCAGTCAAACTGCTTTATAAAAGGATGAAGAGCAATCAAACTGATTTATAAGAGGATGAAGAGCAGTCAAACTGCTTTATAAAAGGATGAAGAGCAGTCAAACTGTTTTATAAGCGGACGAAGAGCAGTCAAACTGATTTATAATCGGACGAAGAGCAGTCAAACGGTTTTATAAGAGGATGATGAGCAGTCAAATTGATTTATAAGAGGATGAAGAGCATTCAAAATGCTTTATAAAAGGATGAAGAGCAGTCAAACTGTTTTATACGAGGATATAGAGCAGTCAAACTGTTTTACAAGAGGATGAAGAGCAGTCAATCTGTTTTATAAGAGGATGAAGAGCAGTCAAACTGCTTTATAAAAGGATGAAGAGCAGTCAAACTGTTTTATACGAGGATGTAGAGCAGTCAGACTGTTTTACAAGAGGATGATGAGCAGTCAACCTGTTTTACAAGAGGATGAAGAGCAGTCAAACTGTTTTATAAGAGGATGAAGAGCAGTCAAACTGCTTTATAAAAGGATGAAGAGCAGTCAAACTGTTTTAGTAGAGGACGAAGAGCAGTCAAACTGATTTATAATCGGATGAAGAGCAGTCAAACTGATTTATAATCGGATGAAGAGCAGTCAAACGGTTTTATAAAAGGATGAAGAGCAGTCAAACTGTTTTATACGAGGATGTAGAGCAGTCAGACTGTTTTACAAGAGGATGATGAGCAGTCAACCTGTTTTACAAGAGGATGAAGAGCAGTCAAACTGTTTTATAAGAGGATGAAGAGCAGTAAAACTGCGTTATAAAAGCATGAAGAGCAGTCAAACTGTTTTAGAAGAGGACGAAGAGCAGTCAAACTGATTTATAATCGGATGAAGAGCAGTCAAACTGATTTATAAGAGGATGAAGCGCAGTCAAACTGGTTTATAGGAGGATGAAGAGCAGTCAATCTGTTTTATAAGAGGACGAAGAGCAGTCAAACTGATTTATAATCGGACGAAGAGCAGTCAAACTGTTCTATAGGAGGATGAAGCGCAGTCAAACTGGTTTATAGGAGGATGAAGAGCAGTCAAACTGCTTTATAAGAGGATGAAGAGCAGTCAAACTGATTTATAAGCGGACGAAGAGCAGTCAAACTGCTTTATAATCGGACGAAGAGCAGTCAAACTGATTTATAAACGGACGAAGAGCAGTCAAACTGTTTTATACGAGGATGTAGAGCAGTCAGACTGTTTTACAAGAGGATGATGAGCAGTCAACCTGTTTTACAAGAGGATGAAGAGCAGTCAAACTGTTTTATAAGAGGATGAAGAGCAGTCAAACTGCGTTATAAAAGGATGAAGAGCAGTCAAACTGTTTTATGAGAGGACGAAGAGCAGTCAAACTGATTTATAATCGGATGAAGAGCAGTCAAACTGATTTATAATCGGACGAAGAGCAGTCAAACGGTTTTATAAGAGGATGATGAGCAGTCAAACTGGTTTATAGGAGGATGAAGAGCAGTCAAACTGCTTTATAAGAGGATGAAGAGCAGTCAAACTGATTTATAATCGGACGAAGAGCAGTCAAACGGTTTTATAAGAGGATGATGAGCAGTCAAACTGGTTTATAGGAGGATGAAGAGCAGTCAAACTGCTTTATAAGAGGATGAAGAGCAGTCAAACTGATTTATAAGCGGACGAAGAGCAGTCAAACTGATTTATATTCGGACGAAGAGCAGTCAAACTGATTTATAAATGGACGAAGAGCAGTCAAACGGTTTTATAAAAGGATGAAGAGCAGTCAAACTGTTTTATACGAGGACGAAGAGCAGTCAAACTGATTTATAAGAGGATGAAGAGCAGTCAAACTGCTTTATAAAAGGATGAAGAGTAGTCAAACTGTTTTATAAGAGGACAAAGAGCAGTCAAACTGATTTATAATCGGACGAAGAGCAGTCAAACTGTTCTATAGGAGGATGAAGCGCAGTCAAACTGGTTTATAGGAGGATGAAGAGCAGTCAAACTGCTTTATAAGAGGATGAAGAGCAGTCAAACTGATTTATAAGAGGATGAAGAGCAGTCAAACTGCTTTATAAAAGGATGAAGAGCAGTCAAACTGTTTTATAAGAGGATGAAGAGCAGTCAAACTGATTTATAATCGGATGAAGAGCAGTCAAACTGATTTATAAGAGGATGAAGAGCAGTCAAACGGCTTTATAAAAGGATGAAGAGCAGTCAAACTGTTTTATAAGAGGACGAAGAGCAGTCAAACTGATTTATAAGAGGATGAAGAGCAGTCAAACTGCTTTATAAAAGGATGAAGAGTAGTCAAACTGTTTTATAAGAGGACAAAGAGCAGTCAAACTGATTTATAATCGGACGAAGAGCAGTCAAACTGTTCTATAGGAGGATGAAGCGCAGTCAAACTGGTTTATAGGAGGATGAAGAGCAGTCAAACTGCTTTATAAGAGGATGAAGAGCAGTCAAACTGATTTATAAGAGGATGAAGAGCAGTCAAACTGCTTTATAAAAGGATGAAGAGCAGTCAAACTGTTTTATAAGAGGATGAAGAGCAGTCAAACTGATTTATAATCGGATGAAGAGCAGTCAAACTGATTTATAAGAGGAAGAAGAGCAGTCAAACTGTTTTATAAGAGGATGAAGAGCAGTCAAACTGCTTTATAAAAGGATGAAGAGCAGTCAAACTGATTTATAATCGGATGAAGAGCAGTCAAACTGATTTATAAGAGGATGAAGAGCAGTCAAACTGCTTTATAAAAGGATGAAGAGCAGTCAAACTGTTTTATAAGAAGACGAAGAGCAGTCAAACTGATTTATAATCGAATGAAGAGCAGTCAAACTGATTTATAAGAGGATGAAGAGCAGTCAATCTGCATTATAAAAGGATGAAGAGCGGTCAAACTGTTTTATAAGAGGATGAAGAGCAGTCAAACTGATTTATAATCCGACGAAGAGCAGTCAAACTGTTCTATAGGAGGATGAAGCACAGTCAAACTGGTTTATAGGAGGATGAAGAGCAGTCAAACTGCTTTATAAGAGGATGAAGAGCAGTCAAACTGATTTATAAGCGGACGAAGAGCAGTCAAACTGATTTATAAGAGGACGAAGAGCAGTCAAACTGATTTATAAACGGACGAAGAGCAGTCAAACGGTTTTATAAAAGGATGAAGAGCAGTCAAACTGTTTTATACGAGGATGTAGAGCAGTCAAACTGTGTTATATAAGGATGAAGAGCAGTCAAACTGCGTTATAAAAGGATGAAGAGCAGTCAAACTGTTTTATAAGAGGACGAAGAGCAGTCAAACTGATTTATAATCGGACGAAGAGCAGTCAAACTGTTCTATAGGAGGATGAAGCGCAGTCAAACTGGTTTATAGGAGGATGAAGAGCAGTCAAACTGTTTTACAAGAGGATGATGAGCAGTCAACCTGTTTTACAAGAGGATGAAGAGCAGTCAAACTGTTTTATAAGAGGATGAAGAGCAGTCAAACTGCGTTATATAAGGATGAAGAGCAGTCAAACTGCGTTATAAAAGGATGAAGAGCAGTCAAACTGTTTTATAAGAGGACGAAGAGCAGTCAAACTGATTTATAATCGGACGAAGAGCAGTCAAACTGTTCTATAGGAGGATGAAGCGCAGTCAAACTGGTTTATAGGAGGATGAAGAGCAGTCAAACTGCTTTATAAGAGGATGAAGAGCAGTCAAACTGATTTATAATCGGACGAAGAGCGGTCAAACTGATTTATAAACGGACGAAGAGCAGTCAAAAGGTTTTATAAAAGGATGAAGAGCAGTCAAACTGTTTTATACAAGGATGTAGAGCAGTCAGACTGTTTTACAAGAGGATGATGAGCAGTCAACCTGTTTTACAAGAGGATGAAGAGCAGTCAAACTGTTTTATAAGAGGATGAAGAGCAGTCAAACTGCATTATAAAAGGATGAAGAGTAGTCTAACTGTTTTATAAGAGGACGAAGAGCAGTCAAACTGATTTATAATCGGATGAAGAGCAGTCAAACTGATTTATAAGAGGATGAAGAGCAGTCAAACTGCTTTATAAAAGGATGAAGAGCAGTCAAACTGTTTTATAAGAGGATGAAGAGCAGTCAAACTGATTTATAATCGGACGAAGAGCAGTCAAACTGTTCTATAGGAGGATGAAGCGCAGTCAAACTGGTCTATAGGAGGATGAAGAGCAGTCAAACTGCTTTATAAAATGATGAAGAGCAGTCAAACTGATTTATAAGAGGATGAAGAGCAGTCAAACTGCTTTATAAAAGGATGAAGAGCAGTCAAACTGTTTTATAAGAGGACGAAGAGCAGTCAAACTGATTTATAATCGGATGAAGAGCAGTCAAACTGATTTATAAGAGGATGAAGAGCAGTCAAACTGCTTTATAAAAGGATGAAGAGCAGTCAAACTGTTTTATAAGAGGACGAAGAGCAGTCAAACTGATTTATAATCGGACGAAGAGCAGTCAAACTGTTCTATAGGAGGATGAAGCGCAGTCAAACTGGTTTATAGGAGGATGAAGAGCAGTCAAACTGCTTTATAAGAGGATGAAGAGCAGTCAAACTGATTTATAAGCGGACGAAGAGCAGTCAAACTGATTTATATTCGGACGAAGAGCAGTCAAACTGATTTATAAACGGACGAAGAGCAGTCAAACGGTTTTATAAAAGGATGAAGAGCAGTCAAACTGTTTTATACGAGGATGTAGAGCAGTCAGACTGTTTTACAAGAGGATGATGAGCAGTCCACCTGTTTTACAAGAGGATGAAGAGCAGTCAAACTGTTTTATAAAAGGATGAAGAGCAGTCAAACTGCATTATAAAATGATGAAGAGCAGTCAAACTGTTTTATAAGAGGACGAAGAGCAGTCAAACTGATTTATAATCGGATGAAGAGCAGTCAAACTGTTTTATAAGAGGACGAAGAGCAGTCAAACTGATTTATAATCGGACGAAGAGCAGTCAAACTGTTCTATAGGAGGATGAAGCGCAGTCAAACTGGTCTATAGGAGGATGAAGAGCAGTCAAACTGCTTTATTAAAGGATGAAGAGCAGTCAAACTGATTTATAAGAGGATGAAGAGCAGTCAAACTGCTTTATAAAAGGATGAAGAGCAGTCAAACTGTTTTATACGAGGATGTAGAGCAGTCATACTGTTTTACAAGAGGGTGATGAGCAGTCAACCTGTTTTACAAGAGGATGAAGAGCAGTCAAACTGTTTTATAAGAGGATGAAGAGCAGTCAAACTGCGTTATAAAAGGATGAAGAGCAGTCAAACTGTTTTATAAGAGGACGAAGAGCAGTCAAACTGATTTATAATTGGATGAAGAGCAGTCAAACTGATTTATAAGAGGATGAAGAGCAGTCAAACTGCTTTATAAAAGGATGAAGAGCAGTCAAACTGTTTTATAAGAGGACGAAGAGCAGTCAAACTGATTTATAATCGGACGAAGAGCAGTCAAACTGTTCTATAGGAGGATGAAGCGCAGTCAAACTGGTTTATAGGAGGATGAAGAGCAGTCAAACTGCTTTATAAGAGGATGAAGAGCAGTCAAACTGATTTATAAACGGACGAAGAGCAGTCAAAAGGTTTTATAAAAGGATGAAGAGCAGTCAAACTGTTTTATACAAGGATGTAGAGCAGTCAGACTGTTTTACAAGAGGATGATGAGCAGGCAACCTGTTTTACAAGAGGATGAAGAGCAGTCAAACTGTTTTATAAGAGGATGAAGAGCAGTCAAACTGCATTATAAAAGGATGAAGAGTAGTCTAACTGTTTTATAAGAGGACGAAGAGCAGTCAAACTGATTTATAATCGGATGAAGAGCAGTCAAACTGTTTTATAAGAGGACGAAGAGCAGTCAAACTGATTTATAATCGGATGAAGAGCAGTCAAACTGATTTATAAGAGGATGAAGAGCAGTCAAACTGCTTTATAAAAGGATGAAGAGCAGTCAAACTGTTTTATAAGAGGACGAAGAGCAGTCAAACTGATTTATAATCGGACGAAGAGCAGTCAAACTGTTCTATAGGAGGATGAAGAGCAGTCAAACTGATTTATAAGCGGACGAAGAGCAGTCAAACTGATTTATATTCGGACGAAGAGCAGTCAAACTGATTTATAAACGGACGAAGAGCAGTCAAACGGTTTTATAAAAGGATGAAGAGCAGTCAAACTGTTTTATACGAGGATGTAGAGCAGTCAAACTGATTTATATTCGGACGAAGAGCAGTCAAACTGATTTATAAACGGACGAAGAGCAGTCAAACGGTTTTATAAAAGGATGAAGAGCAGTCAAACTGGTTTATAGGAGGATGAAGAGCAGTCAAACTGCTTTATAAGAGGATGAAGAGCAGTCAAACTGATTTATAAGCGGACGAAGAGCAGTCAAACTGATTTATATTCGGACGAAGAGCAGTCAAACTGATTTATAAACGGACGAAGAGCAGTCAAACGGTTTTATAAAAGGATGAAGAGCAGTCAAACTGTTTTATACGAGGATGTAGAGCAGTCAGACTGTTTTACAAGAGGATGATGAGCAGTCCACCTGTTTTACAAGAGGATGAAGAGCAGTCAAACTGTTTTATAAAAGGATGAAGAGCAGTCAAACTGCATTATAAAATGATGAAGAGCAGTCAAACTGTTTTATAAGAGGACGAGGAGCAGTCAAACTGATTTATAAGAGGATGAAGAGCAGTCAAACTGATTTATAAGAGGATGAAGAGCAGTCAAACTGCTTTATAAAAGGATGAAGAGCAGTCAAACTGTTTTATAAGAGGACGAAGAGCAGTCAAACTGATTTATAATCGGACGAAGAGCAGTCAAACTGTTCTATAGGAGGATGAAGCGCAGTCAAACTGGTCTATAGGAGGATGAAGAGCAGTCAAACTGCTTTATAAAAGGATGAAGAGCAGTCAAACTGATTTATAAGAGGATGAAGAGCAGTCAAACTGCTTTATAAAAGGATGAAGAGCAGTCAAACTGTTTTATACGAGGATGTAGAGCAGTCATACTGTTTTACAAGAGGGTGATGAGCAGTCAACCTGTTTTACAAGAGGATGAAGAGCAGTCAAACTGTTTTATAAGAGGATGAAGAGCAGTCAAACTGCGTTATAAAAGGATGAAGAGCAGTCAAACTGTTTTATAAGAGGACGAAGAGCAGTCAAACTGATTTATAATCGGATGAAGAGCAGTCAAACTGATTTATACGAGGATGAAGAGCAGTCAAACTGCTTTATAAAAGGATGAAGAGCAGTCAAACTGTTTTATAAGAGGACGAAGAGCAGTCAAACTGATTTATAATCGGACGAAGAGCAGTCAAACTGTTCTATAGGAGGATGAAGCGCAGTCAAACTGGTTTATAGGAGGATGAAGAGCAGTCAAACTGCTTTACAAGAGGATGAAGAGCAGTCAAACTGATTTATAAACGGACGAAGAGCAGTCAAAAGGTTTTATAAAAGGATGAAGAGCAGTCAAACTGTTTTATACAAGGATGTAGAGCAGTCAGACTGTTTTACAAGAGGATGATGAGCAGACAACCTGTTTTACAAGAGGATGAAGAGCAGTCAAACTGTTTTATAAGAGGATGAAGAGCAGTCAAACTGCATTATAAAAGGATGAAGAGTAGTCTAACTGTTTTATAAGAGGACGAAGAGCAGTCAAACTGATTTATAATCGGATGAAGAGCAGTCAAACTGATTTATAAGAGGATGAAGAGCAGTCAAACTGCTTTATAAAAGGATGAAGAGCAGTCAAACTGTTTTATAAGAGGACGAAGAGCAGTCAAACTGATTTATAATCGGACGAAGAGCAGTCAAACTGTTCTATAGGAGGATGAAGCGCAGTCAAACTGGTCTATAGGAGGATGAAGAGCAGTCAAACTGCTTTATAAAAGGATGAAGAGCAGTCAAACTGATTTATAAGAGGATGAAGAGCAGTCAAACTGCTTTATAAAAGGATGAAGAGCAGTCAAACTGTTTTATAAGAGGACGAAGAGCAGTCAAACTGATTTATAATCGGATGAAGAGCAGTCAAACTGATTTATAAGAGGATGAAGAGCAGTCAAACTGCTTTATAAAAGGATGAAGAGCAGTCAAACTGTTTTATAAGAGGACGAAGAGCAGTCAAACTGATTTATAATCGGACGAAGAGCAGTCAAACTGTTCTATAGGAGGATGAAGCGCAGTCAAACTGGTTTATAGGAGGATGAAGAGCAGTCAAACTGCTTTATAAGAGGATGAAGAGCAGTCAAACTGATTTATAAGCGGACGAAGAGCAGTCAAACTGATTTATATTCGGACGAAGAGCAGTCAAACTGATTTATAAACGGACGAAGAGCAGTCAAACGGTTTTATAAAAGGATGAAGAGCAGTCAAACTGTTTTATACGAGGATGTAGAGCAGTCAGACTGTTTTACAAGAGGATGATGAGCAGTCCACCTGTTTTACAAGAGGATGAAGAGCAGTCAAACTGTTTTATAAAAGGATGAAGAGCAGTCAAACTGCATTGTAAAATGATGAAGAGCAGTCAAACTGTTTTATAAGAGGACGAAGAGCAGTCAAACTGATTTATAATCGGATGAAGAGCAGTCAAACTGATTTATAAGAGGATGAAGAGCAGTCAAACTGCTTTATAAAAGGATGAAGAGCAGTCAAACTGTTTTATAAGAGGACGAAGAGCAGTCAAACTGATTTATAATCAGACGAAGAGCAGTCAAACTGTTCTATAGGAGGATGAAGCGCAGTCAAACTGGTCTATAGGAGGATGAAGAGCAGTCAAACTGCTTTATAAAAGGATGAAGAGCAGTCAAACTGATTTATAAGAGGATGAAGAGCAGTCAAACTGCTTTATAAAAGGATGAAGAGCAGTCAAACTGTTTTATACGAGGATGTAGAGCAGTCATACTGTTTTACAAGAGGGTGATGAGCAGTCAAACTGTTTTACAAGAGGATGAAGAGCAGTCAAACTGTTTTATAAGAGGATGAAGAGCAGTCAAACTGCGTTATAAAAGGATGAAGAGCAGTCAAACTGTTTTATAAGAGGACGAAGAGCAGTCAAACTGATTTATAATCGGATGAAGAGCAGTCAAACTGATTTATAAGAGGATGAAGAGCAGTCAAACTGCTTTATAAAAGGATGAAGAGCAGTCAAACTGTTTTATAAGAGGACGAAGAGCAGTCAAACTGATTTATAATCGGACGAAGAGCAGTCAAACTGTTCTATAGGAGGATGAAGCGCAGTCAAACTGGTTTATAGGAGGATGAAGAGCAGTCAAACTGCTTTATAAGAGGATGAAGAGCAGTCAAACTGATTTATAAACGGACGAAGAGCAGTCAAAAGGTTTTATAAAAGGATGAAGAGCAGTCAAACTGTTTTATACAAGGATGTAGAGCAGTCAGACTGTTTTACAAGAGGATGATGAGCAGGCAACCTGTTTTACAAGAGGATGAAGAGCAGTCAAACTGTTTTATAAGAGGATGAAGAGCAGTCAAACTGCATTATAAAAGGATGAAGAGTAGTCTAACTGTTTTATAAGAGGATGAAGAGCAGTCAAACTGCTTTATAAAAGGATGAAGAGCAGTCAAACTGTTTTATAAGAGGACGAAGAGCAGTCAAACTGATTTATAATCGGACGAAGAGCAGTCAAACTGTTCTATAGGAGGATGAAGCGCAGTCAAACTGATTTATAATCGGACGAAGAGCAGTCAAACTGTTCTATAGGAGGATGAAGCGCAGTCAAACTGGTCTATAGGAGGATGAAGAGCAGTCAAACTGCTTTATAAAAGGATGAAGAGCAGTCAAACTGATTTATAAGAGGATGAAGAGCAGTCAAACTGCTTTATAAAAGGATGAAGAGCAGTCAAACTGTTTTATACGAGGATGTAGAGCAGTCATACTGTTTTACAAGAGGGTGATGAGCAGTCAACCTGTTTTACAAGAGGATGAAGAGCAGTCAAACTGTTTTATAAGAGGATGATGAGCAGTCAAACTGCGTTATAAAAGGATGAAGAGCAGTCAAACTGTTTTATAAGAGGACGAAGAGCAGTCAAACTGATTTATAATCGGATGAAGAGCAGTCAAACTGATTTATAAGAGGATGAAGAGCAGTCAAACTGCTTTATAAAAGGATGAAGAGCAGTCAAACTGTTTTATAAGAGGACGAAGAGCAGTCAAACTGATTTATAATCGGACGAAGAGCAGTCAAACTGTTCTATAGGAGGATGAAGCGCAGTCAAACTGGTTTATAGTAGGATGAAGAGCAGTCAAACTGATTTATAAGAGGATGAAGAGCAGTCAAACTGCTTTATAAAAGGATGAAGAGCAGTCAAACTGTTTTATACGAGGATGATGAGCAGTCATACTGTTTTACAAGAGGGTGATGAGCAGTCAACCTGTTTTACAAAAGGATGAAGAGCAGGCAACCTGTTTTACAAGAGGATGAAGAGCAGTCAAACTGTTTTATAAGAGGATGAAGAGCAGTCAAACTGCATTATAAAAGGATGAAGAGTAGTCTAACTGTTTTATAAGAGGATGAAGAGCAGTCAAACTGCTTTATAAAAGGATGAAGAGCAGTCAAACTGTTTTATAAGAGGACGAAGAGCAGTCAAACTGATTTATAATCGGACGAAGAGCAGTCAAACTGTTCTATAGGAGAATGGAGCGCAGTCAAACTGATTTATAATCGGACGAAGAGCAGTCAAACTGTTCTATAGGAGGATGAAGCGCAGTCAAACTGGTCTATAGGAGGATGAAGAGCAGTCAAACTGCTTTATAAAAGGATGAAGAGCAGTCAAACTGATTTATAAGAGGATGAAGAGCAGTCAAACTGCTTTATAAAAGGATGAAGAGCAGTCAAACTGTTTTATAAGAGGACGAAGAGCAGTCAAACTGTTTTATAAGAGGACGAAGAGCAGTCAAACTGCGTTATAAAAGGATGAAGAGCAGTCAAACTGTTTTATAAGAGGACGAAGAGCAGTCAAACTGATTTATAATCGGACGAAGAGCAGTCAAACTGTTCTATAGGAGGATGAAGCGCAGTCAAACTAGTCTATAGGAGGATGAAGAGCAGTCAAACTGCTTTATAAAAGGATGAAGAGCAGTCAAACTGATTTATAAGAGGATGAAGAGCAGTCAAACTGCTTTATAAAAGGATGAAGAGCAGTCAAACTGTTTTATACGAGGATGTAGAGCAATCATACTGTTTTACAAGAGGGTGATGAGCAGTCAACCTGTTTTACAAGAGGATGAAGAGCAGTCAAACTGTTTTATAAGAGGATGAAGAGCAGTCAAACTGCGTTATAAAAGGATGAAGAGCAGTCAAACTGTTTTATAAGAGGACGGAGAGCAGTCAAACTGCTTTATAAAAGGATGAAGAGCAGTCAAACTGTTTTATACGAGGATGTAGAGCAGTCATTCTGTTTTACAAGAGGGTGATGAGCAGTCAACCTGTTTTACAAGAGGATGAAGAGCAGTCAAACTGTTTTATAAGAGGATGATGAGCAGTCAAACTGCGTTATAAAAGGATGAAGAGCAGTCAAACTGTTTTATAAGAGGACGAAGAGCAGTCAAACTGATTTATAATCGGATGAAGAGCAGTCAAACTGATTTATAAGAGGATGAAGAGCAGTCAAACTGCTTTATAAAAGGATGAAGAGCAGTCAAACTGTTTTAAAAGAGGACGAAGAGCAATCAAACTGATTTATAATCGGACGAAGAGCAGTCAAACTGTTCTATAGGAGGATGAAGCGCAGTCAAACTGGTTTATAGAAGGATGAAGAGCAGTCAAACTGATTTATAAGAGGATGAAGAGCAGTCAAACTGCTTTATAAAAGGACGAAGAGCAGTCAAACTGCTTTATAAAAGGATGAAGAGCAGTCAAACTGTTTTATACGAGGATGTAGAGCAGTCATACTGTTTTACAAGAGGGTGATGAGCAGTCAAACTGTTTTACAAGAGGATGAAGAGCAGTCAAACTGTTTTATAAGAGGATGAAGAGCAGTCAAACTGCGTTATAAAAGGATGAAGAGCAGTCAAACTGTTTTATAAGAGGACGAAGAGCAGTCAAACTGATTTATAATCGGATGAAGAGCAGTCAAACTGATTTATAAGAGGATGAAGAGCAGTCAAACTGCTTTATAAAAGGATGAAGAGCAGTCAAACTGTTTTATAAGAGGACGAAGAGCAGTCAAACTGATTTATAATCGGACGAAGAGCAGTCAAACTGTTCTATAGGAGGATGAAGCGCAGTCAAACTGGTTTATAGGAGGATGAAGAGCAGTCAAACTGCTTTATAAGAGGATGAAGAGCAGTCAAACTGATTTATAAACGGACGAAGAGCAGTCAAAAGGTTTTATAAAAGGATGAAGAGCAGTCAAACTCTTTTATACAAGGATGTAGAGCAGTCAGACTGTTTTACAAGAGGATGATGAGCAGGCAACCTGTTTTACAAGAGGATGAAGAGCAGTCAAACTGTTTTATAAGAGGATGAAGAGCAGTCAAACTGCATTATAAAAGGATGAAGAGTAGTCTAACTGTTTTATAAGAGGATGAAGAGCAGTCAAACTGCTTTATAAAAGGATGAAGAGCAGTCAAACTGTTTTATAAGAGGACGAAGAGCAGTCAAACTGATTTATAATCGGACGAAGAGCAGTCAAACTGTTCTATAGGAGGATGAAGCGCAGTCAAACTGATTTATAATCGGACGAAGAGCAGTCAAACTGTTCTATAGGAGGATGAAGCGCAGTCAAACTGGTCTATAGGAGGATGAAGAGCAGTCAAACTGCTTTATAAAAGGATGAAGAGCAGTCAAACTGATTTATAAGAGGATGAAGAGCAGTCAAACTGCTTTATAAAAGGATGAAGAGCAGTCAAACTGTTTTATAAGAGGACGAAGAGCAGTCAAACTGTTTTATAAGAGGATGAAGAGCAGTCAAACTGCGTTATAAAAGGATGAAGAGCAGTCAAACTGTTTTATAAGAGGACGAAGAGCAGTCAAACTGATTTATAATCGGACGAAGGGCAGTCAAACTGTTCTATAGGAGGATGAAGCGCAGTCAAACTGGTCTATAGGAGGATGAAGAGCAGTCAAACTGCTTTATAAAAGGATGAAGAGCAGTCAAACTGATTTATAAGAGGATGAAGAGCAGTCAAACTGCTTTATAAAAGGATGAAGAGCAGTCAAACTGTTTTATACGAGGATGTAGAGCAGTCATACTGTTTTACAAGAGGGTGATGAGCAGTCAACCTGTTTTACAAAAGGATGAAGAGCAGGCAACCTGTTTTACAAGAGGATGAAGAGCAGTCAAACTGTTTTATAAGAGGATGAAGAGCAGTCAAACTGCATTATAAAAGGATGAAGAGTAGTCTAACTGTTTTATAAGAGGATGAAGAGCAGTCAAACTGCTTTATAAAAGGATGAAGAGCAGTCAAACTGTTTTATAAGAGGACGAAGAGCAGTCAAACTGATTTATAATCGGACGAAGAGCAGTCAAACTGTTCTATAGGAGAATGGAGCGCAGTCAAACTGATTTATAATCGGACGAAGAGCAGTCAAACTGTTCTATAGGAGGATGAAGCGCAGTCAAACTGGTCTATAGGAGGATGAAGAGCAGTCAAACTGCTTTATAAAAGGATGAAGAGCAGTCAAACTGATTTATAAGAGGATGAAGAGCAGTCAAACTGCTTTATAAAAGGATGAAGAGCAGTCAAACTGTTTTATAAGAGGACGAAGAGCAGTCAAACTGTTTTATAAGAGGACGAAGAGCTGTCAAACTGCGTTATAAAAGGATGAAGAGCAGTCAAACTGTTTTATAAGAGGACGAAGAGCAGTCAAACTGATTTATAATCGGACGAAGAGCAGTCAAACTGTTCTATAGGAGGATGAAGCGCAGTCAAACTAGTCTATAGGAGGATGAAGAGCAGTCAAACTGCTTTATAAAAGGATGAAGAGCAGTCAAACTGATTTATAAGAGGATGAAGAGCAGTCAAACTGCTTTATAAAAGGATGAAGAGCAGTCAAACTGTTTTATACGAGGATGTAGAGCAATCATACTGTTTTACAAGAGGGTGATGAGCAGTCAACCTGTTTTACAAGAGGATGAAGAGCAGTCAAACTGTTTTATAAGAGGATGAAGAGCAGTCAAACTGCGTTATAAAAGGATGAAGAGCAGTCAAACTGTTTTATAAGAGGACGAAAAGCAGTCAAACTGCTTTATAAAAGGATGAAGAGCAGTCAAACTGTTTTATACGAGGATGTAGAGCAGTCATTCTGTTTTACAAGAGGGTGATGAGCAGTCAACCTGTTTTACAAGAGGATGAAGAGCAGTCAAACTGTTTTATAAGAGGATGATGAGCAGTCAAACTGCGTTATAAAAGGATGAAGAGCAGTCAAACTGTTTTATAAGAGGACGAAGAGCAGTCAAACTGATTTATAATCGGATGAAGAGCAGTCAAACTGATTTATAAGAGGATGAAGAGCAGTCAAACTGCTTTATAAAAGGATGAAGAGCAGTCAAACTGTTTTAAAAGAGGACGAAGAGCAATCAAACTGATTTATAATCGGACGAAGAGCAGTCAAACTGTTCTATAGGAGGATGAAGCGCAGTCAAACTGGTTTATAGTAGGATGAAGAGCAGTCAAACTGATTTATAAGAGGATGAAGAGCAGTCAAACTGCTTTATAAAAGGACGAAGAGCAGTCAAACTGCTTTATAAAAGGATGAAGAGCAGTCAAACTGTTTTATACGAGGATGTAGAGCAGTCATACTGTTTTACAAGAGGGTGATGAGCAGTCAAACTGTTTTACAAGAGGATGAAGAGCAGTCAAACTGTTTTATAAGAGGATGAAGAGCAGTCAAACTGCGTTATAAAAGGATGAAGAGCAGTCAAACTGTTTTATAAGAGGACGAAGAGCAGTCAAACTGATTTATAATCGGATGAAGAGCAGTCAAACTGATTTATAAGAGGATGAAGAGCAGTCAAACTGCTTTATAAAAGGATGAAGAGCAGTCAAACTGTTTTATAAGAGGACGAAGAGCAGTCAAACTGATTTATAATCGGACGAAGAGCAGTCAAACTGTTCTATAGGAGGATGAAGCGCAGTCAAACTGGTTTATAGGAGGATGAAGAGCAGTCAAACTGCTTTATAAGAGGATGAACAGCAGTCAAACTGATTTATAAACGGACGAAGAGCAGTCAAAAGGTTTTATAAAAGGATGAAGAGCAGTCAAACTCTTTTATACAAGGATGTAGAGCAGTCAGACTGTTTTACAAGAGGATGATGAGCAGGCAACCTGTTTTACAAGAGGATGAAGAGCAGTCAAACTGTTTTATAAGAGGATGAAGAGCAGTCAAACTGCATTATAAAAGGATGAAGAGTAGTCTAACTGTTTTATAAGAGGATGAAGAGCAGTCAAACTGCTTTATAAAAGGATGAAGAGCAGTCAAACTGTTTTATAAGAGGACGAAGAGCAGTCAAACTGATTTATAATCGGACGAAGAGCAGTCAAACTGTTCTATAGGAGGATGAAGCGCAGTCAAACTGATTTATAATCGGACGAAGAGCAGTCAAACTGTTCTATAGGAGGATGAAGCGCAGTCAAACTGGTCTATAGGAGGATGAAGAGCAGTCAAACTGCTTTATAAAAGGATGAAGAGCAGTCAAACTGATTTATAAGAGGATGAAGAGCAGTCAAACTGCTTTATAAAAGGATGAAGAGCAGTCAAACTGTTTTATAAGAGGACGAAGAGCAGTCAAACTGTTTTATAAGAGGATGAAGAGCAGTCAAACTGCGTTATAAAAGGATGAAGAGCAGTCAAACTGATTTATAAGAGGACGAAGAGCAGTCAAACTGATTTATAATCGGACGAAGGGCAGTCAAACTGTTCTATAGGAGGATGAAGCGCAGTCAAACTGGTCTATAGGAGGATGAAGAGCAGTCAAACTGCTTTATAAAAGGATGAAGAGCAGTCAAACTGATTTATAAGAGGATGAAGAGCAGTCAAACTGCTTTATAAAAGGATGAAGAGCAGTCAAACTGTTTTATACGAGGATGTAGAGCAGTCATACTGTTTTACAAGAGGGTGATGAGCAGTCAACCTGTTTTACAAGAGGATGAAGAGCAGTCAAACTGTTTTATAAGAGGATGATGAGCAGTCAAACTGCGTTATAAAAGGATGAAGAGCAGTCAAACTGTTTTATAAGAGGACGAAGAGCAGTCAAACTGATTTATAATCGGATGAAGAGCAGTCAAACTGATTTATAAGAGGATGAAGAGCAGTCAAACTGCTTTATAAAAGGATGAAGAGCAGTCAAACTGTTTTATAAGAGGACGAAGAGCAGTCAAACTGATTTATAATCGGACGAAGAGCAGTCAAACTGTTCTATAGGAGGATGAAGCGCAGTCAAACTGGTTTATAGTAGGATGAAGAGCAGTCAAACTGATTTATAAGAGGATGAAGAGCAGTCAAACTGCTTTATAAAAGGATGAAGAGCAGTCAAACTGTTTTATACGAGGATGTAGAGCAGTCATACTGTTTTACAAGAGGGTGATGAGCAGTCAACCTGTTTTACAAAAGGATGAAGAGCAGGCAACCTGTTTTACAAGAGGATGAAGAGCAGTCAAACTGTTTTATAAGAGGATGAAGAGCAGTCAAACTGCATTATAAAAGGATGAAGAGTAGTCTAACTGTTTTATAAGAGGATGAAGAGCAGTCAAACTGCTTTATAAAAGGATGAAGAGCAGTCAAACTGTTTTATAAGAGGACGAAGAGCAGTCAAACTGATTTATAATCGGACGAAGAGCAGTCAAACTGTTCTATAGGAGGATGGAGCGCAGTCAAACTGATTTATAATCGGACGAAGAGCAGTCAAACTGTTCTATAGGAGGATGAAGCGCAGTCAAACTGGTCTATAGGAGGATGAAGAGCAGTCAAACTGCTTTATAAAAGGATGAAGAGCAGTCAAACTGTTTTATAAGAGGACGAAGAGCAGTCAAACTGTTTTATAAGAGGACGAAGAGCAGTCAAACTGCGTTATAAAAGGATGAAGAGCAGTCAAACTGTTTTATAAGAGGACGAAGAGCAGTCAAACTGATTTATAATCGGACGAAGAGCAGTCAAACTGTTCTATAGGAGGATGAAGCGCAGTCAAACTAGTCTATAGGAGGATGAAGAGCAGTCAAACTGCTTTATAAAAGGATGAAGAGCAGTCAAACTGATTTATAAGAGGATGAAGAGCAGTCAAACTGCTTTATAAAAGGATGAAGAGCAGTCAAACTGTTTTATACGAGGATGTAGAGCAATCATACTGTTTTACAAGAGGGTGATGAGCAGTCAACCTGTTTTACAAGAGGATGAAGAGCAGTCAAACTGTTTTATAAGAGGATGAAGAGCAGTCAAACTGCGTTATAAAAGGATGAAGAGCAGTCAAACTGTTTTATAAGAGGACGAAGAGCAGTCAAACTGCTTTATAAAAGGATGAAGAGCAGTCAAACTGTTTTATACGAGGATGTAGAGCAGTCATACTGTTTTACAAGAGGGTGATGAGCAGTCAACCTGTTTTACAAGAGGATGAAGAGTAGTCAAACTGTTTTATAAGAGGATGATGAGCAGTCAAACTGCGTTATAAAAGGATGAAGAGCAGTCAAACTGTTTTATAAGAGGACGAAGAGCAGTCAAACTGATTTATAATCGGATGAAGAGCAGTCAAACTGATTTATAAGAGGATGAAGAGCAGTCAAACTGCTTTATAAAAGGATGAAGAGCAGTCAAACTGTTTTAAAAGAGGACGAAGAGCAATCAAACTGATTTATAATCGGACGAAGAGCAGTCAAACTGTTCTATAGGAGGATGAAGCGCAGTCAAACTGGTTTATAGTAGGATGAAGAGCAGTCAAACTGATTTATAAGAGGATGAAGAGCAGTCAAACTGCTTTATAAAAGGATGAAGAGCAGTCAAACTGTTTTACAAGAGGGTGATGAGCAGTCAACCTGTTTTACAAAAGGATGAAGAGCAGGCAACCTGTTTTACAAGAGGATGAAGAGCAGTCAAACTGTTTTATAAGAGGATGAAGAGCAGTCAAACTGCATTATAAAAGAATGAAGAGTAGTCTAACTGCTTTATATGAGGATGAAGAGCAGTCAAACTGCTTTATAAAAGGATGAAGAGCAGTCAAACTGTTTTATAAGAGGACGAAGAGCAGTCAAACTGATTTATAATCGGACGAAGAGCAGTCAAACTGTTCTATAGGAGGATGAAGCGCAGTCAAACTGATTTATAATCGGACGAAGAGCAGTCAAACTGTTCTATAGGAGGATGAAGCACAGTCAAACTGGTCTATAGGAGGATGAAGAGCAGTCAAACTGCTTTATAAAAGGATGAAGAGCAGTCAAACTGATTTATAAGAGGATGAAGAGCAGTCAAATTGCTTTATAAAAGGATGAAGAGCAGTCAAACTGTTTTATAAGAGGACGAAGAGCAGTCAAACTGTTTTATAAGAGGATGAAGAGCAGTCAAACTGCGTTATAAAAGGATGAAGAGCAGTCAAACTGTTTTATAAGAGGACGAAGAGCAGTCAAACTGATTTATAATCGGACGAAGAGCAGTCAAACTGTTCTATAGGAGGATGAAGCGCAGTCAAACTGGTCTATAGGAGGATGAAGAGCAGTCAAACTGCTTTATAAAAGGATGAAGAGCAGTCAAACTGATTTATAAGAGGATGAAGAGCAGTCAAACTGCTTTATAAAACGATGAAGAGCAGTCAAACTGTTTTATACGAGGATGTAGAGCAATCATACTGTTTTACAAGAGGGTGATGAGCAGTCAACCTGTTTTACAAGAGGATGAAGAGCAGTCAAACTGTTTTATAAGGGGATGAAGAGCAGTCAAACTGCGTTATAAAAGGATGAAGAGCAGTCAAACTGTTTTATAAGAGGACGAAGAGCAGTCAAACTGATTTATAATCGGATGAAGAGCAGTCAAACTGATTTATAAGAGGATGAAGAGCAGTCAAACTGCTTTATAAAAGGATGAAGAGCAGTCAAACTGTTTTATAAGAGGACGAAGAGCAGTCAAACTGATTTATAATCGGACGAAGAGCAGTCAAACTGTTCTATAGGAGGATGAAGCGCAGTCAAACTGGTTTATAGGAGGATGAAGAGCAGTCAAACTGCTTTATAAGAGGATGAAGAGCAGTCAAACTGATTTATAAGCGCACGAAGAGCAGTCAAACTGATTTATAATCGGACGAAGAGCAGTCAAACTGATTTATAAACGGACGAAGAGCAGTCAAAAGGTTTTATAAAAGGATGAAGAGCAGTCAAACTGTTTTATACAAGGATGTAGAGCAGTCAGACTGTTTTACAAGAGGATGATGAGCAGTCAACCTGTTTTACAAGAGGATGAAGAGCAGTCAAACTGTTTTATAAGAGGATGAAGAGCAGTCAAACTGCATTATAAAAGGATGAAGAGTAGTCTAACTGTTTTATAAGAGGACGAACAGCAGTCAAACTGATTTATAATCGGATGAAGAGCAGTCAAACTGATTTATAAGAGGATGAAGAGCAGTCAAACTGCTTTATAAAAGGATGAAGAGCAGTCAAACTGTTTTATAAGAGGACGAAGAGCAGTCAAACTGATTTATAATCGGACGAAGAGCAGTCAAACTGTTCTATAGGAGGATTAAGCGCAGTCAAACTGGTCTATAGGAGGATGAAGAGCAGTCAAACTGCTTTATAAAAGGATGAAGACCAGTCAAACTGATTTATAAGAGGATGAAGAGCAGTCAAACTGCTTTATAAAAGGATGAAGAGCAGTCAAACTGTTTTATAAGAGGACCAAGAGCAGTCAAACTGATTTATAATCGGATGAAGAGCAGTCAAACTGATTTATAAGAGGATGAAGAGCAGTCAAACTGCTTTATAAAAGGATGAAGAGCAGTCAAACTGTTTTATAAGAGGACGAAGAGCAGTCAAACTGATTTGTAATCGGACGAAGAGCAGTCAAACTGTTCTATAGGAGGATGAAGCGCAGTCAAACTGGTTTATAGGAGGATGAAGAGCAGTCAAACCGCTTTATAAGAGGATGAAGAGCAGTCAAACTGATTTATAAGCGGACGAAGAGCAGTCAAACTGATTTATATTCGGACGAAGAGCAGTCAAACTGATTTATAAACGGACGAAGAGCAGTCAAACGGTTTTATAAAAGGATGAAGAGCAGTCAAACTGTTTTATACGAGGATGTAGAGCAGTCAGACTGTTTTACAATAGGATGATGAGCAGTCCACCTGTTTTACAAGAGGATGAAGAGCAGTCAAACTGTTTTATAAGAGGATGAAGAGCAGTCAAACTGCGTTATAAAAGGATGAAGAGCAGTCAAATTTTTTTATAAGAGGACGAAGAGCAGTCAAACTGATTTATAATCGGATGAAGAGCAGTCAAACTGATTTATAAGAGGATGAAGAGCAGTCAAACTGCTTTATAAAAGGATGAAGAGCAGTCAAACTGTTTTATAAGAGGACGAAGAGCAGTCAAACTGATTTATAATCGGACGAAGAGCAGTCAAACTGTTCTATAGGAGGATGAAGCGCAGTCAAACTGGTCTATAGGAGGATGAAGAGCAGTCAAACTGCTTTATAAAAGGATGAAGAGCAGTCAAACTGATTTATAAGGGGATGAAGAGCAGTCAAGTCAAACTGCTTTATAAAAGGATGAAGAGCAGTCAAACTGTTTTATAAGCGGACGAAGAGCAGTCAAACTGATTTATAATCGGACGAAGAGCAGTCAAACTGATTTATAATCGGACGAAGAGCAGTCAAACTGATTTATAAGAGGATGAAGAGCAGTCAAACTGCTTTATAAAAGGATGAAGAGTAGTCAAACTGTTTTATAAGAGGACAAAGAGCAGTCAAACTGATTTATAATCGGACGAAGAGCAGTCAAACTGTTCTATAGGAGGATGAAGCGCAGTCAAACTGGTTTATAGGAGGATGAAGAGCAGTCAAACTGCTTTATAAGAGGATGAAGAGAAGTCAAACTGATTTATAAGAAGATGAAGAGCAGTCAAACTGCTTTATAAAAGGATGAACAGCAGTCAAACTGTTTTATAAGAGGATGAAGAGCAGTCAAACTGATTTATAATCGGATGAAGAGCAGTCAAACTGATTTATAAGAGGATGAAGAGCAGTCAAACTGCTTTATAAAAGGATGAAGAGCAGTCAAATTGATTTATAAGAGGATGAAGAGCAGTCAAACTGCTTTAAAAAAGGATGAAGAGCAGTCAAACTGTTTTATACGAGGATATAGAGCAGTCAGACTGTTTTACAAGAGGATGAAGAGCAGTCAACCTGTTTTACAAGAGGATGAAGAGCAGTCAAACTGTTTTATAAGAGGATGAAGCGCAGTCAAACTGGTTTATAGGAGGATGAAGAGCAGTCAAACTGCTTTATAAGAGGATGAAGAGAAGTCAAACTGATTTATAAGAGGATGAAGAGCAGTCAAACTGCTTTATAAAAGGATGAAGAGCAGTCAAACTGATTTATAATCGGATGAAGAGCAGTCAAACTGATTTATAAGAGGATGACGAGCAGTCAAACTGCTTTATAAAAGGATGAAGAGCAGTCAATCTGTTTTATAAGAGGTCGAAGAGCAGTCAAACTGATTTATAATCGGAAGAAGAGCAGTCAAACTGTTCTATAGGAGGATGAAGAGCAGTCAAACTGCTTTATAAAAGAATGAAGAGCAGTCAAACTGTTTTATAAGAGGACGAAGAGCAGTCAAACTGATTTATAATCGGATGAAGAGCAGTCAAACTGATTTATAAGAGGATGAAGAGCAGTCAAACTGCTTTATAAAAGGATGAAGAGCAGTCAAATTGATTTATAAGAGGATGAAGAGCAGTCAAACTGATTTAAAAGAGGATGAAGAGCAGTCAAACGGTTTTATAAAAGGATGAAGAGCAGTCAAACTGTTTTATACAAGGATGTAGAGCAGTCAGACTGTTTTACAAGAGGATGATGAGCAGTCAACCTGTTTTACAAGAGGATGAAGAGCAGTCAAACTGTTTTATAAGAGGATGAAGAGCAGTCAAACTGCATTATAAAAGGATGAAGAGTAGTCTAACTGTTTTATAAGAGGACGAACAGCAGTCAAACTGATTTATAATCGGATGAAGAGCAGTCAAACTGATTTATAAGAGGATGAAGAGCAGTCAAACTGCTTTATAAAAGGATGAAGAGCAGTCAAACTGTTTTATAAGAGGACGAAGAGCAGTCAAACTGATTTATAATCGGACGAAGAGCAGTCAAACTGTTCTATAGGAGGATTAAGCGCAGTCAAACTGGTCTATAGGAGGATGAAGAGCAGTCAAACTGCTTTATAAAAGGATGAAGACCAGTCAAACTGATTTATAAGAGGATGAAGAGCAGTCAAACTGCTTTATAAAAGGATGAAGAGCAGTCAAACTGTTTTATAAGAGGACCAAGAGCAGTCAAACTGATTTATAATCGGATGAAGAGCAGTCAAACTGATTTATAAGAGGATGAAGAGCAGTCAAACTGCTTTATAAAAGGATGAAGAGCAGTCAAACTGTTTTATAAGAGGACGAAGAGCAGTCAAACTGATTTGTAATCGGACGAAGAGCAGTCAAACTGTTCTATAGGAGGATGAAGCGCAGTCAAACTGGTTTATAGGAGGATGAAGAGCAGTCAAACCGCTTTATAAGAGGATGAAGAGCAGTCAAACTGATTTATAAGCGGACGAAGAGCAGTCAAACTGATTTATATTCGGACGAAGAGCAGTCAAACTGATTTATAAACGGACGAAGAGCAGTCAAACGGTTTTATAAAAGGATGAAGAGCAGTCAAACTGTTTTATACGAGGATGTAGAGCAGTCAGACTGTTTTACAATAGGATGATGAGCAGTCCACCTGTTTTACAAGAGGATGAAGAGCAGTCAAACTGTTTTATAAGAGGATGAAGAGCAGTCAAACTGCGTTATAAAAGGATGAAGAGCAGTCAAATTTTTTTATAAGAGGACGAAGAGCAGTCAAACTGATTTATAATCGGATGAAGAGCAGTCAAACTGATTTATAAGAGGATGAAGAGCAGTCAAACTGCTTTATAAAAGGATGAAGAGCAGTCAAACTGTTTTATAAGAGGACGAAGAGCAGTCAAACTGATTTATAATCGGACGAAGAGCAGTCAAACTGTTCTATAGGAGGATGAAGCGCAGTCAAACTGGTCTATAGGAGGATGAAGAGCAGTCAAACTGCTTTATAAAAGGATGAAGAGCAGTCAAACTGATTTATAAGGGGATGAAGAGCAGTCAAGTCAAACTGCTTTATAAAAGGATGAAGAGCAGTCAAACTGTTTTATAAGCGGACGAAGAGCAGTCAAACTGATTTATAATCGGACGAAGAGCAGTCAAACTGATTTATAATCGGACGAAGAGCAGTCAAACTGATTTATAAGAGGATGAAGAGCAGTCAAACTGCTTTATAAAAGGATGAAGAGTAGTCAAACTGTTTTATAAGAGGACAAAGAGCAGTCAAACTGATTTATAATCGGACGAAGAGCAGTCAAACTGTTCTATAGGAGGATGAAGCGCAGTCAAACTGGTTTATAGGAGGATGAAGAGCAGTCAAACTGCTTTATAAGAGGATGAAGAGAAGTCAAACTGATTTATAAGAAGATGAAGAGCAGTCAAACTGCTTTATAAAAGGATGAACAGCAGTCAAACTGTTTTATAAGAGGATGAAGAGCAGTCAAACTGATTTATAATCGGATGAAGAGCAGTCAAACTGATTTATAAGAGGATGAAGAGCAGTCAAACTGCTTTATAAAAGGATGAAGAGCAGTCAAATTGATTTATAAGAGGATGAAGAGCAGTCAAACTGCTTTAAAAAAGGATGAAGAGCAGTCAAACTGTTTTATACGAGGATATAGAGCAGTCAGACTGTTTTACAAGAGGATGAAGAGCAGTCAACCTGTTTTACAAGAGGATGAAGAGCAGTCAAACTGTTTTATAAGAGGATGAAGCGCAGTCAAACTGGTTTATAGGAGGATGAAGAGCAGTCAAACTGCTTTATAAGAGGATGAAGAGAAGTCAAACTGATTTATAAGAGGATGAAGAGCAGTCAAACTGCTTTATAAAAGGATGAAGAGCAGTCAAACTGATTTATAATCGGATGAAGAGCAGTCAAACTGATTTATAAGAGGATGACGAGCAGTCAAACTGCTTTATAAAAGGATGAAGAGCAGTCAATCTGTTTTATAAGAGGTCGAAGAGCAGTCAAACTGATTTATAATCGGAAGAAGAGCAGTCAAACTGTTCTATAGGAGGATGAAGAGCAGTCAAACTGCTTTATAAAAGAATGAAGAGCAGTCAAACTGTTTTATAAGAGGACGAAGAGCAGTCAAACTGATTTATAATCGGATGAAGAGCAGTCAAACTGATTTATAAGAGGATGAAGAGCAGTCAAACTGCTTTATAAAAGGATGAAGAGCAGTCAAATTGATTTATAAGAGGATGAAGAGCAGTCAAACTGATTTAAAAGAGGATGAAGAGCAGTCAAACGGTTTTATAAAAGGATGAAGAGCAGTCAAACTGTTTTATAAGAGGACGAAGAGCAGTCAAACTGATTTATAATCGGACGAAGAGCAGTCAAACTGTTCTATAGGAGGATGAAGCGCAGTCAAACTGGTTTATAGGAGGATGAAGAGCAGTCAAACTGCTTTATAAAAGTACGAAGAGCAGTCAAACTGATTTATAATCGGATGAAGAGCAGTCAAACTGATTTATAAGAGGATGAAGAGCAGTCAAACTGTTTTATAAGAGGACGAAGAGCAGTAAAACTGATTTATAATCGGACGAAGAGCATTCAAACTGATTCATTATCGGACGAAGGGCAGTCAAACGGTTTTATAAGACGATGAAGAGCAGTCAAACTGATTTATAAAAGGATGAAGAGCAGTCAAACTTCTTTATAAAAGGATGAAGAGCAGTCAAACTGTTTTATAATTGGACGAAGAGCAGTCAAACTGATTTATAATCGGACGAAGAGCAGTCAAACGGTTTTATAAAAGTATGAAGAGCAGTCAAACTGTTTTATAAGAAGACGAAGAGCAGTCAAACTGATTTATAATCGAATGAAGAGCAGTCAAACTGATTTATAAGAGGATGAAGAGCAGTCAATCTGCGTTATAAAAGGATGAAGAGCAGTCAAACTGTTTTATAAGAGGATGAAGAGCAGTCAAACTGATTTATAAGAGGATGAAGAGCAGTCAATCTGTGTTATAAAAGGATGAAGAGCAGTCAAACTGTTTTATAAGAGGATGAAGAGCAGTCAAACTTCTTTATAAAAGGATGAAGAGCAGTCAAACTGTTTTATAATTGGACGAAGAGCAGTCAAACTGATTTATAATCGGACGAAGAGCAGTCAAACGGTTTTATAAAAGTATGAAGAGCAGTCAAACTGTTTTATAAGAAGACGAAGAGCAGTCAAACTGATTTATAATCGAATGAAGAGCAGTCAAACTGATTTATAAGAGGATGAAGAGCAGTCAATCTGCGTTATAAAAGGATGAAGAGCAGTCAAACTGTTTTATAAGAGGATGAAGAGCAGTCAAACTGATTTATAAGAGGATGAAGAGCAGTCAATCTGTGTTATAAAAGGATGAAGAGCAGTCAAACTGTTTTATAAGAGGATGAAGAGCAGTCAAACTGATTTATAAGAGGATGAAGAGCAGTCAAACTGCTTTATAAGAGGACGAAGAGCAGTCAAACTGATTTATAATCGGACGAAGAGCAGTCAAACTGTTCTATAGGAGGATGAAGCGCAGTCAAACTGCTTTATAAGAGGATGAAGAGCAGTCAAACTGATTTATAAGAGGATGAAGAGCAGTCAAACTGCTTTATAAAAGGATGAAGAGCAGTCAAACTGTTTTATAAGCGGACGAAGAGCAGTCAAACTGATTTATAATCGGACGAAGAGCAGTTAAACTGATTTATAATCGGACGAAGAGCAGTCTAACGGTTTTATAAGAAGATGAAGGGCAGTCAAATTGATTTATAAGAGGATGAAGAGCAGTCAAACTGCTTTATAAAAGGATGAAGAGCAGTCAAACTGTTTTATACGAGGATGTAGAGCAGTCAGACTGTTTTACAAGAGGATGAAGAGCAGTCAACCTGTTTTACAAGAGGATGTAGAGCAGTCAGACTGTTTTACAAGAGGATGAAGAGCAGTCAAACTGTTTTATAAGAGGATGAAGAGCAGTCAAACTGCTTTATAAAAGGATGAAGAGCAGTCAAACTGCGTTATAAAAGGATGAAGAGCAGTCAAACTGTTTTATAAGAGGACGAAGAGCAGTCAAACTGATTTATAATCGGATGAAGAGCAGTCAAACTGATTTATAAGAGGATGAAGAGCAGTCAAACTGCTTTATAAAAGGATGAAGAGCAGTCAAACTGTTTTATAAGAGGACGAAGAGCAGTCAAACTGATTTATAATCGGACGAAGCGCAGTCAAACTGTTCTATAGGAGGATGAAGCGCAGTCAAACTGGTTTATAGGAGGATGAAGAGCAGTCAAACTGCTTTATAAGAGGATGAAGAGCAGTCAAACTGATTTATAAGCGCACGAAGAGCAGTCAAACTGATTTATAATCGGACGAAGAGCAGTCAAACTGATTTATAAACGGACGAAGAGCAGTCAAAAGGTTTTATAAAAGGATGAAGAGCAGTCAAACTGTTTTATACAAGGATGTAGAGCAGTCAGACTGTTTTACAAGAGGATGATGAGCAGTCAACCTGTTTTACAAGAGGATGAAGAGCAGTCAAACTGTTTTATAAGAGGATGAAGAGCAGTCAAACTGCATTATAAAAGGATGAAGAGTAGTCTAACTGTTTTATAAGAGGACGAACAGCAGTCAAACTGATTTATAATCGGATGAAGAGCAGTCAAACTGATTTATAAGAGGATGAAGAGCAGTCAAACTGCTTTATAAAAGGATGAAGAGCAGTCAAACTGTTTTATAAGAGGACGAAGAGCAGTCAAACTGATTTATAATCGGACGAAGAGCAGTCAAACTGTTCTATAGGAGGATTAAGCGCAGTCAAACTGGTCTATAGGAGGATGAAGAGCAGTCAAACTGCTTTATAAAAGGATGAAGAGCAGTCAAACTGATTTATAAGAGGATGAAGAGCAGTCAAACTGCTTTATAAAAGGATGAAGAGCAGTCAAACTGTTTTATAAGAGGACCAAGAGCAGTCAAACTGATTTATAATCGGATGAAGAGCAGTCAAACTGATTTATAAGAGGATGAAGAGCAGTCAAACTGCTTTATAAAAGGATGAAGAGCAGTCAAACTGTTTTATAAGAGGACGAAGAGCAGTCAAACTGATTTATAATCGGACGAAGAGCAGTCAAACTGTTCTATAGGAGGATGAAGCGCAGTCAAACTGGTTTATAGGAGGATGAAGAGCAGTCAAACCGCTTTATAAGAGGATGAAGAGCAGTCAAACTGATTTATAAGCGGACGAAGAGCAGTCAAACTGATTTATATTCGGACGAAGAGCAGTCAAACTGATTTATAAACGGACGAAGAGCAGTCAAACGGTTTTATAAAAGGATGAAGAGCAGTCAAACTGTTTTATACGAGGATGTAGAGCAGTCAGACTGTTTTACAATAGGATGATGAGCAGTCCACCTGTTTTACAAGAGGATGAAGAGCAGTCAAACTGTTTTATAAGAGGATGAAGAGCAGTCAAACTGCGTTATAAAAGGATGAAGAGCAGTCAAACTGTTTTATAAGAGGACGAAGAGCAGTCAAACTGATTTATAATCGGACGAAGAGCAGTCAAACTGATTTATAAGAGGATGAAGAGCAGTCAAACTGCTTTATAAAAGGATGAAGAGCAGTCAAACTGTTTTATAAGAGGACGAAGAGCAGTCAAACTGATTTATAATCGGACGAAGAGCAGTCAAACTGTTCTATAGGAGGATGAAGCGCAGTCAAACTGGTCTATAGGAGGATGAAGAGCAGTCAAACTGCTTTATAAAAGGATGAAGAGCAGTCAAACTGATTTATAAGAGGATGAAGAGCAGTCAAACTGCTTTATAAAAGGATGAAGAGCAGTCAAACTGTTTTATAAGCGGACGAAGAGCAGTCAAACTGATTTATAATCGGACGAAGAGCAGTCAAACTGATTTATAATCGGACGAAGAGCAGTCAAACTGATTTATAAGAGGATGAAGAGCAGTCAAACTGCTTTATAAAAGGATGAAGAGTAGTCAAACTGTTTTATAAGAGGACAAAGAGCAGTCAAACTGATTTATAATCGAACGAAGAGCAGTCAAACTGTTCTATAGGAGGATGAAGCGCAGTCAAACTGGTTTATAGGAGGATGAAGAGCAGTCAAACTGCTTTATAAGAGGATGAAGAGAAGTCAAACTGATTTATAAGAAGATGAAGAGCAGTCAAACTGCTTTATAAAAGGATGAACAGCAGTCAAACTGTTTTATAAGAGGATGAAGAGCAGTCAAACTGATTTATAATCGGATGAAGAGCAGTCAAACTGATTTATAAGAGGATGAAGAGCAGTCAAACTGCTTTATAAAAGGATGAAGAGCAGTCAAATTGATTTATAAGAGGATGAAGAGCAGTCAAACTGCTTTAAAAAGGATGAAGAGCAGTCAAACTGTTTTATACGAGGATATAGAGCAGTCAGACTGTTTTACAAGAGGATGAAGAGCAGTCAACCTGTTTTACAAGAGGATGAAGAGCAGTCAAACTGTTTTATAAGAGGATGAAGCGCAGTCAAACTGGTTTATAGGAGGATGAAGAGCAGTCAAACTGCTTTATAAGAGGATGAAGAGAAGTCAAACTGATTTATAAGAGGATGAAGAGCAGTCAAACTGCTTTATAAAAGGATGAAGAGCAGTCAAACTGATTTATAATCGGATGAAGAGCAGTCAAACTGATTTATAAGAGGATGACGAGCAGTCAAACTGCTTTATAAAAGGATGAAGAGCAGTCAATCTGTTTTATAAGAGGTCGAAGAGCAGTCAAACTGATTTATAATCGGAAGAAGAGCAGTCAAACTGTTCTATAGGAGGATGAAGAGCAGTCAAACTGCTTTATAAAAGAATGAAGAGCAGTCAAACTGTTTTATAAGAGGACGAAGAGCAGTCAAACTGATTTATAATCGGATGAAGAGCAGTCAAACTGATTTATAAGAGGATGAAGAGCAGTCAAACTGCTTTATAAAAGGATGAAGAGCAGTCAAATTGATTTATAAGAGGATGAAGAGCAGTCAAACTGATTTAAAAGAGGATGAAGAGCAGTCAAACGGTTTTATAAAAGGATGAAGAGCAGTCAAACTGTTTTATAAGAGGACGAAGAGCAGTCAAACTGATTTATAATCGGACGAAGAGCAGTCAAACTGTTCTATAGGAGGATGAAGCGCAGTCAAACTGGTTTATAGGAGGATGAAGAGCAGTCAAACTGCTTTATAAAAGTACGAAAAGCAGTCAAACTGATTTATAATCGGATGAAGAGCAGTCAAACTGATTTATAAGAGGATGAAGAGCAGTCAAACTGTTTTATAAGAGGACGAAGAGCAGTAAAACTGATTTATAATCGGACGAAGAGCATTCAAACTGATTCATTATCGGACGAAGAGCAGTCAAACGGTTTTATAAGACGATGAAGAGCAGTCAAACTGATTTATAAAAGGATGAAGAGCAGTCAAACTTCTTTATAAAAGGATGAAGAGCAGTCAAACTGTTTTATAATTGGACGAAGAGCAGTCAAACTGATTTATAATCGGACGAAGAGCAGTCAAACGGTTTTATAAAAGTATGAAGAGCAGTCAAACTGTTTTATAAGAAGACGAAGAGCAGTCAAACTGATTTATAATCGAATGAAGAGCAGTCAAACTGATTTATAAGAGGATGAAGAGCAGTCAATCTGCGTTATAAAAGGATGAAGAGCAGTCAAACTGTTTTATAAGAGGATGAAGAGCAGTCAAACTGATTTATAAGAGGATGAAGAGCAGTCAATCTGTGTTATAAAAGGATGAAGAGCAGTCAAACTGTTTTATAAGAGGATGAAGAGCAGTCAAACTGATTTATAAGAGGATGAAGAGCAGTCAAACTGCTTTATAAAAGGATGAAGAGCAGTCAAACTGTTTTATAAGAGGACGAAGAGCAGTCAAACTGATTTATAATCGGACGAAGAGCAGTCAAACTGTTCTATAGGAGGATGAAGAGCAGTCAAACTGATTTATAAGAGGATGAAGAGCAGTCAAACTGATTTATAAGAGGATGAAGAGCAGTCAAACTGCTTTATAAAAGGATGAAGAGCAGTCAAACTGTTTTATAAGCGGACGAAGAGCAGTCAAACTGATTTATAATCGGACGAAGAGCAGTTAAACTGATTTATAATCGGACGAAGAGCAGTCTAACGGTTTTATAAGAAGATGAAGGGCAGTCAAATTGATTTATAAGAGGATGAAGAGCAGTCAAACTGCTTTATAAAAGGATGAAGAGCAGTCAAACTGTTTTATACGAGGATGTAGAGCAGTCAGACTGTTTTACAAGAGGATGAAGAGCAGTCAACCTGTTTTACAAGAGGATGTAGAGCAGTCAGACTGTTTTACAAGAGGATGAAGAGCAGTCAAACTGTTTTATAAGAGGATGAAGAGCAGTCAAACTGCTTTATAAAAGGATGAAGAGCAGTCAAACTGTTTTATAAGAGGACGAAGAGCAGTCAAACTGATTTATAATCGGATGAAGAGCAGTCAAACTGTTTTATAAGAAGATGAAGGGCAGTCAAATTGATTTATAAGAGGATGAAGAGCAGTCAAACTGCTTTTTAAAAGGATGAAGAGCAGTCAAACTGTTTTATACGAGGATGTAGAGCAGTCAAACTGCTTTATAAAAGGATGAACAGCAGTCAAACTGTTTTATAAGAGGATGAAGAGCAGTCAAACTGATTTATAATCGGATGAAGAGCAGTCAAACTGATTTATAAGAGGATGAAGAGCAGTCAAACTGCTTTATAAAAGGATGAAGAGCAGTCAAATTGATTTATAAGAGGATGAAGAGCAGTCAAACTGCTTTAAAAAAGGATGAAGAGCAGTCAAACTGTTTTATACGAGGATATAGAGCAGTCAGACTGTTTTACAAGAGGATGAAGAGCAGTCAACCTGTTTTACAAGAGGATGAAGAGCAGTCAAACTGTTTTATAAGAGGATGAAGCGCAGTCAAACTGGTTTATAGGAGGATGAAGAGCAGTCAAACTGCTTTATAAGAGGATGAAGAGAAGTCAAACTGATTTATAAGAGGATGAAGAGCAGTCAAACTGCTTTATAAAAGGATGAAGAGCAGTCAAACTGATTTATAATCGGATGAAGAGCAGTCAAACTGATTTATAAGAGGATGACGAGCAGTCAAACTGCTTTATAAAAGGATGAAGAGCAGTCAATCTGTTTTATAAGAGGTCGAAGAGCAGTCAAACTGATTTATAATCGGAAGAAGAGCAGTCAAACTGTTCTATAGGAGGATGAAGAGCAGTCAAACTGCTTTATAAAAGAATGAAGAGCAGTCAAACTGTTTTATAAGAGGACGAAGAGCAGTCAAACTGATTTATAATCGGATGAAGAGCAGTCAAACTGATTTATAAGAGGATGAAGAGCAGTCAAACTGCTTTATAAAAGGATGAAGAGCAGTCAAATTGATTTATAAGAGGATGAAGAGCAGTCAAACTGATTTAAAAGAGGATGAAGAGCAGTCAAACGGTTTTATAAAAGGATGAAGAGCAGTCAAACTGTTTTATAAGAGGACGAAGAGCAGTCAAACTGATTTATAATCGGACGAAGAGCAGTCAAACTGTTCTATAGGAGGATGAAGCGCAGTCAAACTGGTTTATAGGAGGATGAAGAGCAGTCAAACTGCTTTATAAAAGTACGAAGAGCAGTCAAACTGATTTATAATCGGATGAAGAGCAGTCAAACTGATTTATAAGAGGATGAAGAGCAGTCAAACTGTTTTATAAGAGGACGAAGAGCAGTAAAACTGATTTATAATCGGACGAAGAGCATTCAAACTGATTCATTATCGGACGAAGAGCAGTCAAACGGTTTTATAAGACGATGAAGAGCAGTCAAACTGATTTATAAAAGGATGAAGAGCAGTCAAACTTCTTTATAAAAGGATGAAGAGCAGTCAAACTGTTTTATAATTGGACGAAGAGCAGTCAAACTGATTTATAATCGGACGAAGAGCAGTCAAACGGTTTTATAAAAGTATGAAGAGCAGTCAAACTGTTTTATAAGAAGACGAAGAGCAGTCAAACTGATTTATAATCGAATGAAGAGCAGTCAAACTGATTTATAAGAGGATGAAGAGCAGTCAATCTGCGTTATAAAAGGATGAAGAGCAGTCAAACTGTTTTATAAGAGGATGAAGAGCAGTCAAACTGATTTATAAGAGGATGAAGAGCAGTCAATCTGTGTTATAAAAGGATGAAGAGCAGTCAAACTGTTTTATAAGAGGATGAAGAGCAGTCAAACTGATTTATAAGAGGATGAAGAGCAGTCAAACTGCTTTATAAAAGGATGAAGAGCAGTCAAACTGTTTTATAAGAGGACGAAGAGCAGTCAAACTGATTTATAATCGGACGAAGAGCAGTCAAACTGTTCTATAGGAGGATGAAGCGCAGTCAAACTGCTTTATAAGAGGATGAAGAGCAGTCAAACTGATTTATAAGAGGATGAAGAGCAGTCAAACTGCTTTATAAAAGGATGAAGAGCAGTCAAACTGTTTTATAAGCGGACGAAGAGCAGTCAAACTGATTTATAATCGGACGAAGAGCAGTTAAACTGATTTATAATCGGACGAAGAGCAGTCTAACGGTTTTATAAGAAGATGAAGGGCAGTCAAATTGATTTATAAGAGGATGAAGAGCAGTCAAACTGCTTTATAAAAGGATGAAGAGCAGTCAAACTGTTTTATACGAGGATGTAGAGCAGTCAGACTGTTTTACAAGAGGATGAAGAGCAGTCAACCTGTTTTACAAGAGGATGTAGAGCAGTCAGACTGTTTTACAAGAGGATGAAGAGCAGTCAAACTGTTTTATAAGAGGATGAAGAGCAGTCAAACTGCTTTATAAAAGGATGAAGAGCAGTCAAACTGTTTTATAAGAGGACGAAGAGCAGTCAAACTGATTTATAATCGGATGAAGAGCAGTCAAACTGTTTTATAAGAAGATGAAGGGCAGTCAAATTGATTTATAAGAGGATGAAGAGCAGTCAAACTGCTTTTTAAAAGGATGAAGAGCAGTCAAACTGTTTTATACGAGGATGTAGAGCAGTCAGACTGTTTTACAAGAGGATGAAGAGCAGTCAACCTGTTTTACAAGAGGATGGAGAGCAGTCAGACTGTTTTACAAGAGGATGAAGAGCAGTCAAACTGTTTTATAAGAGGATGAAGAGCAGTCAAACTGCTTTATAAAAGGATGAAGAGCAGTCAAACTGTTTTATAAGAGGACGAAGAGCAGTCAAACTGATTTATAATCGGATGAAGAGCGGTCAAACTGTTTTATAAGAGGATGAAGAGCAGTCAAACTGATTTATAATCGGATGAAGAGCAGTCAAAATGATTTATAAGAGGATGAAGAGCAGTCAAACTGCTTTATAAAAGGATGAAGAGCAGTCAAACTGTTTTATAAGAGGACGAAGAGCAGTCAAACTGATTTATAATCCGACGAAGAGCAGTCAAACTGTTCTATAGGAGGATGAAGCGCAGTCAAACTGGTTTATAGGAGGATGAAGAGCAGTCAAACTGCTTTATAAAAGGATGAAGAGCAGTCAAACTGATTTATAAGAGGATGAAGAGCAGTCAAACTGCTTTATAAAAGGATGAAGGGCAGTCAAACTGTTTTATAAGCGGACGAAGAGCAGTCAAACTGATTTATAATCGGACGAAGAGCAGTCAAACTGATTTATTATCGGACAAAGAGCAGTCAAACGGTTTTATAAGACGATGAAGAGCAGTCAAATTGATTTATAAGAGGATGAAAAGGATGAAGAGCAGTCAAACTGTTTTATACAAGGATGTAGAGCAGTCAGACTGTTTTACAAGAGGATGAAGAGCAGTCAACCTGTTTTACAAGAGGATGAAGAGCAGTCAAACTGTTTTATAAGAGGATGAAGAGCAGTCAAACTGCTTTATAAAAGAATGAAGAGCAGTCAAACTGTTTTATAAGAGGACGAAGAGCAGTCAAACTGATTTATAATCGGATGAAGAGCAGTCAAACTGATTTATAAGAGGATGAAGAGCAGCCAAACTGCTTTATAAAAGGATGAAGAGCAGTCAAACTGTTTTATAAGAGGACGAAGAGCAGTCAAACTGATTTATAATCGGACGAAGAGCAGTCAAACTGTTCTATAGGAGGATGAAGCGCAGTCAAACTGGTTTATAGGAGGATGAAGAGCAGTCAAACTGCTTTATAAGAGGATGAAGAGCAGTCAAACTGATTTATAAGAGGATGAAGAGCAGTCAAACTGCTTTATAAAAGGATGAAGAGCAGTCAAACTGTTTTATAAGAGGATGAAGAGCAGTCAAACTGATTTATAATCGGATGAAGAGCAGTCAAACTGTTCTATAGGAGGATGAAGAGCAGTCAAACTGCTTTATAAAAGGATGAAGTGCAGTCAAATTGATTTATAAGAGGATGAAGAGCAGTCAAACTGCTTTATAAAAGGATGAAGAGCAGTCAAACTGATTTATAAGAGAATGAAGAGCAGTCAAACTGCTTTATAAAAGGATGAAGAGCAGTCAAACTGTTTTATAAGAGGACGAAGAGCAGTCAAACTGATTTATAATCGGATGAAGAGCAGTCAAACTGATTTATAAGAGGATGAAGAGCAGTCAAACTGCTTTATAAAAGGATGAAGAGCAGTCAAACTGTTTTATAAGAGGACGAAGAGCAGTCAAACTGATTTATAATCGGACGAAGAGCAGTCAAACTGTTCTATAGGAGGATGAAGAGCAGCCAAACTGGTTTATAGGAGGATGAAGAGCAGTCAAACAGCTTTATAAGAGGATGAAGAGCAGTCAAACTGATTTAAAAGAGGATGAAGAGCAGTCAAACTGCTTTATAAAAGGATGAAGAGCAGTCAAACTGTTTTATAAGAGGACGAAGAGCAGTCAAACTGATTTATAATCGGACGAAGAGCAGTCAAACTGTTCTATAGGAGGATGAAGCGCAGTCAAACTGGTTTATAGGAGGATGAAGAGCAGTCAAACTGCTTTATAAAAGGATGAAGAGCAGTCAAACTGATTTATAAGAGGACGAAGAGCAGTCAAACTGATTTATAATCGGATGAAGAGCAGTCAAACTGATTTATAAGAGGACGAAGAGCAGTCAAACTGATTTATAATCGGACGAAGAGCAGTCAAACTGATTTATAATCGGACGAAGAGCAGTCAAACTGTTTTATAAGAGGATGAAGAGCAGTCAAATTGATTTATAAGAGGATGAAAAGGATGAAGAGCAGTCAAACTGTTTTATACAAGGATGTAGAGCAGTCAGACTGTTTTACAAGAGGATGAAGAGCAGTCAACCTGTTTTACAAGAGGATGAAGAGCAGTCAAACTGTTTTATAAGAGGATGAAGAGCAGTCAAACTGCTTTATAAAAGAATGAAGAGCAGTCAAACTGTTTTATAAGAGGACGAAGAGCAGTCAAACTGATTTATAATCGGACGAAGAGCAGTCAAACTGTTTTATAAGAGGATGAAGAGCAGTCAAACTGCGTTATAAAAGGATGAAGAGCAGTCAAACTGCTTTATAAGAGGACGAAGAGCAGTCAAACTGATTTATAATCGGATGAAGAGCAGTCAAACTGTTTTATAAGAAGATGAAGGGCAGTCAAATTGATTTATAAGAGGATGAAGAGCAGTCAAACTGCTTTTTAAAAGGATGAAGAGCAGTCAAACTGTTTTATACGAGGATGTAGAGCAGTCAGACTGTTTTACAAGAGGATGAAGAGCAGTCAACCTGTTTTACAAGAGGATGTAGAGCAGTCAGACTGTTTTACAAGAGGATGAAGAGCAGTCAAACTGTTTTATAAGAGGATGAAGGGCAGTCAAACTGCTTTATAAAAGGATGAAGAGCAGTCAAACTGTTTTATAAGAGGACGAAGAGCAGTCAAACTGATTTATAATCGGATGAAGAGCGGTCAAACTGTTTTATAAGAGGATGAAGAGCAGTCAAACTGATTTATAATCGGATGAAGAGCAGTCAAAATGATTTATAAGAGGATGAAGAGCAGTCAAACTGCTTTATAAAAGGATGAAGAGCAGTCAAACTGTTTTATAAGAGGACGAAGAGCAGTCAAACTGATTTATAATCCGACGAAGAGCAGTCAAACTGTTCTATAGGAGGATGAAGCGCAGTCAAGCTGGTTTATAGGAGGATGAAGAGCAGTCAAACTGCTTTATAAAAGGATGAAGAGCAGTCAAACTGATTTATAAGAGGATGAAGAGCAGTCAAACTGCTTTATAAAAGGATGAAGGGCAGTCAAACTGTTTTATAAGCGGACGAAGAGCAGTCAAACTGATTTATAATCGGACGAAGAGCAGTCAAACTGATTTATTATCGGACGAAGAGCAGTCAAACGGTTTTATAAGACGATGAAGAGCAGTCAAATTGATTTATAAGAGGATGAAAAGGATGAAGAGCAGTCAAACTGTTTTATACAAGGATGTAGAGCAGTCAGACTGTTTTACAAGAGGATGAAGAGCAGTCAACCTGTTTTACAAGAGGATGAAGAGCAGTCAAACTGTTTTATAAGAGGATGAAGAGCAGTCAAACTGCTTTATAAAAGAATGAAGAGCAGTCAAACTGTTTTATAAGAGGACGAAGAGCAGTCAAACTGATTTATAATCGGATGAAGAGCAGTCAAACTGATTTATAAGAGGATGAAGAGCAGCCAAACTGCTTTATAAAAGGATGAAGAGCAGTCAAACTGTTTTATAAGAGGACGAAGAGCAGTCAAACTGATTTATAATCGGACGAAGAGCAGTCAAACTGTTCTATAGGAGGATGAAGCGCAGTCAAACTGGTTTATAGGAGGATGAAGAGCAGTCAAACTGCTTTATAAGAGGATGAAGAGCAGTCAAACTGATTTATAAGAGGATGAAGAGCAGTCAAACTGATTTATAATCGGATGAAGAGCAGTCAAACTGTTCTATAGGAGGATGAAGAGCAGTCAAACTGCTTTATAAAAGGATGAAGTGCAGTCAAATTGATTTATAAGAGGATGAAGAGCAGTCAAACTGCTTTATAAAAGGATGAAGAGCAGTCAAACTGATTTATAAGAGAATGAAGAGCAGTCAAACTGCTTTATAAAAGGATGAAGAGCAGTCAAACTGTTTTATAAGAGGACGAAGAGCAGTCAAACTGATTTATAATCGGATGAAGAGCAGTCAAACTGATTTATAAGAGGATGAAGAGCAGTCAAACTGCTTTATAAAAGGATGAAGAGCAGTCAAACTGTTTTATAAGAGGACGAAGAGCAGTCAAACTGATTTATAATCGGACGAAGAGCAGTCAAACTGTTCTATAGGAGGATGAAGAGCAGCCAAACTGGTTTATAGGAGGATGAAGAGCAGTCAAACAGCTTTATAAGAGGATGAAGAGCAGTCAAACTGATTTAAAAGAGGATGAAGAGCAGTCAAACTGCTTTATAAAAGGATGAAGAGCAGTCAAACTGTTTTATAAGAGGACGAAGAGCAGTCAAACTGATTTATAATCGGACGAAGAGCAGTCAAACTGTTCTATAGGAGGATGAAGCGCAGTCAAACTGGTTTATAGGAGGATGAAGAGCAGTCAAACTGCTTTATAAAAGAATGAAGAGCAGTCAAACTGTTTTATAATCGGATGAAGAGCAGTCAAACTGATTTATAAGAGGATGAAGAGCAGTCAAACTGCTTTATAAAAGGATGAAGAGCAGTCAAACTGCTTTATAAAAGGATGAAGAGCAGTCAAACTGTTTTATAAGAGGATGAAGAGCAGTCAAACTGCTTTATAAAAGGATGAAGAGCAGTCAAATTGATTTATAAGAGGACGAAGAGCAGTCAAACTGATTTATAATCCGATGAAGAGCAGTCAAACTGATTTATAAGAGGATGAAGAGCAGTCAAACTGCTTTATAAAAGGATGAAGAGCAGTCAAACTGTTTTATAAGAGGACGAAGAGCAGTCAAACTGATTTATAATCGGACGAAGAGCAGTCAAACTGTTCTATAGGAGGATGAAGCGCAGTCAAACTGGTTTATAGGAGGATGAAGAGCAGTCAAACTGATTTATAAAAGGATGAAGAGCAGTCAAACTGATTTATAAGAGGACGAAGAGCAGTCAAACTGATTTATAATCGGATGAAGAGCAGTCAAACTGATTTATAAGAGGACGAAGAGCAGTCAAACTGATTTATAATCGGACGAAGAGCAGTCAAACTGATTTATAATCGGACGAAGAGCAGTCAAACGGTTTTATAAGAGGATGAAGAGCAGTCAAATTGATTTATAAGAGGATGAAAAGGATGAAGAGCAGTCAAACTGTTTTATACAAGGATGTAGAGCAGTCAGACTGTTTTACAAGAGGATGAAGAGCAGTCAACCTGTTTTACAAGAGGATGAAGAGCAGTCAAACTGTTTTATAAGAGGATGAAGAGCAGTCAAACTGCTTTATAAAAGAATGAAGAGCAGTCAAACTGTTTTATAAGAGGACGAAGAGCAGTCAAACTGATTTATAATCGGACGAAGAGCAGTCAAACTGTTTTATAAGAGGATGAAGAGCAGTCAAACTGCGTTATAAAAGGATGAAGAGCAGTCAAACTGCTTTATAAGAGGACGAAGAGCAGTCAAACTGATTTATAATCGGATGAAGAGCAGTCAAACTGTTTTATAAGAAGATGAAGGGCAGTCAAATTGATTTATAAGAGGATGAAGAGCAGTCAAACTGCTTTTTAAAAGGATGAAGAGCAGTCAAACTGTTTTATACGAGGATGTAGAGCAGTCAGACTGTTTTACAAGAGGATGAAGAGCAGTCAACCTGTTTTACAAGAGGATGTAGAGCAGTCAGACTGTTTTACAAGAGGATGAAGAGCAGTCAAACTGTTTTATAAGAGGATGAAGGGCAGTCAAACTGCTTTATAAAAGGATGAAGAGCAGTCAAACTGTTTTATAAGAGGACGAAGAGCAGTCAAACTGATTTATAATCGGATGAAGAGCGGTCAAACTGTTTTATAAGAGGATGAAGAGCAGTCAAACTGATTTATAATCGGATGAAGAGCAGTCAAAATGATTTATAAGAGGATGAAGAGCAGTCAAACTGCTTTATAAAAGGATGAAGAGCAGTCAAACTGTTTTATAAGAGGACGAAGAGCAGTCAAACTGATTTATAATCCGACGAAGAGCAGTCAAACTGTTCTATAGGAGGATGAAGCGCAGTCAAACTGGTTTATAGGAGGATGAAGAGCAGTCAAACTGCTTTATAAAAGGATGAAGAGCAGTCAAACTGATTTATAAGAGGATGAAGAGCAGTCAAACTGCTTTATAAAAGGATGAAGGGCAGTCAAACTGTTTTATAAGCGGACGAAGAGCAGTCAAACTGATTTATAATCGGACGAAGAGCAGTCAAACTGATTTATTATCGGACGAAGAGCAGTCAAACGGTTTTATAAGACGATGAAGAGCAGTCAAATTGATTTATAAGAGGATGAAAAGGATGAAGAGCAGTCAAACTGTTTTATACAAGGATGTAGAGCAGTCAGACTGTTTTACAAGAGGATGAAGAGCAGTCAACCTGTTTTACAAGAGGATGAAGAGCAGTCAAACTGTTTTATAAGAGGATGAAGAGCAGTCAAACTGCTTTATAAAAGAATGAAGAGCAGTCAAACTGTTTTATAAGAGGACGAAGAGCAGTCAAACTGATTTATAATCGGATGAAGAGCAGTCAAACTGATTTATAAGAGGATGAAGAGCAGCCAAACTGCTTTATAAAAGGATGAAGAGCAGTCAAACTGTTTTATAAGAGGACGAAGAGCAGTCAAACTGATTTATAATCGGACGAAGAGCAGTCAAACTGTTCTATAGGAGGATGAAGCGCAGTCAAACTGGTTTATAGGAGGATGAAGAGCAGTCAAACTGCTTTATAAGAGGATGAAGAGCAGTCAAACTGATTTATAAGAGGATGAAGAGCAGTCAAACTGATTTATAATCGGATGAAGAGCAGTCAAACTGTTCTATAGGAGGATGAAGAGCAGTCAAACTGCTTTATAAAAGGATGAAGTGCAGTCAAATTGATTTATAAGAGGATGAAGAGCAGTCAAACTGCTTTATAAAAGGATGAAGAGCAGTCAAACTGATTTATAAGAGAATGAAGAGCAGTCAAACTGCTTTATAAAAGGATGAAGAGCAGTCAAACTGTTTTATAAGAGGACGAAGAGCAGTCAAACTGATTTATAATCGGATGAAGAGCAGTCAAACTGATTTATAAGAGGATGAAGAGCAGTCAAACTGCTTTATAAAAGGATGAAGAGCAGTCAAACTGTTTTATAAGAGGACGAAGAGCAGTCAAACTGATTTATAATCGGACGAAGAGCAGTCAAACTGTTCTATAGGAGGATGAAGAGCAGCCAAACTGGTTTATAGGAGGATGAAGAGCAGTCAAACAGCTTTATAAGAGGATGAAGAGCAGTCAAACTGATTTAAAAGAGGATGAAGAGCAGTCAAACTGCTTTATAAAATGATGAAGAGCAGTCAAACTGTTTTATAAGAGGACGAAGAGCAGTCAAACTGATTTATAATCGGACGAAGAGCAGTCAAACTGTTCTATAGGAGGATGAAGCGCAGTCAAACTGGTTTATAGGAGGATGAAGAGCAGTCAAACTGCTTTATAAAAGGATGAAGAGCAGTCAAACTGATTTATAAGAGGACGAAGAGCAGTCAAACTGATTTATAATCGGATGAAGAGCAGTCAAACTGATTTATAAGAGGACGAAGAGCAGTCAAACTGATTTATAATCGGACGAAGAGCAGTCAAACTGATTTATAATCGGACGAAGAGCAGTCAAACGGTTTTATAAGAGGATGAAGAGCAGTCAAATTGATTTATAAGAGGATGAAAAGGATGAAGAGCAGTCAAACTGTTTTATACAAGGATGTAGAGCAGTCAGACTGTTTTACAAGAGGATGAAGAGCAGTCAACCTGTTTTACAAGAGGATGAAGAGCAGTCAAACTGTTTTATAAGAGGATGAAGAGCAGTCAAACTGCTTTATAAAAGAATGAAGAGCAGTCAAACTGTTTTATAAGAGGACGAAGAGCAGTCAAACTGATTTATAATCGGACGAAGAGCAGTCGAACTGTTTTATAAGAGGATGAAGAGCAGTCAAACTGCGTTATAAAAGGATGAAGAGCAGTCAAACTGCTTTATAAGAGGACGAAGAGCAGTCAAACTGATTTATAATCGGATGAAGAGCAGTCAAACTGATTTATAAGAGGATGAAGAGCAGTCAAACTGCTTTATAAAAGGATGAAGAGCAGTCAAACTGTTTTATAAGAGGACGAAGAGCAGTCAAACTGATTTATAATCGGACGAAGAGCAGTCAAACTGTTCTATAGGAGGATGAAGCGCAGTCAAACTGGTCTATAGGAGGATGAGGAGCAGTCAAACTGCTTTATAAAAGGATGAAGAGCAGTCAAACTAATTTATAGGAGGATGAAGAGCAGTCAAACTGCGTTATAAAAGGATGAAGAGCAGTCAAACTGTTTTATAAGAGGACGAAGAGCAGTCAAACTGATTTATAATCGGATGAAGAGCAGTCAAACTGATTTATAAGAGGATGAAGAGCAGTCAAACTGCTTTATAAAAGGATGAAGAGCAGTCAAACTGTTTTATAAGAGGACGAAGAGCAGTCAAACTGATTTATAATCGGACGAAGAGCAGTCAAACTGTTCTATAGGAGGATGAAGCGCAGTCAAACTGGTCTATAGGAGGATGAAGAGCAGTCAAACTGCTTTATAAAAGGATGAAGAGCAGTCAAACTAATTTATAAGAGGATGAAGAGCAGTCAAACTGCTTTATAAAAGGATGAAGATCAGTCAAACTGTTTTATAAGCGGACGAAGAGCAGTCAAACTGATTTATAATCGGACGAAGAGCAGTCAAACTGATTTATAATCGGACGAAGAGCAGTCAAACTGATTTATAAGAGGATGAAGAGCAGTCAAACTGCTTTATAAAAGGATGAAGAGTAGTCAAACTGTTTTATAAGAGGACAAAGAGCAGTCAAACTGATTTATAATCGGACGAAGAGCAGTCAAACTGTTCTATAGGAGGATGAACAGCAGTCAAACTGTTTTATAAGAGGATGAAGAGCAGTCAATCTGATTTATAATCGGATGAAGAGAAGTCAAACTGATTTATAAGAGGATGAAGAGCAGTCAAACTGCTTTATAAAAGGATGAACAGCAGTCAAACTGTTTTATAAGAGGATGAAGAGCAGTCAATCTGATTTATAATCGGATGAAGAGCAGTCAAACTGATTTATAAGAGGATGAAGAGCAGTCAAACTGCTTTATAAAAGGATGAAGAGCAATCAAATTGATTTATAAGAGGATGAAGAGCAGTCAAACTGCTTTATAAAAGGATGAAGAGCAGTCAAACTGTTTTATACGAGGATATAGAGCAGTCAGACTGTTTTACAAGAGGATGAAGAGCAGTCAACCTGTTTTACAAGAGGATGAAGAGCAGTCAAACTGTTTTATAAGAGGATGAAGAGCAGTCAAACTGCTTTATAAAAGAATGAAGAGCAGTCAAACTGTTTTATAATCGGATGAAGAGCAGTCAAACTGATTTATAAGAGGATGAAGAGCAGTCAAACTGCTTTATAAAAGGATGAAGAGCAGTCAAACTGCTTTATAAAAGGATGAAGAGCAGTCAAACTGTTTTATAAGAGGATGAAGAGCAGTCAAACTGCTTTATAAAAGGATGAAGAGCAGTCAAATTGATTTATAAGAGGACGAAGAGCAGTCAAACTGATTTATAATCGGATGAAGAGCAGTCAAACTGATTTATAAGAGGATGAAGAGCAGTCAAACTGCTTTATAAAAGGATGAAGAGCAGTCAAACTGTTTTATAAGAGGACGAAGAGCAGTCAAACTGATTTATAATCGGACGAAGAGCAGTCAAACTGTTCTATAGGAGGATGAAGCGCAGTCAAACTGGTTTATAGGAGGATGAAGAGCAGTCAAACAGCTTTATAAGAGGGTGAAGAGCAGTCAAACTGATTTAAAAGAGGATGAAGAGCAGTCAAACTGCTTTATAAAAGGATGAAGAGCAGTCAAACTATTTTATAAGAGGACGAAGAGCAGTCAAACTGATTTATAATCGGACGAAGAGCAGTCAAACTGTTCTATAGGAGGATGAAGCGCAGTCAAACTGGTTTATAGGAGGATGAAGAGCAGTCAAACTGCTTTATAAAAGGATGAAGAGCAGTCAAACTGTTCTATAGGAGGATGAAGAGCAGTCAAACTGGTTTATAGGAGGATGAAGAGCAGTCAAACAGCTTTATAAGAGGATGAAGAGCAGTCAAACTGATTTAAAAGAGGATGAAGAGCAGTCAAACTGCTTTATACAAGGATGAAGAGCAGTCAAACTGTTTTATAAGAGGACGAAGAGCAGTCAAACTGATTTATAATCGGACGAAGAGCAGTCAAACTGTTCTATAGGAGGATGAAGCGCAGTCAAACTGGTTTATAGGAGGATGAAGAGCAGTCAAACTGCTTTATAAAAGGATGAAGAGCAGTCAAACTGATTTATAAGAGGACGAAGAGCAGTCAAACTGATTTATAATCGGATGAAGAGCAGTCAAACTGATTTATAAGAGGACGAAGAGCAGTCAAACTGATTTATAATCGGACGAAGAGCAGTCAAACTGATTTATAATCGGACGAAGAGCAGTCAAACGGTTTTATAAGAGGATGAAGAGCAGTCAAATTGATTTATAAGAGGATGAAAAGGATGAAGAGCAGTCAAACTGTTTTATACAAGGATGTAGAGCAGTCAAACTGTTTTATAAGAGGACGAAGAGCAGTCAAACTGATTTATAATCGGACGAAGAGCAGTCAAACTGTTTTATAAGAGGATGAAGAGCAGTCAAACTGCGTTATAAAAGGATGAAGAGCAGTCAAACTGTTTTATAAGAGGACGAAGAGCAGTCAAACTGATTTATAATCTGATGAAGAGCAGTCAAACTGATTTATAAGAGGATGAAGAGCAGTCAAACTGCTTTATAAAAGGATGAAGAGCAGTCAAACTGTTTTATAAGAGGACGAAGAGCAGTCAAACTGATTTATAATCGGACGAAGAGCAGTCAAACTGTTCTATAGGAGGATGAAGCGCAGTCAAACTGGTCTATAGGAGGATGAAGAGCAGTCAAACTGCTTTATAAAAGGATGAAGAGCAGTCAAACTAATTTATAGGAGGATGAAGAGCAGTCAAACTGCGTTATAAAAGGATGAAGAGCAGTCAAACTGTTTTATAAGAGGACGAAGAGCAGTCAAACTGATTTATAATCGGATGAAGAGCAGTCAAACTGATTTATAAGAGGATGAAGAGCAGTCAAACTGCTTTATAAAAGGATGAAGAGCAGTCAAACTGTTTTATAAGAGGACGAAGAGCAGTCAAACTGATTTATAATCGGACGAAGAGCAGTCAAACTGTTCTATAGGAGGATGAAGCGCAGTCAAACTGGTCTATAGGAGGATGAAGAGCAGTCAAACTGCTTTATAAAAGGATGAAGAGCAGTCAAACTAATTTATAAGAGGATGAAGAGCAGTCAAACTGCTTTATAAAAGGATGAAGAGCAGTCAAACTGTTTTATAAGCGGACGAAGAGCAGTCAAACTGATTTATAATCGGACGAAGAGCAGTCAAACTGATTTATAATCGGACGAAGAGCAGTCAAACTGCTTTATAAAAGGATGAAGAGCAGTCAAATTGATTTATAAGAGGATGAAGAGCAGTCAAACTGCTTTATAAAAGGATGAAGAGTAGTCAAACTGTTTTATAAGAGGACAAAGAGCAGTCAAACTGATTTATAATCGGACGAAGAGCAGTCAAACTGTTCTATAGGAGGATGAAGCGCAGTCAAACTGGTTTATAAGAGGACGAAGAGCAGTCAAACTGATTTATAATCGGATGAAGAGCAGTCAAACTGATTTATAAGAGGACGAAGAGCAGTCAAACTGATTTATAATCGGACGAAGAGCAGTCAAACTGATTTATAATCGGACGAAGAGCAGTCAAACGGTTTTATAAGAGGATGAAGAGCAGTCAAACTGCTTTATAAGAGGATGAAGAGCAGTCAAACTGATTTATAAGAGGATGAAGAGCAGTCAAACTGCTTTATAAAAGGATGAAGAGCAGTCAAACTGTTTTATAAGAGGATGAAGAGCAGTCAAACTGATTTATAATCGGATGAAGAGCAGTCAAACTGATTTATAAGAGGACGAAGAGCAGTCAAACTGATTTATAATCGGATGAAGAGCAGTCAAACTGATTTATAATCGGACGAAGAGCAGTCAAACGGTTTTATAAGAGGATGAAGAGCAGTCAAATTGATTTATAAGAGGATGAAAAGGATGAAGAGCAGTCAAACTGTTTTATACAAGGATGTAGAGCAGTCAGACTGTTTTACAAGAGGATGAAGAGCAGTCAACCTGTTTTACAAGAGGACGAAGAGCAGTCAAACTGATTTATAATCGGACGAAGAGCAGTCAAACTGTTTTATAAGAGGATGAAGAGCAGTCAAACTGCGTTATAAAAGGATGAAGAGCAGTCAAACTGCTTTATAAGAGGACGAAGAGCAGTCAAACTGATTTATAATCGGATGAAGAGCAGTCAAACTGATTTATAAGAGGATGAAGAGCAGTCAAACTGCTTTATAAAAGGATGAAGAGCAGTCAAACTGTTTTATAAGAGGACGAAGAGCAGTCAAACTGATTTATAATCGGACGAAGAGCAGTCAAACTGTTCTATAGGAGGATGAAGCGCAGTCAAACTGGTCTATAGGAGGATGAAGAGCAGTCAAACTGCTTTATAAAAGGATGAAGAGCAGTCAAACTAATTTATAGGAGGATGAAGAGCAGTCAAACTGCGTTATAAAAGGATGAAGAGCAGTCAAACTGTTTTATAAGAGGACGAAGAGCAGTCAAACTGATTTATAATCGGATGAAGAGCAGTCAAACTGATTTATAAGAGGATGAAGAGCAGTCAAACTGCTTTATAAAAGGATGAAGAGCAGTCATACTGTTTTATAAGAGGACGAAGAGCAGTCAAACTGATTTATAATCGGACGAAGAGCAGTCAAACTGTTCTATAGGAGGATGAAGCGCAGTCAAACTGGTCTATAGGAGGATGAAGAGCAGTCAAACTGCTCTATAAAAGGATGAAGAGCAGTCAAACTAATTTATAAGAGGATGAAGAGCAGTCAAACTGCTTTATAAAAGGATGAAGATCAGTCAAACTGTTTTATAAGCGGACGAAGAGCAGTCAAACTGATTTATAATCGGACGAAGAGCAGTCAAACTGATTTATAAGAGGATGAAGAGCAGTCAAACTGCTTTATAAAAGGATGAAGAGTAGTCAAACTGTTTTATAAGAGGACAAAGAGCAGTCAAACTGATTTATAATCGGACGAAGAGCAGTCAAACTGTTCTATAGGAGGATGAACAGCAGTCAAACTGTTTTATAAGAGGATGAAGAGCAGTCAATCTGATTTATAATCGGATGAAGAGAAGTCAAACTGATTTATAAGAGGATGAAGAGCAGTCAAACTGCTTTATAAAAGGATGAACAGCAGTCAAACTGTTTTATAAGAGGATGAAGAGCAGTCAATCTGATTTATAATCGGATGAAGAGCAGTCAAACTGATTTATAAGAGGATGAAGAGCAGTCAAACTGCTTTATAAAAGGATGAAGAGCAATCAAATTGATTTATAAGAGGATGAAGAGCAGTCAAACTGCTTTATAAAAGGATGAAGAGCAGTCAAACTGTTTTATACGAGGATATAGAGCAGTCAGACTGTTTTACAAGAGGATGAAGAGCAGTCAACCTGTTTTACAAGAGGATGAAGAGCAGTCAAACTGTTTTATAAGAGGATGAAGCGCAGTCAAACTGGTTTATAGGAGGATGAAGAGCAGTCAAACTGCTTTATAAGAGGATGAAGAGAAGTCAAACTGATTTATAAGAGGATGAAGAGCAGTCAAATTGTTTTATAAGAGGATGAAGAGCAGTCAATCTGATTTATAATCGGATGAAGAGCAGTCAAATTGATTTATAAGAGGATGAAGAGCAGTCAAACTGCTTTAAAAAAGGATGAAGAGCAGTCAAACTGTTTTATACGAGGATATAGAGCAGTCAGACTGTTTTACAAGAGGATGAAGAGCAGTCAACCTGTTTTACAAGAGGATGAAGAGCAGTCAAACTGTTTTATAAGAGGATGAAGCGCAGTCAAACTGGTTTATAGGAGGATGAAGAGCAGTCAAACTGATTTATAAGAGGATGAAGAGCAGTCAAACTGCTTTATAAAAGGATGAAGAGCAGTCAAATTGATTTATAAGAGGATGAAGAGCAGTCAAACTGCTTTAAAAAAGGATGAAGAGCAGTCAAACTGTTTTATACGAGGATATAGAGCAGTCAGACTGTTTTACAAGAGGATGAAGAGCAGTCAACCTGTTTTACAAGAGGATGAAGAGCAGTCAAACTGTTTTATAAGAGGATGAAGCGCAGTCAAACTGGTTTATAGGAGGATGAAGAGCAGTCAAACTGCTTTATAAGAGGATGAAGAGAAGTCAAACTGATTTATAAGAGGATGAAGAGCAGTCAAACTGCTTTATAAAAGGATGAAGAGCAGTCAAACTGATTTATAATCGGATGAAGAGCAGTCAAACTGATTTATAAGAGGATGACGAGCAGTCAAACTGCTTTATAAAAGGATGAAGAGCAGTCAATCTGTTTTATAAGAGGTCGAAGAGCAGTCAAACTGATTTATAATCGGAAGAAGAGCAGTCAAACTGTTCTATAGGAGGATGAAGAGCAGTCAAACTGCTTTATAAAAGAATGAAGAGCAGTCAAACTGTTTTATAAGAGGACGAAGAGCAGTCAAACTGATTTATAATCGGATGAAGAGCAGTCAAACTGATTTATAAGAGGATGAAGAGCAGTCAAACTGCTTTATAAAAGGATGAAGAGCAGTCAAATTGATTTATAAGAGGATGAAGAGCAGTCAAACTGATTTAAAAGAGGATGAAGAGCAGTCAAACGGTTTTATAAAAGGATGAAGAGCAGTCAAACTGTTTTATAAGAGGACGAAGAGCAGTCAAACTGATTTATAATCGGACGAAGAGCAGTCAAACTGTTCTATAGGAGGATGAAGCGCAGTCAAACTGGTTTATAGGAGGATGAAGAGCAGTCAAACTGCTTTATAAAAGTACGAAGAGCAGTCAAACTGATTTATAATCGGATGAAGAGCAGTCAAACTGATTTATAAGAGGATGAAGAGCAGTCAAACTGTTTTATAAGAGGACGAAGAGCAGTAAAACTGATTTATAATCGGACGAAGAGCATTCAAACTGATTCATTATCGGACGAAGAGCAGTCAAACGGTTTTATAAGACGATGAAGAGCAGTCAAACTGATTTATAAAAGGATGAAGAGCAGTCAAACTTCTTTATAAAAGGATGAAGAGCAGTCAAACTGTTTTATAATTGGACGAAGAGCAGTCAAACTGATTTATAATCGGACGAAGAGCAGTCAAACGGTTTTATAAAAGTATGAAGAGCAGTCAAACTGTTTTATAAGAAGACGAAGAGCAGTCAAACTGATTTATAATCGAATGAAGAGCAGTCAAACTGATTTATAAGAGGATGAAGAGCAGTCAATCTGCGTTATAAAAGGATGAAGAGCAGTCAAACTGTTTTACAAGAGGATGAAGAGCAGTCAACCTGTTTTACAAGAGGATGAAGAGCAGTCAAACTGTTTAATAAGAGGATGAAGAGCAGTCAAACTGCTTTATAAAAGAATGAAGAGCAGTCAAACTGTTTTATCAGAGGACGAAGAGCAGTCAAACTGATTTATAATCGGACGAAGAGCAGTCAAACTGTTTTATAAGAGGATGAAGAGCAGTCAAACTGCGTTATAAAAGGATGAAGAGCAGTCAAACTGCTTTATAAGAGGACGAAGAGCAGTCAAACTGATTTATAATCGGATGAAGAGCAGTCAAACTGATTTATAAGAGGATGAAGAGCAGTCAAACTGCTTTATAAAAGGATGAAGAGCAGTCAAACTGTTTTATAAGAGGACGAAGAGCAGTCAAACTGATTTATAATCGGACGAAGAGCAGTCAAACTGTTCTATAGGAGGATGAAGCGCAGTCAAACTGGTCTATAGGAGGATGAAGAGCAGTCAAACTGCTTTATAAAAGGATGAAGAGCAGTCAAACTAATTTATAGGAGGATGAAGAGCAGTCAAACTGCGTTATAAAAGGATGAAGAGCAGTCAAACTGTTTTATAAGAGGACGAAGAGCAGTCAAACTGATTTATAATCGGATGAAGAGCAGTCAAACTGATTTATAAGAGGATGAAGAGCAGTCAAACTGCTTTATAAAAGGATGAAGAGCAGTCAAACTGTTTTATAAGAGGACGAAGAGCAGTCAAACTGATTTATAATCGGACGAAGAGCAGTCAAACTGTTCTATAGGAGGATGAAGCGCAGTCAAACTGGTCTATAGGAGGATGAAGAGCAGTCAAACTGCTCTATAAAAGGATGAAGAGCAGTCAAACTAATTTATAAGAGGATGAAGAGCAGTCAAACTGCTTTATAAAAGGATGAAGATCAGTCAAACTGTTTTATAAGCGGACGAAGAGCAGTCAAACTGATTTATAATCGGACGAAGAGCAGTCAAACTGATTTATAATCGGACGAAGAGCAGTCAAACTGATTTATAAGAGGATGAAGAGCAGTCAAACTGCTTTATAAAAGGATGAAGAGTAGTCAAACTGTTTTATAAGAGGACAAAGAGCAGTCAAACTGATTTATAATCGGACGAAGAGCAGTCAAACTGTTCTATAGGAGGATGAACAGCAGTCAAACTGTTTTATAAGAGGATGAAGAGCAGTCAATCTGATTTATAATCGGATGAAGAGAAGTCAAACTGATTTATAAGAGGATGAAGAGCAGTCAAACTGCTTTATAAAAGGATGAACAGCAGTCAAACTGTTTTATAAGAGGATGAAGAGCAGTCAATCTGATTTATAATCGGATGAAGAGCAGTCAAACTGATTTATAAGAGGATGAAGAGCAGTCAAACTGCTTTATAAAAGGATGAAGAGCAATCAAATTGATTTATAAGAGGATGAAGAGCAGTCAAACTGCTTTATAAAAGGATGAAGAGCAGTCAAACTGTTTTATACGAGGATCTAGAGCAGTCAGACTGTTTTACAAGAGGATGAAGAGCAGTCAACCTGTTTTACAAGAGGATGAAGAGCAGTCAAACTGTTTTATAAGAGGATGAAGCGCAGTCAAACTGGTTTATAGGAGGATGAAGAGCAGTCAAACTGCTTTATAAGAGGATGAAGAGAAGTCAAACTGATTTATAAGAGGATGAAGAGCAGTCAAATTGTTTTATAAGAGGATGAAGAGCAGTCAATCTGATTTATAATCGGATGAAGAGCAGTCAAATTGATTTATAAGAGGATGAAGAGCAGTCAAACTGCTTTAAAAAAGGATGAAGAGCAGTCAAACTGTTTTATACGAGGATATAGAGCAGTCAGACTGTTTTACAAGAGGATGAAGAGCAGTCAACCTGTTTTACAAGAGGATGAAGAGCAGTCAAACTGTTTTATAAGAGGATGAAGCGCAGTCAAACTGGTTTATAGGAGGATGAAGAGCAGTCAAACTGATTTATAAGAGGATGAAGAGCAGTCAAACTGCTTTATAAAAGGATGAAGAGCAGTCAAATTGATTTATAAGAGGATGAAGAGCAGTCAAACTGCTTTAAAAAAGGATGAAGAGCAGTCAAACTGTTTTATACGAGGATATAGAGCAGTCAGACTGTTTTACAAGAGGATGAAGAGCAGTCAACCTGTTTTACAAGAGGATGAAGAGCAGTCAAACTGTTTTATAAGAGGATGAAGCGCAGTCAAACTGGTTTATAGGAGGATGAAGAGCAGTCAAACTGCTTTATAAGAGGATGAAGAGAAGTCAAACTGATTTATAAGAGGATGAAGAGCAGTCAAACTGCTTTATAAAAGGATGAAGAGCAGTCAAACTGATTTATAATCGGATGAAGAGCAGTCAAACTGATTTATAAGAGGATGACGAGCAGTCAAACTGCTTTATAAAAGGATGAAGAGCAGTCAATCTGTTTTATAAGAGGTCGAAGAGCAGTCAAACTGATTTATAATCGGAAGAAGAGCAGTCAAACTGTTCTATAGGAGGATGAAGAGCAGTCAAACTGCTTTATAAAAGAATGAAGAGCAGTCAAACTGTTTTATAAGAGGACGAAGAGCAGTCAAACTGATTTATAATCGGATGAAGAGCAGTCAAACTGATTTATAAGAGGATGAAGAGCAGTCAAACTGCTTTATAAAAGGATGAAGAGCAGTCAAATTGATTTATAAGAGGATGAAGAGCAGTCAAACTGATTTAAAAGAGGATGAAGAGCAGTCAAACGGTTTTATAAAAGGATGAAGAGCAGTCAAACTGTTTTATAAGAGGACGAAGAGCAGTCAAACTGATTTATAATCGGACGAAGAGCAGTCAAACTGTTCTATAGGAGGATGAAGCGCAGTCAAACTGGTTTATAGGAGGATGAAGAGCAGTCAAACTGCTTTATAAAAGTACGAAGAGCAGTCAAACTGATTTATAATCGGATGAAGAGCAGTCAAACTGATTTATAAGAGGATGAAGAGCAGTCAAACTGTTTTATAAGAGGACGAAGAGCAGTAAAACTGATTTATAATCGGACGAAGAGCATTCAAACTGATTCATTATCGGACGAAGAGCAGTCAAACGGTTTTATAAGACGATGAAGAGCAGTCAAACTGATTTATAAAAGGATGAAGAGCAGTCAAACTTCTTTATAAAAGGATGAAGAGCAGTCAAACTGTTTTATAATTGGACGAAGAGCAGTCAAACTGATTTATAATCGGACGAAGAGCAGTCAAACGGTTTTATAAAAGTATGAAGAGCAGTCAAACTGTTTTATAAGAAGACGAAGAGCAGTCAAACTGATTTATAATCGAATGAAGAGCAGTCAAACTGATTTATAAGAGGATGAAGAGCAGTCAATCTGCGTTATAAAAGGATGAAGAGCAGTCAAACTGTTTTATAAGAGGATGAAGAGCAGTCAAACTGATTTATAAGAGGATGAAGAGCAGTCAATCTGTGTTATAAAAGGATGAAGAGCAGTCAAACTGTTTTATAAGAGGATGAAGAGCAGTCAAACTGATTTATAAGAGGATGAAGAGCAGTCAAACTGCTTTATAAAAGGATGAAGAGCAGTCAAACTGTTTTATAAGAGGACGAAGAGCAGTCAAACTGATTTATAATCGGACGAAGAGCAGTCAAACTGTTCTATAGGAGGATGAAGCGCAGTCAAACTGCTTTATAAGAGGATGAAGAGCAGTCAAACTGATTTATAAGAGGATGAAGAGCAGTCAAACTGCTTTATAAAAGGATGAAGAGCAGTCAAACTGTTTTATAAGCGGACGAAGAGCAGTCAAACTGATTTATAATCGGACGAAGAGCAGTTAAACTGATTTATAATCGGACGAAGAGCAGTCTAACGGTTTTATAAGAAGATGAAGGGCAGTCAAATTGATTTATAAGAGGATGAAGAGCAGTCAAACTGCTTTATAAAAGGATGAAGAGCAGTCAAACTGTTTTATACGAGGATGTAGAGCAGTCAGACTGTTTTACAAGAGGATGAAGAGCAGTCAACCTGTTTTACAAGAGGATGTAGAGCAGTCAGACTGTTTTACAAGAGGATGAAGAGCAGTCAAACTGTTTTATAAGAGGATGAAGAGCAGTCAAACTGCTTTATAAAAGGATGAAGAGCAGTCAAACTGTTTTATAAGAGGACGAAGAGCAGTCAAACTGATTTATAATCGGATGAAGAGCAGTCAAACTGTTTTATAAGAAGATGAAGGGCAGTCAAATTGATTTATAAGAGGATGAAGAGCAGTCAAACTGCTTTTTAAAAGGATGAAGAGCAGTCAAACTGTTTTATACGAGGATGTAGAGCAGTCAAACTGCTTTATAAAAGGATGAACAGCAGTCAAACTGTTTTATAAGAGGATGAAGAGCAGTCAAACTGATTTATAATCGGATGAAGAGCAGTCAAACTGATTTATAAGAGGATGAAGAGCAGTCAAACTGCTTTATAAAAGGATGAAGAGCAGTCAAATTGATTTATAAGAGGATGAAGAGCAGTCAAACTGCTTTAAAAAAGGATGAAGAGCAGTCAAACTGTTTTATACGAGGATATAGAGCAGTCAGACTGTTTTACAAGAGGATGAAGAGCAGTCAACCTGTTTTACAAGAGGATGAAGAGCAGTCAAACTGTTTTATAAGAGGATGAAGCGCAGTCAAACTGGTTTATAGGAGGATGAAGAGCAGTCAAACTGCTTTATAAGAGGATGAAGAGAAGTCAAACTGATTTATAAGAGGATGAAGAGCAGTCAAACTGCTTTATAAAAGGATGAAGAGCAGTCAAACTGATTTATAATCGGATGAAGAGCAGTCAAACTGATTTATAAGAGGATGACGAGCAGTCAAACTGCTTTATAAAAGGATGAAGAGCAGTCAATCTGTTTTATAAGAGGTCGAAGAGCAGTCAAACTGATTTATAATCGGAAGAAGAGCAGTCAAACTGTTCTATAGGAGGATGAAGAGCAGTCAAACTGCTTTATAAAAGAATGAAGAGCAGTCAAACTGATTTATAAGAGGATGAAGAGCAGTCAAATTGATTTATAAGAGGATGAAGAGCAGTCAAACTTCTTTATAAAAGGATGAAGAGCAGTCAAACTGTTTTATAATTGGACGAAGAGCAGTCAAACTGATTTATAATCGGACGAAGAGCAGTCAAACGGTTTTATAAAAGTATGAAGAGCAGTCAAACTGTTTTATAAGAAGACGAAGAGCAGTCAAACTGATTTATAATCGAATGAAGAGCAGTCAAACTGATTTATAAGAGGATGAAGAGCAGTCAATCTGCGTTATAAAAGGATGAAGAGCAGTCAAACTGTTTTATAAGAGGATGAAGAGCAGTCAAACTGATTTATAAGAGGATGAAGAGCAGTCAATCTGTGTTATAAAAGGATGAAGAGCAGTCAAACTGTTTTATAAGAGGATGAAGAGCAGTCAAACTGATTTATAAGAGGATGAAGAGCAGTCAAACTGCTTTATAAAAGGATGAAGAGCAGTCAAACTGTTTTATAAGAGGACGAAGAGCAGTCAAACTGATTTATAATCGGACGAAGAGCAGTCAAACTGTTCTATAGGAGGATGAAGCGCAGTCAAACTGCTTTATAAGAGGATGAAGAGCAGTCAAACTGATTTATAAGAGGATGAAGAGCAGTCAAACTGCTTTATAAAAGGATGAAGAGCAGTCAAACTGTTTTATAAGCGGACGAAGAGCAGTCAAACTGATTTATAATCGGACGAAGACCAGTTAAACTGATTTATAATCGGACGAAGAGCAGTCTAACGGTTTTATAAGAAGATGAAGGGCAGTCAAATTGATTTATAAGAGGATGAAGAGCAGTCAAACTGCTTTATAAAAGGATGAAGAGCAGTCAAACTGTTTTATACGAGGATGTAGAGCAGTCAGACTGTTTTACAAGAGGATGAAGAGCAGTCAACCTGTTTTACAAGAGGATGTAGAGCAGTCAGACTGTTTTACAAGAGGATGAAGAGCAGTCAAACTGTTTTATAAGAGGATGAAGAGCAGTCAAACTGCTTTATAAAAGGATGAAGAGCAGTCAAACTGTTTTATAAGAGGACGAAGAGCAGTCAAACTGATTTATAATCGGATGAAGAGCAGTCAAACTGTTTTATAAGAAGATGAAGGGCAGTCAAATTGATTTATAAGAGGATGAAGAGCAGTCAAACTGCTTTTTAAAAGGATGAAGAGCAGTCAAACTGTTTTATACGAGGATGTAGAGCAGTCAAACTGCTTTATAAAAGGATGAACAGCAGTCAAACTGTTTTATAAGAGGATGAAGAGCAGTCAAACTGATTTATAATCGGATGAAGAGCAGTCAAACTGATTTATAAGAGGATGAAGAGCAGTCAAACTGCTTTATAAAAGGATGAAGAGCAGTCAAATTGATTTATAAGAGGATGAAGAGCAGTCAAACTGCTTTAAAAAAGGATGAAGAGCAGTCAAACTGTTTTATACGAGGATATAGAGCAGTCAGACTGTTTTACAAGAGGATGAAGAGCAGTCAACCTGTTTTACAAGAGGATGAAGAGCAGTCAAACTGTTTTATAAGAGGATGAAGCGCAGTCAAACTGGTTTATAGGAGGATGAAGAGCAGTCAAACTGCTTTATAAGAGGATGAAGAGAAGTCAAACTGATTTATAAGAGGATGAAGAGCAGTCAAACTGCTTTATAAAAGGATGAAGAGCAGTCAAACTGATTTATAATCGGATGAAGAGCAGTCAAACTGATTTATAAGAGGATGACGAGCAGTCAAACTGCTTTATAAAAGGATGAAGAGCAGTCAATCTGTTTTATAAGAGGTCGAAGAGCAGTCAAACTGATTTATAATCGGAAGAAGAGCAGTCAAACTGTTCTATAGGAGGATGAAGAGCAGTCAAACTGCTTTATAAAAGAATGAAGAGCAGTCAAACTGTTTTATAAGAGGACGAAGAGCAGTCAAACTGATTTATAATCGGATGAAGAGCAGTCAAACTGATTTATAAGAGGATGAAGAGCAGTCAAACTGCTTTATAAAAGGATGAAGAGCAGTCAAATTGATTTATAAGAGGATGAAGAGCAGTCAAACTGATTTAAAAGAGGATGAAGAGCAGTCAAACGGTTTTATAAAAGGATGAAGAGCAGTCAAACTGTTTTATAAGAGGACGAAGAGCAGTCAAACTGATTTATAATCGGACGAAGAGCAGTCAAACTGTTCTATAGGAGGATGAAGCGCAGTCAAACTGGTTTATAGGAGGATGAAGAGCAGTCAAACTGCTTTATAAAAGTACGAAGAGCAGTCAAACTGATTTATAATCGGATGAAGAGCAGTCAAACTGATTTATAAGAGGATGAAGAGCAGTCAAACTGTTTTATAAGAGGACGAAGAGCAGTAAAACTGATTTATAATCGGACGAAGAGTATTCAAACTGATTCATTATCGGACGAAGAGCAGTCAAACGGTTTTATAAGACGATGAAGAGCAGTCAAACTGATTTATAAAAGGATGAAGAGCAGTCAAACTTCTTTATAAAAGGATGAAGAGCAGTCAAACTGTTTTATAATTGGACGAAGAGCAGTCAAACTGATTTATAATCGGACGAAGAGCAGTCAAACGGTTTTATAAAAGTATGAAGAGCAGTCAAACTGTTTTATAAGAAGACGAAGAGCAGTCAAACTGATTTATAATCGAATGAAGAGCAGTCAAACTGATTTATAAGAGGATGAAGAGCAGTCAATCTGCGTTATAAAAGGATGAAGAGCAGTCAAACTGTTTTATAAGAGGATGAAGAGCAGTCAAACTGATTTATAAGAGGATGAAGAGCAGTCAATCTGTGTTATAAAAGGATGAAGAGCAGTCAAACTGTTTTATAAGAGGATGAAGAGCAGTCAAACTGATTTATAAGAGGATGAAGAGCAGTCAAACTGCTTTATAAAAGGATGAAGAGCAGTCAAACTGTTTTATAAGAGGACGAAGAGCAGTCAAACTGATTTATAATCGGACGAAGAGCAGTCAAACTGTTCTATAGGAGGATGAAGCGCAGTCAAACTGCTTTATAAGAGGATGAAGAGCAGTCAAACTGATTTATAAGAGGATGAAGAGCAGTCAAACTGCTTTATAAAAGGATGAAGAGCAGTCAAACTGTTTTATAAGCGGACGAAGAGCAGTCAAACTGATTTATAATCGGACGAAGAGCAGTTAAACTGATTTATAATCGGACGAAGAGCAGTCTAACGGTTTTATAAGAAGATGAAGGGCAGTCAAATTGATTTATAAGAGGATGAAGAGCAGTCAAACTGCTTTATAAAAGGATGAAGAGCAGTCAAACTGTTTTATACGAGGATGTAGAGCAGTCAGACTGTTTTACAAGAGGATGAAGAGCAGTCAACCTGTTTTACAAGAGGATGTAGAGCAGTCAGACTGTTTTACAAGAGGATGAAGAGCAGTCAAACTGTTTTATAAGAGGATGAAGAGCAGTCAAACTGCTTTATAAAAGGATGAAGAGCAGTCAAACTGTTTTATAAGAGGACGAAGAGCAGTCAAACTGATTTATAATCGGATGAAGAGCAGTCAAACTGTTTTATAAGAGGACGAAGAGCAGTCAAACTGATTTATAATCGGATGAAGAGCGGTCAAACTGTTTTATAAGAGGATGAAGAGCAGTCAAACTGATTTATAATCGGATGAAGAGCAGTCAAAATGATTTATAAGAGGATGAAGAGCAGTCAAACTGCTTTATAAAAGGATGAAGAGCAGTCAAACTGTTTTATAAGAGGACGAAGAGCAGTCAAACTGATTTATAATCCGACGAAGAGCAGTCAAACTGTTCTATAGGAGGATGAAGCGCAGTCAAACTGGTTTATAGGAGGATGAAGAGCAGTCAAACTGCTTTATAAAAGGATGAAGAGCAGTCAAACTGATTTATAAGAGGATGAAGAGCAGTCAAACTGCTTTATAAAAGGATGAAGGGCAGTCAAACTGTTTTATAAGCGGACGAAGAGCAGTCAAACTGATTTATAATCGGACGAAGAGCAGTCAAACTGATTTATTATCGGACGAAGAGCAGTCAAACGGTTTTATAAGACGATGAAGAGCAGTCAAATTGATTTATAAGAGGATGAAAAGGATGAAGAGCAGTCAAACTGTTTTATACAAGGATGTAGAGCAGTCAGACTGTTTTACAAGAGGATGAAGAGCAGTCAACCTGTTTTACAAGAGGATGAAGAGCAGTCAAACTGTTTTATAAGAGGATGAAGAGAAGTCAAACTGCTTTATAAAAGAATGAAGAGCAGTCAAACTGTTTTATAAGAGGACGAAGAGCAGTCAAACTGATTTATAATCGGATGAAGAGCAGTCAAACTGATTTATAAGAAGATGAAGGGCAGTCAAATTGATTTATAAGAGGATGAAGAGCAGTCAAACTGCTTTTTAAAAGGATGAAGAGCAGTCAAACTGTTTTATACGAGGATGTAGAGCAGTCAAACTGCTTTATAAAAGGATGAACAGCAGTCAAACTGTTTTATAAGAGGATGAAGAGCAGTCAAACTGATTTATAATCGGATGAAGAGCAGTCAAACTGATTTATAAGAGGATGAAGAGCAGTCAAACTGCTTTATAAAAGGATGAAGAGCAGTCAAATTGATTTATAAGAGGATGAAGAGCAGTCAAACTGCTTTAAAAAAGGATGAAGCGCAGTCAAACTGTTTTATACGAGGATATAGAGCAGTCAGACTGTTTTACAAGAGGATGAAGAGCAGTCAACCTGTTTTACAAGAGGATGAAGAGCAGTCAAACTGTTTTATAAGAGGATGAAGCGCAGTCAAACTGGTTTATAGGAGGATGAAGAGCAGTCAAACTGCTTTATAAGAGGATGAAGAGAAGTCAAACTGATTTATAAGAGGATGAAGAGCAGTCAAACTGCTTTATAAAAGGATGAAGAGCAGTCAAACTGATTTATAATCGGATGAAGAGCAGTCAAACTGATTTATAAGAGGATGACGAGCAGTCAAACTGCTTTATAAAAGGATGAAGAGCAGTCAATCTGTTTTATAAGAGGTCGAAGAGCAGTCAAACTGATTTATAATCGGAAGAAGAGCAGTCAAACTGTTCTATAGGAGGATGAAGAGCAGTCAAACTGCTTTATAAAAGAATGAAGAGCAGTCAAACTGTTTTATAAGAGGACGAAGAGCAGTCAAACTGATTTATAATCGGATGAAGAGCAGTCAAACTGATTTATAAGAGGATGAAGAGCAGTCAAACTGCTTTATAAAAGGATGAAGAGCAGTCAAATTGATTTATAAGAGGATGAAGAGCAGTCAAACTGATTTAAAAGAGGATGAAGAGCAGTCAAACGGTTTTATAAAAGGATGAAGAGCAGTCAAACTGTTTTATAAGAGGACGAAGAGCAGTCAAACTGATTTATAATCGGACGAAGAGCAGTCAAACTGTTCTATAGGAGGATGAAGCGCAGTCAAACTGGTTTATAGGAGGATGAAGAGCAGTCAAACTGCTTTATAAAAGTACGAAGAGCAGTCAAACTGATTTATAATCGGATGAAGAGCAGTCAAACTGATTTATAAGAGGATGAAGAGCAGTCAAACTGTTTTATAAGAGGACGAAGAGCAGTAAAACTGATTTATAATCGGACGAAGAGCATTCAAACTGATTCATTATCGGACGAAGAGCAGTCAAACGGTTTTATAAGACGATGAAGAGCAGTCAAACTGATTTATAAAAGGATGAAGAGCAGTCAAACTTCTTTATAAAAGGATGAAGAGCAGTCAAACTGTTTTATAATTGGACGAAGAGCAGTCAAACTGATTTATAATCGGACGAAGAGCAGTCAAACGGTTTTATAAAAGTATGAAGAGCAGTCAAACTGTTTTATAAGAAGACGAAGAGCAGTCAAACTGATTTATAATCGAATGAAGAGCAGTCAAACTGATTTATAAGAGGATGAAGAGCAGTCAATCTGCGTTACAAAAGGATGAAGAGCAGTCAAACTGTTTTATAAGAGGATGAAGAGCAGTCAAACTGATTTATAAGAGGATGAAGAGCAGTCAATCTGTGTTATAAAAGGATGAAGAGCAGTCAAACTGTTTTATAAGAGGATGAAGAGCAGTCAAACTGATTTATAAGAGGATGAAGAGCAGTCAAACTGCTTTATAAAAGGATGAAGAGCAGTCAAACTGTTTTATAAGAGGACGAAGAGCAGTCAAACTGATTTATAATCGGACGAAGAGCAGTCAAACTGTTCTATAGGAGGATGAAGCGCAGTCAAACTGCTTTATAAGAGGATGAAGAGCAGTCAAACTGATTTATAAGAGGATGAAGAGCAGTCAAACTGCTTTATAAAAGGATGAAGAGCAGTCAAACTGTTTTATACGAGGATGTAGAGCAGTCAAACTGCTTTATAAAAGGATGAACAGCAGTCAAACTGTTTTATAAGAGGATGAAGAGCAGTCAAACTGATTTATAATCGGATGAAGAGCAGTCAAACTGATTTATAAGAGGATGAAGAGCAGTCAAACTGCTTTATAAAAGGATGAAGAGCAGTCAAATTGATTTATAAGAGGATGAAGAGCAGTCAAACTGCTTTAAAAAAGGATGAAGAGCAGTCAAACTGTTTTATACGAGGATATAGAGCAGTCAGACTGTTTTACAAGAGGATGAAGAGCAGTCAACCTGTTTTACAAGAGGATGAAGAGCAGTCAAACTGTTTTATAAGAGGATGAAGCGCAGTCAAACTGGTTTATAGGAGGATGAAGAGCAGTCAAACTGCTTTATAAGAGGATGAAGAGAAGTCAAACTGATTTATAAGAGGATGAAGAGCAGTCAAACTGCTTTATAAAAGGATGAAGAGCAGTCAAACTGATTTATAATCGGATGAAGAGCAGTCAAACTGATTTATAAGAGGATGACGAGCAGTCAAACTGCTTTATAAAAGGATGAAGAGCAGTCAATCTGTTTTATAAGAGGTCGAAGAGCAGTCAAACTGATTTATAATCGGAAGAAATGCAGTCAAACTGTTCTATAGGAGGATGAAGAGCAGTCAAACTGCTTTATAAAAGAATGAAGAGCAGTCAAACTGTTTTATAAGAGGACGAAGAGCAGTCAAACTGATTTATAATCGGATGAAGAGCAGTCAAACTGATTTATAAGAGGATGAAGAGCAGTCAAACTGCTTTATAAAAGGATGAAGAGCAGTCAAATTGATTTATAAGAGGATGAAGAGCAGTCAAACTGATTTAAAAGAGGATGAAGAGCAGTCAAACGGTTTTATAAAAGGATGAAGAGCAGTCAAACTGTTTTATAAGAGGACGAAGAGCAGTCAAACTGATTTATAATCGGACGAAGAGCAGTCAAACTGTTCTATAGGAGGATGAAGCGCAGTCAAACTGGTTTATAGGAGGATGAAGAGCAGTCAAACTGCTTTATAAAAGTACGAAGAGCAGTCAAACTGATTTATAATCGGATGAAGAGCAGTCAAACTGATTTATAAGAGGATGAAGAGCAGTCAAACTGTTTTATAAGAGGACGAAGAGCAGTAAAACTGATTTATAATCGGACGAAGAGCATTCAAACTGATTCATTATCGGACGAAGAGCAGTCAAACGGTTTTATAAGACGATGAAGAGCAGTCAAACTGATTTATAAAAGGATGAAGAGCAGTCAAACTTCTTTATAAAAGGATGAAGAGCAGTCAAACTGTTTTATAATTGGACGAAGAGCAGTCAAACTGATTTATAATCGGACGAAGAGCAGTCAAACGGTTTTATAAAAGTATGAAGAGCAGTCAAACTGTTTTATAAGAAGACGAAGAGCAGTCAAACTGATTTATAATCGAATGAAGAGCAGTCAAACTGATTTATAAGAGGATGAAGAGCAGTCAATCTGCGTTATAAAAGGATGAAGAGCAGTCAAACTGTTTTATAAGAGGATGAAGAGCAGTCAAACTGATTTATAAGAGGATGAAGAGCAGTCAATCTGTGTTATAAAAGGATGAAGAGCAGTCAAACTGTTTTATAAGAGGATGAAGAGCAGTCAAACTGATTTATAAGAGGATGAAGAGCAGTCAAACTGCTTTATAAAAGGATGAAGAGCAGTCAAACTGTTTTATAAGAGGACGAAGAGCAGTCAAACTGATTTATAATCGGACGAAGAGCAGTCAAACTGTTCTATAGGAGGATGAAGCGCAGTCAAACTGCTTTATAAGAGGATGAAGAGCAGTCAAACTGATTTATAAGAGGATGAAGAGCAGTCAAACTGCTTTATAAAAGGATGAAGAGCAGTCAAACTGTTTTATACGAGGATGTAGAGCAGTCAAACTGCTTTATAAAAGGATGAACAGCAGTCAAACTGTTTTATAAGAGGATGAAGAGCAGTCAAACTGATTTATAATCGGATGAAGAGCAGTCAAACTGATTTATAAGAGGATGAAGAGCAGTCAAACTGCTTTATAAAAGGATGAAGAGCAGTCAAATTGATTTATAAGAGGATGAAGAGCAGTCAAACTGCTTTAAAAAAGGATGAAGAGCAGTCAAACTGTTTTATACGAGGATATAGAGCAGTCAGACTGTTTTACAAGAGGATGAAGAGCAGTCAACCTGTTTTACAAGAGGATGAAGAGCAGTCAAACTGTTTTATAAGAGGATGAAGCGCAGTCAAACTGGTTTATAGGAGGATGAAGAGCAGTCAAACTGCTTTATAAGAGGATGAAGAGAAGTCAAACTGATTTATAAGAGGATGAAGAGCAGTCAAACTGCTTTATAAAAGGATGAAGAGCAGTCAAACTGATGTATAATCGGATGAAGAGCAGTCAAACTGATTTATAAGAGGATGACGAGCAGTCAAACTGCTTTATAAAAGGATGAAGAGCAGTCAATCTGTTTTATAAGAGGTCGAAGAGCAGTCAAACTGATTTATAATCGGAAGAAATGCAGTCAAACTGTTCTATAGGAGGATGAAGAGCAGTCAAACTGCTTTATAAAAGAATGAAGAGCAGTCAAACTGTTTTATAAGAGGACGAAGAGCAGTCAAACTGATTTATAATCGGATGAAGAGCAGTCAAACTGATTTATAAGAGGATGAAGAGCAGTCAAACTGCTTTATAAAAGGATGAAGAGCAGTCAAATTGATTTATAAGAGGATGAAGAGCAGTCAAACTGATTTAAAAGAGGATGAAGAGCAGTCAAACGGTTTTATAAAAGGATGAAGAGCAGTCAAACTGTTTTATAAGAGGACGAAGAGCAGTCAAACTGATTTATAATCGGACGAAGAGCAGTCAAACTGTTCTATAGGAGGATGAAGCGCAGTCAAACTGGTTTATAGGAGGATGAAGAGCAGTCAAACTGCTTTATAAAAGTACGAAGAGCAGTCAAACTGATTTATAATCGGATGAAGAGCAGTCAAACTGATTTATAAGAGGATGAAGAGCAGTCAAACTGTTTTATAAGAGGACGAAGAGCAGTAAAACTGATTTATAATCGGACGAAGAGCATTCAAACTGATTCATTATCGGACGAAGAGCAGTCAAACGGTTTTATAAGACGATGAAGAGCAGTCAAACTGATTTATAAAAGGATGAAGAGCAGTCAAACTTCTTTATAAAAGGATGAAGAGCAGTCAAACTGTTTTATAATTGGACGAAGAGCAGTCAAACTGATTTATAATCGGACGAAGAGCAGTCAAACGGTTTTATAAAAGTATGAAGAGCAGTCAAACTGTTTTATAAGAAGACGAAGAGCAGTCAAACTGATTTATAATCGAATGAAGAGCAGTCAAACTGATTTATAAGAGGATGAAGAGCAGTCAATCTGCGTTATAAAAGGATGAAGAGCAGTCAAACTGTTTTATAAGAGGATGAAGAGCAGTCAAACTGATTTATAAGAGGATGAAGAGCAGTCAATCTGTGTTATAAAAGGATGAAGAGCAGTCAAACTGTTTTATAAGAGGATGAAGAGCAGTCAAACTGATTTATAAGAGGATGAAGAGCAGTCAAACTGCTTTATAAAAGGATGAAGAGCAGTCAAACTGTTTTATAAGAGGACGAAGAGCAGTCAAACTGATTTATAATCGGACGAAGAGCAGTCAAACTGTTCTATAGGAGGATGAAGCGCAGTCAAACTGCTTTATAAGAGGATGAAGAGCAGTCAAACTGATTTATAAGAGGATGAAGAGCAGTCAAACTGCTTTATAAAAGGATGAAGAGCAGTCAAACTGTTTTATAAGCGGACGAAGAGCAGTCAAACTGATTTATAATCGGACGAAGAGCAGTTAAACTGATTTATAATCGGACGAAGAGCAGTCTAACGGTTTTATAAGAAGATGAAGGGCAGTCAAATTGATTTATAAGAGGATGAAGAGCAGTCAAACTGCTTTATAAAAGGATGAAGAGCAGTCAAACTGTTTTATACGAGGATGTAGAGCAGTCAGACTGTTTTACAAGAGGATGAAGAGCAGTCAACCTGTTTTACAAGAGGATGTAGAGCAGTCAGACTGTTTTACAAGAGGATGAAGAGCAGTCAAACTGTTTTATAAGAGGATGAAGAGCAGTCAAACTGCTTTATAAAAGGATGAAGAGCAGTCAAACTGTTTTATAAGAGGACGAAGAGCAGTCAAACTGATTTATAATCGGATGAAGAGCAGTCAAACTGTTTTATAAGAAGATGAAGGGCAGTCAAATTGATTTATAAGAGGATGAAGAGCAGTCAAACTGCTTTTTAAAAGGATGAAGAGCAGTCAAACTGTTTTATACGAGGATGTAGAGCAGTCAGACTGTTTTACAAGAGGATGAAGAGCAGTCAACCTGTTTTACAAGAGGATGTAGAGCAGTCAGACTGTTTTACAAGAGGATGAAGAGCAGTCAAACTGTTTTATAAGAGGATGAAGAGCAGTCAAACTGCTTTATAAAAGGATGAAGAGCAGTCAAACTGTTTTATAAGAGGACGAAGAGCAGTCAAACTGATTTATAATCGGATGAAGAGCGGTCAAACTGTTTTATAAGAGGATGAAGAGCAGTCAAACTGATTTATAATCGGATGAAGAGCAGTCAAAATGATTTATAAGAGGATGAAGAGCAGTCAAACTGCTTTATAAAAGGATGAAGAGCAGTCAAACTGTTTTATAAGAGGACGAAGAGCAGTCAAACTGATTTATAATCCGACGAAGAGCAGTCAAACTGTTCTATAGGAGGATGAAGCGCAGTCAAACTGGTTTATAGGAGGATGAAGAGCAGTCAAACTGCTTTATAAAAGGATGAAGAGCAGTCAAACTGATTTATAAGAGGATGAAGAGCAGTCAAACTGCTTTATAAAAGGATGAAGGGCAGTCAAACTGTTTTATAAGCGGACGAAGAGCAGTCAAACTGATTTATAATCGGACGAAGAGCAGTCAAACTGATTTATTATCGGACGAAGAGCAGTCAAACGGTTTTATAAGACGATGAAGAGCAGTCAAATTGATTTATAAGAGGATGAAAAGGATGAAGAGCAGTCAAACTGTTTTATACAAGGATGTAGAGCAGTCAGACTGTTTTACAAGAGGATGAAGAGCAGTCAACCTGTTTTACAAGAGGATGAAGAGCAGTCAAACTGTTTTATAAGAGGATGAAGAGCAGTCAAACTGCTTTATAAAAGAATGAAGAGCAGTCAAACTGTTTTATAAGAGGACGAAGAGCAGTCAAACTGATTTATAATCGGATGAAGAGCAGTCAAACTGATTTATAAGAGGATGAAGAGCAGCCAAACTGCTTTATAAAAGGATGAAGAGCAGTCAAACTGTTTTATAAGAGGACGAAGAGCAGTCAAACTGATTTATAATCGGACGAAGAGCAGTCAAACTGTTCTATAGGAGGATGAAGCGCAGTCAAACTGGTTTATAGGAGGATGAAGAGCAGTCAAACTGCTTTATAAGAGGATGAAGAGCAGTCAAACTGAGTTATAAGAGGATGAAGAGCAGTCAAACTGCTTTATAAAAGGATGAAGAGCAGTCAAACTGTTTTATAAGAGGATGAAGAGCAGTCAAACTGATTTATAATCGGATGAAGAGCAGTCAAACTGTTCTATAGGAGGATGAAGAGCAGTCAAACTGCTTTATAAAAGGATGAAGTGCAGTCAAATTGATTTATAAGAGGATGAAGAGCAGTCAAACTGCTTTATAAAAGGATGAAGAGCAGTCAAACTGATTTATAAGAGAATGAAGAGCAGACAAACTGCTTTATAAAAGGATGAAGAGCAGTCAAACTGTTTTATAAGAGGACGAAGAGCAGTCAAACTGATTTATAATCGGATGAAGAGCAGTCAAACTGATTTATAAGAGGATGAAGAGCAGTCAAACTGCTTTATAAAAGGATGAAGAGCAGTCAAACTGTTTTATAAGAGGACGAAGAGCAGTCAAACTGATTTATAATCGGACGAAGAGCAGTCAAACTGTTCTATAGGAGGATGAAGAGCAGCCAAACTGGTTTATAGGAGGATGAAGAGCAGTCAAACAGCTTTATAAGAGGATGAAGAGCAGTCAAACTGATTTAAAAGAGGATGAAGAGCAGTCAAACTGCTTTATAAAAGGATGAAGAGCAGTCAAACTGTTTTATAAGAGGACGAAGAGCAGTCAAACTGATTTATAATCGGACGAAGAGCAGTCAAACTGTTCTATAGGAGGATGAAGCGCAGTCAAACTGGTTTATAGGAGGATGAAGAGCAGTCAAACTGCTTTATAAAAGGATGAAGAGCAGTCAAACTGATTTATAAGAGGACGAAGAGCAGTCAAACTGATTTATAATCGGATGAAGAGCAGTCAAACTGATTTATAAGAGGACGAAGAGCAGTCAAACTGATTTATAATCGGACGAAGAGCAGTCAAACTGATTTATAATCGGACGAAGAGCAGTCAAACGGTTTTATAAGAGGATGAAGAGCAGTCAAATTGATTTATAAGAGGATGAAAAGGATGAAGAGCAGTCAAACTGTTTTATACAAGGATGTAGAGCAGTCAGACTGTTTTACAAGAGGATGAAGAGCAGTCAACCTGTTTTACAAGAGGATGAAGAGCAGTCAAACTGTTTTATAAGAGGATGAAGAGCAGTCAAACTGCTTTATAAAAGAATGAAGAGCAGTCAAACTGTTTTATAAGAGGACGAAGAGCAGTCAAACTGATTTATAATCGGACGAAGAGCAGTCAAACTGTTTTATAAGAGGATGAAGAGCAGTCAAACTGCGTTATAAAAGGATGAAGAGCAGTCAAACTGCTTTATAAGAGGACGAAGAGCAGTCAAACTGATTTATAATCGGATGAAGAGCAGTCAAACTGATTTATAAGAGGATGAAGAGCAGTCAAACTGCTTTATAAAAGGATGAAGAGCAGTCAAACTGTTTTATAAGAGGACGAAGAGCAGTCAAACTGATTTATAATCGGACGAAGAGCAGTCAAACTGTTCTATAGGAGGATGAAGCGCAGTCAAACTGGTCTATAGGAGGATGAGGAGCAGTCAAACTGCTTTATAAAAGGATGAAGAGCAGTCAAACTAATTTATAGGAGGATGAAGAGCAGTCAAACTGCGTTATAAAAGGATGAAGAGCAGTCAAACTGTTTTATAAGAGGACGAAGAGCAGTCAAACTGATTTATAATCGGATGAAGAGCAGTCAAACTGATTTATAAGAGGATGAAGAGCAGTCAAACTGCTTTATAAAAGGATGAAGAGCAGTCAAACTGTTTTATAAGAGGACGAAGAGCAGTCAAACTGATTTATAATCGGACGAAGAGCAGTCAAACTGTTCTATAGGAGGATGAAGCGCAGTCAAACTGGTCTATAGGAGGATGAAGAGCAGTCAAACTGCTTTATAAAAGGATGAAGAGCAGTCAAACTAATTTATAAGAGGATGAAGAGCAGTCAAACTGCTTTATAAAAGGATGAAGATCAGTCAAACTGTTTTATAAGCGGACGAAGAGCAGTCAAACTGATTTATAATCGGACGAAGAGCAGTCAAACTGATTTATAATCGGACGAAGAGCAGTCAAACTGATTTATAAGAGGATGAAGAGCAGTCAAACTGCTTTATAAAAGGATGAAGAGTAGTCAAACTGTTTTATAAGAGGACAAAGAGCAGTCAAACTGATTTATAATCGGACGAAGAGCAGTCAAACTGTTCTATAGGAGGATGAACAGCAGTCAAACTGTTTTATAAGAGGATGAAGAGCAGTCAATCTGATTTATAATCGGATGAAGAGAAGTCAAACTGATTTATAAGAGGATGAAGAGCAGTCAAACTGCTTTATAAAAGGATGAACAGCAGTCAAACTGTTTTATAAGAGGATGAAGAGCAGTCAATCTGATTTATAATCGGATGAAGAGCAGTCAAACTGATTTATAAGAGGATGAAGAGCAGTCAAACTGCTTTATAAAAGGATGAAGAGCAATCAAATTGATTTATAAGAGGATGAAGAGCAGTCAAACTGCTTTATAAAAGGATGAAGAGCAGTCAAACTGTTTTATACGAGGATATAGAGCAGTCAGACTGTTTTACAAGAGGATGAAGAGCAGTCAACCTGTTTTACAAGAGGATGAAGAGCAGTCAAACTGTTTTATAAGAGGATGAAGAGCAGTCAAACTGCTTTATAAAAGAATGAAGAGCAGTCAAACTGTTTTATAATCGGATGAAGAGCAGTCAAACTGATTTATAAGAGGATGAAGAGCAGTCAAACTGCTTTATAAAAGGATGAAGAGCAGTCAAACTGCTTTATAAAAGGATGAAGAGCAGTCAAACTGTTTTATAAGAGGATGAAGAGCAGTCAAACTGCTTTATAAAAGGATGAAGAGCAGTCAAATTGATTTATAAGAGGACGAAGAGCAGTCAAACTGATTTATAATCGGATGAAGAGCAGTCAAACTGATTTATAAGAGGATGAAGAGCAGTCAAACTGCTTTATAAAAGGATGAAGAGCAGTCAAACTGTTTTATAAGAGGACGAAGAGCAGTCAAACTGATTTATAATCGGACGAAGAGCAGTCAAACTGTTCTATAGGAGGATGAAGCGCAGTCAAACTGGTTTATAGGAGGATGAAGAGCAGTCAAACAGCTTTATAAGAGGGTGAAGAGCAGTCAAACTGATTTAAAAGAGGATGAAGAGCAGTCAAACTGCTTTATAAAAGGATGAAGAGCAGTCAAACTGTTTTATAAGAGGACGAAGAGCAGTCAAACTGATTTATAATCGGACGAAGAGCAGTCCAACTGTTCTATAGGAGGATGAAGCGCAGTCAAACTGGTTTATAGGAGGATGAAGAGCAGTCAAACTGCTTTATAAAAGGATGAAGAGCAGTCAAACTGTTCTATAGGAGGATGAAGAGCAGTCAAACTGGTTTATAGGAGGATGAAGAGCAGTCAAACAGCTTTATAAGAGGATGAAGAGCAGTCAAACTGATTTAAAAGAGGATGAAGAGCAGTCAAACTGCTTTATAAAAGGATGAAGAGCAGTCAAACTGTTTTATAAGAGGACGAAGAGCAGTCAAACTGATTTATAATCGGACGAAGAGCAGTCAAACTGTTCTATAGGAGGATGAAGCGCAGTCAAACTGGTTTATAGGAGGATGAAGAGCAGTCAAACTGCTTTATAAAAGGATGAAGAGCAGTCAAACTGATTTATAAGAGGACGAAGAGCAGTCAAACTGATTTATAATCGGATGAAGAGCAGTCAAACTGATTTATAAGAGGACGAAGAGCAGTCAAACTGATTTATAATCGGACGAAGAGCAGTCAAACTGATTTATAATCGGACGAAGAGCAGTCAAACGGTTTTATAAGAGGATGAAGAGCAGTCAAATTGATTTATAAGAGGATGAAAAGGATGAAGAGCAGTCAAACTGTTTTATACAAGGATGTAGAGCAGTCAGACTGTTTTACAAGAGGATGAAGAGCAGTCAACCTGTTTTACAAGAGGATGAAGAGCAGTCAAACTGTTTTATAAGAGGATGAAGAGCAGTCAAACTGCTTTATAAAAGAATGAAGAGCAGTCAAACTGTTTTATAAGAGGACGAAGAGCAGTCAAACTGATTTATAATCGGATGAAGAGCAGTCAAACTGTTTTATAAGAGGATGAAGAGCAGCCAAACTGCTTTATAAAAGGATGAAGAGCAGTCAAACTGTTTTATAAGAGGACGAAGAGCAGTCAAACTGATTTATAATCGGACGAAGAGCAGTCAAACTGTTTTATAAGAGGATGAAGAGCAGTCAAACTGCGTTATAAAAGGATGAAGAGCAGTCAAACTGTTTTATAAGAGGACGAAGAGCAGTCAAACTGATTTATAATCTGATGAAGAGCAGTCAAACTGATTTATAAGAGGATGAAGAGCAGTCAAACTGCTTTATAAAAGGATGAAGAGCAGTCAAACTGTTTTATAAGAGGACGAAGAGCAGTCAAACTGATTTATAATCGGACGAAGAGCAGTCAAACTGTTCTATAGGAGGATGAAGCGCAGTCAAACTGGTCTATAGGAGGATGAAGAGCAGTCAAACTGCTTTATAAAAGGATGAAGAGCAGTCAAACTAATTTATAGGAGGATGAAGAGCAGTCAAACTGCGTTATAAAAGGATGAAGAGCAGTCAAACTGTTTTATAAGAGGACGAAGAGCAGTCAAACTGATTTATAATCGGATGAAGAGCAGTCAAACTGATTTATAAGAGGATGAAGAGCAGTCAAACTGCTTTATAAAAGGATGAAGAGCAGTCAAACTGTTTTATAAGAGGACGAAGAGCAGTCAAACTGATTTATAATCGGACGAAGAGCAGTCAAACTGTTCTATAGGAGGATGAAGCGCAGTCAAACTGGTCTATAGGAGGATGAAGAGCAGTCAAACTGCTTTATAAAAGGATGAAGAGCAGTCAAACTAATTTATAAGAGGATGAAGAGCAGTCAAACTGCTTTATAAAAGGATGAAGAGCAGTCAAACTGTTTTATAAGCGGACGAAGAGCAGTCAAACTGATTTATAATCGGACGAAGAGCAGTCAAACTGATTTATAATCGGACGAAGAGCAGTCAAACTGCTTTATAAAAGGATGAAGAGCAGTCAAATTGATTTATAAGAGGATGAAGAGCAGTCAAACTGCTTTATAAAAGGATGAAGAGTAGTCAAACTGTTTTATAAGAGGACAAAGAGCAGTCAAACTGATTTATAATCGGACGAAGAGCAGTCAAACTGTTCTATAGGAGGATGAAGCGCAGTCAAACTGGTTTATAAGAGGACGAAGAGCAGTCAAACTGATTTATAATCGGATGAAGAGCAGTCAAACTGATTTATAAGAGGACGAAGAGCAGTCAAACTGATTTATAATCGGACGAAGAGCAGTCAAACTGATTTATAATCGGACGAAGAGCAGTCAAACGGTTTTATAAGAGGATGAAGAGCAGTCAAACTGCTTTATAAGAGGATGAAGAGCAGTCAAACTGATTTATAAGAGGATGAAGAGCAGTCAAACTGCTTTATAAAAGGATGAAGAGCAGTCAAACTGTTTTATAAGAGGATGAAGAGCAGTCAAACTGATTTATAATCGGATGAAGAGCAGTCAAACTGATTTATAAGAGGACGAAGAGCAGTCAAACTGATTTATAATCGGACGAAGAGCAGTCAAACTGATTTATAATCGGACGAAGAGCAGTCAAACGGTTTTATAAGAGGATGAAGAGCAGTCAAATTGATTTATAAGAGGATGAAAAGGATGAAGAGCAGTCAAACTGTTTTATACAAGGATGTAGAGCAGTCAGACTGTTTTACAAGAGGATGAAGAGCAGTCAACCTGTTTTACAAGAGGATGAAGAGCAGTCAAACTGTTTTATAAGAGGATGAAGAGCAGTCAAACTGCTTTATAAAAGAATGAAGAGCAGTCAAACTGTTTTATAAGAGGACGAAGAGCAGTCAAACTGATTTATAATCGGACGAAGAGCAGTCAAACTGTTTTATAAGAGGATGAAGAGCAGTCAAACTGCGTTATAAAAGGATGAAGAGCAGTCAAACTGCTTTATAAGAGGACGAAGAGCAGTCAAACTGATTTATAATCGGATGAAGAGCAGTCAAACTGATTTATAAGAGGATGAAGAGCAGTCAAACTGCTTTATAAAAGGATGAAGAGCAGTCAAACTGTTTTATAAGAGGACGAAGAGCAGTCAAACTGATTTATAATCGGACGAAGAGCAGTCAAACTGTTCTATAGGAGGATGAAGCGCAGTCAAACTGGTCTATAGGAGGATGAAGAGCAGTCAAACTGCTTTATAAAAGGATGAAGAGCAGTCAAACTAATTTATAGGAGGATGAAGAGCAGTCAAACTGCGTTATAAAAGGATGAAGAGCAGTCAAACTGTTTTATAAGAGGACGAAGAGCAGTCAAACTGATTTATAATCGGATGAAGAGCAGTCAAACTGATTTATAAGAGGATGAAGAGCAGTCAAACTGCTTTATAAAAGGATGAAGAGCAGTCAAACTGTTTTATAAGAGGACGAAGAGCAGTCAAACTGATTTATAATCGGACGAAGAGCAGTCAAACTGTTCTATAGGAGGATGAAGCGCAGTCAAACTGGTCTATAGGAGGATGAAGAGCAGTCAAACTGCTCTATAAAAGGATGAAGAGCAGTCAAACTAATTTATAAGAGGATGAAGAGCAGTCAAACTGCTTTATAAAAGGATGAAGATCAGTCAAACTGTTTTATAAGCGGACGAAGAGCAGTCAAACTGATTTATAATCGGACGAAGAGCAGTCAAACTGATTTATAATCGGACGAAGAGCAGTCAAACTGATTTATAAGAGGATGAAGAGCAGTCAAACTGCTTTATAAAAGGATGAAGAGTAGTCAAACTGTTTTATAAGAGGACAAAGAGCAGTCAAACTGATTTATAATCGGACGAAGAGCAGTCAAACTGTTCTATAGGAGGATGAACAGCAGTCAAACTGTTTTATAAGAGGATGAAGAGCAGTCAATCTGATTTATAATCGGATGAAGAGAAGTCAAACTGATTTATAAGAGGATGAAGAGCAGTCAAACTGCTTTATAAAAGGATGAACAGCAGTCAAACTGTTTTATAAGAGGATGAAGAGCAGTCAATCTGATTTATAATCGGATGAAGAGCAGTCAAACTGATTTATAAGAGGATGAAGAGCAGTCAAACTGCTTTATAAAAGGATGAAGAGCAATCAAATTGATTTATAAGAGGATGAAGAGCAGTCAAACTGCTTTATAAAAGGATGAAGAGCAGTCAAACTGTTTTATACGAGGATATAGAGCAGTCAGACTGTTTTACAAGAGGATGAAGAGCAGTCAACCTGTTTTACAAGAGGATGAAGAGCAGTCAAACTGTTTTATAAGAGGATGAAGAGCAGTCAAACTGCTTTATAAAAGAATGAAGAGCAGTCAAACTGTTTTATAATCGGATGAAGAGCAGTCAAACTGATTTATAAGAGGATGAAGAGCAGTCAAACTGCTTTATAAAAGGATGAAGAGCAGTCAAACTGCTTTATAAAAGGATGAAGAGCAGTCAAACTGTTTTATAAGAGGATGAAGAGCAGTCAAACTGCTTTATAAAAGGATGAAGAGCAGTCAAATTGATTTATAAGAGGACGAAGAGCAGTCAAACTGATTTATAATCGGATGAAGAGCAGTCAAACTGATTTATAAGAGGATGAAGAGCAGTCAAACTGCTTTATAAAAGGATGAAGAGCAGTCAAACTGTTTTATAAGAGGACGAAGAGCAGTCAAACTGATTTATAATCGGACGAAGAGCAGTCAAACTGTTCTATAGGAGGATGAAGCGCAGTCAAACTGGTTTATAGGAGGATGAAGAGCAGTCAAACAGCTTTATAAGAGGGTGAAGAGCAGTCAAACTGATTTAAAAGAGGATGAAGAGCAGTCAAACTGCTTTATAAAAGGATGAAGAGCAGTCAAACTGTTTTATAAGAGGAAGAAGAGCAGTCAAACTGATTTATAATCGGACGAAGAGCAGTCAAACTGTTCTATAGGAGGATGAAGCGCAGTCAAACTGGTTTATAGGAGGATGAAGAGCAGTCAAACTGCTTTATAAAAGGATGAAGAGCAGTCAAACTGTTCTATAGGAGGATGAAGAGCAGTCAAACTGGTTTATAGGAGGATGAAGAGCAGTCAAACAGCTTTATAAGAGGATGAAGAGCAGTCAAACTGATTTAAAAGAGGATGAAGAGCAGTCAAATTGCTTTATAAAAGGATGAAGAGCAGTCAAACTGTTTTATAAGAGGACGAAGAGCAGTCAAACTGATTTATAATCGGACGAAGAGCAGTCAAACTGTTCTATAGGAGGATGAAGCGCAGTCAAACTGGTTTATAGGAGGATGAAGAGCAGTCAAACTGCTTTATAAAAGGATGAAGAGCAGTCAAACTGTTTTATAAGAGGACGAAGAGCAGTCAAACTGATTTATAATCGGATGAAGAGCAGTCAAACTGATTTATAAGAGGACGAAGAGCAGTCAAACTGATTTATAATCGGACGAAGAGCAGTCAAACTGATTTATAATCGGACGAAGAGCAGTCAACCGGTTTTATAAGAGGATGAAGAGCAGTCAAATTGATTTATAAGAGGATGAAAAGGATGAAGAGCAGTCAAACTGTTTTATACAAGGATGTAGAGCAGTCAGACTGTTTTACAAGAGGATGAAGAGCAGTCAACCTGTTTTACAAGAGGATGAAGAGCAGTCAAACTGTTTTATAAGAGGATGAAGAGCAGTCAAACTGCTTTATAAAAGAATGAAGAGCAGTCAAACTGTTTTATAAGAGGACGAAGAGCAGTCAAACTGATTTATAATCGGATGAAGAGCAGTCAAACTGTTTTATAAGAGGATGAAGAGCAGCCAAACTGCTTTATAAAAGGATGAAGAGCAGTCAAACTGTTTTATAAGAGGACGAAGAGCAGTCAAACTGATTTATAATCGGACGAAGAGCAGTCAAACTGTTTTATAAGAGGATGAAGAGCAGTCAAACTGCGTTATAAAAGGATGAAGAGCAGTCAAACTGTTTTATAAGAGGACGAAGAGCAGTCAAACTGATTTATAATCTGATGAAGAGCAGTCAAACTGATTTATAAGAGGATGAAGAGCAGTCAAACTGCTTTATAAAAGGATGAAGAGCAGTCAAACTGTTTTATAAGAGGACGAAGAGCAGTCAAACTGATTTATAATCGGACGAAGAGCAGTCAAACTGTTCTATAGGAGGATGAAGCGCAGTCAAACTGGTCTATAGGAGGATGAAGAGCAGTCAAACTGCTTTATAAAAGGATGAAGAGCAGTCAAACTAATTTATAGGAGGATGAAGAGCAGTCAAACTGCGTTATAAAAGGATGAAGAGCAGTCAAACTGTTTTATAAGAGGACGAAGAGCAGTCAAACTGATTTATAATCGGATGAAGAGCAGTCAAACTGATTTATAAGAGGATGAAGAGCAGTCAAACTGCTTTATAAAAGGATGAAGAGCAGTCAAACTGTTTTATAAGAGGACGAAGAGCAGTCAAACTGATTTATAATCGGACGAAGAGCAGTCAAACTGTTCTATAGGAGGATGAAGCGCAGTCAAACTGGTCTATAGGAGGATGAAGAGCAGTCAAACTGCTTTATAAAAGGATGAAGAGCAGTCAAACTAATTTATAAGAGGATGAAGAGCAGTCAAACTGCTTTATAAAAGGATGAAGAGTAGTCAAACTGTTTTATAAGCGGACGAAGAGCAGTCAAACTGATTTATAATCGGACGAAGAGCAGTCAAACTGATTTATAATCGGACGAAGAGCAGTCAAACTGATTTATAATCGGATGAAGAGCAGTCAAACTGATTTATAAGAGGATGAAGAGCAGTCAAACTGCTTTATAAAAGGATGAAGAGCAGTCAAACTGTTTTATAAGAGGACGAAGAGCAGTCAAACTGATTTATAATCGGACGAAGAGCAGTCAAACTGTTCTATAGGAGGATGAAGCGCAGTCAAACTGGTTTATAGGAGGATGAAGAGCAGTCAAACAGCTTTATAAGAGGGTGAAGAGCAGTCAAACTGATTTAAAAGAGGATGAAGAGCAGTCAAACTGCTTTATAAAAGGATGAAGAGCAGTCAAACTGTTTTATAAGAGGACGAAGAGCAGTCAAACTGATTTATAATCGGACGAAGAGCAGTCAAACTGTTCTATAGGAGGATGAAGCGCAGTCAAACTGGTTTATAGGAGGATGAAGAGCAGTCAAACTGCTTTATAAAAGGATGAAGAGCAGTCAAACTGTTCTATAGGAGGATGAAGAGCAGTCAAACTGGTTTATAGGAGGATGAAGAGCAGTCAAACTGCTTTATAAAAGGATGAAGAGCAGTCAAATTGATTTATAAGAGGACGAAGAGCAGTCAAACTGATTTATAATCGGATGAAGAGCAGTCAAACTGATTTATAAGAGGATGAAGAGCAGTCAAACTGCTTTATAAAAGGATGAAGAGCAGTCAAACTGTTTTATAAGAGGACGAAGAGCAGTCAAACTGATTTATAATCGGACGAAGAGCAGTCAAACTGTTCTATAGGAGGATGAAGCGCAGTCAAACTGGTTTATAGGAGGATGAAGAGCAGTCAAACAGCTTTATAAGAGGGTGAAGAGCAGTCAAACTGATTTAAAAGAGGATGAAGAGCAGTCAAACTGCTTTATAAAAGGATGAAGAGCAGTCAAACTGTTTTATAAGAGGACGAAGAGCAGTCAAACTGATTTATAATCGGACGAAGAGCAGTCAAACTGTTATATAGGAGGATGAAGCGCAGTCAAACTGGTTTATAGGAGGATGAAGAGCAGTCAAACTGCTTTATAAAAGGATGAAGAGCAGTCAAACTGTTCTATAGGAGGATGAAGAGCAGTCAAACTGGTTTATAGGAGGATGAAGAGCAGTCAAACAGCTTTATAAGAGGATGAAGAGCAGTCAAACTGATTTAAAAGAGGATGAAGAGCAGTCAAACTGCTTTATAAAAGGATGAAGAGCAGTCAAACTGTTTTATAAGAGGACGAAGAGCAGTCAAACTGATTTATAATCGGACGAAGAGCAGTCAAACTGTTCTATAGGAGGATGAAGCGCAGTCAAACTGGTTTATAGGAGGATGAAGAGCAGTCAAACTGCTTTATAAAAGGATGAAGAGCAGTCAAACTGATTTATAAGAGGACGAAGAGCAGTCAAACTGATTTATAATCGGATGAAGAGCAGTCAAACTGATTTATAAGAGGACGAAGAGCAGTCAAACTGATTTATAATCGCACGAAGAGCAGTCAAACTGATTTATAATCGGACGAAGAGCAGTCAACCGGTTTTATAAGAGGATGAAGAGCAGTCAAATTGATTTATAAGAGGATGAAAAGGATGAAGAGCAGTCAAACTGTTTTATACAAGGATGTAGAGCAGTCAGACTGTTTTACAAGAGGATGAAGAGCAGTCAACCTGTTTTACAAGAGGATGAAGAGCAGTCAAACTGTTTTATAAGAGGATGAAGAGCAGTCAAACTGCTTTATAAAAGAATGAAGAGCAGTCAAACTGTTTTATAAGAGGACGAAGAGCAGTCAAACTGATTTATAATCGGATGAAGAGCAGTCAAACTGTTTTATAAGAGGATGAAGAGCAGCCAAACTGCTTTATAAAAGGATGAAGAGCAGTCAAACTGTTTTATAAGAGGACGAAGAGCAGTCAAACTGATTTATAATCGGACGAAGAGCAGTCAAACTGTTTTATAAGAGGATGAAGAGCAGTCAAACTGCGTTATAAAAGGATGAAGAGCAGTCAAACTGTTTTATAAGAGGACGAAGAGCAGTCAAACTGATTTATAATCTGATGAAGAGCAGTCAAACTGATTTATAAGAGGATGAAGAGCAGTCAAACTGCTTTATAAAAGGATGAAGAGCAGTCAAACTGTTTTATAAGAGGACGAAGAGCAGTCAAACTGATTTATAATCGGACGAAGAGCAGTCAAACTGTTCTATAGGAGGATGAAGCGCAGTCAAACTGGTCTATAGGAGGATGAAGAGCAGTCAAACTGCTTTATAAAAGGATGAAGAGCAGTCAAACTAATTTATAGGAGGATGAAGAGCAGTCAAACTGCGTTATAAAAGGATGAAGAGCAGTCAAACTGTTTTATAAGAGGACGAAGAGCAGTCAAACTGATTTATAATCGGATGAAGAGCAGTCAAACTGATTTATAAGAGGATGAAGAGCAGTCAAACTGCTTTATAAAAGGATGAAGAGCAGTCAAACTGTTTTATAAGAGGACGAAGAGCAGTCAAACTGATTTATAATCGGACGAAGAGCAGTCAAACTGTTCTATAGGAGGATGAAGCGCAGTCAAACTGGTCTATAGGAGGATGAAGAGCAGTCAAACTGCTTTATAAAAGGATGAAGAGCAGTCAAACTAATTTATAAGAGGATGAAGAGCAGTCAAACTGCTTTATAAAAGGATGAAGAGCAGTCAAACTGTTTTATAAGCGGACGAAGAGCAGTCAAACTGATTTATAATCGGACGAAGAGCAGTCAAACTGATTTATAATCGGACGAAGAGCAGTCAAACTGCTTTATAAAAGGATGAAGAGCAGTCAAATTGATTTATAAGAGGATGAAGAGCAGTCAAACTGCTTTATAAAAGGATGAAGAGTAGTCAAACTGTTTTATAAGAGGACAAAGAGCAGTCAAACTGATTTATAATCGGACGAAGAGCAGTCAAACTGTTCTATAGGAGGATGAAGCGCAGTCAAACTGGTTTATAAGAGGACGAAGAGCAGTCAAACTGATTTATAATCGGATGAAGAGCAGTCAAACTGATTTATAAGAGGACGAAGAGCAGTCAAACTGATTTATAATCGGACGAAGAGCAGTCAAACTGATTTATAATCGGACGAAGAGCAGTCAAACGGTTTTATAAGAGGATGAAGAGCAGTCAAATTGATTTATAAGAGGATGAAAAGGATGAAGAGCAGTCAAACTGTTTTATACAAGGATGTAGAGCAGTCAGACTGTTTTACAAGAGGATGAAGAGCAGTCAACCTGTTTTACAAGAGGATGAAGAGCAGTCAAACTGTTTTATAAGAGGATGAAGAGCAGTCAAACTGCTTTATAAAAGAATGAAGAGCAGTCAAACTGTTTTATAAGAGGACGAAGAGCAGTCAAACTGATTTATAATCGGATGAAGAGCAGTCAAACTGTTTTATAAGAGGATGAAGAGCAGCCAAACTGCTTTATAAAAGGATGAAGAGCAGTCAAACTGTTTTATAAGAGGACGAAGAGCAGTCAAACTGATTTATAATCGGACGAAGAGCAGTCAAACTGTTTTATAAGAGGATGAAGAGCAGTCAAACTGCGTTATAAAAGGATGAAGAGCAGTCAAACTGTTTTATAAGAGGACGAAGAGCAGTCAAACTGATTTATAATCTGATGAAGAGCAGTCAAACTGATTTATAAGAGGATGAAGAGCAGTCAAACTGCTTTATAAAAGGATGAAGAGCAGTCAAACTGTTTTATAAGAGGATGAAGAGCAGTCAAACTGATTTATAATCGGACGAAGAGCAGTCAAACTGTTCTATAGGAGGATGAAGCGCAGTCAAACTGGTCTATAGGAGGATGAAGAGCAGTCAAACTGCTTTATAAAAGGATGAAGAGCAGTCAAACTAATTTATAGGAGGATGAAGAGCAGTCAAACTGCGTTATAAAAGGATGAAGAGCAGTCAAACTGTTTTATAAGAGGACGAAGAGCAGTCAAACTGATTTATAATCGGATGAAGAGCAGTCAAACTGATTTATAAGAGGATGAAGAGCAGTCAAACTGCTTTATAAAAGGATGAAGAGCAGTCAAACTGTTTTATAAGAGGACGAAGAGCAGTCAAACTGATTTATAATCGGACGAAGAGCAGTCAAACTGTTCTATAGGAGGATGAAGCGCAGTCAAACTGGTCTATAGGAGGATGAAGAGCAGTCAAACTGCTTTATAAAAGGATGAAGAGCAGTCAAACTAATTTATAAGAGGATGAAGAGCAGTCAAACTGCTTTATAAAAGGATGAAGAGCAGTCAAACTGTTTTATAAGCGGACGAAGAGCAGTCAAACTGATTTATAATCGGACGAAGAGCAGTCAAACTGATTTATAATCGGACGAAGAGCAGTCAAACTGATTTATAATCGGATGAAGAGCAGTCAAACTGATTTATAAGAGGATGAAGAGCAGTCAAACTGCTTTATAAAAGGATGAAGAGCAGTCAAACTGTTTTATAAGAGGACGAAGAGCAGTCAAACTGATTTATAATCGGACGAAGAGCAGTCAAACTGTTCTATAGGAGGATGAAGCGCAGTCAAACTGGTTTATAGGAGGATGAAGAGCAGTCAAACAGCTTTATAAGAGGGTGAAGAGCAGTCAAACTGATTTAAAAGAGGATGAAGAGCAGTCAAACTGCTTTATAAAAGGATGAAGAGCAGTCAAACTGTTTTATAAGAGGACGAAGAGCAGTCAAACTGATTTATAATCGGACGAAGAGCAGTCAAACTGTTCTATAGGAGGATGAAGCGCAGTCAAACTGGTTTATAGGAGGATGAAGAGCAGTCAAACTGCTTTATAAAAGGATGAAGAGCAGTCAAACTGTTCTATAGGAGGATGAAGAGCAGTCAAACTGGTTTATAGGAGGATGAAGAGCAGTCAAACAGCTTTATAAGAGGATGAAGAGCAGTCAAACTGATTTAAAAGAGGATGAAGAGCAGTCAAACTGCTTTATAAAAGGATGAAGAGCAGTCAAACTGTTTTATAAGAGGACGAAGAGCAGTCAAACTGATTTATAATCGGACGAAGAGCAGTCAAACTGTTCTATAGGAGGATGAAGCGCAGTCAAACTGGTTTATAGGAGGATGAAGAGCAGTCAAACTGCTTTATAAAAGGATGAAGAGCAGTCAAACTGATTTATAAGAGGACGAAGAGCAGTCGAACTGATTTATAATCGGATGAAGAGCAGTCAAACTGATTTATAAGAGGACGAAGAGCAGTCAAACTGATTTATAATCGGACGAAGAGCAGTCAAACTGATTTATAATCGGACGAAGAGCAGTCAAACGGTTTTATAAGAGGATGAAGAGCAGTCAAATTGATTTATAAGAGGATGAAAAGGATGAAGAGCAGTCAAACTGTTTTATACAAGGATGTAGAGCAGTCAGACTGTTTTACAAGAGGATGAAGAGCAGTCAACCTGTTTTACAAGAGGATGAAGAGCAGTCAAACTGTTTTATAAGAGGATGAAGAGCAGTCAAACTGCTTTATAAAAGAATGAAGAGCAGTCAAACTGTTTTATAAGAGGACGAAGAGCAGTCAAACTGATTTATAATCTGATGAAGAGCAGTCAAACTGATTTATAAGAGGATGAAGAGCAGTCAAACTGCTTTATAAAAGGATGAAGAGCAGTCAAACTGTTTTATAAGAGGATGAAGAGCAGTCAAACTGATTTATAATCGGACGAAGAGCAGTCAAACTGTTCTATAGGAGGATGAAGCGCAGTCAAACTGGTCTATAGGAGGATGAAGAGCAGTCAAACTGCTTTATAAAAGGATGAAGAGCAGTCAAACTAATTTATAGGAGGATGAAGAGCAGTCAAACTGCGTTATAAAAGGATGAAGAGCAGTCAAACTGTTTTATAAGAGGACGAAGAGCAGTCAAACTGATTTATAATCGGATGAAGAGCAGTCAAACTGATTTATAAGAGGATGAAGAGCAGTCAAACTGCTTTATAAAAGGATGAAGAGCAGTCAAACTGTTTTATAAGAGGACGAAGAGCAGTCAAACTGATTTATAATCGGACGAAGAGCAGTCAAACTGTTCTATAGGAGGATGAAGCGCAGTCAAACTGGTCTATAGGAGGATGAAGAGCAGTCAAACTGCTTTATAAAAGGATGAAGAGCAGTCAAACTAATTTATAAGAGGATGAAGAGCAGTCAAACTGCTTTATAAAAGGATGAAGAGCAGTCAAACTGTTTTATAAGCGGACGAAGAGCAGTCAAACTGATTTATAATCGGACGAAGAGCAGTCAAACTGATTTATAATCGGACGAAGAGCAGTCAAACTGATTTATAATCGGATGAAGAGCAGTCAAACTGATTTATAAGAGGATGAAGAGCAGTCAAACTGCTTTATAAAAGGATGAAGAGCAGTCAAACTGTTTTATAAGAGGACGAAGAGCAGTCAAACTGATTTATAATCGGACGAAGAGCAGTCAAACTGTTCTATAGGAGGATGAAGCGCAGTCAAACTGGTTTATAGGAGGATGAAGAGCAGTCAAACAGCTTTATAAGAGGGTGAAGAGCAGTCAAACTGATTTAAAAGAGGATGAAGAGCAGTCAAACTGCTTTATAAAAGGATGAAGAGCAGTCAAACTGTTTTATAAGAGGACGAAGAGCAGTCAAACTGATTTATAATCGGACGAAGAGCAGTCAAACTGTTCTATAGGAGGATGAAGCGCAGTCAAACTGGTTTATAGGAGGATGAAGAGCAGTCAAACTGCTTTATAAAAGGATGAAGAGCAGTCAAACTGTTCTATAGGAGGATGAAGAGCAGTCAAACTGGTTTATAGGAGGATGAAGAGCAGTCAAACAGCTTTATAAGAGGATGAAGAGCAGTCAAACTGATTTAAAAGAGGATGAAGAGCAGTCAAACTGCTTTATAAAAGGATGAAGAGCAGTCAAACTGTTTTATAAGAGGACGAAGAGCAGTCAAACTGATTTATAATCGGACGAAGAGCAGTCAAACTGTTCTATAGGAGGATGAAGCGCAGTCAAACTGGTTTATAGGAGGATGAAGAGCAGTCAAACTGCTTTATAAAAGGATGAAGAGCAGTCAAACTGATTTATAAGAGGACGAAGAGCAGTCGAACTGATTTATAATCGGATGAAGAGCAGTCAAACTGATTTATAAGAGGACGAAGAGCAGTCAAACTGATTTATAATCGGACGAAGAGCAGTCAAACTGATTTATAATCGGACGAAGAGCAGTCAAACGGTTTTATAAGAGGATGAAGAGCAGTCAAATTGATTTATAAGAGGATGAAAAGGATGAAGAGCAGTCAAACTGTTTTATACAAGGATGTAGAGCAGTCAGACTGTTTTACAAGAGGATGAAGAGCAGTCAACCTGTTTTACAAGAGGATGAAGAGCAGTCAAACTGTTTTATAAGAGGATGAAGAGCAGTCAAACTGCTTTATAAAAGAATGAAGAGCAGTCAAACTGTTTTATAAGAGGACGAAGAGCAGTCAAACTGATTTATAATCGGATGAAGAGCAGTCAAACTGTTTTATAAGAGGATGAAGAGCAGCCAAACTGCTTTATAAAAGGATGAAGAGCAGTCAAACTGTTTTATAAGAGGACGAAGAGCAGTCAAACTGATTTATAATCGGACGAAGAGCAGTCAAACTGTTTTATAAGAGGATGAAGAGCAGTCAAACTGCGTTATAAAAGGATGAAGAGCAGTCAAACTGTTTTATAAGAGGACGAAGAGCAGTCAAACTGATTTATAATCTGATGAAGAGCAGTCAAACTGATTTATAAGAGGATGAAGAGCAGTCAAACTGCTTTATAAAAGGATGAAGAGCAGTCAAACTGTTTTATAAGAGGACGAAGAGCAGTCAAACTGATTTATAATCGGACGAAGAGCAGTCAAACTGTTCTATAGGAGGATGAAGCGCAGTCAAACTGGTCTATAGGAGGATGAAGAGCAGTCAAACTGCTTTATAAAAGGATGAAGAGCAGTCAAACTAATTTATAGGAGGATGAAGAGCAGTCAAACTGCGTTATAAAAGGATGAAGAGCAGTCAAACTGTTTTATAAGAGGACGAAGAGCAGTCAAACTGATTTATAATCGGATGAAGAGCAGTCAAACTGATTTATAAGAGGATGAAGAGCAGTCAAACTGCTTTATAAAAGGATGAAGAGCAGTCAAACTGTTTTATAAGAGGACGAAGAGCAGTCAAACTGATTTATAATCGGACGAAGAGCAGTCAAACTGTTCTATAGGAGGATGAAGCGCAGTCAAACTGGTCTATAGGAGGATGAAGAGCAGTCAAACTGCTTTATAAAAGGATGAAGAGCAGTCAAACTAATTTATAAGAGGATGAAGAGCAGTCAAACTGCTTTATAAAAGGATGAAGAGCAGTCAAACTGTTTTATAAGCGGACGAAGAGCAGTCAAACTGATTTATAATCGGACGAAGAGCAGTCAAACTGATTTATAATCGGACGAAGAGCAGTCAAACTGCTTTATAAAAGGATGAAGAGCAGTCAAATTGATTTATAAGAGGATGAAGAGCAGTCAAACTGCTTTATAAAAGGATGAAGAGTAGTCAAACTGTTTTATAAGAGGACAAAGAGCAGTCAAACTGATTTATAATCGGACGAAGAGCAGTCAAACTGTTCTATAGGAGGATGAAGCGCAGTCAAACTGGTTTATAAGAGGACGAAGAGCAGTCAAACTGATTTATAATCGGATGAAGAGCAGTCAAACTGATTTATAAGAGGACGAAGAGCAGTCAAACTGATTTATAATCGGACGAAGAGCAGTCAAACTGATTTATAATCGGACGAAGAGCAGTCAAACGGTTTTATAAGAGGATGAAGAGCAGTCAAATTGATTTATAAGAGGATGAAAAGGATGAAGAGCAGTCAAACTGTTTTATACAAGGATGTAGAGCAGTCAGACTGTTTTACAAGAGGATGAAGAGCAGTCAACCTGTTTTACAAGAGGATGAAGAGCAGTCAAACTGTTTTATAAGAGGATGAAGAGCAGTCAAACTGCTTTATAAAAGAATGAAGAGCAGTCAAACTGTTTTATAAGAGGACGAAGAGCAGTCAAACTGATTTATAATCGGATGAAGAGCAGTCAAACTGTTTTATAAGAGGATGAAGAGCAGCCAAACTGCTTTATAAAAGGATGAAGAGCAGTCAAACTGTTTTATAAGAGGACGAAGAGCAGTCAAACTGATTTATAATCGGACGAAGAGCAGTCAAACTGTTTTATAAGAGGATGAAGAGCAGTCAAACTGCGTTATAAAAGGATGAAGAGCAGTCAAACTGTTTTATAAGAGGACGAAGAGCAGTCAAACTGATTTATAATCTGATGAAGAGCAGTCAAACTGATTTATAAGAGGATGAAGAGCAGTCAAACTGCTTTATAAAAGGATGAAGAGCAGTCAAACTGTTTTATAAGAGGACGAAGAGCAGTCAAACTGATTTATAATCGGACGAAGAGCAGTCAAACTGTTCTATAGGAGGATGAAGCGCAGTCAAACTGGTCTATAGGAGGATGAAGAGCAGTCAAACTGCTTTATAAAAGGATGAAGAGCAGTCAAACTAATTTATAGGAGGATGAAGAGCAGTCAAACTGCGTTATAAAAGGATGAAGAGCAGTCAAACTGTTTTATAAGAGGACGAAGAGCAGTCAAACTGATTTATAATCGGATGAAGAGCAGTCAAACTGATTTATAAGAGGATGAAGAGCAGTCAAACTGCTTTATAAAAGGATGAAGAGCAGTCAAACTGTTTTATAAGAGGACGAAGAGCAGTCAAACTGATTTATAATCGGACGAAGAGCAGTCAAACTGTTCTATAGGAGGATGAAGCGCAGTCAAACTGGTCTATAGGAGGATGAAGAGCAGTCAAACTGCTTTATAAAAGGATGAAGAGCAGTCAAACTAATTTATAAGAGGATGAAGAGCAGTCAAACTGCTTTATAAAAGGATGAAGAGCAGTCAAACTGTTTTATAAGCGGACGAAGAGCAGTCAAACTGATTTGTAATCGGACGAAGAGCAGTCAAACTGATTTATAATCGGACGAAGAGCAGTCAAACTGCTTTATAAAAGGATGAAGAGCAGTCAAATTGATTTATAAGAGGATGAAGAGCAGTCAAACTGCTTTATAAAAGGATGAAGAGTAGTCAAACTGTTTTATAAGAGGACAAAGAGCAGTCAAACTGATTTATAATCGGACGAAGAGCAGTCAAACTGTTCTATAGGAGGATGAAGCGCAGTCAAACTGGTTTATAGGAGGATGAAGAGCAGTCAAACTGCTTTATAAGAGGATGAAGAGAAGTCAAACTGATTTATAAGAGGATGAAGAGCAGTAAAACTGCTTTATAAAAGGATGAACAGCAGTCAAACTGTTTTATAAGAGGATGAAGAGCAGTCAAACTGATTTATAATCGGATGAAGAGCAGTCAAACTGATTTATAAGAGGATGAAGAGCAGTCAAACTGCTTTATAAAAGGATGAAGAGCAGTCAAATTGATTTATAAGAGGATGAAGAGCAGTCAAACTGCTTTATAAAAGAATGAAGAGCAGTCAAACTGTTTTATAAGAGGACGAAGAGCAGTCAAACTGATTTATAATCGGATGAAGAGCAGTCAAACTGATTTATAAGAGGATGAAGAGCAGCCAAACTGCTTTATAAAAGGATGAAGAGCAGTCAAACTGTTTTATAAGAGGACGAAGAGCAGTCAAACTGATTTATAATCGGACGAAGAGCAGTCAAACTGTTTTATAAGAGGATGAAGAGCAGTCAAACTGCGTTATAAAAGGATGAAGAGCAGTCAAACTGTTTTATAAGAGGACGAAGAGCAGTCAAACTGATTTATAATCGGATGAAGAGCAGTCAAACTGATTTATAAGAGGATGAAGAGCAGTCAAACTGCTTTATAAAAGGATGAAGAGCAGTCAAACTGTTTTAAAGGAGGACGAAGAGCAGTCAAACTGATTTATAATCGGACGAAGAGCAGTCAAACTGTTCTATAGGAGGATGAAGCGCAGTCAAACTGGTCAATAGGAGGATGAAGAGCAGTCAAACTGCTTTATAAAAGGATGAAGAGCAGTCAAACTAATTTATAGGAGGATGAAGAGCAGTCAAACTGCGTTATAAAAGGATGAAGAGCAGTCAAACTGTTTTATAAGAGGACGAAGAGCAGTCAAACTGATTTATAATCGGATGAAGAGCAGTCAAACTGATTTATAAGAGGATGAAGAGCAGTCAAACTGCTTTATAAAAGGATGAAGAGCAGTCACACTGTTTTATAAGAGGACGAAGAGCAGTCAAACTGATTTATAAGAGGATGAAGAGCAGTCAAACTGCTTTATAAAAGGATGAAGAGCAGTCAAACTGTTTTATAAGAGGACGAAGAGCAGTCAAACTGATTTATAATCGGACGAAGAGCAGTCAAACTGTTCTATAGGAGGATGAAGCGCAGTCAAACTGGTTTATAGGAGGATGAAGAGCAGTCAAACTGCTTTATAAGAGGATGAAGAGCAGTCAAACTGATTTATAAGAGGATGAAGAGCAGTCAAACTGCTTTATAAAAGGATGAAGAGCAGTCAAACTGTTTTATAAGAGGATGAAGAGCAGTCAAACTGATTTATAATCGGATGAAGAGCAGTCAAACTGATTTATAAGAGGATGAAGAGCAGTCAAACTGCTTTATAAAAGGATGAAGAGCAGTCAAACTCTTTTATAAGAGGACGAAGAGCAGTCAAACTGATTTATAATCGGACGAAGAGCAGTCAAACTGTTCTATAGGAGGATGAAGCGCAGTCAAACTGGTTTATAGAAGGATGAAGAGCAGTCAAACTGCTTTATAAGAGGATGAAGAGCAGTCAAACTGATTTATAAGAGGATGAAGAGCAGTCAAACTGCTTTATAAAAGGATGAAGAGCAGTCAAACTGTTTTATAAGCGGACGAAGAGCAGTCAAACTGATTTATAATCGGACGAAGAGCAGTCAAACTGATTTATAATCAGACGAAGAGCAGTCAAACGGTTTTATAAGAGGATGAAGAGCTGTCAAATTGATTTATAAGAGGATGAAGAGCAGTCAAACTGCTTTATAAAAGGATGAAGAGCAGTCAAACTGTTTTATACAAGGATGTAGAGCAGTCAGACTGTTTTACAAGAGGATGAAGAGCAGTCAACCTGTTTTACAAGAGGATGAAGAGCAGTCAAACTGTTTTATAAGAGGATGAAGAGCAGTCAAATTGATTTATAAGAGGATGAAGAGCAGTCAAACTGTTTTATAAGAGGATGAAGAGCAGTCAAACTGCTTTATAAAAGAATGAAGAGCAGTCAAACTGTTTTATAAGAGGACGAAGAGCAGTCAAACTGATTTATAAGAGGATGAAGAGCAGTCAAACTGCTTTATAAAAGGATGAAGAGCAGTCAAACTGTTTTATAAGAGGATGAAGAGCAGTCAAACTGATTTATAATCGGATGAAGAGCAGTCAAACTGATTTATTAAAGGATGAAGAGCAGTCAAACTGCTTTATAAAAGGATGAAGAGCAGTCAAACTCTTTTATAAGAGGACGAAGAGCAGTCAAACTGATTTATAATCGGACGAAGAGCAGTCAAACTGTTCTATAGAAGGATGAAGCGCAGTCAAACTGGTTTATAGGAGGATGAAGAGCAGTCAAACTGCTTTATAAGAGGATGAAGAGCAGTCAAACTGATTTATAAGAGGATGAAGAGCAGTCAAACTGCTTTATAAAATAATGAAGAGCAGTCAAACGGTTTTATAAGAGGATGAAGAGCAGTCAAATTGATTTATAAAAGGATGAAGAGCAGTCAAACTGCTTTATAAAAGGATGAAGAGCAGTCAAACTGTTTTATACGAGGATGTACAGCAGTCAGACTGTTTTACAAGAGGATGAAGAGCAGTCAACCTGTTTTACAAGAGGATGAAGAGCAGTCTAATTGATTTATAAGAGGATGAAGAGCAGTCAAACTGTTTTATAAGAGGATGAAGAGCAGTCAAACTGCTTTATAAAAGAATGAAGAGCAGTCAAACTGTTTTATAAGAGGACGAAGAGCAGTCAAACTGATTTATAATCGGACGAAGAGCAGTCAAACTGATTTATAATCGGACGAAGAGCAGTCAAACGGTTTTATAAGAGGATGAAGAGCAGTCAAATTGGTTTATAGGAGGATGAAGAGCAGTCAAACTGCTTTATAAAAGGATGAAGAGCAGTCAAACTGATTTATAAGAGGATGAAGAGCAGTCAAACTGCTTTATAAAAGGATGAAGAGCAGTCAAACTGTTTTATAAGCGGACGAAGAGCAGTCAAACTGATTTATAATCGGAAGAAGAGCAGTCAAACTGATTTATAATCGGACGAAGAGCGGTCAAACGGTTTTATAAGAGGATGAAGAGCAGTCAAACTGCTTTATAAAAGGATGAAGAGCAGTCAAACTGTTTTATACAAGGATGTAGAGCAGTCAGATTGTTTTACAAGAGGATGAAGAGCAGTCAACCTGTTTTACAAGAGGATGAAGAGCAGTCAAACTGTTTTATAAGAGGATGAAGAGCAGTCAAACTGCTTTATAAAAGAATGAAGAGCAGTCAAACTGTTTTATAAGAGGACGAAGAGCAGTCAAACTGATTTATAAGAGGATGAAGAGCAGTAAAACTGATTTATAAGAGGATGAAGAGCAGTCAAACTGCTTTATAAAAGGATGAAGAGCAGTCACACTGTTTTATAAGAGGACGAAGAGCAGTCAAACTGATTTATAAGAGGATGAAGAGCAGTCAAACTGCTTTATAAAAGGATGAAGAGCAGTCAAACTGTTTTATAAGAGGACGAAGAGCAGTCAAACTGATTTATAATCGGACGAAGAGCAGTCAAACTGTTCTATAGGAGGATGAAGCGCAGTCAAACTGGTTTATAGGAGGATGAAGAGCAGTCAAACTGCTTTATAAGAGGATGAAGAGCAGTCAAACTGATTTATAAGAGGATGAAGAGCAGTCAAACTGCTTTATAAAAGGATGAAGAGCAGTCAAACTGTTTTATAAGAGGATGAAGAGCAGTCAAACTGATTTATAATCGGATGAAGAGCAGTCAAACTGATTTATAAGAGGATGAAGAGCAGTCAAACTGCTTTATAAAAGGATGAAGAGCAGTCAAACTCTTTTATAAGAGGACGAAGAGCAGTCAAACTGATTTATAATCGGACGAAGAGCAGTCAAACTGTTCTATAGGAGGATGAAGCGCAGTCAAACTGGTTTATAGGAGGATGAAGAGCAGTCAAACTGCTTTATAAGAGGATGAAGAGCAGTCAAACTGTTTTATAAGAGGATGAAGAGCAGTCAAATTGATTTATAAGAGGATGAAGAGCAGTCAAACTGTTTTATAAGAGGATGAAGAGCAGTCAAACTGCTTTATAAAAGAATGAAGAGCAGTCAAACTGTTTTATAAGAGGACGAAGAGCAGTCAAACTGATTTATAAGAGGATGAAGAGCAGTCAAACTGCTTTATAAAAGGATGAAGAGCAGTCAAACTGTTTTATAAGAGGATGAAGAGCAGTCAAACTGATTTATAATCGGATGAAGAGCAGTCAAACTGATTTATTAAAGGATGAAGAGCAGTCAAACTGCTTTATAAAAGGATGAAGAGCAGTCAAACTCTTTTATAAGAGGACGAAGAGCAGTCAAACTGATTTATAATCGGACGAAGAGCAGTCAAACTGTTCTATAGAAGGATGAAGCGCAGTCAAACTGGTTTATAGGAGGATGAAGAGCAGTCAAACTGCTTTATAAGAGGATGAAGAGCAGTCAAACTGATTTATAAGAGGATGAAGAGCAGTCAAACTGCTTTATAAAATAATGAAGAGCAGTCAAACGGTTTTATAAGAGGATGAAGAGCAGTCAAATTGATTTATAAAAGGATGAAGAGCAGTCAAACTGCTTTATAAAAGGATGAAGAGCAGTCAAACTGTTTTATACGAGGATGTACAGCAGTCAGACTGTTTTACAAGAGGATGAAGAGCAGTCAACCTGTTTTACAAGAGGATGAAGAGCAGTCTAATTGATTTATAAGAGGATGAAGAGCAGTCAAACTGTTTTATAAGAGGATGAAGAGCAGTCAAACTGCTTTATAAAAGAATGAAGAGCAGTCAAACTGTTTTATAAGAGGACGAAGAGCAGTCAAACTGATTTATAATCGGACGAAGAGCAGTCAAACTGATTTATAATCGGACGAAGAGCAGTCAAACGGTTTTATAAGAGGATGAAGAGCAGTCAAATTGGTTTATAGGAGGATGAAGAGCAGTCAAACTGCTTTATAAAAGGATGAAGAGCAGTCAAACTGATTTATAAGAGGATGAAGAGCAGTCAAACTGCTTTATAAAAGGATGAAGAGCAGTCAAACTGTTTTATAAGCGGACGAAGAGCAGTCAAACTGATTTATAATCGGAAGAAGAGCAGTCAAACTGATTTATAATCGGACGAAGAGCGGTCAAACGGTTTTATAAGAGGATGAAGAGCAGTCAAATTGATTTATAAGAGGATGAAGAGCAGTCAAACTGCTTTATAAAAGGATGAAGAGCAGTCAAACTGTTTTATACAAGGATGTAGAGCAGTCAGATTGTTTTACAAGAGGATGAAGAGCAGTCAACCTGTTTTACAAGAGGATGAAGAGCAGTCAAACTGTTTTATAAGAGGATGAAGAGCAGTCAAACTGCTTTATAAAAGAATGAAGAGCAGTCAAACTGTTTTATAAGAGGACGAAGAGCAGTCAAACTGATTTATAAGAGGATGAAGAGCAGTAAAACTGATTTATAAGAGGATGAAGAGCAGTCAAACTGCTTTATAAAAGGATGAAGAGCAGTCACACTGTTTTATAAGAGGACGAAGAGCAGTCAAACTGATTTATAAGAGGATGAAGAGCAGTCAAACTGCTTTATAAAAGGATGAAGAGCAGTCAAACTGTTTTATAAGAGGACGAAGAGCAGTCAAACTGATTTATAATCGGACGAAGAGCAGTCAAACTGTTCTATAGGAGGATGAAGCGCAGTCAAACTGGTTTATAGGAGGATGAAGAGCAGTCAAACTGCTTTATAAGAGGATGAAGAGCAGTCAAACTGATTTATAAGAGGATGAAGAGCAGTCAAACTGCTTTATAAAAGGATGAAGAGCAGTCAAACTCTTTTATAAGAGGACGAAGAGCAGTCAAACTGATTTATAATCGGACGAAGAGCAGTCAAACTGTTCTATAGGAGGATGAAGCGCAGTCAAACTGGTTTATAGGAGGATGAAGAGCAGTCAAACTGCTTTATAAGAGGATGAAGAGCAGTCAAACTGATTTATAAGAGGATGAGGAGCAGTCAAACTGCTTTATAAAAGGATGAAGAGCAGTCAAACTGTTTTATAAGCGGACGAAGAGCAGTCAAACTGATTTATAATCGGACGAAGAGCAGTCAAACTGATTTATAATCGGACGAAGAGCAGTCAAACGGTTTTATAAGAGGATGAAGAGCTGTCAAATTGATTTATAAGAGGATGAAGAGCAGTCAAACTGCTTTATAAAAGGATGAAGAGCAGTCAAACTGTTTTATACAAGGATGTAGAGCAGTCAGACTGTTTTACAAGAGGATGAAGAGCAGTCAACCTGTTTTACAAGAGGATGAAGAGCAGTCAAACTGTTTTATAAGAGGATGAAGAGCAGTCAAACTGCTTTATAAAAGGATGAAGAGCAGTCAAACTGTTTTATAAGAGGACGAAGAGCAGTCAAACTGATTTATAATCGGACGAAGAGCAGTCAAACTGTTCTATAGGAGGATGAAGCGCAGTCAAACTGCTTTATAAGAGGATGAAGAGCAGTCAAACTGATTTATAATCGGATGAAGAGCAGTCAAACTGTTTTATACAAGGATGTAGAGCAGTCAGATTGTTTTACAAGAGGATGAAGAGCAGTCAACCTGTTTTACAAGAGGATGAAGAGCAGTCAAACTGTTTTATAAGAGGATGAAGAGCAGTCAAACTGCTTTATAAAAGAATGAAGAGCAGTCAAACTGTTTTATAAGAGGACGAAGAGCAGTCAAACTGATTTATAAGAGGATGAAGAGCAGTAAAACTGATTTATAAGAGGATGAAGAGCAGTCAAACTGCTTTATAAAAGGATGAAGAGCAGTCACACTGTTTTATAAGAGGACGAAGAGCAGTCAAACTGATTTATAAGAGGATGAAGAGCAGTCAAACTGCTTTATAAAAGGATGAAGAGCAGTCAAACTGTTTTATAAGAGGACGAAGAGCAGTCAAACTGATTTATAATCGGACGAAGAGCAGTCAAACTGTTCTATAGGAGGATGAAGCGCAGTCAAACTGGTTTATAGGAGGATGAAGAGCAGTCAAACTGCTTTATAAGAGGATGAAGAGCAGTCAAACTGATTTATAAGAGGATGAAGAGCAGTCAAACTGCTTTATAAAAGGATGAAGAGCAGTCAAACTGTTTTATAAGAGGATGAAGAGCAGTCAAACTGATTTATAATCGGATGAAGAGCAGTCAAACTGATTTATAAGAGGATGAAGAGCAGTCAAACTGCTTTATAAAAGGATGAAGAGCAGTCAAACTCTTTTATAAGAGGACGAAGAGCAGTCAAACTGATTTATAATCGGACGAAGAGCAGTCAAACTGTTCTATAGGAGGATGAAGCGCAGTCAAACTGGTTTATAGGAGGATGAAGAGCAGTCAAACTGCTTTATAAGAGGATGAAGAGCAGTCAAACTGATTTATAAGAGGATGAGGAGCAGTCAAACTGCTTTATAAAAGGATGAAGAGCAGTCAAACTGTTTTATAAGCGGACGAAGAGCAGTCAAACTGATTTATAATCGGACGAAGAGCAGTCAAACTGATTTATAATCGGACGAAGAGCAGTCAAACGGTTTTATAAGAGGATGAAGAGCTGTCAAATTGATTTATAAGAGGATGAAGAGCAGTCAAACTGCTTTATAAAAGGATGAAGAGCAGTCAAACTGTTTTATACAAGGATGTAGAGCAGTCAGACTGTTTTACAAGAGGATGAAGAGCAGTCAACCTGTTTTACAAGAGGATGAAGAGCAGTCAAACTGTTTTATAAGAGGATGAAGAGCAGTCAAACTGCTTTATAAAAGGATGAAGAGCAGTCAAACTGTTTTATAAGAGGACGAAGAGCAGTCAAACTGATTTATAATCGGACGAAGAGCAGTCAAACTGTTCTATAGGAGGATGAAGCGCAGTCAAACTGGTTTATAGGAGGATGAAGAGCAGTCAAACTGCTTTATAAGAGGATGAAGAGCAGTCAAACTGATTTATAAAAGGATGAAGAGCAGTCAAACTGTTTTATAATCGGATGAAGAGCAGTCAAACTGCTTTATAAAAGGATGAAGAGCAGTCAAACTCTTTTAAAAGAGGACGAAGAGCAGTCAAACTGATTTATAATCGGACGAAGAGCAGTCAAACTGTTCTATAGGAGGATGAAGCGCAGTCAAACTGGTTTATAGGAGGATGAAGAGCAGTCAAACTGCTTTATAAGAGGATGAAGAGCAGTCAAACTGATTTATAAGAGGATGAGGAGCAGTCAAACTGCTTTATAAAAGGATGAAGAGCAGTCAAACTGTTTTATAAGCGGACGAAGAGCAGTCAAACTGATTTATAATCGGACGAAGAGCAGTCAAACTGATTTATAATCGGACGAAGAGTAGTCAAACGGTTTTATAAGAGGATGAAGAGCTGTCAAATTGATTTATAAGAGGATGAAGAGCAGTCAAACTGCTTTATAAAAGGATGAAGAGCAGTCAAACTGTTTTATACAAGGATGTAGAGCAGTCAGACTGTTTTACAAGAGGATGAAGAGCAGTCAACCTGTTTTACAAGAGGATGAAGAGCAGTCAAACTGTTTTATAAGAGGATGAAGAGCAGTCAAACTGCTTTATAAAAGGATGAAGAGCAGTCAAACTGTTTTATAAGAGGACGAAGAGCAGTCAAACTGATTTATAATCGGACGAAGAGCAGTCAAACTGTTCTATAGGAGGATGAAGCGCAGTCAAACTGCTTTATAAGAGGATGAAGAGCAGTCAAACTGATTTATAATCGGATGAAGAGCAGTCAAACTGTTTTATACAAGGATGTAGAGCAGTCAGATTGTTTTACAAGAGGATGAAGAGCAGTCAACCTGTTTTACAAGAGGATGAAGAGCAGTCAAACTGTTTTATAAGAGGATGAAGAGCAGTCAAACTGCTTTATAAAAGAATGAAGAGCAGTCAAACTGTTTTATAAGAGGACGAAGAGCAGTCAAACTGATTTATAAGAGGATGAAGAGCAGTAAAACTGATTTATAAGAGGATGAAGAGCAGTCAAACTGCTTTATAAAAGGATGAAGAGCAGTCACACTGTTTTATAAGAGGACGAAGAGCAGTCAAACTGATTTATAAGAGGATGAAGAGCAGTCAAACTGCTTTATAAAAGGATGAAGAGCAGTCAAACTGTTTTATAAGAGGACGAAGAGCAGTCAAACTGATTTATAATCGGACGAAGAGCAGTCAAACTGTTCTATAGGAGGATGAAGCGCAGTCAAACTGGTTTATAGGAGGATGAAGAGCAGTCAAACTGCTTTATAAGAGGATGAAGAGCAGTCAAACTGATTTATAAGAGGATGAAGAGCAGTCAAACTGCTTTATAAAAGGATGAAGAGCAGTCAAACTGTTTTATAAGCGGACGAAGAGCAGTCAAACTGATTTATAATCGGAAGAAGAGCAGTCAAACTGATTTATAATCGGACGAAGAGCGGTCAAACGGTTTTATAAGAGGATGAAGAGCAGTCAAATTGATTTATAAGAGGATGAAGAGCAGTCAAACTGCTTTATAAAAGGATGAAGAGCAGTCAAACTGTTTTATACAAGGATGTAGAGCAGTCAGATTGTTTTACAAGAGGATGAAGACCAGTCAACCTGTTTTACAAGAGGATGAAGAGCAGTCAAACTGTTTTATAAGAGGATGAAGAGCAGTCAAACTGCTTTATAAAAGAATGAAGAGCAGTCAAACTGTTTTATAAGAGGACGAAGAGCAGTCAAACTGATTTATAAGAGGATGAAGAGCAGTAAAACTGATTTATAAGAGGATGAAGAGCAGTCAAACTGCTTTATAAAAGGATGAAGAGCAGTCACACTGTTTTATAAGAGGACGAAGAGCAGTCAAACTGATTTATAAGAGGATGAAGAGCAGTCAAACTGCTTTATAAAAGGATGAAGAGCAGTCAAACTGTTTTATAAGAGGACGAAGAGCAGTCAAACTGATTTATAATCGGACGAAGAGCAGTCAAACTGTTCTATAGGAGGATGAAGCGCAGTCAAACTGGTTTATAGGAGGATGAAGAGCAGTCAAACTGCTTTATAAGAGGATGAAGAGCAGTCAAACTGATTTATAAGAGGATGAAGAGCAGTCAAACTGCTTTATAAAAGGATGAAGAGCAGTCAAACTGTTTTATAAGAGGATGAAGAGCAGTCAAACTGATTTATAATCGGATGAAGAGCAGTCAAACTGATTTATAAGAGGATGAAGAGCAGTCAAACTGCTTTATAAAAGGATGAAGAGCAGTCAAACTCTTTTATGAGAGGACGAAGAGCAGTCAAACTGATTTATAATCGGACGAAGAGCAGTCAAACTGTTCTATAGGAGGATGAAGCGCAGTCAAACTGGTTTATAGGAGGATGAAGAGCAGTCAAACTGCTTTATAAGAGGATGAAGAGCAGTCAAACTGATTTATAAGAGGATGAGGAGCAGTCAAACTGCTTTATAATCGGACGAAGAGCAGTCAAACGGTTTTATAAGAGGATGAAGAGCTGTCAAATTGATTTATAAGAGGATGAAGAGCAGTCAAACTGCTTTATAAAAGGATGAAGAGCAGTCAAACTGTTTTATACAAGGATGTAGAGCAGTCAGACTGTTTTACAAGAGGATGAAGAGCAGTCAACCTGTTTTACAAGAGGATGAAGAGCAGTCAAACTGTTTTATAAGAGGATGAAGAGCAGTCAAACTGCTTTATAAAAGGATGAAGAGCAGTCAAACTGTTTTATAAGAGGACGAAGAGCAGTCAAACTGATTTATAATCGGACGAAGAGCAGTCAAACTGTTCTATAGGAGGATGAAGCGCAGTCAAACTGCTTTATAAGAGGATGAAGAGCAGTCAAACTGATTTATAATCGGATGAAGAGCAGTCAAACTGTTTTATACAAGGATGTAGAGCAGTCAGATTGTTTTACAAGAGGATGAAGAGCAGTCAACCTGTTTTACAAGAGGATGAAGAGCAGTCAAACTGTTTTATAAGAGGATGAAGAGCAGTCAAACTGCTTTATAAAAGGATGAAGAGCAGTCAAACTGTTTTATAAGAGGACGAAGAGCAGTCAAACTGATTTATAAGAGGATGAAGAGCAGTAAAACTGATTTATAAGAGGATGAAGAGCAGTCAAACTGCTTTATAAAAGGATGAAGAGCAGTCACACTGTTTTATAAGAGGACGAAGAGCAGTCAAACTGATTTATAAGAGGATGAAGAGCAGTCAAACTGCTTTATAAAAGGATGAAGAGCAGTCAAACTGTTTTATAAGAGGACGAAGAGCAGTCAAACTGATTTATAATCGGACGAAGAGCAGTCAAACTGTTCTATAGGAGGATGAAGCGCAGTCAAACTGGTTTATAGGAGGATGAAGAGCAGTCAAACTGCTTTATAAGAGGATGAAGAGCAGTCAAACTGATTTATAAGAGGATGAAGAGCAGTCAAACTGCTTTATAAAAGGATGAAGAGCAGTCAAACTGTTTTATAAGAGGATGAAGAGCAGTCAAACTGATTTATAATCGGATGAAGAGCAGTCAAACTGATTTATAAGAGGATGAAGAGCAGTCAAACTGCTTTATAAAAGGATGAAGAGCAGTCAAACTCTTTTATAAGAGGACGAAGAGCAGTCAAACTGATTTATAATCGGACGAAGAGCAGTCAAACTGTTCTATAGGAGGATGAAGCGCAGTCAAACTGGTTTATAGGAGGATGAAGAGCAGTCAAACTGCTTTATAAGAGGATGAAGAGCAGTCAAACTGTTTTATAAGAGGATGAGGAGCAGTCAAACTGCTTTATAAAAGGATGAAGAGCAGTCAAACTGTTTTATAAGCGGACGAAGAGCAGTCAAACTGATTTATAATCGGACGAAGAGCAGTCAAACTGATTTATAATCGGACGAAGAGCAGTCAAACGGTTTTATAAGAGGATGAAGAGCTGTCAAATTGATTTATAAGAGGATGAAGAGCAGTCAAACTGCTTTATAAAAGGATGAAGAGCAGTCAAACTGTTTTATACAAGGATGTAGAGCAGTCAGACTGTTTTACAAGAGGATGAAGAGCAGTCAACCTGTTTTACAAGAGGATGAAGAGCAGTCAAACTGTTTTATAAGAGGATGAAGAGCAGTCAAACTGCTTTATAAAAGGATGAAGAGCAGTCAAACTGTTTTATAAGAGGACGAAGAGCAGTCAAACTGATTTATAATCGGACGAAGAGCAGTCAAACTGTTCTATAGGAGGATGAAGCGCAGTCAAACTGGTTTATAGGAGGATGAAGAGCAGTCAAACTGCTTTATAAGAGGATGAAGAGCAGTCAAACTGATTTATAAAAGGATGAAGAGCAGTCAAACTGTTTTATAATCGGATGAAGAGCAGTCAAACTGCTTTATAAAAGGATGAAGAGCAGTCAAACTCTTTTATAAGAGGACGAAGAGCAGTCAAACTGATTTATAATCGGACGAAGAGCAGTCAAACTGTTCTATAGGAGGATGAAGCGCAGTCAAACTGGTTTATAGGAGGATGAAGAGCAGTCAAACTGCTTTATAAGAGGATGAAGAGCAGTCAAACTGATTTATAAGAGGATGAGGAGCAGTCAAACTGCTTTATAAAAGGATGAAGAGCAGTCAAACTGTTTTATAAGCGGACGAAGAGCAGTCAAACTGATTTATAATCGGACGAAGAGCAGTCAAACTGATTTATAATCGGACGAAGAGCAGTCAAACGGTTTTATAAGAGGATGAAGAGCTGTCAAATTGATTTATAAGAGGATGAAGAGCAGTCAAACTGCTTTATAAAAGGATGAAGAGCAGTCAAACTGTTTTATACAAGGATGTAGAGCAGTCAGACTGTTTTACAAGAGGATGAAGAGCAGTCAACCTGTTTTACAAGAGGATGAAGAGCAGTCAAACTGTTTTATAAGAGGATGAAGAGCAGTCAAACTGCTTTATAAAAGGATGAAGAGCAGTCAAACTGTTTTATAAGAGGACGAAGAGCAGTCAAACTGATTTATAATCGGACGAAGAGCAGTCAAACTGTTCTATAGGAGGATGAAGCGCAGTCAAACTGCTTTATAAGAGGATGAAGAGCAGTCAAACTGATTTATAATCGGATGAAGAGCAGTCAAACTGTTTTATACAAGGATGTAGAGCAGTCAGATTGTTTTACAAGAGGATGAAGAGCAGTCAACCTGTTTTACAAGAGGATGAAGAGCAGTCAAACTGTTTTATAAGAGGATGAAGAGCAGTCAAACTGCTTTATAAAAGAATGAAGAGCAGTCAAACTGTTTTATAAGAGGACGAAGAGCAGTCAAACTGATTTATAAGAGGATGAAGAGCAGTCAAACTGATTTATAAGAGGATGAAGAGCAGTCAAACTGCTTTATAAAAGGATGAAGAGCAGTCACACTGTTTTATAAGAGGACGAAGAGCAGTCAAACTGATTTATAAGAGGATGAAGAGCAGTCAAACTGCTTTATAAAAGGATGAAGAGCAGTCAAACTGTTTTATAAGAGGACGAAGAGCAGTCAAACTGATTTATAATCGGACGAAGAGCAGTCAAACTGTTCTATAGGAGGATGAAGCGCAGTCAAACTGGTTTATAGGAGGATGAAGAGCAGTCAAACTGCTTTATAAGAGGATGAAGAGCAGTCAAACTGATTTATAAGAGGATGAAGAGCAGTCAAACTGCTTTATAAAAGGATGAAGAGCAGTCAAACTGTTTTATAAGAGGATGAAGAGCAGTCAAACTGATTTATAATCGGATGAAGAGCAGTCAAACTGATTTATAAGAGGATGAAGAGCAGTCAAACTGCTTTATAAAAGGATGAAGAGCAGTCAAACTCTTTTATAAGAGGACGAAGAGCAGTCAAACTGATTTATAATCGGACGAAGAGCAGTCAAACTGTTCTATAGGAGGATGAAGCGCAGTCAAACTGGTTTATAGGAGGATGAAGAGCAGTCAAACTGCTTTATAAGAGGATGAAGAGCAGTCAAACTGATTTATAAGAGGATGAGGAGCAGTCAAACTGCTTTATAAAAGGATGAAGAGCAGTCAAACTGTTTTATAAGCGGACGAAGAGCAGTCAAACTGATTTATAATCGGACGAAGAGCAGTCAAACTGATTTATAATCGGACGAAGAGCAGTCAAACGGTTTTATAAGAGGATGAAGAGCTGTCAAATTGATTTATAAGAGGATGAAGAGCAGTCAAACTGCTTTATAAAAGGATGAAGAGCAGTCAAACTGTTTTATACAAGGATGTAGAGCAGTCAGACTGTTTTACAAGAGGATGAAGAGCAGTCAACCTGTTTTACAAGAGGATGAAGAGCAGTCAAACTGTTTTATAAGAGGATGAAGAGCAGTCAAACTGCTTTATAAAAGGATGAAGAGCAGTCAAACTGTTTTATAAGAGGACGAAGAGCAGTCAAACTGATTTATAATCGGACGAAGAGCAGTCAAACTGTTCTATAGGAGGATGAAGCGCAGTCAAACTGGTTTATAGGAGGATGAAGAGCAGTCAAACTGCTTTATAAGAGGATGAAGAGCAGTCAAACTGATTTATAAAAGGATGAAGAGCAGTCAAACTGTTTTATAATCGGATGAAGAGCAGTCAAACTGCTTTATAAAAGGATGAAGAGCAGTCAAACTGTTTTATAAGAGGATGAAGAGCAGTCAAACTGATTTATAATCGGATGAAGAGCAGTCAAACTGCTTTATAAGAGGATGAAGAGCAGTCAAACTGATTTATAAAAGGATGAAGAGCAGTCAAACTGATTTATAATCGGATGAAGAGCAGTCAAACTGCTTTATAAAAGGATGAAGAGCAGTCAAACTGTTTTATAAGAGGATGAAGAGCAGTCAAACTGCTTTATAAAAGGATGAAGAGCAGTCAAATTGATTTATAAGAGGATGAAGAGCAGTCAAACTGCTTTATAAAAGGATGAAGAGCAGTCAAACTGTTTTATACGAGGATATAGAGCAGTCAGACTGTTTTACAAGAGGATGAAGAGCAGTTAACCTGTTTTACAAGAGGATGAAGAGCAGTCAACCTGTTTTACAAGAGGATGAAGAGCAGTCAAATTGATTTATAAAAGGTTGAAGAGCAGTCAAACTGGTTTATAAAAGGATGAAGAGCAGTCAAACTGTTTTATACGAGGATGTACAGCAGTCAGACTGTTTTACAAGAGGATGAAGAGCAGTCAACCTGTTTTACAAGAGGATGAAGAGCAGTCAAATTGATTTATAAGAGGATGAAGAGCAGTCAAACTGTTTTATGAGAGGATGAAGAGCAGTCAAACTGCTTTATAAAAGAATGAAGAGCAGTCAAACTGTTTTATAAGAGGACGAAGAGCAGTCAAACTGATTTATAAGAGGATGAAGAGCAGTCAAATTGCTTTATAAGAGGACGAAGAGCAGTCAAACTGATTTATAATCGGACGAAGAGCAGTCAAACTGTTCTATAGGAGGATGAAGCGCAGTCAAACTGGTTTATAGGAGGATGAAGAGCAGTCAAACTGCTTTATAAGAGGATGAAGAGCAGTCAAACTGATTTATAAGAGGATGAAGAGCAGTCAAACTGCTTTATAAAAGGATGAAGAGCAGTCAAACTGTTTTATAAGCGGAGGAAGGGCAGTCAAACTGATTTATAATCGGACGAAGAGCAGTCAAACTGATTTATAATCGGACGAAGAGCAGTCAAACGGTTTTATAAGAGGATGAAGAGCTGTCAAATTGATTTATAAGAGGATGAAGAGCAGTCAAACTGCTTTATAAAAGGATGAAGAGCAGTCAAACTGTTTTATACAAGGATGTAGAGCAGTCAGACTGTTTTACAAGAGGATGAAGAGCAGTCAACCTGTTTTACAAGAGGATGAAGAGCAGTCAAACTGTTTTATAAGAGGATGAAGAGCAGTCAAACTGCTTTATAAAAGGATGAAGAGCAGTCAAACTGTTTTATAAGAGGACGAAGAGCAGTCAAACTGATTTATAATCGGACGAAGAGCAGTCAAACTGTTCTATAGGAGGATGAAGCGCAGTCAAACTGGTTTATAGGAGGATGAAGAGCAGTCAAACTGCTTTATAAGAGGATGAAGAGCAGTCAAACTGATTTATAAAAGGATGAAGAGCAGTCAAACTGTTTTATAATCGGATGAAGAGCAGTCAAACTGCTTTATAAAAGGATGAAGAGCAGTCAAACTGTTTTATAAGAGGATGAAGAGCAGTCAAACTGATTTATAATCGGATGAAGAGCAGTCAAACTGGTTTATAGGAGGATGAAGAGCAGTCAAACTGCTTTATAAAAGGATGAAGAGCAGTCAAACTGATTTATAAGAGGATGAAGAGCAGTCAAACTGCTTTATAAAAGGATGAAGAGCAGTCAAACTGTTTTATACGAGGATATAGAGCAGTCAGACTGTTTTACAAGAGGATGAAGAGCAGTTAACCTGTTTTACAAGAGGATGAAGAGCAGTCAACCTGTTTTACAAGAGGATGAAGAGCAGTCAAATTGATTTATAAAAGGTTGAAGAGCAGTCAAACTGGTTTATAAAAGGATGAAGAGCAGTCAAACTGTTTTATACGAGGATGTAGAGCAGTCAGACTGTTTTACAAGAGGATGAAGAGCAGTCAACCTGTTTTACAAGAGGATGAAGAGCAGTCAAACTGTTTTATAAGAGGATGAAGAGCAGTCAAACTGCTTTATAAAAGGATGAAGAGCAGTCAAACTGTTTTATAAGAGGACGAAGAGCAGTCAAACTGATTTATAATCGGACGAAGAGCAGTCAAACTGTTCTATAGGAGGATGAAGCGCAGTCAAACTGGTTTATAGGAGGATGAAGAGCAGTCAAACTGCTTTATAAGAGGATGAAGAGCAGTCAAACTGATTTATAAAAGGATGAAGAGCAGTCAAACTGTTTTATAATCGGATGAAGAGCAGTCAAACTGCTTTATAAAAGGATGAAGAGCAGTCAAACTGATTTATAATCGGATGAAGAGCAGTCAAACTGATTTATAAGAGGATGAAGAGCAGTCAAACTGCTTTATAAAAGGATGAAGAGCAGTCAAATTGATTTATAAGAGGATGAAGAGCAGTCAAACTGCTTTATAAAAGGATGAAGAGCAGTCAAACTGTTTTATACGAGGATATAGAGCAGTCAGACTGTTTTACAAGAGGATGAAGAGCAGTTAACCTGTTTTACAAGAGGATGAAGAGCAGTCAACCTGTTTTACAAGAGGATGAAGAGCAGTCAAATTGATTTATAAAAGGTTGAAGAGCAGTCAAACTGGTTTATAAAAGGATGAAGAGCAGTCAAACTGTTTTATACGAGGATGTACAGCAGTCAGACTGTTTTACAAGAGGATGAAGAGCAGTCAACCTGTTTTACAAGAGGATGAAGAGCAGTCAAATTGATTTATAAGAGGATGAAGAGCAGTCAAACTGTTTTATAAGAGGATGAAGAGCAGTCAAACTGCTTTATAAAAGAATGAAGAGCAGTCAAACTGTTTTATAAGAGGATGAAGAGCAGTCAAACTGATTTATAAGAGGATGAAGAGCAGTCAAATTGCTTTATAAAAGGATGAAGAGCAGTCAAACTGTTTTATAAGAGGATGAAGAGCAGTCAAACTGATTTATAATCGGATGAAGAGCAGTCAAACTGATTTATTAAAGGATGAAGAGCAGTCAAAGTGCTTTATAAAAGGATGAAGAGCAGTCAAACTGTTTTATAAGAGGACTAAGAGCAGTCAAACTGATTTATAATCGGACGAAGAGCAGTCAAACTGTTCTATAGAAGGATGAAGCGCAGTCAAACTGGTTTATAGGAGGATGAAGAGCAGTCAAACTGCTTTATAAGAGGATGAAGAGCAGTCAAACTGATTTATAAGAGGATGAAGAGCAGTCAAACTGCTTTATAAAATAATGAAGAGCAGTCAAACGGTTTTATAAGAGGATGAAGAGCAGTCAAATTGATTTATAAAAGGATGAAGAGCAGTCAAACTGCTTTATAAAAGGATGAAGAGCAGTCAAACTGTTTTATACGAGGATGTACAGCAGTCAGACTGTTTTACAAGAGGATGAAGAGCAGTCAACCTGTTTTACAAGAGGATGAAGAGCAGTCAAATTGATTTATAAGAGGATGAAGAGCAGTCAAACTGTTTTATAAGAGGATGAAGAGCAGTCAAACTGCTTTATAAAAGAATGAAGAGCAGTCAAACTGTTTTATAAGAGGACGAAGAGCAGTCAAACTGATTTATAATCGGACGAAGAGCAGTCAAACTGATTTATAATCGGACGAAGAGCAGTCAAACGGTTTTATAAGAGGATGAAGAGCAGTCAAATTGGTTTATAGGAGGATGAAGAGCAGTCAAACTGCTTTATAAAAGGATGAAGAGCAGTCAAACTGATTTATAAGAGGATGAAGAGCAGTCAAACTGCTTTATAAAAGGCTGAAGAGCAGTCAAACTGTTTTATAAGCGGACGAAGAGCAGTCAAACTGATTTATAATCGGAAGAAGAGCAGTCAAACTGATTTATAATCGGACGAAGAGCGGTCAAACGGTTTTATAAGAGGATGAAGAGCAGTCAAATTGATTTGTAAGAGGATGAAGAGCAGTCAAACTGCTTTATAAAAGGATGAAGAGCAGTCAAACTGTTTTATACAAGGATGTAGAGCAGTCAGATTGTTTTACAAGAGGATGAAGAGCAGTCAACCTGTTTTACAAGAGGATGAAGAGCAGTCAAACTGTTTTATAAGAGGATGAAGAGCAGTCAAACTGCTTTATAAAAGAATGAAGAGCAGTCAAACTGTTTTATAAGAGGACGAAGAGCAGTCAAACTGATTTATAAGAGGATGAAGAGCAGTCAAACTGATTTATAAGAGGATGAAGAGCAGTCAAACTGCTTTATAAAAGGATGAAGAGCAGTCACACTGTTTTATAAGAGGACGAAGAGCAGTCAAACTGATTTATAAGAGGATGAAGAGCAGTCAAACTGCTTTATAAAAGGATGAAGAGCAGTCAAACTGTTTTATAAGAGGACGAAGAGCAGTCAAACTGATTTATAATCGGACGAAGAGCAGTCAAACTGTTCTATAGGAGGATGAAGCGCAGTCAAACTGGTTTATAGGAGGATGAAGAGCAGTCAAACTGCTTTATAAGAGGATGAAGAGCAGTCAAACTGATTTATAAAAGGATGAAGAGCAGTCAAACTGCTTTATAAAAGAATGAAGAGCAGTCAAACTGTTTTATAAGAGGACGAAGAGCAGTCAAACTGATTTATAATCGGACGAAGAGCAGTCAAACTGATTTATAATCGGACGAAGAGCAGTCAAACGGTTTTATAAGAGGATGAAGAGCAGTCAAATTGGTTTATAGGAGGATGAAGAGCAGTCAAACTGCTTTATAAAAGGATGAAGAGCAGTCAAACTGATTTATAAGAGGATGAAGAGCAGTCAAACTGCTTTATAAAAGGATGAAGAGCAGTCAAACTGTTTTATAAGCGGACGAAGAGCAGTCAAACTGATTTATAATCGGAAGAAGAGCAGTCAAACTGAATTATAATCGGACGAAGAGCGGTCAAACGGTTTTATAAGAGGATGAAGAGCAGTCAAATTGATTTATAAGAGGATGAAGAGCAGTCAAACTGCTTTATAAAAGGATGAAGAGCAGTCAAACTGTTTTATACAAGGATGTAGAGCAGTCAGATTGTTTTACAAGAGGATGAAGAGCAGTCAACCTGTTTTACAAGAGGATGAAGAGCAGTCAAACTGTTTTATAAGAGGATGAAGAGCAGTCAAACTGCTTTATAAAAGAATGAAGAGCAGTCAAACTGTTTTATAAGAGGACGAAGAGCAGTCAAACTGATTTATAAGAGGATGAAGAGCAGTCAAACTGATTTATAAGAGGATGAAGCGCAGTCAAACTGGTTTATAGGAGGATGAAGAGCAGTCAAACTGCTTTATAAGAGGATGAAGAGCAGTCAAACTGATTTATAAAAGGATGAAGAGCAGTCAAACTGCTTTATAAAAGGATGAAGAGCAGTCAAACTGTTTTATACGAGGATGTACAGCAGTCAGACTGTTTTACAAGAGGATGAAGAGCAGTCAACCTGTTTTACAAGAGGATGAAGAGCAGTCAAATTGATTTATAAGAGGATGAAGAGCAGTCAAACTGTTTTATAAGAGGATGAAGAGCAGTCAAACTGCTTTATAAAAGAATGAAGAGCAGTCAAACTGTTTTATAAGAGGACGAAGAGCAGTCAAACTGATTTATAATCGGACGAAGAGCAGTCAAACTGATTTATAAAAGGATGAAGAGCAGTCAAACTGTTTTATAAGAGGACGAAGAGCAGTCAAACTGATTTATAATCGGACGAAGAGCAGTCAAACTGTTCTATAGGAGGATGAAGCGCAGTCAAACTGGTTTATAGGAGGATGAAGAGCAGTCAAACTGCTTTATAAGAGGATGAAGAGCAGTCAAACTGATTTATAAGAGGATGAAGAGCAGTCAAACTGCTTTATAAAAGGATGAAGAGCAGTCAAACTGTTTTATAAGAGGATGAAGAGCAGTCAAACTGATTTATAATCGGACGAAGAGCAGTCAAACTGATTTATAAGAGGATGAAGAGCAGTCAAACTGCTTTATAAAAGGATGAAGAGCAGTCAAACTCTTTTATAAGAGGACCAAGAGCAGTCAAACTGATTTATAATCGGACGAAGAGCAGTCAAACTGTTCTATAGGAGGATGAAGCGCAGTCAAACTGGTTTATAGGAGGATGAAGAGCAGTCAAACTGCTTTATAAGAGGATGAAGAGCAGTCAAACTGATTTATAAGAGGATGAAGAGCAGTCAAACTGCTTTATAAAAGGATGAAGAGCAGTCAAACTGTTTTATAAGCGGACGAAGAGCAGTCAAACTGATTTATAATCGGACGAAGAGCAGTCAAACTGATTTATAATCAGACGAAGAGCAGTCAAACGGTTTTATAAGAGGATGAAGAGCTGTCAAATTGATTTATAAGAGGATGAAGAGCAGTCAAACTGCTTTATAAAAGGATGAAGAGCAGTCAAACTGTTTTATACAAGGATGTAGAGCAGTCAGACTGTTTTACAAGAGGATGAAGAGCAGTCAACCTGTTTTACAAGAGGATGAAGAGCAGTCAAACTGTTTTATAAGAGGATGAAGAGCAGTCAAACTGCTTTATAAAAGGATGAAGAGCAGTCAAACTGTTTTATAAGAGGACGAAGAGCAGTCAAACTGATTTATAATCGGACGAAGAGCAGTCAAACTGTTCTATAGGAGGATGAAGCGCAGTCAAACTGGTTTATAGGAGGATGAAGAGCAGTCAAACTGCTTTATAAGAGGATGAAGAGCAGTCAAACTGATTTATAATCGGACGAAGAGCAGTCAAACTGTTCTATAGGAGGATGAAGCGCAGTCAAACTGGTTTATAGGAGGATGAAGAGCAGTCAAACTGCTTTATAAGAGGATGAAGAGCAGTCAAACTGATTTATAAGAGGATGAAGAGCAGTCAAACTGCTTTATAAAAGGATGAAGAGCAGTCAAACTGTTTTATAAGCGGACGAAGAGCAGTCAAACTGATTTATAATCGGACGAAGAGCAGTCAAACTGATTTATAATCAGACGAAGAGCAGTCAAACGGTTTTATAAGAGGATGAAGAGCTGTCAAATTGATTTATAAGAGGATGAAGAGCAGTCAAACTGCTTTATAAAAGGATGAAGAGCAGTCAAACTGTTTTATACAAGGATGTAGAGCAGTCAGACTGTTTTACAAGAGGATGAAGAGCAGTCAACCTGTTTTACAAGAGGATGAAGAGCAGTCAAACTGTTTTATAAGAGGATGAAGAGCAGTCAAACTGCTTTATAAAAGGATGAAGAGCAGTCAAACTGTTTTATAAGAGGACGAAGAGCAGTCAAACTGATTTATAATCGGACGAAGAGCAGTCAAACTGTTCTATAGGAGGATGAAGCGCAGTCAAACTGGTTTATAGGAGGATGAAGAGCAGTCAAACTGCTTTATAAGAGGATGAAGAGCAGTCAAACTGATTTATAAAAGGATGAAGAGCAGTCAAACTGTTTTATAATCGGATGAAGAGCAGTCAAACTGCTTTATAAAAGGATGAAGAGCAGTCAAACTGCTTTATAAGAGGATGAAGAGCAGTCAAACTGATTTATAATCGGATGAAGAGCAGTCAAACTGATTTATAAGAGGATGAAGAGCAGTCAAACTGCTTTATAAAAGGATGAAGAGCAGTCAAATTGATTTATAAGAGGATGAAGAGCAGTCAAACTGCTTTATAAAAGGATGAAGAGCAGTCAAACTGTTTTATAATCGGATGAAGAGCAGTCAAACTGATTTATAAAAGGATGAAGAGCAGTCAAACTGTTTTATAAGAGGATGAAGAGCAGTCAAACTGATTTATAATCGGATGAAGAGCAGTCAAACTGATTTATAAGAGGATGAAGAGCAGTCAAACTGCTTTATAAAAGGATGAAGAGCAGTCAAATTGATTTATAAGAGGATGAAGAGCAGTCAAACTGCTTTATAAAAGGACGAAGAGCAGTCAAACTGATTTATAATCGGACGAAGAGCAGTCAAACTGATTTATAAAAGGATGAAGAGCAGTCAAACTGTTTTATAAGAGGACGAAGAGCAGTCAAACTGATTTATAATCGGACGAAGAGCAGTCAAACTGTTCTATAGGAGGATGAAGCGCAGTCAAACTGGTTTATAGGAGGATGAAGAGCAGTCAAACTGCTTTATAAGAGGATGAAGAGCAGTCAAACTGATTTATAAGAGGATGAAGAGCAGTCAAACTGCTTTATAAAAGGATGAAGAGCAGTCAAACTGTTTTATAAGAGGATGAAGAGCAGTCAAACTGATTTATAATCGGACGAAGAGCAGTCAAACTGATTTATAAGAGGATGAAGAGCAGTCAAACTGCTTTATAAAAGGATGAAGAGCAGTCAAACTCTTTTATAAGAGGACCAAGAGCAGTCAAACTGATTTATAATCGGACGAAGAGCAGTCAAACTGTTCTATAGGAGGATGAAGCGCAGTCAAACTGGTTTATAGGAGGATGAAGAGCAGTCAAACTGCTTTATAAGAGGATGAAGAGCAGTCAAACTGATTTATAAGAGGATGAAGAGCAGTCAAACTGCTTTATAAAAGGATGAAGAGCAGTCAAACTGTTTTATAAGCGGACGAAGAGCAGTCAAACTGATTTATAATCGGACGAAGAGCAGTCAAACTGATTTATAATCAGACGAAGAGCAGTCAAACGGTTTTATAAGAGGATGAAGAGCTGTCAAATTGATTTATAAGAGGATGAAGAGCAGTCAAACTGCTTTATAAAAGGATGAAGAGCAGTCAAACTGTTTTATACAAGGATGTAGAGCAGTCAGACTGTTTTACAAGAGGATGAAGAGCAGTCAACCTGTTTTACAAGAGGATGAAGAGCAGTCAAACTGTTTTATAAGAGGATGAAGAGCAGTCAAACTGCTTTATAAAAGGATGAAGAGCAGTCAAACTGTTTTATAAGAGGACGAAGAGCAGTCAAACTGATTTATAATCGGACGAAGAGCAGTCAAACTGTTCTATAGGAGGATGAAGCGCAGTCAAACTGGTTTATAGGAGGATGAAGAGCAGTCAAACTGCTTTATAAGAGGATGAAGAGCAGTCAAACTGATTTATAAAAGGATGAAGAGCAGTCAAACTGTTTTATAATCGGATGAAGAGCAGTCAAACTGCTTTATAAAAGGATGAAGAGCAGTCAAACTGTTTTATAAGAGGATGAAGAGCAGTCAAACTGATTTATAATCGGATGAAGAGCAGTCAAACTGATTTATAAGAGGATGAAGAGCAGTCAAACTGCTTTATAAAAGGATGAAGAGCAGTCAAATTGATTTATAAGAGGATGAAGAGCAGTCAAACTGCTTTATAAAAGGATGAAGAGCAGTCAAACTGTTTTATACGAGGATATAGAGCAGTCAGACTGTTTTACAAGAGGATGAAGAGCAGTTAACCTGTTTTACAAGAGGATGAAGAGCAGTCAAACTGCTTTATAAAAGGATGAAGAGCAGTCAAACTGTTTTATAGGAGGATGAAGAGCAGTCAAACTGCTTTATAAGAGGATGAAGAGCAGTCAAACTGATTTATAAAAGGATGAAGAGCAGTCAAACTGTTTTATAATCGGATGAAGAGCAGTCAAACTGCTTTATAAAAGGATGAAGAGCAGTCAAACTGTTTTATAAGAGGATGAAGAGCAGTCAAACTGATTTATAATCGGATGAAGAGCAGTCAAACTGATTTATAAGAGGATGAAGAGCAGTCAAACTGCTTTATAAAAGGATGAAGAGCAGTCAAATTGATTTATAAGAGGATGAAGAGCAGTCAAACTGCTTTATAAAAGGATGAAGAGCAGTCAAACTGTTTTATAATCGGATGAAGAGCAGTCAAACTGATTTATAAAAGGATGAAGAGCAGTCAAACTGTTTTATAAGAGGATGAAGAGCAGTCAAACTGATTTATAATCGGATGAAGAGCAGTCAAACTGATTTATAAGAGGATGAAGAGCAGTCAAACTGCTTTATAAAAGGATGAAGAGCAGTCAAATTGATTTATAAGAGGATGAAGAGCAGTCAAACTGCTTTATAAAAGGACGAAGAGCAGTCAAACTGATTTATAATCGGACGAAGAGCAGTCAAACTGATTTATAAAAGGATGAAGAGCAGTCAAACTGTTTTATAAGAGGACGAAGAGCAGTCAAACTGATTTATAATCGGACGAAGAGCAGTCAAACTGTTCTATAGGAGGATGAAGCGCAGTCAAACTGGTTTATAGGAGGATGAAGAGCAGTCAAACTGCTTTATAAGAGGATGAAGAGCAGTCAAACTGATTTATAAGAGGATGAAGAGCAGTCAAACTGCTTTATAAAAGGATGAAGAGCAGTCAAACTGTTTTATAAGAGGATGAAGAGCAGTCAAACTGATTTATAATCGGACGAAGAGCAGTCAAACTGATTTATAAGAGGATGAAGAGCAGTCAAACTGCTTTATAAAAGGATGAAGAGCAGTCAAACTCTTTTATAAGAGGACCAAGAGCAGTCAAACTGATTTATAATCGGACGAAGAGCAGTCAAACTGTTCTATAGGAGGATGAAGCGCAGTCAAACTGGTTTATAGGAGGATGAAGAGCAGTCAAACTGCTTTATAAGAGGATGAAGAGCAGTCAAACTGATTTATAAGAGGATGAAGAGCAGTCAAACTGCTTTATAAAAGGACGAAGAGCAGTCAAACTGATTTATAATCGGACGAAGAGCAGTCAAACTGATTTATAATCAGACGAAGAGCAGTCAAACGGTTTTATAAGAGGATGAAGAGCTGTCAAATTGATTTATAAGAGGATGAAGAGCAGTCAAACTGCTTTATAAAAGGATGAAGAGCAGTCAAACTGTTTTATACAAGGATGTAGAGCAGTCAGACTGTTTTACAAGAGGATGAAGAGCAGTCAACCTGTTTTACAAGAGGATGAAGAGCAGTCAAACTGTTTTATAAGAGGATGAAGAGCAGTCAAACTGCTTTATAAAAGGATGAAGAGCAGTCAAACTGTTTTATAAGAGGACGAAGAGCAGTCAAACTGATTTATAATCGGACGAAGAGCAGTCAAACTGTTCTATAGGAGGATGAAGCGCAGTCAAACTGGTTTATAGGAGGATGAAGCGCAGTCAAACTGCTTTATAAGAGGATGAAGAGCAGTCAAACTGATTTATAAAAGGATGAAGAGCAGTCAAACTGTTTTATAATCGGATGAAGAGCAGTCAAACTGCTTTATAAAAGGATGAAGAGCAGTCAAACTGTTTTATAAGAGGATGAAGAGCAGTCAAACTGATTTATAATCGGATGAAGAGCAGTCAAACTGATTTATAAGAGGATGAAGAGCAGTCAAACTGCTTTATAAAAGGATGAAGAGCAGTCAAATGGATTTATAAGAGGATGAAGAGCAGTCAAACTGCTTTATAAAAGGATGAAGAGCAGTCAAACTGTTTTATACGAGGATATAGAGCAGTCAGACTGTTTTACAAGAGGATGAAGAGCAGTTAACCTGTTTTATAAGAGGATGAAGAGCAGTCAACCTGTTTTACAAGAGGATGAAGAGCAGTCAAATTGATTTATAAAAGGATGAAGAGCAGTCAAACTGCTTTATAAAAGGATGAAGAGCAGTCAAACTGTTTTATACGAGGATGTACAGCAGTCAGACTGTTTTACAAGAGGATGAAGAGCAGTCAACCTGTTTTACAAGAGGATGAAGAGCAGTCAAATTGATTTATAAGAGGATGAAGAGCAGTCAAACTGTTTTATAAGAGGATGAAGAGCAGTCAAACTGCTTTATAAAAGAATGAAGAGCAGTCAAATTGGTTTATAGGAGGATGAAGAGCAGTCAAACTGCTTTATAAAAGGATGAAGAGCAGTCTTACTGATTTATAAGAGGATGAAGAGCAGTCAAACTGCTTTATAAAAGGATGAAGAGCAGTCAAACTGTTTTATAAGCGGACGAAGAGCAGTCAAACTGATTTATAATCGGACGAAGAGCGGTCAAACGGTTTTATAAGAGGATGAAGAGCAGTCAAATTGATTTATAAGAGGATGAAGAGCAGTCAAACTGCTTTATAAAAGGATGAAGAGCAGTCAAACTGCTTTATAAAAGGATGAAGAGCAGTCAAACTGTTCTATAGGAGGATGAAGCGCAGTCAAACTGGTTTATAGGAGGATGAAGAGCAGTCAAACTGCTTTATAAGAGGATGAAGAGCAGTCAAACTGATTTATAAAAGGATGAAGAGCAGTCAAACTGTTTTATAATCGGATGAAGAGCAGTCAAACTGCTTTATAAAAGGATGAAGAGCAGTCAAACTGTTTTATAAGAGGATGAAGAGCAGTCAAACTGATTTATAATCGGATGAAGAGCAGTCAAACTGATTTATAAGAGGATGAAGAGCAGTCAAACTGCTTTATAAAAGGATGAAGAGCAGTCAAATTGATTTATAAGAGGATGAAGAGCAGTCAAACTGCTTTATAAAAGGATGAAGAGCAGTCAAACTGTTTTATACGAGGATATAGAGCAGTCAGACTGTTTTACAAGAGGATGAAGAGCAGTTAACCTGTTTTACAAGAGGATGAAGAGCAGTCAAACTGCTTTATAAAAGGATGAAGAGCAGTCAAACTGTTTTATAGGAGGATGAAGAGCAGTCAAACTGCTTTATAAGAGGATGAAGAGCAGTCAAACTGATTTATAAAAGGATGAAGAGCAGTCAAACTGTTTTATAATCGGATGAAGAGCAGTCAAACTGCTTTATAAAAGGATGAAGAGCAGTCAAACTGTTTTATAAGAGGATGAAGAGCAGTCAAACTGATTTATAATCGGATGAAGAGCAGTCAAACTGATTTATAAGAGGATGAAGAGCAGTCAAACTGCTTTATAAAAGGATGAAGAGCAGTCAAATTGATTTATAAGAGGATGAAGAGCAGTCAAACTGCTTTATAAAAGGATGAAGAGCAGTCAAACTGTTTTATAATCGGATGAAGAGCAGTCAAACTGATTTATAAAAGGATGAAGAGCAGTCAAACTGTTTTATAAGAGGATGAAGAGCAGTCAAACTGATTTATAATCGGATGAAGAGCAGTCAAACTGATTTATAAGAGGATGAAGAGCAGTCAAACTGCTTTATAAAAGGATGAAGAGCAGTCAAATTGATTTATAAGAGGATGAAGAGCAGTCAAACTGCTTTATAAAAGGACGAAGAGCAGTCAAACTGATTTATAATCGGACGAAGAGCAGTCAAACTGATTTATAAAAGGATGAAGAGCAGTCAAACTGTTTTATAAGAGGACGAAGAGCAGTCAAACTGATTTATAATCGGACGAAGAGCAGTCAAACTGTTCTATAGGAGGATGAAGCGCAGTCAAACTGGTTTATAGGAGGATGAAGAGCAGTCAAACTGCTTTATAAGAGGATGAAGAGCAGTCAAACTGATTTATAAGAGGATGAAGAGCAGTCAAACTGCTTTATAAAAGGATGAAGAGCAGTCAAACTGTTTTATAAGAGGATGAAGAGCAGTCAAACTGATTTATAATCGGACGAAGAGCAGTCAAACTGATTTATAAGAGGATGAAGAGCAGTCAAACTGCTTTATAAAAGGATGAAGAGCAGTCAAACTCTTTTATAAGAGGACCAAGAGCAGTCAAACTGATTTATAATCGGACGAAGAGCAGTCAAACTGTTCTATAGGAGGATGAAGCGCAGTCAAACTGGTTTATAGGAGGATGAAGAGCAGTCAAACTGCTTTATAAGAGGATGAAGAGCAGTCAAACTGATTTATAAGAGGATGAAGAGCAGTCAAACTGCTTTATAAAAGGACGAAGAGCAGTCAAACTGATTTATAATCGGACGAAGAGCAGTCAAACTGATTTATAATCAGACGAAGAGCAGTCAAACGGTTTTATAAGAGGATGAAGAGCTGTCAAATTGATTTATAAGAGGATGAAGAGCAGTCAAACTGCTTTATAAAAGGATGAAGAGCAGTCAAACTGTTTTATACAAGGATGTAGAGCAGTCAGACTGTTTTACAAGAGGATGAAGAGCAGTCAACCTGTTTTACAAGAGGATGAAGAGCAGTCAAACTGTTTTATAAGAGGATGAAGAGCAGTCAAACTGCTTTATAAAAGGATGAAGAGCAGTCAAACTGTTTTATAAGAGGACGAAGAGCAGTCAAACTGATTTATAATCGGACGAAGAGCAGTCAAACTGTTCTATAGGAGGATGAAGCGCAGTCAAACTGGTTTATAGGAGGATGAAGCGCAGTCAAACTGCTTTATAAGAGGATGAAGAGCAGTCAAACTGATTTATAAAAGGATGAAGAGCAGTCAAACTGTTTTATAATCGGATGAAGAGCAGTCAAACTGCTTTATAAAAGGATGAAGAGCAGTCAAACTGTTTTATAAGAGGATGAAGAGCAGTCAAACTGATTTATAATCGGATGAAGAGCAGTCAAACTGATTTATAAGAGGATGAAGAGCAGTCAAACTGCTTTATAAAAGGATGAAGAGCAGTCAAATGGATTTATAAGAGGATGAAGAGCAGTCAAACTGCTTTATAAAAGGATGAAGAGCAGTCAAACTGTTTTATACGAGGATATAGAGCAGTCAGACTGTTTTACAAGAGGATGAAGAGCAGTTAACCTGTTTTATAAGAGGATGAAGAGCAGTCAACCTGTTTTACAAGAGGATGAAGAGCAGTCAAATTGATTTATAAAAGGATGAAGAGCAGTCAAACTGCTTTATAAAAGGATGAAGAGCAGTCAAACTGTTTTATACGAGGATGTACAGCAGTCAGACTGTTTTACAAGAGGATGAAGAGCAGTCAACCTGTTTTACAAGAGGATGAAGAGCAGTCAAATTGATTTATAAGAGGATGAAGAGCAGTCAAACTGTTTTATAAGAGGATGAAGAGCAGTCAAACTGCTTTATAAAAGAATGAAGAGCAGTCAAATTGGTTTATAGGAGGATGAAGAGCAGTCAAACTGCTTTATAAAAGGATGAAGAGCAGTCTTACTGATTTATAAGAGGATGAAGAGCAGTCAAACTGCTTTATAAAAGGATGAAGAGCAGTCAAACTGTTTTATAAGCGGACGAAGAGCAGTCAAACTGATTTATAATCGGACGAAGAGCGGTCAAACGGTTTTATAAGAGGATGAAGAGCAGTCAAATTGATTTATAAGAGGATGAAGAGCAGTCAAACTGCTTTATAAAAGGATGAAGAGCAGTCAAACTGTTTTATACAAGGATGTAGAGCAGTCAGATTGTTTTACAAGAGGATGAAGAGCAGTCAACCAGTTTTACAAGAGGATGAAGAGCAGTCAAACTGTTTTATAAGAGGATGAAGAGCAGTCAAACTGCTATATAAAAGAATGAAGAGCAGTCAAACTGTTTTATAAGAGGACGAAGAGCAGTCAAACTGATTTATAAGAGGATGAAGAGCAGTCAAACTGATTTATAAGAGGATGAAGAGCAGTCAAACTGCTTTATAAAAGGATGAAGAGCAGTCAAACTGTTTTATAAGAGGACGAAGAGCAGTCAAACTGTTCTATAGGAGGATGAAGCGCAGTCAAACTGGTTTATAATCGGATGAAGAGCAGTCAAACTGATTTATAAGAGGATGAAGAGCAGTCAAACTGATTTATAAAAGGATGAAGAGCAGTCAAACTGTTTTATAATCGGATGAAGAGCAGTCAAACTGCTTTATAAAAGGATGAAGAGCAGTCAAACTGTTTTATAAGAGGATGAAGAGCAGTCAAACTGATTTATAATCGGATGAAGAGCAGTCAAACTGATTTATAAGAGGATGAAGAGCAGTCAAACTGCTTTATAAAAGGATGAAGAGCAGTCAAACTGTTTTATACGAGGATATAGAGCAGTCAGACTGTTTTACAAGAGGATGAAGAGCAGTTAACCTGTTTTACAAGAGGATGAAGAGCAGTCAAACTGATTTATAAGAGGATGAAGAGCAGTCAAACTGCTTTATAAAAGGATGAAGAGCAGTCAAACTGTTTTATACGAGGATATAGAGCAGTCAGACTGTTTTACAAGAGGATGAAGAGCAGTTAACCTGTTTTACAAGAGGATGAAGAGCAGTCAACCTGTTTTACAAGAGGATGAAGAGCAGTCAAATTGATTTATAAAAGGATGAAGAGCAGTCAAACTGCTTTATAAAAGGATGAAGAGCAGTCAAACTGTTTTATACGAGGATGTACAGCAGTCAGACTGTTTTACAAGAGGATGAAGAGCAGTCAACCTGTTTTACAAGAGGATGAAGAGCAGTCAAATTGATTTATAAAAGAATGAAGAGCAGTCAAACTGTTTTATAAGAGGACGAAGAGCAGTCAAACTGATTTATAATCGGACGAAAAGCAGTCAAACTGATTTATAATCGGACGAAGAGCAGTCAAACGGTTTTATAGGAGGATGAAGAGCAGTCAAACTGCTTTATAAAAGGATGAAGAGCAGTCTTACTGATTTATAAGAGGATGAAGAGCAGTCAAACTGCTTTATAAAAGGATGAAGAGCAGTCAAACTGTTTTATAAGCGGACGAAGAGCAGTCAAACTGATTTATAATCGGAAGAAGAGTAGTCAAACTGATTTATAATCGGACGAAGAGCGGTCAAACGGTTTTATAAGAGGATGAAGAGCAGTCAAATTGATTTATAAGAGGATGAAGAGCAGTCAAACTGCTTTATAAAAGGATGAAGAGCAGTCAAACTGTTTTATACAAGGATGTAGAGCAGTCAGATTGTTTTACAAGAGGATGAAGAACAGTCAACCTGTTTTACAAGAGGATGAAGAGCAGTCAAACGGTTTTATAGGAGGATGAAGAGCAGTCAAACTGCTTTATAAAAGGATGAAGAGCAGTCTTACTGATTTATAAGAGGATGAAGAGCAGTCAAACTGCTTTATAAAAGGATGAAGAGCAGTCAAACTGTTTTATAAGCGGACGAAGAGCAGTCAAACTGATTTATAATCGGAAGAAGAGTAGTCAAACTGATTTATGATCGGACGAAGAGCGGTCAAACGGTTTTATAAGAGGATGAAGAGCAGTCAAATTGATTTATAAGAGGATGAAGAGCAGTCAAACTGCTTTATAAAAGGATGAAGAGCAGTCAAACTGTTTTATACAAGGATGTAGAGCAGTCAGATTGTTTTACAAGAGGATGAAGAACAGTCAACCTGTTTTACAAGAGGATGAAGAGCAGTCAAACTGTTTTATAAGAGGATGAAGAGCAGTCAAACTGCTTTATAAAAGAATGAAGAGCAGTCAAACTGTTTTATAAGAGGACGAAGAGCAGTCAAACTGATTTATAAGAGGATGAAGAGCAGTCAAACTGATTTATAAGAGGATGAAGAGCAGTCAAACTGCTTTATAAAAGGATGAAGAGCAGTCACACTGTTTTATAAGAGGACGAAGAGCAGTCAAACTGATTTATAAGAGGATGAAGAGCAGTCAAACTGCTTTATAAAAGGATGAAGAGCAGTCAAACTGTTTTATAAGAGGACGAAGAGCAGTCAAACTGATTTATAAGAGGATGAAGAGCAGTCAAACTGCTTTATAAAAGGATGAAGAGCAGTCAAATTGATTTATAAGAGGATGAAGAGCAGTCAAACTGCTTTATAAAAGGATGAAGAGCAGTCAAACTGTTTTATACGAGGATGTACAGCAGTCAGACTGTTTTACAAGAGGATGAAGAGCAGTTAACCTGTTTTACAAGAGGATGAAGAGCAGTCAACCTGTTTTACAAGAGGATGAAGAGCAGTCAAATTGATTTATAAAAGGATGAAGAGCAGTCAAACTGCTTTATAAAAGGATGAAGAGCAGTCAAACTGTTTTATACGAGGATGTACAGCAGTCAGACTGTTTTACAAGAGGATGAAGAGCAGTCAACCTGTTTTACAAGAGGATGAAGAGCAGTCAAATTGATTTATAAGAGGATGAAGAGCAGTCAAACTGTTTTATAAGAGGATGAAGAGCAGTCAAACTGCTTTATAAAAGAATGAAGAGCAGTCAAATTGGTTTATAGGAGGATGAAGAGCAGTCAAACTGCTTTATAAAAGGATGAAGAGCAGTCTTACTGATTTATAAGAGGATGAAGAGCAGTCAAACTGCTTTATAAAAGGATGAAGAGCAGTCAAACTGTTTTATAAGCGGACGAAGAGCAGTCAAACTGATTTATAATCGGACGAAGAGCGGTCAAACGGTTTTATAAGAGGATGAAGAGCAGTCAAATTGATTTATAAGAGGATGAAGAGCAGTCAAACTGCTTTATAAAAGGATGAAGAGCAGTCAAACTGTTTTATACAAGGATGTAGAGCAGTCAGATTGTTTTACAAGAGGATGAAGAGCAGTCAACCTGTTTTACAAGAGGATGAAGAGCAGTCAAACTGTTTTATAAGAGGATGAAGAGCAGTCAAACTTCTTTATAAAAGAATGAAGAGCAGTCAAACTGTTTTATAAGAGGATGAAGAGCAGTCAAACTGATTTATAAGAGGATGAAGAGCAGTCAAACTGATTTATAAGAGGATGAAGAGCAGTCAAACTGCTTTATAAAAGGATGAAGAGCAGTCACACTGTTTTATAAGAGGACGAAGAGCAGTCAAACTGATTTATAAGAGGATGAAGAGCAGTCAAACTGCTTTATAAGAGGATGAAGAGCAGTCAAACTGTTTTATAAGAGGACGAAGAGCAGTCAAACTGTTCTATAGGAGGATGAAGCGCAGTCAAACTGGTTTATAGGAGGATGAAGAGCAGTCAAACTGCTTTATAAGAGGATGAAGAGCAGTCAAACTGATTTATAAAAGGATGAAGAGCAGTCAAACTGTTTTATAATCGGATGAAGAGCAGTCAAACTGCTTTATAAAAGGATGAAGAGCAGTCAAACTGTTTTATAAGAGGATGAAGAGCAGTCAAACTGATTTATAATCGGATGAAGAGCAGTCAAACTGATTTATAAGAGGATGAAGAGCAGTCAAACTGCTTTATAAAAGGATGAAGAGCAGTCAAATTGATTTATAAGAGGATGAAGAGCAGTCAAACTGCTTTATAAAAGGATGAAGAGCAGTCAAACTGTTTTATACGAGGATATAGAGCAGTCAGACTGTTTTACAAGAGGATGAAGAGCAGTTAACCTGTTTTACAAGAGGATGAAGAGCAGTCAACCTGTTTTACAAGAGGATGAAGAGCAGTCATATTGATTTATAAAAGGATGAAGAGCAGTCAAACTGCTTTATAAAAGGATGAAGAGCAGTCAAACTGTTTTATACGAGGATGTACAGCAGTCAGACTGTTTTACAAGAGGATGAAGAGCAGTCAACCTGTTTTACAAGAGGATGAAGAGCAGTCAAACTGTTTTATAAGAGGACGAAGAGCAGTCAAACTGTTCTATAGGAGGATGAAGCGCAGTCAAACTGGTTTATAGGAGGATGAAGAGCAGTCAAACTGCTTTATAAGAGGATGAAGAGCAGTCAAACTGATTTATAAAAGGATGAAGAGCAGTCAAACTGTTTTATAATCGGATGAAGAGCAGTCAAACTGCTTTATAAAAGGATGAAGAGCAGTCAAACTGTTTTATAAGAGGATGAAGAGCAGTCAAACTGATTTATAATCGGATGAAGAGCAGTCAAACTGATTTATAAGAGGATGAAGAGCAGTCAAACTGCTTTATAAAAGGATGAAGAGCAGTCAAATTGATTTATAAGAGGATGAAGAGCAGTCAAACTGCTTTATAAAAGGATGAAGAGCAGTCAAACTGTTTTATACGAGGATATAGAGCAGTCAGACTGTTTTACAAGAGGATGAAGAGCAGTTAACCTGTTTTACAAGAGGATGAAGAGCAGTCAACCTGTTTTACAAGAGGATGAAGAGCAGTCATATTGATTTATAAAAGGATGAAGAGCAGTCAAACTGCTTTATAAAAGGATGAAGAGCAGTCAAACTGTTTTATACGAGGATGTACAGCAGTCAGACTGTTTTACAAGAGGATGAAGAGCAGTCAACCTGTTTTACAAGAGGATGAAGAGCAGTCAAATTGATTTATAAGAGGATGAAGAGCAGTCAAACTGTTTTATAAGAGGATGAAGAGCAGTCAAACTGCTTTATAAAAGAATGAAGAGCAGTCAAACTGTTTTATAAGAGGACGAAGAGCAGTCAAACTGATTTATAATCGGACGAAAAGCAGTCAAACTGATTTATAATCGGACGAAGAGCAGTCAAACGGTTTTATAAGAGGATGAAGAGCAGTCAAATTGGTTTATAGGAGGATGAAGAGCAGTCAAACTGCTTTATAAAAGGATGAAGAGCAGTCTTACTGATTTATAAGAGGATGAAGAGCAGTCAAACTGCTTTATAAAAGGATGAAGAGCAGTCAAACTGTTTTATAAGCGGACGAAGAGCAGTCAAACTGATTTATAATCGGAAGAAGAGTAGTCAAACTGATTTATAATCGGACGAAGAGCGGTCAAACGGTTTTATAAGAGGATGAAGAGCAGTCAAATTGATTTATAAGAGGATGAAGAGCAGTCAAACTGCTTTATAAAAGGATGAAGAGCAGTCAAACTGTTTTATACAAGGATGTAGAGCAGTCAGATTGTTTTACAAGAGGATGAAGAACAGTCAACCTGTTTTACAAGAGGATGAAGAGCAGTCAAACTGTTTTATAAGAGGATGAAGAGCAGTCAAACTGCTTTATAAAAGAATGAAGAGCAGTCAAACTGTTTTATAAGAGGACGAAGAGCAGTCAAACTGATTTATAAGAGGATGAAGAGCAGTCAAACTGATTTATAAGAGGATGAAGAGCAGTCAAACTGCTTTATAAAAGGATGAAGAGCAGTCACACTGTTTTATAAGAGGACGAAGAGCAGTCAAACTGTTTTATAAGAGGACGAAGAGCAGTCAAACTGATTTATAATCGGACGAAGAGCAGTCAAACTGTTCTATAGGAGGATGAAGCGCAGTCAAACTGGTTTATAGGAGGATGAAGAGCAGTCAAACTGCTTTATAAGAGGATGAAGAGCAGTCAAACTGATTTATAAGAGGATGAAGAGCAGTCAAACTGCTTTATAAAAGGATGAAGAGCAGTCAAACTGTTTTATAAGAGGATGAAGAGCAGTCAAACTGATTTATAATCGGATGAAGAGCAGTCAAACTGATTTATAAGAGGATGAAGAGCAGTCAAACTGCTTTATAAAAGGATGAAGAGCAGTCACACTGTTTTATAAGAGGATGAAGAGCAGTCAAACTGCTTTATAAAAGAATGAAGAGCAGTCAAACTGTTTTATAAGAGGACGAAGAGCAGTCAAACTGATTTATAAGAGGATGAAGAGCAGTCAAACTGATTTATAAGAGGATGAAGAGCAGTCAAACTGCTTTATAAAAGGATGAAGAGCAGTCACACTGTTTTATAAGAGGACGAAGAGCAGTCAAACTGATTTATAAGAGGATGAAGAGCAGTCAAACTGCTTTATAAAAGGATGAAGAGCAGTCAAACTGTTTTATAAGAGGACGAAGAGCAGTCAAACTGTTCTATAGGAGGATGAAGCGCAGTCAAACTGGTTTATAGGAGGATGAAGAGCAGTCAAACTGCTTTATAAGAGGATGAAGAGCAGTCAAACTGATTTATAAAAGGATGAAGAGCAGTCAAACTGTTTTATAATCGGATGAAGAGCAGTCAAACTGCTTTATAAAAGGATGAAGAGCAGTCAAACTGTTTTATAAGAGGATGAAGAGCAGTCAAACTGATTTATAAGAGGATGAAGAGCAGTCAAACTGCTTTATAAAAGGATGAAGAGCAGTCAAACTGTTTTATACGAGGATATAGAGCAGTCAGACTGTTTTACAAGAGGATGAAGAGCAGTTAACCTGTTTTACAAGAGGATGAAGAGCAGTCAACCTGTTTTACAAGAGGATGAAGAGCAGTCAAATTGATTTATAAAAGGATGAAGAGCAGTCAAACTGCTTTATAAAAGGATGAAGAGCAGTCAAACTGTTTTATACGAGGATGTACAGCAGTCAGACTGTTTTACAAGAGGATGAAGAGCAGTCAAACGGTTTTATAAGAGGATGAAGAGCAGTCAAATTGGTTTATAGGAGGATGAAGAGCAGTCAAACTGCTTTATAAAAGGATGAAGAGCAGTCTTACTGATTTATAAGAGGATGAAGAGCAGTCAAACTGCTTTATAAAAGGATGAAGAGCAGTCAAACTGTTTTATAAGCGGACGAAGAGCAGTCAAACTGATTTATAATCGGAAGAAGAGTAGTCAAACTGATTTATAATCGGACGAAGAGCGGTCAAACGGTTTTATAAGAGGATGAAGAGCAGTCAAATTGATTTATAAGAGGATGAAGAGCAGTCAAACTGCTTTATAAAAGGATGAAGAGCAGTCAAACTGTTTTATACAAGGATGTAGAGCAGTCAGATTGTTTTACAAGAGGATGAAGAACAGTCAACCTGTTTTACAAGAGGATGAAGAGCAGTCAAACTGTTTTATAAGAGGATGAAGAGCAGTCAAACTGCTTTATAAAAGAATGAAGAGCAGTCAAACTGTTTTATAAGAGGACGAAGAGCAGTCAAACTGATTTATAAGAGGATGAAGAGCAGTCAAACTGATTTATAAGAGGATGAAGAGCAGTCAAACTGCTTTATAAAAGGATGAAGAGCAGTCACACTGTTTTATAAGAGGACGAAGAGCAGTCAAACTGATTTATAAGAGGATGAAGAGCAGTCAAACTGCTTTATAAAAGGATGAAGAGCAGTCAAACTGTTTTATAAGAGGACGAAGAGCAGTCAAACTGATTTATAATCGGACGAAGAGCAGTCAAACTGTTCTATAGGAGGATGAAGCGCAGTCAAACTGGTTTATAGGAGGATGAAGAGCAGTCAAACTGCTTTATAAGAGGATGAAGAGCAGTCAAACTGATTTATAAGAGGATGAAGAGCAGTCAAACTGCTTTATAAAAGGATGAAGAGCAGTCAAACTGTTTTATAAGAGGATGAAGAGCAGTCAAACTGATTTATAATCGGATGAAGAGCAGTCAAACTGATTTATAAGAGGATGAAGAGCAGTCAAACTGCTTTATAAAAGGATGAAGAGCAGTCACACTGTTTTATAAGAGGATGAAGAGCAGTCAAACTGCTTTATAAAAGAATGAAGAGCAGTCAAACTGTTTTATAAGAGGACGAAGAGCAGTCAAACTGATTTATAAGAGGATGAAGAGCAGTCAAACTGATTTATAAGAGGATGAAGAGCAGTCACACTGTTTTATAAGAGGACGAAGAGCAGTCAAACTGATTTATAAGAGGATGAAGAGCAGTCAAACTGCTTTATAAAAGGATGAAGAGCAGTCAAACTGTTTTATAAGAGGACGAAGAGCAGTCAAACTGTTCTATAGGAGGATGAAGCGCAGTCAAACTGGTTTATAGGAGGATGAAGAGCAGTCAAACTGCTTTATAAGAGGATGAAGAGCAGTCAAACTGATTTATAAAAGGATGAAGAGCAGTCAAACTGTTTTATAATCGGATGAAGAGCAGTCAAACTGCTTTATAAAAGGATGAAGAGCAGTCAAACTGTTTTATAAGAGGATGAAGAGCAGTCAAACTGATTTATAATCGGATGAAGAGCAGTCAAACTGATTTATAAGAGGATGAAGAGCAGTCAAACTGCTTTATAAAAGGATGAAGAGCAGTCAAATTGATTTATAAGAGGATGAAGAGCAGTCAAACTGCTTTATAAAAGGATGAAGAGCAGTCAAACTGTTTTATACGAGGATATAGAGCAGTCAGACTGTTTTACAAGAGGATGAAGAGCAGTTAACCTGTTTTACAAGAGGATGAAGAGCAGTCAACCTGTTTTACAAGAGGATGAAGAGCAGTCAAATTGATTTATAAAAGGATGAAGAGCAGTCAAACTGCTTTATAAAAGGATGAAGAGCAGTCAAACTGTTTTATACGAGGATGTACAGCAGTCAGACTGTTTTACAAGAGGATGAAGAGCAGTCAACCTGTTTTACAAGAGGATGAAGAGCAGTCAAATTGATTTATAAGAGGATGAAGAGCAGTCAAACTGTTTTATAAGAGGATGAAGAGCAGTCAAACTGCTTTATAAAAGAATGAAGAGCAGTCAAACTGTTTTATAAGAGGACGAAGAGCAGTCAAACTGATTTATAATCGGACGAAAAGCAGTCAAACTGATTTATAATCGGACGAAGAGCAGTCAAACGGTTTTATAAGAGGATGAAGAGCAGTCAAATTGGTTTATAGGAGGATGAAGAGCAGTCAAACTGCTTTATAAAAGGATGAAGAGCAGTCTTACTGATTTATAAGAGGATGAAGAGCAGTCAAACTGCTTTATAAAAGGATGAAGAGCAGTCAAACTGTTTTATAAGCGGACGAAGAGCAGTCAAACTGATTTATAATCGGAAGAAGAGTAGTCAAACTGATTTATAATCGGACGAAGAGCGGTCAAACGGTTTTATAAGAGGATGAAGAGCAGTCAAATTGATTTATAAGAGGATGAAGAGCAGTCAAACTGCTTTATAAAAGGATGAAGAGCAGTCAAACTGTTTTATACAAGGATGTAGAGCAGTCAGATTGTTTTACAAGAGGATGAAGAACAGTCAACCTGTTTTACAAGAGGATGAAGAGCAGTCAAACTGTTTTATAAGAGGATGAAGAGCAGTCAAACTGCTTTATAAAAGCATGAAGAGCAGTCAAACTGTTTTATAAGAGGACGAAGAGCAGTCAAACTGATTTATAAGAGGATGAAGAGCAGTCAAACTGCTTTATAAAAGGATGAAGAGCAGTCAAACTGTTTTATAAGCGGACGAAGAGCAGTCAAACTGATTTATAATCGGACGAAGAGCAGTCAAACTGATTTATAATCGGACGAAGAGCAGTCACACTGTTTTATAAGAGGACGAAGAGCAGTCAAACTGATTTATAAGAGGATGAAGAGCAGTCAAACTGCTTTATAAAAGGATGAAGAGCAGTCAAACTGTTTTATAAGAGGACGAAGAGCAGTCAAACTGATTTATAATCGGACGAAGAGCAGTCAAACTGTTCTATAGGAGGATGAAGCGCAGTCAAACTGGTTTATAGGAGGATGAAGAGCAGTCAAACTGCTTTATAAGAGGATGAAGAGCAGTCAAACTGATTTATAAGAGGATGAAGAGCAGTCAAACTGCTTTATAAAAGGATGAAGAGCAGTCAAACTGTTTTATAAGAGGATGAAGAGCAGTCAAACTGATTTATAATCGGATGAAGAGCAGTCAAACTGATTTATAAGAGGATGAAGAGCAGTCAAACTGCTTTATAAAAGGATGAAGAGCAGTCACACTGTTTTATAAGAGGACGAAGAGCAGTCAAACTGATTTATAAGAGGATGAAGAGCAGTCAAACTGCTTTATAAAAGGATGAAGAGCAGTCAAACTGTTTTATAAGAGGACGAAGAGCAGTCAAACTGATTTATAATCGGACGAAGAGCAGTCAAACTGTTCTATAGGAGGATGAAGCGCAGTCAAACTGGTTTATAGGAGGATGAAGAGCAGTCAAACTGCTTTATAAGAGGATGAAGAGCAGTCAAACTGATTTATAAGAGGATGAAGAGCAGTCAAACTGCTTTATAAAAGGATGAAGAGCAGTCAAACTGTTTTATAAGAGGATGAAGAGCAGTCAAACTGATTTATAATCGGATGAAGAGCAGTCAAACTGATTTATAAGAGGATGAAGAGCAGTCAAACTGCTTTATAAAAGGATGAAGAGCAGTCAAACTGTTTTATAAGAGTACGAAGAGCAGTCAAACTGATTTATAATCGGACGAAGAGCAGTCAAACTGTTCTATAGGAGGATGAAGCGCAGTCAAACTGGTTTATAGGAGGATGAAGAGCAGTCAAACTGCTTTATAAGAGGATGAAGAGCAGTCAAACTGATTTATAAGAGGATGAAGAGCAGTCAAACTGCTTTATAAAAGGATGAAGAGCAGTCAAACTGTTTTATAAGCGGACGAAGAGCAGTCAAACTGATTTATAATCGGACGAAGAGCAGTCAAACTGATTTATAATCGGACGAAGAGCAGTCAAACGGTTTTATAAGAGGATGAAGAGCTGTCAAATTGATTTATAAGAGGATGAAGAGCAGTCAAACTGCTTTATAAAAGGATGAAGAGCAGTCAAACTGTTTTATACAAGGATGTAGAGCAGTCAGACTGTTTTACAAGAGGATGAAGAGCAGTCAACCTGTTTTACAAGAGGATGAAGAGCAGTCAAACTGTTTTATAAGAGGACGAAGAGCAGTCAAACTGATTTATAATCGGACGAAGAGCAGTCAAACTGTTCTATAGGAGGATGAAGCGCAGTCAAACTGGTTTATAGGAGGATGAAGAGCAGTCAAACTGCTTTATAAGAGGATGAAGAGCAGTCAAACTGATTTATAAGAGGATGAAGAGCAGTCAAACTGCTTTATAAAAGGATGAAGAGCAGTCAAACTGTTTTATAAGAGGATGAAGAGCAGTCAAACTGATTTATAATCGGATGAAGAGCAGTCAAACTGATTTATAAGAGGATGAAGAGCAGTCAAACTGCTTTATAAATGGATGAAGAGCAGTCAAACTGTTTTATAAGAGTACGAAGAGCAGTCAAACTGATTTATAATCGGACGAAGAGCAGTCAAACTGTTCTATAGGAGGATGAAGCGCAGTCAAACTGGTTTATAGGAGGATGAAGAGCAGTCAAACTGCTTTATAAGAGGATGAAGAGCAGTCAAACTGATTTATAAGAGGATGAAGAGCAGTCAAACTGCTTTATAAAAGGATGAAGAGCAGTCAAACTGTTTTATAAGCGGACGAAGAGCAGTCAAACTGATTTATAATCGGACGAAGAGCAGTCAAACTGATTTATAATCGGACGAAGAGCAGTCAAACGGTTTTATAAGAGGATGAAGAGCTGTCAAATTGATTTATAAGAGGATGAAGAGCAGTCAAACTGCTTTATAAAAGGATGAAGAGCAGTCAAACTGTTTTATACAAGGATGTAGAGCAGTCAGACTGTTTTACAAGAGGATGAAGAGCAGTCAACCTGTTTTACAAGAGGATGAAGAGCAGTCAAACTGTTTTATAAGAGGACGAAGAGCAGTCAAACTGATTTATAATCGGACGAAGAGCAGTCAAACTGTTCTATAGGAGGATGAAGCGCAGTCAAACTGGTTTATAGGAGGATGAAGAGCAGTCAAACTGCTTTATAAGAGGATGAAGAGCAGTCAAACAGCGTTATAATAGGATGAAGAGCAGTCAAACTGCTTTATAAAAGGATGAAGAGCAGTCAAACTGTTTTATAAGAGGATGAAGAGCAGTCAAACTGATTTATAATCGGATGAAGAGCAGTCAAACTGGTTTATAGGAGGATGAAGAGCAGTCAAACTGCTTTATAAAAGGATGAAGAGCAGTCAAACTGTTTTATAAGAGTACGAAGAGCAGTCAAACTGATTTATAATCGGACGAAGAGCAGTCAAACTGTTCTATAGGAGGATGAAGCGCAGTCAAACTGGTTTATAGGAGGATGAAGAGCAGTCAAACTGCTTTATAAGAGGATGAAGAGCAGTCAAACTGATTTATAAGAGGATGAAGAGCAGTCAAACTGCTTTATAAAAGGATGAAGAGCAGTCAAACTGTTTTATAAGCGGACGAAGAGCAGTCAAACTGATTTATAATCGGACGAAGAGCAGTCAAACTGATTTATAATCGGACGAAGAGCAGTCAAACGGTTTTATAAGAGGATGAAGAGCTGTCAAATTGATTTATAAGAGGATGAAGAGCAGTCAAACTGCTTTATAAAAGGATGAAGAGCAGTCAAACTGTTTTATACAAGGATTTAGAGCAGTCAGACTGTTTTACAAGAGGATGAAGAGCAGTCAACCTGTTTTACAAGAGGATGAAGAGCAGTTAAACTGTTTTATAAGAGGATGAAGAGCAGTCAAACTGCTTTATAAGAGGATGAAGAGCAGTCAAACTGATTTATAAAAGGATGAAGAGCAGTCAAACTGTTTTATAATCGGATGAAGAGCAGTCAAACTGTTTTATAAGAGGACGAAGAGCAGTCAAACTGATTTATAATCGGACGAAGAGCAGTCAAACTGTTCTATAGGAGGATGAAGCGCAGTCAAACTGGTTTATAGGAGGATGAAGAGCAGTCAAACTGCTTTATAAGAGGATGAAGAGCAGTCAAACTGATTTATAAAAGGATGAAGAGCAGTCAAACTGTTTTATAATCGGATGAAGAGCAGTCAAACTGCTTTATAAAAGGATGAAGAGCAGTCAAACTGTTTTATAAGAGGATGAAGAGCAGTCAAACTGATTTATAATCGGATGAAGAGCAGTCAAACTGTTTTATACGAGGATATAGAGCAGTCAGACTGTTTTACAAGAGGATGAAGAGCAGTCAACCTGTTTTACAAGAGGATGAAGAGCAGTCAAACTGTTTTATAAGAGGATGAAGAGCAGTCAAACTGCTTTATAAAAGGATGAAGAGCAGTCAAACTGATTTATAATTGGACGAAGAGCAGTAAAACTGATTTATAATCGGACGAAGAGCAGTCAAACGGTTTTATAAGAGGATGAAGAGCAGTCAAATTGATTTATAAGAGGATGAAGAGCAGTCAAACTGCTTTATAAAAGGATGAAGAGCAGTCAAACTGTTTAAAAGAGGACGAAGAGCAGTCAAACTGATTTATAATCGGATGAAGAGCAGTCAAACTGATTTATAAGAGGATGAAGAGCAGTCAAACTGCGTTATAAAAGGATGAAGAGCAGTAAAACTGATTTATAAGAGGATGAAGAGCAGTCAAACTGCTTTATAAAAGGATGAAGAGCTGTCAAACTGTTTTATAAGCGGACGAAGAGCAGTCAAACTGATTTATAATCGGACCAAGAGCAGTCAAACTGATTTATAATCGGACGAAGAGCAGTCAAACGGTTTTATAAGAGGATGAAGAGCAGTCAAATTGGTTTATAGGAGGATGAAGAGCAGTCAAACTGATTTATAAGAGGATGAAGAGCAGTCAAACTGCTTTATAAAAGGATGAAGAGCAGTCACACTGTTTTATACGAGGATATAGAGCAGTCAGACTGTTTTACAAGAGGATGAAGAGCAGTCAACCTGTTTTACAAGAGGATGAAGAGCAGTCAAACTGTTTTATAAGAGGATGAAGAGCAGTCAAACTGCTTTATAAAAGGATGAAGAGCAGTCAAATTGATTTATAAGAGGATGAAGAGCAGTCAAACTGCTTTATAAAAGGATGAAGAGCAGTCAAACTGTTTTATACAAGGATGTAGAGCAGTCAGATTGTTTTACAAGAGGATGAAGAGCAGTCAACCTGTTTTACAAGAGGATGAAGAGCAGTCAAACTGTTTTATAAGAGGATGAAGAGCAGTCAAACTGCTTTATAAAAGAATGAAGAGCAGTCAAACTGTTTTATAAGAGGACGAAGAGCAGTCAAACTGCTTTATAAAAGCATGAAGAGCAGTCACACTGTTTTATAGGAGGACGAAGAGCAGTCAAACTGATTTATAAGAGGATGAAGAGCAGTCAAACTGCTATATAAAAGGATGAAGAGCAGTCAGACTGTTTTACAAGAGGATGAAGAGCAGTCAACCTGTTTTACAAGAGGATGAAGAGCAGTCAAACTGTTTTATAAGAGGATGAAGAGCAGTCAAACTGCTTTATAAAAGGATGAAGAGCAGTCAAACTGTTTTATAAGAGGACGAAGAGCAGTCAAACTGATTTATAATCGGACGAAGAGCAGTCAAACTGTTCTATAGGAGGATGAAGCGCAATCAAACTGGTTTATAGGAGTATGAAGAGCAGTCAAACTGCTTTATAAGAGGATGAAGAGCAGTCAAACTGATTTATATAGGATGAAGAGCAGTCAAACTGCTTTATAAAAGGATGAAGAGCAGTCAAACTGTTTTATAAGAGGATGAAGAGCAGTCAAACTGATTTATAATCGGATGAAGAGCAGTCAAACTGATTTATAAAAGGATGAAGAGCAGTCAAACTGTTTTATAAGAGGACGAAGAGCAGTCAAACTGATTTATAATCGGACGAAGAGCAGTCAAACTGTTCTATAGGAGGATGAAGCGCAGTCAAACTGGTTTATAGGAGGATGAAGAGCAGTCAAACTGCTTTATAAGAGGATGAAGAGCAGTCAAACTGATTTATAAGAGGATGAAGAGCAGTCAAACTGCTTTATAAAAGGATGAAGAGCAGTCAAACTGTTTTATAAGAGGATGAAGAGCAGTCAAACTGATTTATAATCGGATGAAGAGCAGTCAAACTGATTTATAAGAGGATGAAGAGCAGTCAAACTGCTTTATAAAAGGATGAAGAGCAGTCAAACTGTTTTATAAGAGTACGAAGAGCAGTCAAACTGATTTATAATCGGACGAAGAGCAGTCAAACTGTTCTATAGGAGGATGAAGCGCAGTCAAACTGGTTTATAGGAGGATGAAGAGCAGTCAAACTGCTTTATAAGAGGATGAAGAGCAGTCAAACTGATTTATAAGAGGATGAAGAGCAGTCAAACTGCTTTATAAAAGGATGAAGAGCAGTCAAACTGTTTTATAAGCGGACGAAGAGCAGTCAAACTGATTTATAATCGGACGAAGAGCAGTCAAACTGATTTATAATCGGACGAAGAGCAGTCAAACGGTTTTATAAGAGGATGAAGAGCTGTCAAATTGATTTATAAGAGGTTGAAGAGCAGTCAAACTGCTTTATAAAAGGATGAAGAGCAGTCAAACTGTTTTATACAAGGATGTAGAGCAGTCAGACTGTTTTACAAGAGGATGAAGAGCAGTCAACCTGTTTTACAAGAGGATGAAGAGCAGTCAAACTGTTTTATAAAAAGGACGAAGAGCAGTCAAACTGATTTATAATCGGACGAAGAGCAGTCAAACTGTTCTATAGGAGGATGAAGCGCAGTCAAACTGGTTTATAGGAGGATGAAGAGCAGTCAAACTGCTTTATAAGAGGATGAAGAGCAGTCAAACTGATTTATAAGAGGATGAAGAGCAGTCAAACTGCTTTATAAAAGGATGAAGAGCAGTCAAACTGTTTTATAAGAGGATGAAGAGCAGTCAAACTGATTTATAATCGGATGAAGAGCAGTCAAACTTATTTATAAGAGGATGAAGAGCAGTCAAACTGCTTTATAAAAGGATGAAGAGCAGTCAAACTGTTTTATAAGAGTACGAAGAGCAGTCAAACTGATTTATAATCGGACGAAGAGCAGTCAAACTGTTCTATAGGAGGATGAAGCGCAGTCAAACTGGTTTATAGGAGGATGAAGAGCAGTCAAACTGCTTTATAAGAGGATGAAGAGCAGTCAAACTGATTTATAAGAGGATGAAGAGCAGTCAAACTGCTTTATAAAAGGATGAAGAGCAGTCAAACTGTTTTATAAGCGGACGAAAAGCAGTCAAACTGATTTATAATCGGACGAAGAGCAGTCAAACTGATTTATAATCGGACGAAGAGCAGTCAAACGGTTTTATAAGAGGATGAAGAGCTGTCAAATTGATTTATAAGAGGATGAAGAGCAGTCAAACTGCTTTATAAAAGGATGAAGAGCAGTCAAACTGTTTTATACAAGGATGTAGAGCAGTCAGACTGTTTTACAAGAGGATGAAGAGCAGTCAACCTGTTTTACAAGAGGATGAAGAGCAGTCAAACTGTTTTATAAGAGGACGAAGAGCAGTCAAACTGATTTATAATCGGACGAAGAGCAGTCAAACTGTTCTATAGGAGGATGAAGCGCAGTCAAACTGGTTTATAGGAGGATGAAGAGCAGTCAAACTGCTTTATAAGAGGATGAAGAGCAGTCAAACTGATTTATAAGAGGATGAAGAGCAGTCAAACTGCTTTATAAAAGGATGAAGAGCAGTCAAACTGATTTATAAGAGGATGAAGAGCAGTCAAACTGATTTATAATCGGATGAAGAGCAGTCAAACTGGTTTATAGGAGGATGAAGAGCAGTCAAACTGCTTTATAAAAGGATGAAGAGCAGTCAAACTGTTTTATAAGAGTACGAAGAGCAGTCAAACTGATTTATAATCGGACGAAGAGCAGTCAAACTGTTCTATAGGAGGATGAAGCGCAGTCAAACTGGTTTATAGGAGGATGAAGAGCAGTCAAACTGCTTTATAAGAGGATGAAGAGCAGTCAAACTGATTTATAAGAGGATGAAGAGCAGTCAAACTGCTTTATAAAAGGATGAAGAGCAGTCAAACTGTTTTATAAGCGGACGAAGAGCAGTCAAACTGATTTATAATCGGACGAAGAGCAGTCAAACTGATTTATAATCGGACGAAGAGCAGTCAAACGGTTTTATAAGAGGATGAAGAGCTGTCAAATTGATTTATAAGAGGATGAAGAGCAGTCAAACTGCTTTATAAAAGGATGAAGAGCAGTCAAACTGTTTTATACAAGGATTTAGAGCAGTCAGACTGTTTTACAAGAGGATGAAGAGCAGTCAACCTGTTTTACAAGAGGATGAAGAGCAGTCAAACTGTTTTATAAGAGGATGAAGAGCAGTCAAACTGCTTTATAAGAGGATGAAGAGCAGTCAAACTGATTTATAAAAGGATGAAGAGCAGTCAAACTGTTTTATAATCGGATGAAGAGCAGTCAAACTGTTTTATAAGAGGACGAAGAGCAGTCAAACTGATTTATAATCGGACGAAGAGCAGTCAAACTGTTCTATAGGAGGATGAAGCGCAGTCAAACTGGTTTATAGGAGGATGAAGAGCAGTCAAACTGCTTTATAAGAGGATGAAGAGCAGTCAAACTGATTTATAAAAGGATGAAGAGCAGTCAAACTGTTTTATAATCGGATGAAGAGCAGTCAAACTGCTTTATAAAAGGATGAAGAGCAGTCAAACTGTTTTATAAGAGGATGAAGAGCAGTCAAACTGATTTATAATCGGATGAAGAGCAGTCAAACTGTTTTATACGAGGATATAGAGCAGTCAGACTGTTTTACAAGAGGATGAAGAGCAGTCAACCTGTTTTATAAGAGGATGAAGAGCAGTCAAACTGTTTTATAAGAGGATGAAGAGCAGTCAAACTGCTTTATAAAAGGATGAAGAGCAGTCAAACTGATTTATAATTGGACGAAGAGCAGTAAAACTGATTTATAATCGGACGAAGAGCAGTCAAACGGTTTTATAAGAGGATGAAGAGCAGTCAAATTGATTTATAAGAGGATGAAGAGCAGTCAAACTGCTTTATAAAAGGATGAAGAGCAGTCAAACTGTTTAAAAGAGGACGAAGAGCAGTCAAACTGATTTATAAGAGGATGAAGAGCAGTCAAACTGCGTTATAAAAGGATGAAGAGCAGTAAAACTGATTTATAAGAGGATGAAGAGCAGTCAAACTGCTTTATAAAAGGATGAAGAGCTGTCAAACTGTTTTATAAGCGGACGAAGAGCAGTCAAACTGATTTATAATCGGACCAAGAGCAGTCAAACTGATTTATAATCGGACGAAGAGCAGTCAAACGGTTTTATAAGAGGATGAAGAGCAGTCAAATTGGTTTATAGGAGGATGAAGAGCAGTCAAACTGATTTATAAGAGGATGAAGAGCAGTCAAACTGCTTTATAAAAGGATGAAGAGCAGTCACACTGTTTTATACGAGGATATAGAGCAGTCAGACTGTTTTACAAGAGGATGAAGAGCAGTCAACCTGTTTTACAAGAGGATGAAGAGCAGTCAAACTGTTTTATAAGAGGATGAAGAGCAGTCAAACTGCTTTATAAAAGGATGAAGAGCAGTCAAATTGATTTATAAGAGGATGAAGAGCAGTCAAACTGCTTTATAAAAGGATGAAGAGCAGTCAAACTGTTTTATACAAGGATGTAGAGCAGTCAGATTGTTTTACAAGAGGATGAAGAGCAGTCAACCTGTTTTACAAGAGGATGAAGAGCAGTCAAACTGTTTTATAAGAGGATGAAGAGCAGTCAAACTGCTTTATAAAAGAATGAAGAGCAGTCAAACTGTTTTATAAGAGGACGAAGAGCAGTCAAACTGATTTATAAGAGGATGAAGAGCAGTCAAACTGATTTATAAGAGGATGAAGAGCAGTCAAACTGCTTTATAAAAGGATGAAGCGCAATCAAACTGGTTTATAGGAGTATGAAGAGCAGTCAAACTGCTTTATAAGAGGATGAAGAGCAGTCAAACTGATTTATATAGGATGAAGAGCAGTCAAACTGCTTTATAAAAGGATGAAGAGCAGTCAAACTGTTTTATAAGAGGATGAAGAGCAGTCAAACTGATTTATAATCGGATGAAGAGCAGTCAAACTGATTTATAAGAGGACGAAGAGCAGTCAAACTGCTTTATAAAAGGATGAAGAGCAGTCAAATTGATTTATAAGACGATGAAGAGCAGTCAAACTGCTTTATAAAAGGATGAAGAGCAGTCAAACTGTTTTATACGAGGATATAGAGCAGTCAGACTGTTTTACAAGAGGATGAAGCGCAGTCAACCTGTTTTACAAGAGGATGAAGAGCAGTCAAACTGTTTTATAAGAGGATGAAGAGCAGTCAAACTGCTTTATAAAAGGATGAAGAGCAGTCAAACTGATTTATAATCGGATGAAGAGCAGTCAAACTGATTTATAAGAGGATGACGAGCAGTCAAACTGCTTTATAAAAGGATGAAGAGCAGTCAAACTGTTTTATAAGAGGACGAAGAGCAGTCAAACTGATTTATAATCGGACGAAGAGCAGTCAAACTGTTCTATAGGAGGATGAAGCGCAGTCAAACTGGTTTATAGGAGTATGAAGAGCAGTCAAACTGATTTATATAGGAGGAAGAGCAGTCAAACTGCTTTATAAAAGGATGAAGAGCAGTCAAACTGTTTTATAAGAGGATGAAGAGCAGTCAAACTGATTTATAATCGGATGAAGAGCAGTCAAACTGATTTATAAGAGGAGAACAGCAGTCAAACTGCTTTATAAAAGGATGAAGAGCAGTCAAATTGATTTATAAGAGGATGAAGAGCAGTCAAACTGCTTTATAAAAGGATGAAGAGCAGTCAAACTGTTTTATACGAGGATATAGAGCAGTCAGACTGTTTTACAAGAGGATGAAGAGCAGTCAACCTGTTTTACAAGAGGATGAAGAGCAGTCAAACTGTTTTATAAGAGGATGAAGAGCAGTCAAACTGCTTTATAAAAGGATGAAGAGCAGTCAAACTGATTTATAATCGGATGAAGAGCAGTCAAACTGATTTATAAGAGGATGACGAGCAGTCAAACTGCTTTATAAAAGGATGAAGAGCAGTCAATCTGTTTTATAAGAGGACGAAGAGCAGTCAAACTGATTTATAATCGGAAGAAGAGCAGTCAAACTGTTCTATAGGAGGATGAAGCGCAGTCAAACTGGTTTATAGGAGGATGAAGAGCAGTCAAACTGCTTTATAAGAGGATGAAGAGCAGTCAAACTGATTTATAAGAGGATGTACAGCAGTCAGACTGTTTTACAAGAGGATGAAGAGCAGTCAACCTGTTTTACAAGAGGATGAAGAGCAGTCAAATTGATTTATAAGAGGATGAAGAGCAGTCAAACTGTTTTATAAGAGGATGAAGAGCAGTCAAACTGCTTTATAAAATTATGAAGAGCAGTCAAACTCTTTTATAAGAGGACGAAGAGCAGTCAAACTGATTTATAATCGGACGAAGAGCAGTCAAACTGATTTATAATCGGACGAAGAGCAGTCAAACGGTTTTATAAGAGGATGAAGAGCAGTGAAATTGGTTTATAGGAGGATGAAGAGCAGTCAAACTGCTTTATAAAAGGATGAAGAGCAGTCAAACTGATTTATAAGAGGATGAAGAGCAGTCAAACTGCTTTATAAAACGATGAAGAGCAGTCAAACTGTTTTATAAGCGGACGAAGAGCAGTCAAACTGATTTACAATCGGACGAAGAGCAGTCAAACTGATTTATAATCGGACGAAGAGCGGTCAAACGGTTTTATAAGAGGATGAAGAGCAGTCAAATTGATTTATAAGAGGATGAAGAGCAGTCAAACTGCTTTATAAAAGGATGAAGAGCAGTCAAACTGTTTTATACAAGGATGTAGAGCAGTCAGATTGTTTTACAAGAGGATGAAGAGCAGTCAACCTGTTTTACAAGAGGATGAAGAGCAGTCAAACTGTTTTATAAGAGGATGAAGAGCAGTCAAACTGCTTTATAAAAGAATGAAGAGCAGTCAAACTGTTTTATAAGAGGACGACGAGCAGTCAAACTGAGTTATAAGAGGATGAAGAGCAGTCAAACTGATTTATAAGAGGATGAAGAGCAGTCAAACTGCTTTATAAAAGGATGAAGAGCAGTCACACTGTTTTATAAGAGGACGAAGAGCAGTCAAACTGATTTATAAGAGGATGAAGAGCAGTCAAACTGCTTTATAAAAGGTTGAAGAGCAGTCAAACTGTTTTATAAGAGGACGAAGAGCAGTCAAACTGATTTATAATCGGACGAAGAGCAGTCAAACTGTTCTATAGGAGGATGAAGCGCAGTCAAACTGGTTTATAGGAGGATGAAGAGCAGTCAAACTGCTTTATAAGAGGATGAAGAGCAGTCAAACTGATTTATAAGAGGATGAAGAGCAGTCAAACTGCTTTATAAAAGGATGAAGAGCAGTCAAACTGTTTTATAAGAGGATGAAGAGCAGTCAAACTGATTTATAATCGGATGAAGAGCAGTCAAACTGATTTATAAGAGGATGAAGAGGAGTCAAACTGCTTTATAAAAGGATGAAGAGCAGTCAAATTGATTTATAAGAGGATGAAGAGCAGTCAAACTGCTTTATAAAAGGATGAAGAGCAGTCAAACTGTTTTATACGAGGATATAGAGCAGTCAGACTGTTTTACAAGAGGATGAAGAGTAGTCAACCTGTTTTACAAGAGGATGAAGAGAAGTCAAACTGTTTTATAAGAGGATGAAGAGCAGTCAAACTGCTTTATAAAAGGATGAAGAGCAGTCAAACTGATTTATAATCGGATGAAGAGCAGTCAAACTGATTTATAAGAGGATGACGAGCAGTTAAACTGCTTTATAAAAGGATGAAGAGCAGTCAATCTGTTTTAAAAGAGGACGAAGAGCAGTCAAACTGATTTATAATCGGAAGAAGAGCAGTCAAACTGTTCTATAGGAGGATGAAGCGCAGTCAAACTGGTTTATAGGAGTATGAAGAGCAGTCAAACTGCTTTATAAGAGGATGAAGAGCAGTCAAACTGATTTATAAGAGGATGAAGATCAGTCAAACTGTTTTATACAAGGATGTAGAGCAGTCAAACGGTTTTATAAGAGGATGAAGAGCTGTCAAATTGATTTATAAGAGGATGAAGAGCAGTCAAACTGCTTTATAAAAGGATGAAGAGCAGTCAAACTGTTTTATACAAGGATGTAGAGCAGTCAGACTGTTTTACAAGAGGATGAAGAGCAGTCAACCTGTTTTACAAGAGGATGAAGAGCAGTCAAACTGTTTTATAAGAGGACGAAGAGCAGTCAAACTGATTTATAATCGGACGAAGAGCAGTCAAACTGTTCTATAGGAGGATGAAGCGCAGTCAAACTGGTTTATAGGAGGATGAAGAGCAGTCAAACTGCTTTATAAGAGGATGAAGAGCAGTCAAACTGATTTATAAGAGGATGAAGAGCAGTCAAACTGCTTTATAAAAGGATGAAGAGCAGTCAAACTGTTTTATAAGAGGATGAAGAGCAGTCAAACTGATTTATAATCGGATGAAGAGCAGTCAAACTGGTTTATAGGAGGATGAAGAGCAGTCAAACTGCTTTATAAAAGGATGAAGAGCAGTCAAACTGTTTTATAAGAGTACGAAGAGCAGTCAAACTGATTTATAATCGGACGAAGAGCAGTCAAACTGTTCTATAGGAGGATGAAGCGCAGTCAAACTGGTTTATAGGAGGATGAAGAGCAGTCAAACTGCTTTATAAGAGGATGAAGAGCAGTCAAACTGATTTATAAGAGGATGAAGAGCAGTCAAACTGCTTTATAAAAGGATGAAGAGCAGTCAAACTGTTTTATAAGCGGACGAAGAGCAGTCAAACTGATTTATAATCGGACGAAGAGCAGTCAAACTGATTTATAATCGGACGAAGAGCAGTCAAACGGTTTTATAAGAGGATGAAGAGCTGTCAAATTGATTTATAAGAGGATGAAGAGCAGTCAAACTGCTTTATAAGAGGATGAAGAGCAGTCAAACTGATTTATACAAGGATTTAGAGCAGTCAGACTGTTTTACAAGAGGATGAAGAGCAGTCAACCTGTTTTACAAGAGGATGAAGAGCAGTCAAACTGTTTTATAAGAGGATGAAGAGCAGTCAAACTGCTTTATAAGAGGATGAAGAGCAGTCAAACTGATTTATAAAAGGATGAAGAGCAGTCAAACTGTTTTATAATCGGATGAAGAGCAGTCAAACTGTTTTATAAGAGGACGAAGAGCAGTCAAACTGATTTATAATTGGACGAAGAACAGTCAAACTGTTCTATAGGAGGATGAAGCGCAGTCAAACTGGTTTATAGGAGGATGAAGAGCAGTCAAACTGCTTTATAAGAGGATGAAGAGCAGTAAAACTGATTTATAAAAGGATGAAGAGCAGTCAAACTGTTTTATAATCGGATGAAGAGCAGTCAAACTGCTTTATAAAAGGATGAAGAGCAGTCAAACTGTTTTATAAGAGGATGAAGAGCAGTCAAACTGATTTATAATCGGATGAAGAGCAGTCAAACTGTTTTATACGAGGATATAGAGCAGTCAGACTGTATTACAAGAGGATGAAGAGCAGTCAACCTGTTTTACAAGAGGATGAAGAGCAGTCAAACTGTTTTATAAGAGGATGAAGAGCAGTCAAACTGCTTTATAAAAGGATGAAGAGCAGTCAAACTGATTTATAATTGGACGAAGAGCAGTAAAACTGATTTATAATCGGACGAAGAGCAGTCAAACGGTTTTATAAGAGGATGAAGAGCAGTCAAATTGATTTATAAGAGGATGAAGAGCAGTCAAACTGCTTTATAAAAGGATGAAGAGCAGTCAAACTGTTTAAAAGAGGACGAAGAGCAGTCAAACTGATTTATAATCGGATGAAGAGCAGTCAAACTGATTTATAAGAGGATGAAGAGCAGTCAAACTGCGTTATAAAAGGATGAAGAGCAGTAAAACTGATTTATAAGAGGATGAAGAGCAGTCAAACTGCTTTATAAAAGGATGAAGAGCTGTCAAATTGTTTTATAAGCGGACGAAGAGCAGTCAAACTGATTTATAATCGGACCAAGAGCAGTCAAACTGATTTATAATCGGACGAAGAGCAGTCAAACGATTTTATAAGAGGATGAAGAGCAGTCAAATTGGTTTATAGGAGGATGAAGAGCAGTCAAACTGCTTTATAAAAGGATGAAGAGCAGTCAAACTGATTTATAAGAGGATGAAGAGCAGTCAAACTGCTTTATAAAAGGATGAAGAGCAGTCAAACTGTTTTATAAGCGGACGAAGAGCAGTCAAACTGATTTATAATCGGACGAAGAGCAGTCAAACTGATTTATAATCGGACGAAGAGCGGTCAAACGGTTTTATAAGATAATGAAGAGCAGTCAAATTGATTTATAAGAGGATGAAGAGCAGTCAAACTGCTTTATAAAAGGATGAAGAGCAGTCAAACTGTTTTATACAAGGATGTAGAGCAGTCAGATTGTTTTACAAGAGGATGAAGAGCAGTCAACCTGTTTTACAAGAGGATGAAGAGCAGTCAAACTGTTTTATAAGAGGATGAAGAGCAGTCAAACTGCTTTATAAAAGAATGAAGAGCAGTCAAACTGTTTTATAAGAGGACGAAGAGCAGTCAAACTGATTTATAAGAGGATGAAGAGCAGTCAAACTGATTTATAAGAGGATGAAGAGCAGTCAAACTGCTTTATAAAAGGATGAAGAGCAGTCACACTGTTTTATAAGAGGACGAAGAGCAGTCAAACTGATTTATAAGAGGATGAAGAGCAGTCAAACTGCTTTATAAAAGGATGAAGAGCAGTCAGACTGTTTTACAAGAGGATGAAGAGCAGTCAACCTGTTTTACAAGAGGATGAAGAGCAGTCAAACTGTTTTATAAGAGGATGAAGAGCAGTCAAACTGCTTTATAAAAGGATGAAGAGCAGTCAAACTGTTTTATAAGAGGACGAAGAGCAGTCAAACTGATTTATAATCGGACGAAGAGCAGTCAAACTGTTCTATAGGAGGATGAAGCGCAATCAAACTGGTTTATAGGAGTATGAATAGCAGTCAAACTGCTTTATAAGAGGATGAAGAGCAGTCAAACTGATTTATATAGGATGAAAAGCAGTCAAACTGCTTTATAAAAGGATGAAGAGCAGTCAAACTGTTTTACAAGAGGATGAAGAGCAGTCAACCTGTTTTACAAGAGGATGAAGAGCAGTCAAACTGTTTTATAAGAGGATGAAGAGCAGTCAAACTGCTTTATAAAAGGATGAAGAGCAGTCAAATTGATTTATAAGAGGATGAAGAGCAGTCAAACTGCTTTATAAAAGGATGAAGAGCAGTCAAACTGTTTTATACAAGGATGTAGAGCAGTCAGATTGTTTTACAAGAGGATGAAGAGCAGTCAACCTGTTTTACAAGAGGATGAAGAGCAGTCAAACTGTTTTATAAGAGGATGAAGAGCAGTCAAACTGCTTTATAAAAGAATGAAGAGCAGTCAAACTGTTTTATAAGAGGACGAAGAGCAGTCAAACTGATTTATAAGAGGATGAAGAGCAGTCAAACTGATTTATAAGAGGATGAAGAGCAGTCAAACTGCTTTATAAAAGGATGAAGAGCAGTCACACTGTTTTATAGGAGGACGAAGAGCAGTCAAACTGATTTATAAGAGGATGAAGAGCAGTCAAACTGCTATATAAAAGGATGAAGAGCAGTCAGACTGTTTTACAAGAGGATGAAGAGCAGTCAACCTGTTTTACAAGAGGATGAAGAGCAGTCAAACTGTTTTATAAGAGGATGAAGAGCAGTCAAACTGCTTTATAAAAGGATGAAGAGCAGTCAAACTGTTTTATAAGAGGACGAAGAGCAGTCAAACTGATTTATAATCGGACGAAGAGCAGTCAAACTGTTCTATAGGAGGATGAAGCGCAATCAAACTGGTTTATAGGAGTATGAAGAGCAGTCAAACTGCTTTATAAGAGGATGAAGAGCAGTCAAACTGATTTATATAGGATGAAGAGCAGTCAAACTGCTTTATAAAAGGATGAAGAGCAGTCAAACTGTTTTATAAGAGGATGAAGAGCAGTCAAACTGATTTATAATCGGATGAAGAGCAGTCAAACTGATTTATAAAAGGATGAAGAGCAGTCAAACTGTTTTATAAGAGGACGAAGAGCAGTCAAACTGATTTATAATCGGACGAAGAGCAGTCAAACTGTTCTATAGGAGGATGAAGCGCAGTCAAACTGGTTTATAGGAGGATGAAGAGCAGTCAAACTGCTTTATAAGAGGATGAAGAGCAGTCAAACTGATTTATAAGAGGATGAAGAGCAGTCAAACTGCTTTATAAAAGGATGAAGAGCAGTCAAACTGTTTTATAAGAGGATGAAGAGCAGTCAAACTGATTTATAATCGGATGAAGAGCAGTCAAACTGATTTATAAGAGGATGAAGAGCAGTCAAACTGCTTTATAAAAGGATGAAGAGCAGTCAAACTGTTTTATAAGAGTACGAAGAGCAGTCAAACTGATTTATAATCGGACGAAGAGCAGTCAAACTGTTCTATAGGAGGATGAAGCGCAGTCAAACTGGTTTATAGGAGGATGAAGAGCAGTCAAACTGCTTTATAAGAGGATGAAGAGCAGTCAAACTGATTTATAAGAGGATGAAGAGCAGTCAAACTGCTTTATAAAAGGATGAAGAGCAGTCAAACTGTTTTATAAGCGGACGAAGAGCAGTCAAACTGATTTATAATCGGACGAAGAGCAGTCAAACTGATTTATAATCGGACGAAGAGCAGTCAAACGGTTTTATAAGAGGATGAAGAGCTGTCAAATTGATTTATAAGAGGATGAAGAGCAGTCAAACTGCTTTATAAAAGGATGAAGAGCAGTCAAACTGTTTTATACAAGGATGTAGAGCAGTCAGACTGTTTTACAAGAGGATGAAGAGCAGTCAACCTGTTTTACAAGAGGATGAAGAGCAGTCAAACTGTTTTATAAAAAGGACGAAGAGCAGTCAAACTGATTTATAATCGGACGAAGAGCAGTCAAACTGTTCTATAGGAGGATGAAGCGCAGTCAAACTGGTTTATAGGAGGATGAAGAGCAGTCAAACTGCTTTATAAGAGGATGAAGAGCAGTCAAACTGATTTATAAGAGGATGAAGAGCAGTCAAACTGCTTTATAAAAGGATGAAGAGCAGTCAAACTGTTTTATAAGAGGATGAAGAGCAGTCAAACTGATTTATAATCGGATGAAGAGCAGTCAAACTTATTTATAAGAGGATGAAGAGCAGTCAAACTGCTTTATAAAAGGATGAAGAGCAGTCAAACTGTTTTATAAGAGTACGAAGAGCAGTCAAACTGATTTATAATCGGACGAAGAGCAGTCAAACTGTTCTATAGGAGGATGAAGCGCAGTCAAACTGGTTTATAGGAGGATGAAGAGCAGTCAAACTGCTTTATAAGAGGATGAAGAGCAGTCAAACTGATTTATAAGAGGATGAAGAGCAGTCAAACTGCTTTATAAAAGGATGAAGAGCAGTCAAACTGTTTTATAAGCGGACGAAAAGCAGTCAAACTGATTTATAATCGGACGAAGAGCAGTCAAACTGATTTATAATCGGACGAAGAGCAGTCAAACGGTTTTATAAGAGGATGAAGAGCTGTCAAATTGATTTATAAGAGGATGAAGAGCAGTCAAACTGCTTTATAAAAGGATGAAGAGCAGTCAAACTGTTTTATACAAGGATGTAGAGCACTCAGACTGTTTTACAAGAGGATGAAGAGCAGTCAACCTGTTTTACAAGAGGATGAAGAGCAGTCAAACTGTTTTATAAGAGGACGAAGAGCAGTCAAACTGATTTATAATCGGACGAAGAGCAGTCAAACTGTTCTATAGGAGGATGAAGCGCAGTCAAACTGGTTTATAGGAGGATGAAGAGCAGTCAAACTGCTTTATAAGAGGATGAAGAGCAGTCAAACTGATTTATAAGAGGATGAAGAGCAGTCAAACTGCTTTATAAAAGGATGAAGAGCAGTCAAACTGATTTATAAGAGGATGAAGAGCAGTCAAACTGATTTATAATCGGATGAAGAGCAGTCAAACTGGTTTATAGGAGGATGAAGAGCAGTCAAACTGCTTTATAAAAGGATGAAGAGCAGTCAAACTGTTTTATAAGAGTACGAAGAGCAGTCAAACTGATTTATAATCGGACGAAGAGCAGTCAAACTGTTCTATAGGAGGATGAAGCGCAGTCAAACTGGTTTATAGGAGGATGAAGAGCAGTCAAACTGCTTTATAAGAGGATGAAGAGCAGTCAAACTGATTTATAAGAGGATGAAGAGCAGTCAAACTGCTTTATAAAAGGATGAAGAGCAGTCAAACTGTTTTATAAGCGGACGAAGAGCAGTCAAACTGATTTATAATCGGACGAAGAGCAGTCAAACTGATTTATAATCGGACGAAGAGCAGTCAAACGGTTTTATAAGAGGATGAAGAGCTGTCAAATTGATTTATAAGAGGATGAAGAGCAGTCAAACTGCTTTATAAAAGGATGAAGAGCAGTCAAACTCTTTTATACAAGGATTTAGAGCAGTCAGACTGTTTTACAAGAGGATGAAGAGCAGTCAACCTGTTTTACAAGAGGATGAAGAGCAGTCAAACTGTTTTATAAGAGGATGAAGAGCAGTCAAACTGCTTTATAAGAGGATGAAGAGCAGTCAAACTGATTTATAAAAGGATGAAGAGCAGTCAAACTGTTTTATAATCGGATGAAGAGCAGTCAAACTGTTTTATAAGAGGACGAAGAGCAGTCAAACTGATTTATAATCGGACGAAGAGCAGTCAAACTGTTCTATAGGAGGATGAAGCGCAGTCAAACTGGTTTATAGGAGGATGAAGAGCAGTCAAACTGCTTTATAAGAGGATGAAGAGCAGTCAAACTGATTTATAAAAGGATGAAGAGCAGTCAAACTGTTTTATAATCGGATGAAGAGCAGTCAAACTGCTTTATAAAAGGATGAAGAGCAGTCAAACTGTTTTATAAGAGGATGAAGAGCAGTCAAACTGATTTATAATCGGATGAAGAGCAGTCAAACTGTTTTATACGAGGATATAGAGCAGTCAGACTGTTTTACAAGAGGATGAAGAGCAGTCAACCTGTTTTACAAGAGGATGAAGAGCAGTCAAACTGTTTTATAAGAGGATGAAGAGCAGTCAAACTGCTTTATAAAAGGATGAAGAGCAGTCAAACTGATTTATAATTGGACGAAGAGCAGTAAAACTGATTTATAATCGGACGAAGAGCAGTCAAACGGTTTTATAAGAGGATGAAGAGCAGTCAAATTGATTTATAAGAGGATGAAGAGCAGTCAAACTGCTTTATAAAAGGATGAAGAGCAGTCAAACTGTTTAAAAGAGGACGAAGAGCAGTCAAACTGATTTATAAGAGGATGAAGAGCAGTCAAACTGCGTTATAAAAGGATGAAGAGCAGTAAAACTGATTTATAAGAGGATGAAGAGCAGTCAAACTGCTTTATAAAAGGATGAAGAGCTGTCAAACTGTTTTATAAGCGGACGAAGAGCAGTCAAACTGATTTATAATCGGACCAAGAGCAGTCAAACTGATTTATAATCGGACGAAGAGCAGTCAAACGGTTTTATAAGAGGATGAAGAGCAGTCAAATTGGTTTATAGGAGGATGAAGAGCAGTCAAACTGATTTATAAGAGGATGAAGAGCAGTCAAACTGCTTTATAAAAGGATGAAGAGCAGTCACACTGTTTTATACGAGGATATAGAGCAGTCAGACTGTTTTACAAGAGGATGAAGAGCAGTCAACCTGTTTTACAAGAGGATGAAGAGCAGTCAAACTGTTTTATAAGAGGATGAAGAGCAGTCAAACTGCTTTATAAAAGGATGAAGAGCAGTCAAATTGATTTATAAGAGGATGAAGAGCAGTCAAACTGCTTTATAAAAGGATGAAGAGCAGTCAAACTGTTTTATACAAGGATGTAGAGCAGTCAGATTGTTTTACAAGAGGATGAAGAGCAGTCAACCTGTTTTACAAGAGGATGAAGAGCAGTCAAACTGTTTTATAAGAGGATGAAGAGCAGTCAAACTGCTTTATAAAAGAATGAAGAGCAGTCAAACTGTTTTATAAGAGGACGAAGAGCAGTCAAACTGATTTATAAGAGGATGAAGAGCAGTCAAACTGATTTATAAGAGGATGAAGAGCAGTCAAACTGCTTTATAAAAGGATGAAGCGCAATCAAACTGGTTTATAGGAGTATGAAGAGCAGTCAAACTGCTTTATAAGAGGATGAAGAGCAGTCAAACTGATTTATATAGGATGAAGAGCAGTCAAACTGCTTTATAAAAGGATGAAGAGCAGTCAAACTGTTTTATAAGAGGATGAAGAGCAGTCAAACTGATTTATAATCGGATGAAGAGCAGTCAAACTGATTTATAAGAGGATGAAGAGCAGTCAAACTGCTTTATAAAAGGATGAAGAGCAGTCAAATTGATTTATAAGACGATGAAGAGCAGTCAAACTGCTTTATAAAAGGATGAAGAGCAGTCAAACTGTTTTATACGAGGATATAGAGCAGTCAGACTGTTTTACAAGAGGATGAAGCGCAGTCAACCTGTTTTACAAGAGGATGAAGAGCAGTCAAACTGTTTTATAAGAGGATGAAGAGCAGTCAAACTGCTTTATAAAAGGATGAAGAGCAGTCAAACTGATTTATAATCGGATGAAGAGCAGTCAAACTGATTTATAAGAGGATGACGAGCAGTCAAACTGCTTTATAAAAGGATGAAGAGCAGTCAAACTGTTTTATAAGAGGACGAAGAGCAGTCAAACTGATTTATAATCGGACGAAGAGCAGTCAAACTGTTCTATAGGAGGATGAAGCGCAGTCAAACTGGTTTATAGGAGTATGAAGAGCAGTCAAACTGATTTATATAGGATGAAGAGCAGTCAAACTGCTTTATAAAAGGATGAAGAGCAGTCAAACTGTTTTATAAGAGGATGAAGAGCAGTCAAACTGATTTATAATCGGATGAAGAGCAGTCAAACTGATTTATAAGAGGAGAACAGCAGTCAAACTGCTTTATAAAAGGATGAAGAGCAGTCAAATTGATTTATAAGAGGATGAAGAGCAGTCAAACTGCTTTATAAAAGGATGAAGAGCAGTCAAACTGTTTTATACGAGGATATAGAGCAGTCAGACTGTTTTACAAGAGGATGAAGAGCAGTCAACCTGTTTTACAAGAGGATGAAGAGCAGTCAAACTGTTTTATAAGAGGATGAAGAGCAGTCAAACTGCTTTATAAAAGGATGAAGAGCAGTCAAACTGATTTATAATCGGATGAAGAGCAGTCAAACTGATTTATAAGAGGATGACGAGCAGTCAAACTGCTTTATAAAAGGATGAAGAGCAGTCAATCTGTTTTATAAGAGGACGAAGAGCAGTCAAACTGATTTATAATCGGAAGAAGAGCAGTCAAACTGTTCTATAGGAGGATGAAGCGCAGTCAAACTGGTTTATAGGAGGATGAAGAGCAGTCAAACTGCTTTATAAGAGGATGAAGAGCAGTCAAACTGATTTATAAGAGGATGTACAGCAGTCAGACTGTTTTACAAGAGGATGAAGAGCAGTCAACCTGTTTTACAAGAGGATGAAGAGCAGTCAAATTGATTTATAAGAGGATGAAGAGCAGTCAAACTGTTTTATAAGAGGATGAAGAGCAGTCAAACTGCTTTATAAAATTATGAAGAGCAGTCAAACTCTTTTATAAGAGGACGAAGAGCAGTCAAACTGATTTATAATCGGACGAAGAGCAGTCAAACTGATTTATAATCGGACGAAGAGCAGTCAAACGGTTTTATAAGAGGATGAAGAGCAGTGAAATTGGTTTATAGGAGGATGAAGAGCAGTCAAACTGCTTTATAAAAGGATGAAGAGCAGTCAAACTGATTTATAAGAGGATGAAGAGCAGTCAAACTGCTTTATAAAACGATGAAGAGCAGTCAAACTGTTTTATAAGCGGACGAAGAGCAGTCAAACTGATTTACAATCGGACGAAGAGCAGTCAAACTGATTTATAATCGGACGAAGAGCGGTCAAACGGTTTTATAAGAGGATGAAGAGCAGTCAAATTGATTTATAAGAGGATGAAGAGCAGTCAAACTGCTTTATAAAAGGATGAAGAGCAGTCAAACTGTTTTATACAAGGATGTAGAGCAGTCAGATTGTTTTACAAGAGGATGAAGAGCAGTCAACCTGTTTTACAAGAGGATGAAGAGCAGTCAAACTGTTTTATAAGAGGATGAAGAGCAGTCAAACTGCTTTATAAAAGAATGAAGAGCAGTCAAACTGTTTTATAAGAGGACGACGAGCAGTCAAACTGAGTTATAAGAGGATGAAGAGCAGTCAAACTGATTTATAAGAGGATGAAGAGCAGTCAAACTGCTTTATAAAAGGATGAAGAGCAGTCACACTGTTTTATAAGAGGACGAAGAGCAGTCAAACTGATTTATAAGAGGATGAAGAGCAGTCAAACTGCTTTATAAAAGGTTGAAGAGCAGTCAAACTGTTTTATAAGAGGACGAAGAGCAGTCAAACTGATTTATAATCGGACGAAGAGCAGTCAAACTGTTCTATAGGAGGATGAAGCGCAGTCAAACTGGTTTATAGGAGGATGAAGAGCAGTCAAACTGCTTTATAAGAGGATGAAGAGCAGTCAAACTGATTTATAATCGGATGAAGAGCAGTCAAACTGCTTTATAAAAGGATGAAGAGCAGTCAAACTGTTTTATAAGAGGATGAAGAGCAGTCAAACTGATTTATAATCGGATGAAGAGCAGTCAAACTGATTTATAAGAGGATGAAGAGGAGTCAAACTGCTTTATAAAAGGATGAAGAGCAGTCAAATTGATTTATAAGAGGATGAAGAGCAGTCAAACTGCTTTATAAAAGGATGAAGAGCAGTCAAACTGTTTTATACGAGGATATAGAGCAGTCAGACTGTTTTACAAGAGGATGAAGAGTAGTCAACCTGTTTTACAAGAGGATGAAGAGAAGTCAAACTGTTTTATAAGAGGATGAAGAGCAGTCAAACTGCTTTATAAAAGGATGAAGAGCAGTCAAACTGATTTATAATCGGATGAAGAGCAGTCAAACTGATTTATAAGAGGATGACGAGCAGTTAAACTGCTTTATAAAAGGATGAAGAGCAGTCAATCTGTTTTAAAAGAGGACGAAGAGCAGTCAAACTGATTTATAATCGGAAGAAGAGCAGTCAAACTGTTCTATAGGAGGATGAAGCGCAGTCAAACTGGTTTATAGGAGTATGAAGAGCAGTCAAACTGCTTTATAAGAGGATGAAGAGCAGTCAAACTGATTTATAAGAGGATGAAGATCAGTCAAACTGTTTTATACAAGGATGTAGAGCAGTCAAACGGTTTTATAAGAGGATGAAGAGCTGTCAAATTGATTTATAAGAGGATGAAGAGCAGTCAAACTGCTTTATAAAAGGATGAAGAGCAGTCAAACTGTTTTATACAAGGATGTAGAGCAGTCAGACTGTTTTACAAGAGGATGAAGAGCAGTCAACCTGTTTTACAAGAGGATGAAGAGCAGTCAAACTGTTTTATAAGAGGACGAAGAGCAGTCAAACTGATTTATAATCGGACGAAGAGCAGTCAAACTGTTCTATAGGAGGATGAAGCGCAGTCAAACTGGTTTATAGGAGGATGAAGAGCAGTCAAACTGCTTTATAAGAGGATGAAGAGCAGTCAAACTGATTTATAAGAGGATGAAGAGCAGTCAAACTGCTTTATAAAAGGATGAAGAGCAGTCAAACTGTTTTATAAGAGGATGAAGAGCAGTCAAACTGATTTATAATCGGATGAAGAGCAGTCAAACTGGTTTATAGGAGGATGAAGAGCAGTCAAACTGCTTTATAAAAGGATGAAGAGCAGTCAAACTGTTTTATAAGAGTACGAAGAGCAGTCAAACTGATTTATAATCGGACGAAGAGCAGTCAAACTGTTCTATAGGAGGATGAAGCGCAGTCAAACTGGTTTATAGGAGGATGAAGAGCAGTCAAACTGCTTTATAAGAGGATGAAGAGCAGTCAAACTGATTTATAAGAGGATGAAGAGCAGTCAAACTGCTTTATAAAAGGATGAAGAGCAGTCAAACTGTTTTATAAGCGGACGAAGAGCAGTCAAACTGATTTATAATCGGACGAAGAGCAGTCAAACTGATTTATAATCGGACAAAGAGCAGTCAAACGGTTTTATAAGAGGATGAAGAGCTGTCAAATTGATTTATAAGAGGATGAAGAGCAGTCAAACTGCTTTATAAGAGGATGAAGAGCAGTCAAACTGATTTATACAAGGATTTAGAGCAGTCAGACTGTTTTACAAGAGGATGAAGAGCAGTCAACCTGTTTTACAAGAGGATGAAGAGCAGTCAAACTGTTTTATAAGAGGATGAAGAGCAGTCAAACTGCTTTATAAGAGGATGAAGAGCAGTCAAACTGATTTATAAAAGGATGAAGAGCAGTCAAACTGTTTTATAATCGGATGAAGAGCAGTCAAACTGTTTTATAAGAGGACGAAGAGCAGTCAAACTGATTTATAATCGGACGAAGAGCAGTCAAACTGTTCTATAGGAGGATGAAGCGCAGTCAAACTGGTTTATAGGAGGATGAAGAGCAGTCAAACTGCTTTATAAGAGGATGAAGAGCAGTAAAACTGATTTATAAAAGGATGAAGAGCAGTCAAACTGTATTATAATCGGATGAAGAGCAGTCAAACTGCTTTATAAAAGGATGAAGAGCAGTCAAACTGTTTTATAAGAGGATGAAGAGCAGTCAAACTGATTTATAATCGGATGAAGAGCAGTCAAACTGTTTTATACGAGGATATAGAGCAGTCAGACTGTTTTACAAGAGGATGAAGAGCAGTCAACCTGTTTTACAAGAGGATGAAGAGCAGTCAAACTGTTTTATAAGAGGATGAAGAGCAGTCAAACTGCTTTATAAAAGGATGAAGAGCAGTCAAACTGATTTATAATTGGACGAAGAGCAGTAAAACTGATTTATAATCGGACGAAGAGCAGTCAAACGGTTTTATAAGAGGATGAAGAGCAGTCAAATTGATTTATAAGAGGATGAAGAGCAGTCAAACTGCTTTATAAAAGGATGAAGAGCAGTCAAACTGTTTAAAAGAGGACGAAGAGCAGTCAAACTGATTTATAATCGGATGAAGAGCAGTCAAACTGATTTATAAGAGGATGAAGAGCAGTCAAACTGCGTTATAAAAGGATGAAGAGCAGTAAAACTGATTTATAAGAGGATGAAGAGCAGTCAAACTGCTTTATAAAAGGATGAAGAGCTGTCAAACTGTTTTATAAGCGGACGAAGAGCAGTCAAACTGATTTATAATCGGACCAAGAGCAGTCAAACTGATTTATAATCGGACGAAGAGCAGTCAAACGGTTTTATAAGAGGATGAAGAGCAGTCAAATTGGTTTATAGGAGGATGAAGAGCAGTCAAACTGCTTTATAAAAGGATGAAGAGCAGTCAAACTGATTTATAAGAGGATGAAGAGCAGTCAAACTGCTTTATAAAAGGATGAAGAGCAGTCAAACTGTTTTATAAGCGGACGAAGAGCAGTCAAACTGATTTATAATCGGACGAAGAGCAGTCAAACTGATTTATAATCGGACGAAGAGCGGTCAAACGGTTTTATAAGATAATGAAGAGCAGTCAAATTGATTTATAAGAGGATGAAGAGCAGTCAAACTGCTTTATAAAAGGATGAAGAGCAGTCAAACTGTTTTATACAAGGATGTAGAGCAGTCAGATTGTTTTACAAGAGGATGAAGAGCAGTCAACCTGTTTTACAAGAGGATGAAGAGCAGTCAAACTGTTTTATAAGAGGATGAAGAGCAGTCAAACTGCTTTATAAAAGAATGAAGAGCAGTCAAACTGTTTTATAAGAGGACGAAGAGCAGTCAAACTGATTTATAAGAGGATGAAGAGCAGTCAAACTGATTTATAAGAGGATGAAGAGCAGTCAAACTGCTTTATAAAAGGATGAAGAGCAGTCACACTGTTTTATAAGAGGACGAAGAGCAGTCAAACTGATTTATAAGAGGATGAAGAGCAGTCAAACTGCTTTATAAAAGGATGAAGAGCAGTCAGACTGTTTTACAAGAGGATGAAGAGCAGTCAACCTGTTTTACAAGAGGATGAAGAGCAGTCAAACTGTTTTATAAGAGGATGAAGAGCAGTCAAACTGCTTTATAAAAGGATGAAGAGCAGTCAAACTGTTTTATAAGAGGACGAAGAGCAGTCAAACTGATTTATAATCGGACGAAGAGCAGTCAAACTGTTCTATAGGAGGATGAAGCGCAATCAAACTGGTTTATAGGAGTATGAATAGCAGTCAAACTGCTTTATAAGAGGATGAAGAGCAGTCAAACTGATTTATATAGGATGAAAAGCAGTCAAACTGCTTTATAAAAGGATGAAGAGCAGTCAAACTGTTTTATAAGAGGATGAAGAGCAGTCAAACTGATTTATAATCGGATGAAGAGCAGTCAAACTGATTTATAAGAGGATGAAGAGCAGTCAAACTGCTTTATAAAAGGATGAAGAGCAGTCAAATTGATTTATAAGACGATGAAGAGCAGTCAAACTGCTTTATAAAAGGATGAAGAGCAGTCAAACTGTTTTATACGAGGATATAGAGCAGTCAGACTGTTTTACAAGAGGATGAAGCGCAGTCAACCTGTTTTACAAGAGGATGAAGAGCAGTCAAACTGTTTTATAAGAGGATGAAGAGCAGTCAAACTGCTTTATAAAAGGATGAAGAGCAGTCAAACTGATTTATAATCGGATGAAGAGCAGTCAAACTGATTTATAAGAGGATGACGAGCAGTCAAACTGCTTTATAAAAGGATGAAGAGCAGTCAAACTGTTTTATAAGAGGACGAAGAGCAGTCAAACTGATTTATAATCGGACGAAGAGCAGTCAAACTGTTCTATAGGAGGATGAAGCGCAGTCAAACTGGTTTATAGGAGTATGAAGAGCAGTCAAACTGCTTTATAAGAGGATGAAGAGCAGTCAAACTGATTTATATAGGATGAAGAGCAGTCAAACTGCTTTATAAAAGGATGAAGAGCAGTCAAACTGTTTTATAAGAGGATGAAGAGCAGTCAAACTGATTTATAATCGGATGAAGAGCAGTCAAACTGATTTATAAGAGGATGAACAGCAGTCAAACTGCTTTATAAAAGGATGAAGAGCAGTCAAATTGATTTATAAGAGGATGAAGAGCAGTCAAACTGCTTTATAAAAGGATGAAGAGCAGTCAAACTGTTTTATACGAGGATATAGAGCAGTCAGACTGTTTTACAAGAGGATGAAGAGCAGTCAACCTGTTTTACAAGAGGATGAAGAGCAGTCAAACTGTTTTATAAGAGGATGAAGAGCAGTCAAACTGCTTTATAAAAGGATGAAGAGCAGTCAAACTGATTTATAAACGGATGAAGAGCAGTCAAACTGATTTATAAGAGGATGACGAGCAGTCAAACTGCTTTATAAAAGGATGAAGAGCAGTCAATCTGTTTTATAAGAGGACGAAGAGCAGTCAAACTGATTTATAATCGGAAGAAGAGCAGTCAAACTGTTCTATAGGAGGATGAAGCGCAGTCAAACTGGTTTATAGGAGGATGAAGAGCAGTCAAACTGCTTTATAAGAGGATGAAGAGCAGTCAAACTGATTTATAAGAGGATGTACAGCAGTCAGACTGTTTTACAAGAGGATGAAGAGCAGTCAACCTGTTTTACAAGAGGATGAAGAGCAGTCAAATTGATTTATAAGAGGATGAAGAGCAGTCAAACTGTTTTATAAGAGGATGAAGAGCAGTCAAACTGCTTTATAAAAGAATGAAGAGCAGTCAAACTGTTTTATAAGAGGACGAAGAGCAGTCAAACTGATTTATAATTGGACGAAGAGCAGTCAAACTGATTTATAATCGGACGAAGAGCAGTCAAACGGTTTTATAAGAGGATGAAGAGCAGTGAAATTGGTTTATAGGAGGATGAAGAGCAGTCAAACTGCTTTATAAAAGGATGAAGAGCAGTCAAACTGATTTATAAGAGGATGAAGAGCAGTCAAACTGCTTTATAAAACGATGAAGAGCAGTCAAACTGTTTTATAAGCGGACGAAGAGCAGTCAAACTGATTTACAATCGGACGAAGAGCAGTCAAACTGATTTATAATCGGACGAAGAGCGGTCAAACGGTTTTATAAGAGGATGAAGAGCAGTCAAATTGATTTATAAGAGGATGAAGAGCAGTCAAACTGCTTTATAAAAGGATGAAGAGCAGTCAAACTGTTTTATACGAGGATGTAGAGCAGTCAGATTGTTTTACAAGAGGATGAAGAGCAGTCAACCTGTTTTACAAGAGGATGAAGAGCAGTCAAACTGTTTTATAAGAGGATGAAGAGCAGTCAAACTGCTTTATAAAAGAATGAAGAGCAGTCAAACTGTTTTATAAGAGGACGAAGAGCAGTCAAACTGATTTATAAGAGGATGAAGAGCAGTCAAACTGCTTTATAAAAGGATGAAGAGCAGTCACACTGTTTTATAAGAGGACGAAGAGCAGTCAAACTGATTTATAAGAGGATGAAGAGCAGTCAAACTGGTTTATAAAAGGTTGAAGAGCAGTCAAACTGTTTTATAAGAGGACGAAGAGCAGTCAAACTGATTTATAATCGGACGAAGAGCAGTCAAACTGTTCTATAGGAGGATGAAGCGCAGTCAAACTGGTTTATAAGAGGATGAAGAGCAGTCAAACTGCTTTATAAGAGGATGAAGAGCAGTCAAACTGATTTATAAGAGGATGAAGAGCAGTCAAACTGCTTTATAAAAGGATGAAGAGCAGTCAAACTGTTTTATAAGAGGATGAAGAGCAGTCAAACTGATTTATAATCGGATGAAGAGCAGTCAAACTGCTTTATAAAAGGATATAGAGCAGTCAGACTGTTTTACAAGAGGATGAAGAGTAGTCAACCTGTTTTACAAGAGGATGAAGAGCAGTCAAACTGTTTTATAAGAGGATGAAGAGCAGTCAAACTGCTTTATAAAAGGATGAAGAGCAGTCAAACTGATTTATAATCGGATGAAGAGCAGTCAAACTGATTTATAAGAGGATGACGAGCAGTTAAACTGCTTTATAAAAGGATGAAGAGCAGTCAATCTGTTTTATAAGAGGACGAAGAGCAGTCAAACTGATTTATAATCGGAAGAAGAGCAGTCAAACTGTTCTATAGGAGGATGAAGCGCAGTCAAACTGGTTTATAGGAGGATGAAGAGCAGTCAAACTGCTTTATAAGAGGATGAAGAGCAGTCAAACTGATTTATAAGAGGATGAAGAGCAGTCAAACTGCTTTATAAAAGGATGAAGAGCAGTCAAACTGTTTTATAAGCGGACGAAGAGCAGTCAAACTGATTTATAATCGGACAAAGAGCAGTCAAACTGATTTATAATCGGACGAAGAGCAGTCAAACGGTTTTATAAGAGGATGAAGAGCAGTCAAATTGATTTATAAAAGGATGAAGAGCAGTCAAACTGCTTTATAAAAGGATGAAGAGCAGTCAAACTGTTTTATACGAGGATGTACAGCAGTCAATCTGTTTTACAAGAGGATGAAGAGCAGTCAAATTGATTTATAAGAGGATGAAGAGCAGTCAAACTGCTTTATAAAAGGATGAAGAGCAGTCAAACTGTTTTATACGAGGATGTACAGCAGTCAAACTGTTTTATAAGTGGATGAAGAGCAGTCAAACTCCTTTATAAAAGAATGAAGAGCAGTCAAACTGTTTTATAAGAGGACGAAGAGCAGTCAAACTGATTTATAAGAGGATGAAGAGCAGTCAAACTGCTTTATAAAAGGTTGAAGAGCAGTCAAACTGTTTTATAAAAGGATGAAGAGCAGTCAAACTGTTTTATAAGAGGATGAAGAGCAGTCAAATTGATTTATAAGAGGATGAAGAGCAGTCAAACTGCTTTATAAAAGGATGAAGAGCAGTCAAACTGTTTTATACAAGGATGTAGAGCAGTCAGATTGTTTTACAAGAGGATGAAGAGCAGTCAACCTGTTTTACAAGAGGATGAAGAGCAGTCAAACTGTTTTATAAGAGGATGAAGAGCAGTCAAACTGCTTTATAAAAGAATGAAGAGCAGTCAAACTGTTTTATAAGAGGACGAAGAGCAGTCAAACAGAGTTATAAGAGGATGAAGAGCAGTCAAACTGATTTATAAGAGGATGAAGAGCAGTCAAACTGCTTTATAAAAGGATGAAGAGCAGTCACACTGTTTTATAAGAGGACGAAGAGCAGTCAAACTGATTTATAAGAGGATGAAGAGCAGTCAAACTGATTTATAATCGGACGAAGAGCAGTCAAACTGTTCTATAGGAGGATGAAGCGCAGTCAAACTGGTTTATAAGAGGATGAAGAGCAGTCAAACTGCTTTATAAGAGGATGAAGAGCAGTCAAACTGATTTATAAGAGGATGAAGAGCAGTCAAACTGCTTTATAAAAGGATGAAGAGCAGTCAAACTGTTTTATAAGAGGATGAAGAGCAGTCAAACTGATTTATAATCGGATGAAGAGCAGTCAAACTGATTTATAAGAGGATGAAGAGGAGTCAAACTGCTTTATAAAAGGATGAAGAGCAGTCAAATTGATTTATAAGAGGATGAAGAGCAGTCAAACTGCTTTATAAAAGGATGAAGAGCAGTCAAACTGTTTTATACGAGGATATAGAGCAGTCAGACTGTTTTACAAGAGGATGAAGAGTAGTCAACCTGTTTTACAAGAGGATGAAGAGCAGTCAAACTGTTTTATAAGAGGATGAAGAGCAGTCAAACTGCTTTATAAAAGGATGAAGAGCAGTCAAACTGATTTATAATCGGATGAAGAGCAGTCAAACTGATTTATAAGAGGATGACGAGCAGTCAAACTGCTTTATAAAAGAATGAAGAGCAGTCAAACTGTTTTATAAGAGGACGAAGAGCAGTCAAACTGATTTATAATCGGACGAAGAGCAGTCAAACTGATTTATAATCGGACGAAGAGCAGTCAAACGGTTTTATAAGAGGATGAAGAGCAGTGAAATTGGTTTATAGGAGGATGAAGAGCAGTCAAACTGCTTTATAAAAGGATGAAGAGCAGTCAAACTGATTTATAAGAGGATGAAGAGCAGTCAAACTGCTTTATAAAACGATGAAGAGCAGTCAAACTGTTTTATAAGCGGACGAAGAGCAGTCAAACTGATTTACAATCGGACGAAGAGCAGTCAAACTGATTTATAATCGGACGAAGAGCGGTCAAACGGTTTTATAAGAGGATGAAGAGCAGTCAAATTGATTTATAAGAGGATGAAGAGCAGTCAAACTGCTTTATAAAAGGATGAAGAGCAGTCAAACTGTTTTATACGAGGATGTAGAGCAGTCAGATTGTTTTACAAGAGGATGAAGAGCAGTCAACCTGTTTTACAAGAGGATGAAGAGCAGTCAAACTGTTTTATAAGAGGATGAAGAGCAGTCAAACTGCTTTATAAAAGAATGAAGAGCAGTCAAACTGTTTTATAAGAGGACGAAGAGCAGTCAAACTGAGTTATAAGAGGATGAAGAGCAGTCAAACTGATTTATGAGGATGAAGAGCAGTCAAACTGCTTTATAAAAGGATGAAGAGCAGTCACACTGTTTTATAAGAGGACGAAGAGCAGTCAAACTGATTTATAAGAGGATGAAGAGCAGTCAAACTGGTTTATAAAAGGTTGAAGAGCAGTCAAACTGTTTTATAAGAGGACGAAGAGCAGTCAAACTGATTTATAATCGGACGAAGAGCAGTCAAACTGTTCTATAGGAGGATGAAGCGCAGTCAAACTGGTTTATAAGAGGATGAAGAGCAGTCAAACTGCTTTATAAGAGGATGAAGAGCAGTCAAACTGATTTATAAGAGGATGAAGAGCAGTCAAACTGCTTTATAAAAGGATGAAGAGCAGTCAAACTGTTTTATAAGAGGATGAAGAGCAGTCAAACTGATTTATAATCGGATGAAGAGCAGTCAAACTGCTTTATAAAAGGATATAGAGCAGTCAGACTGTTTTACAAGAGGATGAAGAGTAGTCAACCTGTTTTACAAGAGGATGAAGAGCAGTCAAACTGTTTTATAAGAGGATGAAGAGCAGTCAAACTGCTTTATAAAAGGATGAAGAGCAGTCAAACTGATTTATAATCGGATGAAGAGCAGTCAAACTGATTTATAAGAGGATGACGAGCAGTTAAACTGCTTTATAAAAGGATGAAGAGCAGTCAATCTGTTTTATAAGAGGACGAAGAGCAGTCAAACTGATTTATAATCGGAAGAAGAGCAGTCAAACTGTTCTATAGGAGGATGAAGCGCAGTCAAACTGGTTTATAGGAGGATGAAGAGCAGTCAAACTGCTTTATAAGAGGATGAAGAGCAGTCAAACTGATTTATAAGAGGATGAAGAGCAGTCAAACTGCTTTATAAAAGGATGAAGAGCAGTCAAACTGTTTTATAAGCGGACGAAGAGCAGTCAAACTGATTTATAATCGGACAAAGAGCAGTCAAACTGATTTATAATCGGACGAAGAGCAGTCAAACGGTTTTATAAGAGGATGAAGAGCAGTCAAATTGATTTATAAAAGGATGAAGAGCAGTCAAACTGCTTTATAAAAGGATGAAGAGCAGTCAAACTGTTTTATACGAGGATGTACAGCAGTCAATCTGTTTTACAAGAGGATGAAGAGCAGTCAAATTGATTTATAAGAGGATGAAGAGCAGTCAAACTGCTTTATAAAAGGATGAAGAGCAGTCAAACTGTTTTATACGAGGATGTACAGCAGTCAAACTGTTTTATAAGTGGATGAAGAGCAGTCAAACTCCTTTATAAAAGAATGAAGAGCAGTCAAACTGTTTTATAAGAGGACGAAGAGCAGTCAAACTGATTTATAAGAGGATGAAGAGCAGTCAAACTGCTTTATAAAAGGTTGAAGAGCAGTCAAACTGTTTTATAAAAGGATGAAGAGCAGTCAAACTGTTTTATAAGAGGATGAAGAGCAGTCAAATTGATTTATAAGAAGATGAAGAGCAGTCAAACTGCTTTATAAAAGGATGAAGAGCAGTCAAACTGTTTTATACAAGGATGTAGAGCAGTCAGATTGTTTTACAAGAGGATGAAGAGCAGTCAACCTGTTTTACAAGAGGATGAAGAGCAGTCAAACTGTTTTATAAGAGGATGAAGAGCAGTCAAACTGCTTTATAAAAGAATGAAGAGCAGTCAAACTGTTTTATAAGAGGACGAAGAGCAGTCAAACTGAGTTATAAGAGGATGAAGAGCAGTCAAACTGATTTATAAGAGGATGAAGAGCAGTCAAACTGCTTTATAAAAGGATGAAGAGCAGTCACACTGTTTTATAAGAGGACGAAGAGCAGTCAAACTGATTTATAAGAGGATGAAGAGCAGTCAAACTGGTTTATAAAAGGTTGAAGAGCAGTCAAACTGTTTTATAAGAGGACGAAGAGCAGTCAAACTGATTTATAATCGGACGAAGAGCAGTCAAACTGTTCTATAGGAGGATGAAGCGCAGTCAAACTGGTTTATAAGAGGATGAAGAGCAGTCAAACTGCTTTATAAGAGGATGAAGAGCAGTCAAACTGATTTATAAGAGGATGAAGAGCAGTCAAACTGCTTTATAAAAGGATGAAGAGCAGTCAAACTGTTTTATAAGAGGATGAAGAGCAGTCAAACTGATTTATAATCGGATGAAGAGCAGTCAAACTGATTTATAAGAGGATGAAGAGGAGTCAAACTGCTTTATAAAAGGATGAAGAGCAGTCAAATTGATTTATAAGAGGATGAAGAGCAGTCAAACTGCTTTATAAAAGGATGAAGAGCAGTCAAACTGTTTTATACGAGGATATAGAGCAGTCAGACTGTTTTACAAGAGGATGAAGAGTAGTCAACCTGTTTTACAAGAGGATGAAGAGCAGTCAAACTGATTTATAATCTGACGAAGAGCAGTCAAACTGATTTATAATCGGACGAAGAGCAGTCAAACGGTTTTATAAGAGGATGAAGAGCAGTCAAATTGATTTATAAAAGGATGAAGAGCAGTCAAACTGCTTTATAAAAGGATGAAGAGCAGTCAAACTGATTTATAAGAGGATGAAGAGCAGTCAAACTGCTTTATAAAAGGATGAAGAGCAGTCAAACTGTTTTATAAGAGGACGAAGAGCAGTCAAACTGATTTATAATCGGACGAAGAGCAGTCAAACGGTTCTATAGGAGGATGAAGCGCAGTCAAACTGGTTTATAGGAGGATGAAGAGCAGTCAAACTGCTTTATAAAAGGATGAAGAGCAGTCAAACTGATTTATAAGAGGATGAAGAGCAGTCAAACTGCTTTATAAAAGGATGAAGAGCAGTCAAACTGTTTTATAAGCGGACGAAGAGCGGTCAAACTGATTTATAATCGGACGAAGAGCAGTCAAACTGATTTATAATCGGACGAAGAGCAGTCAAACGGTTTTATAAGAGGATGAAGAGCAGTCAAATTGATTTATAAGAGGATGAAGAGCAGTCAAACTGCTTTATAAAAGGATGAAGAGCAGTCAAACTGTTTTATACAAGGATGTAGAGCAGTCAGACTGTTTTACAAGAGGATGAAGAGCAGTCAAACTGTTTTATAAGAGGATGAAGAGCAGTCAAACTGCTTTATAAAAGAATGAAGAGCAGTCAAACTGTTTTATAAGAGGACGAAGAGCAGTCAAATTGATTTATAAGAGGATGAAGAGCAGTCAAACTGATTTATAAGAGGATGAAGAGCAGTCAAACTGCTTTATAAAAGGATGAAGAGCAGTCAAACTGTTTTATAAGAGGACGAAGAGCAGTCAAACTGATTTATAAGAGGATGAAGAGCAGTCAAACTGCTTTATAAAAGGATGAAGAGTAGTCAAACTGTTTTATAAGAGGACAAAGAGCAGTCAAACTGATTTATAATCGGACGAAGAGCAGTCAAACTGTTCTATAGGAGGATGAAGCGCAGTCAAACTGGTTTATAGGAGGATGAAGAGCAGTCAAACTGCTTTATAAAAGGATGAAGAGCAGTCAAACTGTTTTATACGAGGATATAGAGCAGTCAGACTGTTTTACAAGAGGATGAAGAGCAGTCAAACTGCTTTATAAAAGGATGAAGAGCAGTCAAACTGTTTTATAAGCGGACGAAGAGCAGTCAAACTGATTTATAATCGGACAAAGAGCAGTCAAACTGATTTATAATCGGACGAAGAGCAGTCAAACGGTTTTATAAGAGGATGAAGAGCAGTCAAATTGATTTATAAAAGGATGAAGAGCAGTCAAACTGCTTTATAAAAGGATGAAGAGCAGTCAAACTGTTTTATACGAGGATGTACAGCAGTCAATCTGTTTTACAAGAGGATGAAGAGCAGTCAAATTGATTTATAAGAGGATGAAGAGCAGTCAAACTGCTTTATAAAAGGATGAAGAGCAGTCAAACTGTTTTATACGAGGATGTACAGCAGTCAAACTGTTTTATAAGTGGATGAAGAGCAGTCAAACTCCTTTATAAAAGAATGAAGAGCAGTCAAACTGTTTTATAAGAGGACGAAGAGCAGTCAAACTGATTTATAAGAGGATGAAGAGCAGTCAAACTGCTTTATAAAAGGTTGAAGAGCAGTCAAACTGTTTTATAAAAGGATGAAGAGCAGTCAAACTGTTTTATAAGAGGATGAAGAGCAGTCAAATTGATTTATAAGAGGATGAAGAGCAGTCAAACTGCTTTATAAAAGGATGAAGAGCAGTCAAACTGTTTTATACAAGGATGTAGAGCAGTCAGATTGTTTTACAAGAGGATGAAGAGCAGTCAACCTGTTTTACAAGAGGATGAAGAGCAGTCAAACTGTTTTATAAGAGGATGAAGAGCAGTCAAACTGCTTTATAAAAGAATGAAGAGCAGTCAAACTGTTTTATAAGAGGACGAAGAGCAGTCAAACTGAGTTATAAGAGGATGAAGAGCAGTCAAACTGATTTATAAGAGGATGAAGAGCAGTCAAACTGCTTTATAAAAGGATGAAGAGCAGTCACACTGTTTTATAAGAGGACGAAGAGCAGTCAAACTGATTTATAAGAGGATGAAGAGCAGTCAAACTGGTTTATAAAAGGTTGAAGAGCAGTCAAACTGTTTTATAAGAGGACGAAGAGCAGTCAAACTGATTTATAATCGGACGAAGAGCAGTCAAACTGTTCTATAGGAGGATGAAGCGCAGTCAAACTGGTTTATAAGAGGATGAAGAGCAGTCAAACTGCTTTATAAGAGGATGAAGAGCAGTCAAACTGATTTATAAGAGGATGAAGAGCAGTCAAACTGCTTTATAAAAGGATGAAGAGCAGTCAAACTGTTTTATAAGAGGATGAAGAGCAGTCAAACTGATTTATAATCGGATGAAGAGCAGTCAAACTGATTTATAAGAGGATGAAGAGGAGTCAAACTGCTTTATAAAAGGATGAAGAGCAGTCAAATTGATTTATAAGAGGATGAAGAGCAGTCAAACTGCTTTATAAAAGGATGAAGAGCAGTCAAACTGTTTTATACGAGGATATAGAGCAGTCAGACTGTTTTACAAGAGGATGAAGAGTAGTCAACCTGTTTTACAAGAGGATGAAGAGCAGTCAAACTGTTTTATAAGAGGATGAAGAGCAGTCAAACTGCTTTATAAAAGGATGAAGAGCAGTCAAACTGATTTATAATCGGATGAAGAGCAGTCAAACTGATTTATAAGAGGATGACGAGCAGTCAAACTGCTTTATAAAAGAATGAAGAGCAGTCAAACTGTTTTATAAGAGGACGAAGAGCAGTCAAACTGATTTATAATCGGACGAAGAGCAGTCAAACTGATTTATAATCGGACGAAGAGCAGTCAAACGGTTTTATAAGAGGATGAAGAGCAGTGAAATTGGTTTATAGGAGGATGAAGAGCAGTCAAACTGCTTTATAAAAGGATGAAGAGCAGTCAAACTGATTTATAAGAGGATGAAGAGCAGTCAAACTGCTTTATAAAACGATGAAGAGCAGTCAAACTGTTTTATAAGCGGACGAAGAGCAGTCAAACTGATTTACAATCGGACGAAGAGCAGTCAAACTGATTTATAATCGGACGAAGAGCGGTCAAACGGTTTTATAAGAGGATGAAGAGCAGTCAAATTGATTTATAAGAGGATGAAGAGCAGTCAAACTGCTTTATAAAAGGATGAAGAGCAGTCAAACTGTTTTATACGAGGATGTAGAGCAGTCAGATTGTTTTACAAGAGGATGAAGAGCAGTCAACCTGTTTTACAAGAGGATGAAGAGCAGTCAAACTGTTTTATAAGAGGATGAAGAGCAGTCAAACTGCTTTATAAAAGAATGAAGAGCAGTCAAACTGTTTTATAAGAGGACGAAGAGCAGTCAAACTGAGTTATAAGAGGATGAAGAGCAGTCAAACTGATTTATAAGAGGATGAAGAGCAGTCAAACTGCTTTATAAAAGGATGAAGAGCAGTCACACTGTTTTATAAGAGGACGAAGAGCAGTCAAACTGATTTATAAGAGGATGAAGAGCAGTCAAACTGGTTTATAAAAGGTTGAAGAGCAGTCAAACTGTTTTATAAGAGGACGAAGAGCAGTCAAACTGATTTATAATCGGACGAAGAGCAGTCAAACTGTTCTATAGGAGGATGAAGCGCAGTCAAACTGGTTTATAAGAGGATGAAGAGCAGTCAAACTGCTTTATAAGAGGATGAAGAGCAGTCAAACTGATTTATAAGAGGATGAAGAGCAGTCAAACTGCTTTATAAAAGGATGAAGAGCAGTCAAACTGTTTTATAAGAGGATGAAGAGCAGTCAAACTGATTTATAATCGGATGAAGAGCAGTCAAACTGCTTTATAAAAGGATATAGAGCAGTCAGACTGTTTTACAAGAGGATGAAGAGTAGTCAACCTGTTTTACAAGAGGATGAAGAGCAGTCAAACTGTTTTATAAGAGGATGAAGAGCAGTCAAACTGCTTTATAAAAGGATGAAGAGCAGTCAAACTGATTTATAATCGGATGAAGAGCAGTCAAACTGATTTATAAGAGGATGACGAGCAGTTAAACTGCTTTATAAAAGGATGAAGAGCAGTCAATCTGTTTTATAAGAGGACGAAGAGCAGTCAAACTGATTTATAATCGGAAGAAGAGCAGTCAAACTGTTCTATAGGAGGATGAAGCGCAGTCAAACTGGTTTATAGGAGGATGAAGAGCAGTCAAACTGCTTTATAAGAGGATGAAGAGCAGTCAAACTGATTTATAAGAGGATGAAGAGCAGTCAAACTGCTTTATAAAAGGATGAAGAGCAGTCAAACTGTTTTATAAGCGGACGAAGAGCAGTCAAACTGATTTATAATCGGACAAAGAGCAGTCAAACTGATTTATAATCGGACGAAGAGCAGTCAAACGGTTTTATAAGAGGATGAAGAGCAGTCAAATTGATTTATAAAAGGATGAAGAGCAGTCAAACTGCTTTATAAAAGGATGAAGAGCAGTCAAACTGTTTTATACGAGGATGTACAGCAGTCAATCTGTTTTACAAGAGGATGAAGAGCAGTCAAATTGATTTATAAGAGGATGAAGAGCAGTCAAACTGCTTTATAAAAGGATGAAGAGCAGTCAAACTGTTTTATACGAGGATGTACAGCAGTCAAACTGTTTTATAAGTGGATGAAGAGCAGTCAAACTCCTTTATAAAAGAATGAAGAGCAGTCAAACTGTTTTATAAGAGGACGAAGAGCAGTCAAACTGATTTATAAGAGGATGAAGAGCAGTCAAACTGCTTTATAAAAGGTTGAAGAGCAGTCAAACTGTTTTATAAAAGGATGAAGAGCAGTCAAACTGTTTTATAAGAGGATGAAGAGCAGTCAAATTGATTTATAAGAGGATGAAGAGCAGTCAAACTGCTTTATAAAAGGATGAAGAGCAGTCAAACTGTTTTATACAAGGATGTAGAGCAGTCAGATTGTTTTACAAGAGGATGAAGAGCAGTCAACCTGTTTTACAAGAGGATGAAGAGCAGTCAAACTGTTTTATAAGAGGATGAAGAGCAGTCAAACTGCTTTATAAAAGAATGAAGAGCAGTCAAACTGTTTTATAAGAGGACGAAGAGCAGTCAAACTGAGTTATAAGAGGATGAAGAGCAGTCAAACTGATTTATAAGAGGATGAAGAGCAGTCAAACTGCTTTATAAAAGGATGAAGAGCAGTCACACTGTTTTATAAGAGGACGAAGAGCAGTCAAACTGATTTATAAGAGGATGAAGAGCAGTCAAACTGGTTTATAAAAGGTTGAAGAGCAGTCAAACTGTTTTATAAGAGGACGAAGAGCAGTCAAACTGATTTATAATCGGACGAAGAGCAGTCAAACTGTTCTATAGGAGGATGAAGCGCAGTCAAACTGGTTTATAAGAGGATGAAGAGCAGTCAAACTGCTTTATAAGAGGATGAAGAGCAGTCAAACTGATTTATAAGAGGATGAAGAGCAGTCAAACTGCTTTATAAAAGGATGAAGAGCAGTCAAACTGTTTTATAAGAGGATGAAGAGCAGTCAAACTGATTTATAATCGGATGAAGAGCAGTCAAACTGATTTATAAGAGGATGAAGAGGAGTCAAACTGCTTTATAAAAGGATGAAGAGCAGTCAAATTGATTTATAAGAGGATGAAGAGCAGTCAAACTGCTTTATAAAAGGATGAAGAGCAGTCAAACTGTTTTATACGAGGATATAGAGCAGTCAGACTGTTTTACAAGAGGATGAAGAGTAGTCAACCTGTTTTACAAGAGGATGAAGAGCAGTCAAACTGTTTTATAAGAGGATGAAGAGCAGTCAAACTGCTTTATAAAAGGATGAAGAGCAGTCAAACTGATTTATAATCGGATGAAGAGCAGTCAAACTGATTTATAAGAGGATGACGAGCAGTTAAACTGCTTTATAAAAGGATGAAGAGCAGTCAATCTGTTTTATAAGAGGACGAAGAGCAGTCAAACTGATTTATAATCGGAAGAAGAGCAGTCAAACTGTTCTATAGGAGGATGAAGCGCAGTCAAACTGGTTTATAGGAGGATGAAGAGCAGTCAAACTGCTTTATAAGAGGATGAAGAGCAGTCAAACTGATTTATAAGAGGATGAAGAGCAGTCAAACTGCTTTATAAAAGGATGAAGAGCAGTCAAACTGTTTTATAAGCGGACGAAGAGCAGTCAAACTGATTTATAATCGGACAAAGAGCAGTCAAACTGATTTATAATCGGACGAAGAGCAGTCAAACGGTTTTATAAGAGGATGAAGAGCAGTCAAATTGATTTATAAAAGGATGAAGAGCAGTCAAACTGCTTTATAAAAGGATGAAGAGCAGTCAAACTGTTTTATACGAGGATGTACAGCAGTCAATCTGTTTTACAAGAGGATGAAGAGCAGTCAAATTGATTTATAAGAGGATGAAGAGCAGTCAAACTGCTTTATAAAAGGATGAAGAGCAGTCAAACTGTTTTATACGAGGATGTACAGCAGTCAAACTGTTTTATAAGTGGATGAAGAGCAGTCAAACTGTTTTATAAAAGAATGAAGAGCAGTCAAACTGTTTTATAAGAGGACGAAGAGCAGTCAAACTGATTTATAAGAGGATGAAGAGCAGTCAAACTGCTTTATAAAAGGTTGAAGAGCAGTCAAACTGTTTTATAAGAGGACGAAGAGCAGTCAAACTGATTTATAATCGGACGAAGAGCAGTCAAACTGTTCTATAGGAGGATGAAGCGCAGTCAAACTGGTTTATAGGAGGATGAAGAGCAGTCAAACTGCTTTATAAGAGGATGAAGAGCAGTCAAACTGATTTATAAGAGGATGAAGAGCAGTCAAACTGCTTTATAAAAGGATGAAGAGCAGTCAAACTGTTTTATAAGAGGATGAAGAGCAGTCAAACTGATTTATAATCGGATGAAGAACAGTCAAACTGATTTATAAGAGGATGAAGAGGAGTCAAACTGCTTTATAAAAGGATGAAGAGCATTCAAATTGATTTATAAGAGGATGAAGAGCAGTCAAACTGCTTTATAAAAGGATGTAGAGCAGTCAGACTGTTTTACAAGAGGATGAAGAGTAGTCAACCTGTTTTACAAGAGGATGAAGAGCAGTCAAACTGTTTTATACGAGGATGTAGAGCAGTCAGACTGTTTTACAAGAGGATGAAGAGTAGTCAACCTGTTTTACAAGAGGATGAAGAGCAGTCAAACTGTTTTATAAGAGGATGAAGAGCAGTCAAACTGCTTTATAAAAGGATGAAGAGCAGTCAAATTGATTTATAATCGGATGAAGAGCAGTCAAACTGATTTATAAGAGGATGAAGAGCAGTCAAACTGCTTTATAAAAGGATGAAGAGCAGTCAAACTGTTTTATAAGCGGACGAAGAGCAGTCAAACTGATTTATAATCGGACAAAGAGCAGTCAAACTGATTTATAATCGGACGAAGAGCAGTCAAACGGTTTTATAAGAGGATGAAGAGCAGTCAAATTGATTTATAAAAGGATGAAGAGCAGTCAAACTGCTTTATAAAAGGATGAAGAGCAGTCAAACTGTTTTATACGAGGATGTACAGCAGTCAATCTGTTTTACAAGAGGATGAAGAGCAGTCAAATTGATTTATAAGAGGATGAAGAGCAGTCAAACTGCTTTATAAAAGGATGAAGAGCAGTCAAACTGTTTTATACGAGGATGTACAGCAGTCAAACTGTTTTATAAGTGGATGAAGAGCAGTCAAACTCCTTTATAAAAGAATGAAGAGCAGTCAAACTGTTTTATAAGAGGACGAAGAGCAGTCAAACTGATTTATAAGAGGATGAAGAGCAGTCAAACTGCTTTATAAAAGGTTGAAGAGCAGTCAAACTGTTTTATAAGAGGACGAAGAGCAGTCAAACTGATTTATAATCGGACGAAGAGCAGTCAAACTGTTCTATAGGAGGATGAAGCGCAGTCAAACTGGTTTATAGGAGGATGAAGAGCAGTCAAACTGCTTTATAAGAGGATGAAGAGCAGTCAAACTGATTTATAAGAGGATGAAGAGCAGTCAAACTGCTTTATAAAAGGATGAAGAGCAGTCAAACTGTTTTATAAGAGGATGAAGAGCAGTCAAACTGATTTATAATCGGATGAAGAACAGTCAAACTGATTTATAAGAGGATGAAGAGGAGTCAAACTGCTTTATAAAAGGATGAAGAGCATTCAAATTGATTTATAAGAGGATGAAGAGCAGTCAAACTGCTTTATAAAAGGATGTAGAGCAGTCAGACTGTTTTACAAGAGGATGAAGAGTAGTCAACCTGTTTTACAAGAGGATGAAGAGCAGTCAAACTGTTTTATACGAGGATGTAGAGCAGTCAGACTGTTTTACAAGAGGATGAAGAGTAGTCAACCTGTTTTACAAGAGGATGAAGAGCAGTCAAACTGTTTTATAAGAGGATGAAGAGCAGTCAAACTGCTTTATAAAAGGATGAAGAGCAGTCAAATTGATTTATAATCGGATGAAGAGCAGTCAAACTGATTTATAAGAGGATGACGAGCAGTTAAACTGCTTTATAAAAGGATGAAGAGCAGTCAATCTGTTTTATAAGAGGACGAAGAGCAGTCAAACTGATTTATAATCGGAAGAAGAGCAGTCAAACTGTTCTATAGGAGGATGAAGCGCAGTCAAACTGGTTTATAGGAGGATGAAGAGCAGTCAAACTGCTTTATAAGAGAATGAAGAGCAGTCAAACTGATTTATAAGAGGATGAAGAGCAGTCAAACTGCTTTATAAAAGGATGAAGAGCAGTCAAACTGTTTTATAAGCGGACGAAGAGCAGTCAAACTGATTTATAATCTGACGAAGAGCAGTCAAACTGATTTATAATCGGACGAAGAGCAGTCAAACGGTTTTATAAGAGGATGAAGAGCAGTCAAATTGATTTATAAAAGGATGAAGAGCAGTCAAACTGCTTTATAAAAGGATGAAGAGCAGTCAAACTGATTTATAAGAGGATGAAGAGCAGTCAAACTGCTTTATAAAAGGATGAAGAGCAGTCAAACTGTTTTATAAGAGGACGAAGAGCAGTCAAACTGATTTATAATCGGACGAAGAGCAGTCAAACGGTTCTATAGGAGGATGAAGCGCAGTCAAACTGGTTTATAGGAGGATGAAGAGCAGTCAAACTGCTTTATAAAAGGATGAAGAGCAGTCAAACTGATTTATAAGAGGATGAAGAGCAGTCAAACTGCTTTATAAAAGGATGAAGAGCAGTCAAACTGTTTTATAAGCGGACGAAGAGCGGTCAAACTGATTTATAATCGGACGAAGAGCAGTCAAACTGATTTATAATCGGACGAAGAGCAGTCAAACGGTTTTATAAGAGGATGAAGAGCAGTCAAATTGATTTATAAGAGGATGAAGAGCAGTCAAACTGCTTTATAAAAGGATGAAGAGCAGTCAAACTGTTTTATACAAGGATGTAGAGCAGTCAGACTGTTTTACAAGAGGATGAAGAGCAGTCAAACTGTTTTATAAGAGGATGAAGAGCAGTCAAACTGCTTTATAAAAGAATGAAGAGCAGTCAAACTGTTTTATAAGAGGACGAAGAGCAGTCAAATTGATTTATAAGAGGATGAAGAGCAGTCAAACTGATTTATAAGAGGATGAAGAGCAGTCAAACTGCTTTATAAAAGGATGAAGAGCAGTCAAACTGTTTTATAAGAGGACGAAGAGCAGTCAAACTGATTTATAAGAGGATGAAGAGCAGTCAAACTGCTTTATAAAAGGATGAAGAGTAGTCAAACTGTTTTATAAGAGGACAAAGAGCAGTCAAACTGATTTATAATCGGACGAAGAGCAGTCAAACTGTTCTATAGGAGGATGAAGCGCAGTCAAACTGGTTTATAGGAGGATGAAGAGCAGTCAAACTGCTTTATAAAAGGATGAAGAGCAGTCAAACTGTTTTATACGAGGATATAGAGCAGTCAGACTGTTTTACAAGAGGATGAAGAGCAGTCAACCTGTTTTACAAGAGGATGAAGAGCAGTCAAACTGTTTTATAAGAGGATGAAGAGCAGTCAAACTGCTTTATAAAAGGATGAAGAGCAGTCAAACTGATTTATAATCGGATGAAGAGCAGTCAAACTGATTTATAATAGGATGACGTGCAGTCAAACTGCTTTATAAAAGGATGAAGAGCAGTCAATCTGTTTTATAAGAGGACGAAGAGCAGTCAAACTGATTTATAATCGGAAGAAGAGCAGTCAAACTGTTCTATAGGAGGATGAAGCGCAGTCAAACTGGTTTATAGGAGGATGAAGAGCAGTCAAACTGCTTTATAAGAGGATGAAGAGCAGTCAAACTGATTTATAAGAGCATGAAGAGCAGTCAAACTGCTTTATAGAAGGATGAAGAGCAGTCAAACTGTTTTATAGGCGGACGAAGAGCAGTCAAACTGATTTATAATCGGACGAAGAGCAGTCAAACTGATTTATAATCGGACGAAGAGCAGTCAAACGGTTTTATAAGAGGATGAAGAGCAGTCAAATTGATTTATAAGAGGATGAAGAGCAGTCAAACTGCTTTATAAAAGGATGAAGAGCAGTCAAACTGTTTTATACGAGGATGTACAGCAGTCAGACTGTTTTACAAGAGGATGAAGAGCAGTCAACCTGTTTTACAAGAGGATGAAGAGCAGTCAAATTGATTTATAAGAGGATGAAGAGCAGTCAAACTGCTTTATAAAAGGATGAAGAGCAGTCAAACTATTTTATACGAGGATGTACAGCAGTCAAACTGATTTATAAGAGGATGAAGAGCAGTCAAACTGCTTTATAAAAGGATGAAGAGCAGTCAAACTGTTTTATACGAGGATATAGAGCAGTCAGACTGTTTTACAAGAGGATGAAGAGCAGTCAACCTGTTTTACAAGAGTATGAAGAGCAGTCAAACTGTTTTATAAGAGGATGAAGAGCAGTCAAACTGCTTTATAAAAGGATGAAGAGCAGTCAAACTGATTTATAATCGGATGAAGAGCAGTCAAACTGATTTATAAGAGGATGACGAGCAGTCAAACTGCTTTATAAAAGGATGAAGAGCAGTCAATCTGTTTTATAAGAGGACGAAGAGCAGTCAAACTGATTTATAATCGGAAGAAGAGCAGTCAAACTGTTCTATAGGAGGATGAAGCGCAGTCAAACTGGTTTATAGGAGGATGAAGAGCAGTCAAACTGCTTTATAAGAGGATGAAGAGCAGTCAAACTGATTTATAAGAGGATGTAGAGCAGTCAGACTGTTTTACAAGAGGATGAAGAGCAGTCAACCTGTTTTACAAGAGGATGAAGAGCAGTCAAATTGATTTATAAGAGGATGAAGAGCAGTCAAACTGTTTTATAAGAGGATGAAGAGCAGTCAAACTGCTTTATAAAAGAATGAAGAGCAGTCAAACTGTTTTATAAGAGGACGAAGAGCAGTCAAACTGATTTATAATCGGACGAAGAGCAGTCAAACTGATTTATAATCGGACGAAGAGCAGTCAAACGGTTTTATAAGAGGATGAAGAGCAGTGAAATTGGTTTATAGGAGGATGAAGAGCAGTCAAACTGCTTTATAAAAGGATGAAGAGCAGTCAAACTGATTTATAAGAGGATGAAGAGCAGTCAAACTGCTTTATAAAAGGATGAAGAGCAGTCAAACTGTTTTATAAGCGGACGAAGATCAGTCAAACTGATTTATAATCGGACGAAGAGCAGTCAAACTGATTTATAATCGGACGAAGAGCGGTCAAACGGTTTTATAAGAGGATGAAGAGCAGTCAAATTGATTTATAAGAGGATGAAGAGCAGTCAAACTGCTTTATAAAAGGATGAAGAGCAGTCAAACTGTTTTATACAAGGATGTAGAGCAGTCAGATTGTTTTACAAGAGGACGAAGAGCAGTCAAACTGATTTATAAGAGGATGAAGAGCAGTCAAACTGATTTATAAGAGGATGAAGAGCAGTCAAACTGCTTTATAAAAGGATGAAGAGCAGTCACACTGTTTTATAAGAGGACGAAGAGCAGTCAAACTGATTTATAAGAGGATGAAGAGCAGTCAAACTGCTTTATAAAAGGATGAAGAGCAGTCAAACTGTTTTATAAGAGGACGAAGAGCAGTCAAACTGATTTATAATCGGACGAAGAGCAGTCAAACTGTTCTATAGGAGGATGAAGCGCAGTCAAACTGGTTTATAGGAGGATGAAGAGCAGTCAAACTGCTTTAGAAGAGGACGAAGAGCAGTCAAACTGATTTATAAGAGGATGAAGAGCAGTCAAACTGATTTATAAGAGGATGAAGAGCAGTCAAACTGCTTTATAAAAGGATGAAGAGCAGTCACACTGTTTTATAAGAGGACGAAGAGCAGTCAAACTGATTTATAATCGGATGAAGAGCAGTCAAACTGATTTATAAGAGGATGAAGAGCAGTCAAACTGTTTTATAAGAGGATGAAGAGCAGTCAAACTGCTTTATAAAAGGATGAAGAGCAGTCACACTGTTTTATAAGAGGACGAAGAGCAGTCAAACTGATTTATAATCGGACGAAGAGCAGTCAAACTGATTTATAATCGGACGAAGAGCAGTCAAACGGTTTTATAAGAGGATGAAGAGCAGTGAAATTGGTTTATAGGAGGATGAAGAGCAGTCAAACTGCTTTATAAAAGGATGAAGAGCAGTCAAACTGATTTATAAGAGGATGAAGAGCAGTCAAACTGTTTTATAAAAGGATGAAGAGCAGTCACACTGTTTTATAAGAGGACGAAGAGCAGTCAAACTGATTTATAATCGGATGAAGAGCAGTCAAACTGATTTATAAGAGGATGAAGAGCAGTCAAACTGTTTTATAAGAGGATGAAGAGCAGTCAAACTGCTTTATAAAAGAATGAAGAGCAGTCAAACTGTTTTATAAGAGGACGAAGAGCAGTCAAACTGATTTATAATCGGACGAAGAGCAGTCAAACTGATTTATAAAAGGATGAAGAGCAGTCAAACTGCTTTATAAAAGGATGAAGAGCAGTCACACTGTTTTATAAGAGGACGAAGAGCAGTCAAACTGATTTATAATCGGATGAAGAGCAGTCAAACTGATTTATAAGAGGATGAAGAGCAGTCAAACTGTTTTATAAGAGGATGAAGAGCAGTCAAACTGCTTTATAAAAGAATGAAGAGCAGTCAAACTGTTTTATAAGAGGACGAAGAGCAGTCAAACTGATTTATAATCGGACGAAGAGCAGTCAAACTGATTTATAATCGGACGAAGAGCAGTCAAACGGTTTTATAAGAGGATGAAGAGCAGTGAAATTGGTTTATAGGAGGATGAAGAGCAGTCAAACTGCTTTATAAAAGGATGAAGAGCAGTCAAACTGATTTATAAGAGGATGAAGAGCAGTCAAACTGCTTTATAAAAGGATGAAGAGCAGTCAAACTGTTTTATAAGCGGACGAAGATCAGTCAAACTGATTTATAATCGGACGAAGAGCAGTCAAACTGATTTATAATCGGACGAAGAGCGGTCAAACGGTTTTATAAGAGGATGAAGAGCAGTCAAATTGATTTATAAGAGGATGAAGAGCAGTCAAACTGCTTTATAAAAGGATGAAGAGCAGTCAAACTGTTTTATACAAGGATGTAGAGCAGTCAGATTGTTTTACAAGAGGATGAAGAGCAGTCAACCTGTTTTACAAGAGGATGAAAGCAGTCAAACTGTTTTATAAGAGGATGAAGAGCAGTCAAACTGCTTTATAAAAGAATGAAGAGCAGTCAAACTGTTTTATAAGAGGACGAAGAGCAGTCAAACTGATTTATAAGAGGATGAAGCGCAGTCAAACTGGTTTATAAGAGGATGAAGAGCAGTCAAACTGCTTTATAAAAGGATGAAGAGCAGTCACACTGTTTTATAAGAGGACGAAGAGCAGTCAAACTGATTTATAAGAGGATGAAGAGCAATCAAACTGCTTTATAAAAGGATGAAGAGCAGTCAAACTGTTTTATAAGAGGACGAAGAGCAGTCAAACTGATTTATAATCGGACGAAGAGCAGTCAAACTGTTCTATAGGAGGATGAAGCGCAGTCAAACTGGTTTATAGGAGGATGAAGAGCAGTCAAACTGCTTTATAAGAGGATGAAGAGCAGTCAAACTGATTTATAAGAGGATGAAGAGCAGTCAAACTGCTTTATAAAAGGATGAAGAGCAGTCAAACTGTTTTATAAGAGGATGAAGAGCAGTCAAACTGATTTATAATCGGATGAAGAGCAGTCAAACTGATTTATAAGAGGATGAAGAGCAGTCAAACTGCTTTATAAAAGGATGAAGAGCAGTCAAATTGATTTATAAGAGGATGAAGAGCAGTCAAACTGCTTTATAAAAGGATGAAGAGCAGTCAAACTGTTTTATACGAGGATATAGAGTAGTCAGACTGTTTTACAAGAGGATGAAGAGCAGTCAACCTGTTTTACAAGAGGATGAAGAGCAGTCAAACTGTTCTATAGGAGGATGAAGAGCAGTCAAACTGCTTTAGAAGAGGACGAAGGGCAGTCAAATTGATTTATAAGAGGATGAAGAGCAGTCAAATTGCTTTATAAAAGGATGAAGAGCAGTCAAACTGATTTATAAGAGGATGTAGAGCAGTCAGACTGTTTTACAAGAGGATGAAGAGCAGTCAACCTGTTTTACAAGAGGATGAAGAGCAGTCAAATTGATTTATAAGAGGATGAAGAGCAGTCAAACTGTTTTATAAGAGGATGAAGAGCAGTCAAACTGCTTTATAAAAGAATGAAGAGCAGTCAAACTGTTTTATAAGAGGACGAAGAGCAGTCAAACTGATTTATAATCGGACGAAGAGCAGTCAAACTGATTTATAATCGGACGAAGAGCAGTCAAACGGTTTTATAAGAGGATGAAGAGCAGTGAAATTGGTTTATAGGAGGATGAAGAGCAGTCAAACTGCTTTATAAAAGGATGAAGAGCAGTCAAACTGATTTATAAGAGGATGAAGAGCAGTCAAACTGCTTTATAAAAGGATGAAGAGCAGTCAAACTGTTTTATAAGCGGACGAAGATCAGTCAAACTGATTTATAATCGGACGAAGAGCAGTCAAACTGATTTATAATCGGACGAAGAGCGGTCAAACGGTTTTATAAGAGGATGAAGAGCAGTCAAATTGATTTATAAGAGGATGAAGAGCAGTCAAACTGCTTTATAAAAGGATGAAGAGCAGTCAAACTGTTTTATACAAGGATGTAGAGCAGTCAGATTGTATTACAAGAGGATGAAGAGCAGTCAACCTGTTTTACAAGAGGATGAAGAGCAGTCAAACTGTTTTATAAGAGGATGAAGAGCAGTCAAACTGCTTTATAAAAGAATGAAGAGCAGTCAAACTGTTTTATAAGAGGACGAAGAGCAGTCAAACTGATTTATAAGAGGATGAAGAGCAGTCAAACTGATTTATAAGAGGATGAAGAGCAGTCAAACTGCTTTATAAAAGGATGAAGAGCAGTCACACTGTTTTATAAGAGGACGAAGAGCAGTCAAACTGATTTATAAGAGGATGAAGAGCAGTCAAACTGCTTTATAAAAGGATGAAGAGCAGTCAAACTGTTTTATAAGAGGACGAAGAGCAGTCAAACTGATTTATAATCGGACGAAGAGCAGTCAAACTGTTCTATAGGAGGATGAAGCGCAGTCAAACTGGTTTATAGGAGGATGAAGAGCAGTCAAACTGCTTTAGAAGAGGACGAAGAGCAGTCAAACTGATTTATAAGAGGATGAAGAGCAGTCAAACTGATTTATAAGAGGATGAAGAGCAGTCAAACTGCTTTATAAAAGGATGAAGAGCAGTCACACTGTTTTATAAGAGGACGAAGAGCAGTCAAACTGATTTATAATAGGATGAAGAGCAGTCAAACTGATTTATAAGAGGATGAAGAGCAGTCAAACTGTTTTATAAGAGGATGAAGAGCAGTCAAACTGCTTTATAAAAGAATGAAGAGCAGTCAAACTGTTTTATAAGAGGACGAAGAGCAGTCAAACTGATTTATAATCGGACGAAGAGCAGTCAAACTGATTTATAATCGGACGAAGAGCAGTCAAACGGTTTTATAAGAGGATGAAGAGCAGTGAAATTGGTTTATAGGAGGATGAAGAGCAGTCAAACTGCTTTATAAAAGGATGAAGAGCAGTCAAACTGATTTATAAGAGGATGAAGAGCAGTCAAACTGTTTTATAAGAGGATGAAGAGCAGTCAAACTGCTTTATAAAAGGATGAAGAGCAGTCAAACTGGTTTATAGGAGGATGAAGAGCAGTCAAACTGCTTTATAAAAGGATGAAGAGCAGTCAAACTGTTTTATACGAGGATATAGAGCAGTCAGACTGTTTTACAAGAGGATGAAGAGCAGTCAAACTGTTTTATAAGAGGATGAAGAGCAGTCAAACTGCTTTATAAAAGGATGAAGAGCAGTCAAACTGATTTATAATCGGATGAAGAGCAGTCAAACTGATTTATAAGAGGATGACGTGCAGTCAAACTGCTTTATAAAAGGATGAAGAGCAGTCAATCTGTTTTATAAGAGGACGAAGAGCAGTCAAACTGATTTATAATCGGAAGAAGAGCAGTCAAACTGTTCTATAGGAGGATGAAGCGCAGTCAAACTGGTTTATAGGAGGATGAAGAGCAGTCAAACTGCTTTATAAGAGGATGAAGAGCAGTCAAACTGATTTATAAGAGGATGAAGAGCAGTCAAACTGCTTTATAAAAGGATGAAGAGCAGTCAAACTGTTTTATAAGCGGACGAAGAGCAGTCAAACTGATTTATAATCGGACGAAGAGCAGTCAAACGGTTTTATAAGAGGATGAAGAGCAGTTAAATTGATTTATAAAAGGATGAAGAGCAGTCAAACTGCTTTATAAAAGGATGAAGAGCAGTCAAACTGTTTTATACGAGGATGTACAGCAGTCAAACTGTTTTATAAGTGGATGAAGAGCAGTCAAACTCCTTTATAAAAGAATGAAGAGCAGTCAAACTGTTTTATAAGAGGACGAAGAGCAGTCAAACTGATTTATAAAAGAATAAAGAGCAGGTAAACTGTTTTATAAGAGGATGAAGAGCAGTCAAACTGCTTTATAAAAGGATGAAGAGCAGTCAAACTGTTTTATAAGAGGACGAAGAGCAGTCAAACTGATTTATATTCGGACGAAGAGCAGTCAAACTGTTCTATAGGAGGATGAAGCGCAGTCAAACTGGTTTATAGGAGGATGAAGAGCAGTCAAACTGCTTTATAAGAGGATGAAGAGCAGTCAAACTGATTTATAAGAGGATGAAGAGCAGTCAAACTGCTTTATAAAAGGATGAAGAGCAGTAAAACTGTTTTATAAGAGGATGAAGAGCAGTCAAACTGATTTATAATCGGATGAAAAGCAGACAAACTGTTCTATAGGAGGATGAAGAGCAGACAAACTGCTTTATAAGAGGATGAAGTGCAGTCAAATTGATTTATAAGAGGATGAAGAGCAGTCAAACTGCTTTATAAAAGGATGAAGATCAGTCAAACTGATTTATATTCGGACGAAGAGCAGTCAAACTGTTCTATAGGAGGATGAAGAGCAGTCAAACTGTTTTATACAAGGATGTAGAGCAGTCAGATTGTTTTACAAGAGGATGAAGAGCAGTCAACCTGTTTTACAAGAGGATGAAGAGCAGTCAAACTGTTTTATAAGAGGATGAAGAGCAGTCAAACTGCTTTATAAAAGAATGAAGAGCAGTCAAACTGTTTTATAAGAGGACGAAGAGCAGTCAAACTGATTTATAATCGGACGAAGAGCAGTCAAACTGTTTTATAAGCGGACGAAGAGCAGTCAAACTGATTTATAATCGGACGAAGAGCAGTCAAACGGTTTTATAAGAGGATGAAGAGCAGTCAAATTGATTTATAAGAGGATGAAGAGCAGTCAAACTGCTTTATAAAAGGATGAAGAGCAGTCAAACTGCTTTATAATCGGACGAAGAGCAGTCAAAATGATTTATAATCGGACGAAGAGCAGTCAAACTGTTCTATAGGAGGATGAAGCGCAGTCAAACTGGTTTATAGGAGGATGAAGAGCAGTCAAACTGCTTTATAAAAGGATGAAGAGCAGTCAAACTGATTTATAAGAGGATGAAGAGCAGTCAAACTGCTTTATAAAAGGATGAAGAGCAGTCAAACTGTTTTATAAGAGGACGAAGAGCAGTAAAACTGATTTATAATCGGACGAAGAGCAGTCAAACTAATTTAATTTCGGACGAAGAGCAGTCAAACGGTTTTATAAGACGATGAAGAGCAGTCAAATTGATTTATAAGAGTATGAAGAGCAGTCAAACTTCTTTATAAAAGGATGAAGAGCAGTCAAACAGTTTTATAATTGGACGAAGAGCAGTCAAACTGTTTTATAATCGGAAGAAGAGCAGTCAAACTGATTTATAATCGGACGAAGAGCAGTCAAACTGTTTTATAAGAGGATGAAGAGCAGTCAAACTGCTTTATAAAAGAATGAAGAGCAGTCAAACTGTTTTATAAGAGGACGAAGAGCAGTCAAATTGATTTATAAGAGGATGAAGAGCAGTCAAACTGATTTATAAGAGGATGAAGAGCAGTCAAACTGCTTTATAAAAGGATGAAGAGCAGTCAAACTGTTTTATAAGAGGACGAAGAGCAGTCAAACTGATTTATAAGAGGATGAAGAGCAGTCAAACTGCTTTATAAAAGGATGAAGAGCAGTCAAACTGTTTTATAAGCGGACGAAGAGCAGTCAAACTGATTTATAATCGGACGAAGAGCAGTCAAACGGTTTTATAAGAGGATGAAGAGCAGTTAAATTGATTTATAAAAGGATGAAGAGCAGTCAAACTGCTTTATAAAAGGATGAAGAGCAGTCAAACTGTTTTATACGAGGATGTACAGCAGTCAGACTGTTTTACAAGAGGATGAAGAGCAGTCAATCTGTTTTACAAGAGGATGAAGAGCAGTCAAATTGATTTATAAGAGGATGAAGAGCAGTCAAACTGCTTTATAAAAGGATGAAGAGCAGTCAAACTGTTTTATACGAGGATGTACAGCAGTCAAACTGTTTTATAAGTGGATGAAGAGCAGTCAAACTCCTTTATAAAAGAATGAAGAGCAGTCAAACTGTTTTATAAGAGGACGAAGAGCAGTCAAACTGATTTATAAAAGAATGAAGAGCAGGTAAACTGTTTTATAAGAGGACGAAGAGCAGTCAAACTGATTTATAATCGGATGAAGAGCAGTCAAACTGATTTATAAGAGGATGAAGAGCAGCCAAACTGCTTTATAAAAGGATGAAGAGCAGTCAAACTGTTTTATAAGAGGACGAAGAGCAGTCAAACTGATTTATATTCGGACGAAGAGCAGTCAAACTGTTCTATAGGAGGATGAAGCGCAGTCAAACTGGTTTATAGGAGGATGAAGTGCAGTCAAACTGCTTTATAAGAGGATGAAGAGCAGTCAAACTGATTTATAAGAGGATGAAGAGCAGTCAAACTGCTTTATAAAAGGATGAAGAGCAGTAAAACTGTTTTATAAGAGGATGAAGAGCAGTCAAACTGATTTATAATCGGGTGAAGAGCAGTCAAACTGTTCTATAGGAGGATGAAGAGCAGTCAAACTGCTTTATAAAAGGATGAAGAGCAGTCAAACTGTTTTATAATCGGACGAAGAGCAGTCAAACTGATTTATAAAAGGATGAAGATCAGTCAAACTGATTTATAAGAGGATGAAGAGCAGTCAAACTGCTTTATAAAAGGACGAAGAGCAGTCAAACTGTTTTATAAGAGGACGAAGAGCAGTCAAACTGATTTATAATCGGACGAAGAGCAGTCAAACGGTTCCATAGGAGGATGAAGCGCAGTCAAACTGGTTTATAGGAGGATGAAGAGCAGTCAAACTGCTTTATAAAAGGATGAAGAGCAGTCAAACTGATTTATAAGAGGATGAAGAGCAGTCAAATTGCTTTATAAAAGGATGAAGAGCAGTCAAACTGTTTTATAAGCGGACGAAGAGCGGTCAAACTGATTTATAATCGGACGAAGAGCAGTCAAACTGATTTATAATCGGACGAAGAGCAGTCAAACGGTTTTATAAGAGGATGAAGAGCAGTCAAATTGATTTATAAGAGGATGAAGAGCAGTCAAACTGCTTTATAAAAGGATGAAGAGCAGTCAAACTGTTTTATACAAGGATGTAGAGCAGTCAGACTGTTTTACAAGAGGATGAAGAGCAGTCAACCTGTTTTACAAGAGGATGAAGAGCAGTCAAACTGTTTTATAAGAGGATGAAGAGCAGTCAAACTGCTTTATAAAAGAATGAAGAGCAGTCAAACTGTTTTATAAGAGGACGAAGAGCAGTCAAATTGATTTATAAGAGGATGAAGAGCAGTCAAACTGATTTATAAGAGGATGAAGAGCAGTCAAACTGCTTTATAAAAGGATGAAGAGCAGTCAAACTGTTTTATAAGAGGACGAAGAGCAGTCAAACTGATTAATAAGAGGATGAAGAGCAGTCAAACTGCTTTATAAAAGGATGAAGAGTAGTCAAACTGTTTTATAAGAGGACAAAGAGCAGTCAAACTGATTTATAATCGGACGAAGAGCAGTCAAACTGTTCTATAGGAGGATGAAGCGCAGTCAAACTGGTTTATAGGAGGATGAAGAGCAGTCAAACTGCTTTATAAAAGGATGAAGAGCAGTCAAACTGTTTTATACGAGGATATAGAGCAGTCAGACTGTTTTACAAGAGGATGAAGAGCAGTCAAACTGTTTTATAAGAGGATGAAGAGCAGTCAAACTGCTTTATAAAAGGATGAAGAGCAGTCAAACTGATTTATAATCGGATGAAGAGCAGTCAAACTGATTTATAAGAGGATGACGTGCAGTCAAACTGCTTTATAAAAGGATGAAGAGCAGTCAATCTGTTTTATAAGAGGACGAAGAGCAGTCAAACTGATTTATAATCGGAAGAAGAGCAGTCAAACTGTTCTATAGGAGGATGAAGCGCAGTCAAACTGGTTTATAGGAGGATGAAGAGCAGTCAAACTGCTTTATAAGAGGATGAAGAGCAGTCAAACTGATTTATAAGAGGATGAAGAGCAGTCAAACTGCTTTATAAAAGGATGAAGAGCAGTCAAACTGTTTTATAAGCGGACGAAGAGCAGTCAAACTGATTTATAATCGGACGAAGAGCAGTCAAACTGATTTATAATCGGACGAAGAGCAGTCAAACTGTTCTATAGGAGGATGAAGCGCAGTCAAACTGTTTTATAAGAGGATGAAGAGCAGTCAAACTGTTTTATAAGTGCATGGAGAGCAGTCAAACTGTTTTATAGGAGGACAAAGAGCAGTCAAACTGTTTTGTCAGAGGATGAAGAGCAGTCAAGCTGTTTTAAAAGAGGATGAAGAGCAGTCAAACTGTTTTACAAGAGGATGAAGATCAGTCAACCTGTTTTATAGGAGGAGGAAGAGCAGTCAAACTTTTTTATAAAAGGATGAAGAGCAGTTAAACTGTTTTACAAGAGGATGAAGAGCAGTCAACCTGTTTTATAGGAGGATGAAGAGCAGTCAAACTGTTTTACAAGTGGATGAAGAGCAGTCAAACTGGTTTATAGGAGGATGAAGAGCAGTCAAACTGCTTTATAAAAGGATGAAGAGCAGTCAAACTGATTTATAAGAGGACGAAGAGCAGTCAAACTGATTTATAATCAGATGAAGAGCAGTCAAACTGATTTATAAGAGGATGAAGAGCAGTCAAACTGCTTTATAAAAGGATGAAGAGCAGTCAAACTGTTTTATAAGAGGACGAAGAGCAGTAAAACTGATTTATAATCGGACGAAGAGCAGTCAAACTGATTTATTATCGGACGAAGAGCAGTCAAACGGTTTTATAAGACGATGAAGAGCAGTCAAATTGATTTATAAGAGGATGAAGAGCAGTCAAACTTCTTTATAAAAGGATGAAGAGCAGTCAAACTGTTTTATAATTGGACGAAGAGCAGTCAAACTGATTTACAATCGGACGAAGAGCAGTCAAACTGATTTATTATCGGACGAAGAGCAGTCAAACGGTTTTATAAGACGATGAAGAGCAGTCAAATTGATTTATAAGAGGATGAAGAGCAGTCAAACTTCTTTATAAAAGGATGAAGAGCAGTCAAACTGTTTTATAATCGGACGAAGAGCAGTCAAACGGTTTTATAAAAGTATGAAGAGCAGTCAAACTGTTTTATACGAGGATGTAGAGCAGTCAAATTGATTTAAAAAAGGATGAAGAGCAGTCAAACTGCTTTATAAAAGGATGAAGAGCAGTCAAACTGTTTTATACAAGGATGTAGAGCAGTCAGATTGTTTTACAAGAGGATGAAGAGCAGTCAACCTGTTTTACAAGAGGATGAAGAGCAGTCAAACTGTTTTATAAGAGGATGAAGAGCAGTCAAACTGATTTAAAAGAGGATGAAGAGCAGTCAAACTGCTTTATAAAAGGATGAAGAGCAGTCAAACTGTTTTATAAGAGGACGAAGAGCAGTCAAACTGATTTATAATCGGACGAAGAGCAGTCAAACTGATTTATTATCGGACGAAGAGCAGTCAAACGGTTTTATAAGACGATGAAGAGCAGTCAAATTGATTTATAAGAGGATGAAGAGCAGTCAAACTTCTTTATAAAAGGATGAAGAGCAGTCAAACTGTTTTATAATTGGACGAAGAGCAGTCAAACTGATTTATAATCGGATGAAGAGCAGTCAAACGGTTTTATAAAAGTATGAAGAGCAGTCAAACTGTTTTATACGAGGATGTAGAGCAGTCAAACTGCTTTATAAAAGGATGAAGAGCAGTCAAACTTTTATAAGAAGACGAAGAGCAGTCAAACTGATTTATAATCGAATGAAGAGCAGTCAAACTGATTTATAAGAGGATGAAGAGCAGTCAATCTGCGTTATAAAAGGATGAAGAGCAGTCAAACTGTTTTATAAGAGGATGAAGAGCAGTCAAACTGATTTATACGAGGATATAGAGCAGTCAGACTGTTTTACAAGAGGATGAAGAGCAGTCAACCTGTTTTACAAGAGGATGAAGAGCAGTCAAACTGTTTTATAAGAGGATGAAGAGCAGTCAAACTGCTTTATAAAAGGATGAAGAGCAGTCAAACTGATTTATAAGAGGATGAAGAGCAGTCAAACTGATTTATAATCGGAAGAAGAGCAGTCAAACTGTTCTATAGGAGGATGAAGCGCAGTCAAACTGGTTTATAGGAGGATGAAGAGCAGTCAAACTGCTTTAGTAAGAGGATGAAGAGCAGTCAAACTGATTTATAAGAGGATGAAGAGCAGTCAAACTGCTTTATAAAAGGATGAAGAGCAGTCAAACTGTTTTATAAGCGGACGAAGAGCAGTCAAACTGATTTATAATCGGACGAAGAGCAGTCAAACGGTTTTATAAGAGGATGAAGAGCAGTTAAATTGATTTATAAAAGGATGAAGAGCAGTCAAACTGCTTTATAAAAGGATGAAGAGCAGTCAAACTGTTTTATACGAGGATGTACAGCAGTCAGACTGTTTTACAAGAGGATGAAGAGCAGTCAATCTGTTTTACAAGAGGATGAAGAGCAGTCAAATTGATTTATAAGAGGATGAAGAGCAGTCAAACTGCTTTATAAAAGGATGAAGAGCAGTCAAACTGTTTTATACGAGGATGTAGAGCAGTCAAACTGTTTTATAAGTGGATGAAGAGCAGTCAAACTGATTTATAATCGGATGAAGAGCAGTCAAACTGTTCTATAGGAGGATGAAGAGCAGTCAAACTGCTTTATAAGAGGATGAAGTGCAGTCAAATTGATTTATAAGAGGATGAAGAGCAGTCAAACTGCTTTATAAAAGGATGAAGATCAGTCAAACTGATTTATAAGAGGATGAAGAGCAGTCAAACTGCTTTATAAAAGGATGAAGAGCAGTCAAACTGTTTTATAAGAGGACGAAGAGCAGTCAAACTGATTTATAATCGGACGAAGAGCAGTCAAACGGTTCTATAGGAGGATGAAGCGCAGTCAAACTGGTTTATAGGAGGATGAAGAGCAGTCAAACTGCTTTATAAAAGGATGAAGAGCAGTCAAACTGATTTATAAGAGGATGAAGAGCAGTCAAATTGCTTTATAAAAGGATGAAGAGCAGTCAAACTGTTTTATAAGCGGACGAAGAGCGGTCAAACTGATTTATAATCGGACGAAGAGCAGTCAAACTGATTTATAATCGGACGAAGAGCAGTCAAACGGTTTTATAAGAGGATGAAGAGCAGTCAAATTGATTTATAAGAGGATGAAGAGCAGTCAAACTGCTTTATAAAAGGATGAAGAGCAGTCAAACTGTTTTATACAAGGATGTAGAGCAGTCAGACTGTTTTACAAGAGGATGAAGAGCAGTCAACCTGTTTTACAAGAGGATGAAGAGCAGTCAAACTGTTTTATAAGAGGATGAAGAGCAGTCAAACTGCTTTATAAAAGAATGAAGAGCAGTCAAACTGTTTTATAAGAGGACGAAGAGCAGTCAAATTGATTTATAAGAGGATGAAGAGCAGTCAAACTGATTTATAAGAGGATGAAGAGCAGTCAAACTGCTTTATAAAAGGATGAAGAGCAGTCAAACTGTTTTATAAGAGGACGAAGAGCAGTCAAACTGATTTATAATCGGAAGAAGAGCAGTCAAACTGTTCTATAGGAGGATGAAGCTCAGTCAAACTGGTTTATAGGAGGATGAAGAGCAGTCAAACTGCTTTATAAGAGGATGAAGAGCAGTCAAACTGATTTATAAAAGGATGAAGAGCAGTCAAGCTGCTTTATAAAAGGATGAAGAGCAGTCAAACTGTTCTATAGGAGGATGAAGCGCAGTCAAACTGGTTTATAGGAGGATGAAGAGCAGTCAAACTGCTTTATAAAAGGATGAAGAGCAGTCAAACTGCTTTATAAAAGGATGAAGAGCAGTCAAACTGTTTTATACGAGGATATAGAGCAGTCAGACTGTTTTACAAGAGGATGAAGAGCAGTCAAACTGTTTTATAAAAGGATGAAGAGCAGTCAAACTGCTTTATAAAAGGATGAAGAGCAGTCAAACTGATTTATAATCGGATGAAGAGCAGTCAAACTGATTTATAAGAGGATGACGTGCAGTCAAACTGCTTTATAAAAGGATGAAGAGCAGTCAATCTGTTTTATAAGAGGACGAAGAGCAGTCAAACTGATTTATAATCGGAAGAAGAGCAGTCAAACTGTTCTATAGGAGGATGAAGCGCAGTCAAACTGGTTTATAGGAGGATGAAGAGCAGTCAAACTGCTTTATAAGAGGATGAAGAGCAGTCAAACTGATTTATAAGAGGATGAAGAGCAGTCAAACTGCTTTATAAAAGGATGAAGAGCAGTCAAACTGTTTTATAAGCGGACGAAGAGCAGTCAAACTGATTTATAATCGGACGAAGAGCAGTCAAACGGTTTTATAAGAGGATGAAGAGCAGTTAAATTGATTTATAAAAGGATGAAGAGCAGTCAAACTGCTTTATAAAAGGATGAAGAGCAGTCAAACTGTTTTATACGAGGATGTACAGCAGTCAGACTGTTTTACAAGAGGATGAAGAGCAGTCAATCTGTTTTACAAGAGGATGAAGAGCAGTCAAATTGATTTATAAGAGGATGAAGAGCAGTCAAACTGCTTTATAAAAGGATGAAGAGCAGTCAAACTGTTTTATACGAGGATGTACAGCAGTCAAACTGTTTTATAAGTGGATGAAGAGCAGTCAAACTGATTTATAATCGGATGAAGAGCAGTCAAACTGTTCTATAGGAGGATGAAGAGCAGTCAAACTGCTTTATAAGAGGATGAAGTGCAGTCAAATTGATTTATAAGAGGATGAAGAGCAGTCAAACTGCTTTATAAAAGGATGAAGATCAGTCAAACTGATTTATAAGAGGATGAAGAGCAGTCAAACTGCTTTATAAAAGGATGAAGAGCAGTCAAACTGTTTTATAAGAGGACGAAGAGCAGTCAAACTGATTTATAATCGGACGAAGAGCAGTCAAACGGTTCTATAGGAGGATGAAGCGCAGTCAAACTGGTTTATAGGAGGATGAAGAGCAGTCAAACTGCTTTATAAAAGGATGAAGAGCAGTCAAACTGATTTATAAGAGGATGAAGAGCAGTCAAATTGCTTTATAAAAGGATGAAGAGCAGTCAAACTGTTATATAAGCGGACGAAGAGCGGTCAAACTGATTTATAATCGGACGAAGAGCAGTCAAACTGATTTATAATCGGACGAAGAGCAGTCAAACGGTTTTATAAGAGGATGAAGAGCAGTCAAATTGATTTATAAGAGGATGAAGAGCAGTCAAACTGCTTTATAAAAGGATGAAGAGCAGTCAAACTGTTTTATACAAGGATGTAGAGCAGTCAGACTGTTTTACAAGAGGATGAAGAGCAGTCAACCTGTTTTACAAGAGGATGAAGAGCAGTCAAACTGTTTTATAAGAGGACGAAGAGCAGTCAAACTGCTTTATAAAAGAATGAAGAGCAGTCAAACTGTTTTATAAGAGGACGAAGAGCAGTCAAATTGATTTATAAGAGGATGAAGAGCAGTCAAACTGATTTATAAGAGGATGAAGAGCAGTCAAACTGCTTTATAAAAGGATGAAGAGCAGTCAAACTGTTTTATAAGAGGACGAAGAGCAGTCAAACTGATTTATAAGAGGATGAAGAGCAGTCAAACTGCTTTATAAAAGGATGAAGAGTAGTCAAACTGTTTTATAAGAGGACAAAGAGCAGTCAAACTGATTTATAATCGGACGAAGAGCAGTCAAACTGTTCTATAGGAGGATGAAGCGCAGTCAAACTGGTTTATAGGAGGATGAAGAGCAGTCAAACTGCTTTATAAAAGGATGAAAAGCAGTCAAACTGTTTTATACGAGGATATAGAGCAGTCAGACTGTTTTACAAGAGGATGAAGAGCAGTCAACCTGTTTTACAAGAGGATGAAGAGCAGTCAAACTGCTTTATAAAAGGATGAAGAGCAGTCAAACTGATTTATAATCGGATGAAGAGCAGTCAAACTGATTTATAAGAGGATGACGTGCAGTCAAACTGCTTTATAAAAGGATGAAGAGCAGTCAATCTGTTTTATAAGAGGACGAAGAGCAGTCAAACTGATTTATAATCGGAAGAAGAGCAGTCAAACTGTTCTATAGGAGGATGAAGCGCAGTCAAACTGGTTTATAGGAGGATGAAGAGCAGTCAAACTGCTTTATAAGAGGATGAAGAGCAGTCAAACTGATTTATAAGAGGATGAAGAGCAGTCAAACTGCTTTATAAAAGGATGAAGAGCAGTCAAACTGTTTTATAAGCGGACGAAGAGCAGTCAAACTGATTTATAATCGGACGAAGAGCAGTCAAACGGTTTTATAAGAGGATGAAGAGCAGTTAAATTGATTTATAAAAGGATGAAGAGCAGTCAAACTGCTTTATAAAAGGATGAAGATCAGTCAAACTGTTTTATACGAGGATGTACAGCAGTCAGACTGTTTTACAAGAGGATGAAGAGCAGTCAATCTGTTTTACAAGAGGATGAAGAGCAGTCAAATTGATTTATAAGAGGATGAAGAGCAGTCAAACTGCTTTATAAAAGGATGAAGAGCAGTCAAACTGTTTTATACGAGGATGTACAGCAGTCAAACTGTTTTATAAGTGGATGAAGAGCAGTCAAACTGATTTATAATCGGATGAAGAGCAGTCAAACTGTTCTATAGGAGGATGAAGAGCAGTCAAACTGCTTTATAAGAGGATGAAGTGCAGTCAAATTGATTTATAAGAGGATGAAGAGCAGTCAAACTGCTTTATAAAAGGATGAAGATCAGTCAAACTGATTTATAAGAGGATGAAGAGCAGTCAAACTGCTTTATAAAAGGATGAAGAGCAGTCAAACTGTTTTATAAGAGGACGAAGAGCAGTCAAACTGATTTATAATCGGACGAAGAGCAGTCAAACGGTTCTATAGGAGGATGAAGCGCAGTCAAACTGGTTTATAGGAGGATGAAGAGCAGTCAAACTGCTTTATAAAAGGATGAAGAGCAGTCAAACTGATTTATAAGAGGATGAAGAGCAGTCAAATTGCTTTATAAGAGGATGAAGAGCAGTCAAACTGCTTTATAAAAGAATGAAGAGCAGTCAAACTGTTTTATAAGAGGACGAAGAGCAGTCAAATTGATTTATAAGAGGATGAAGAGCAGTCAAACTGATTTATAAGAGGATGAAGAGCAGTCAAACTGCTTTATAAAAGGATGAAGAGCAGTCAAACTGTTTTATAAGAGGACGAAGAGCAGTCAAACTGATTTATAATCGGAAGAAGAGCAGTCAAACTGTTCTATAGGAGGATGAAGCTCAGTCAAACTGGTTTATAGGAGGATGAAGAGCAGTCAAACTGCTTTATAAGAGGATGAAGAGCAGTCAAACTGATTTATAAAAGGATGAAGAGCAGTCAAGCTGCTTTATAAAAGGATGAAGAGCAGTCAAACTGTTCTATAGGAGGATGAAGCGCAGTCAAACTGGTTTATAGGAGGATGAAGAGCAGTCAAACTGCTTTATAAAAGGATGAAGAGCAGTCAAACTGCTTTATAAAAGGATGAAGAGCAGTCAAACTGTTTTATACGAGGATATAGAGCAGTCAGACTGTTTTACAAGAGGATGAAGAGCAGTCAAACTGTTTTATAAAAGGATGAAGAGCAGTCAAACTGCTTTATAAAAGGATGAAGAGCAGTCAAACTGATTTATAATCGGATGAAGAGCAGTCAAACTGATTTATAAGAGGATGACGTGCAGTCAAACTGCTTTATAAAAGGATGAAGAGCAGTCAATCTGTTTTATAAGAGGACGAAGAGCAGTCAAACTGATTTATAATCGGAAGAAGAGCAGTCAAACTGTTCTATAGGAGGATGAAGCGCAGTCAAACTGGTTTATAGGAGGATGAAGAGCAGTCAAACTGCTTTATAAGAGGATGAAGAGCAGTCAAACTGATTTATAAGAGGATGAAGAGCAGTCAAACTGCTTTATAAAAGGATGAAGAGCAGTCAAACTGTTTTATAAGCGGACGAAGAGCAGTCAAACTGATTTATAATCGGACGAAGAGCAGTCAAACGGTTTTATAAGAGGATGAAGAGCAGTTAAATTGATTTATAAAAGGATGAAGAGCAGTCAAACTGCTTTATAAAAGGATGAAGAGCAGTCAAACTGTTTTATACGAGGATGTACAGCAGTCAGACTGTTTTACAAGAGGATGAAGAGCAGTCAATCTGTTTTACAAGAGGATGAAGAGCAGTCAAATTGATTTATAAGAGGATGAAGAGCAGTCAAACTGCTTTATAAAAGGATGAAGAGCAGTCAAACTGTTTTATACGAGGATGTACAGCAGTCAAACTGTTTTATAAGTGGATGAAGAGCAGTCAAACTGATTTATAATCGGATGAAGAGCAGTCAAACTGTTCTATAGGAGGATGAAGAGCAGTCAAACTGCTTTATAAGAGGATGAAGTGCAGTCAAATTGATTTATAAGAGGATGAAGAGCAGTCAAACTGCTTTATAAAAGGATGAAGATCAGTCAAACTGATTTATAAGAGGATGAAGAGCAGTCAAACTGCTTTATAAAAGGATGAAGAGCAGTCAAACTGTTTTATAAGAGGACGAAGAGCAGTCAAACTGATTTATAATCGGACGAAGAGCAGTCAAACGGTTCTATAGGAGGATGAAGCGCAGTCAAACTGGTTTATAGGAGGATGAAGAGCAGTCAAACTGCTTTATAAAAGGATGAAGAGCAGTCAAACTGATTTATAAGAGGATGAAGAGCAGTCAAATTGCTTTATAAAAGGATGAAGAGCAGTCAAACTGTTATATAAGCGGACGAAGAGCGGTCAAACTGATTTATAATCGGACGAAGAGCAGTCAAACTGATTTATAATCGGACGAAGAGCAGTCAAACGGTTTTATAAGAGGATGAAGAGCAGTCAAATTGATTTATAAGAGGATGAAGAGCAGTCAAACTGCTTTATAAAAGGATGAAGAGCAGTCAAACTGTTTTATACAAGGATGTAGAGCAGTCAGACTGTTTTACAAGAGGATGAAGAGCAGTCAACCTGTTTTACAAGAGGATGAAGAGCAGTCAAACTGTTTTATAAGAGGACGAAGAGCAGTCAAACTGCTTTATAAAAGAATGAAGAGCAGTCAAACTGTTTTATAAGAGGACGAAGAGCAGTCAAATTGATTTATAAGAGGATGAAGAGCAGTCAAACTGATTTATAAGAGGATGAAGAGCAGTCAAACTGCTTTATAAAAGGATGAAGAGCAGTCAAACTGTTTTATAAGAGGACGAAGAGCAGTCAAACTGATTTATAAGAGGATGAAGAGCAGTCAAACTGCTTTATAAAAGGATGAAGAGTAGTCAAACTGTTTTATAAGAGGACAAAGAGCAGTCAAACTGATTTATAATCGGACGAAGAGCAGTCAAACTGTTCTATAGGAGGATGAAGCGCAGTCAAACTGGTTTATAGGAGGATGAAGAGCAGTCAAACTGCTTTATAAAAGGATGAAAAGCAGTCAAACTGTTTTATACGAGGATATAGAGCAGTCAGACTGTTTTACAAGAGGATGAAGAGCAGTCAACCTGTTTTACAAGAGGATGAAGAGCAGTCAAACTGCTTTATAAAAGGATGAAGAGCAGTCAAACTGATTTATAATCGGATGAAGAGCAGTCAAACTGATTTATAAGAGGATGACGTGCAGTCAAACTGCTTTATAAAAGGATGAAGAGCAGTCAATCTGTTTTATAAGAGGACGAAGAGCAGTCAAACTGATTTATAATCGGAAGAAGAGCAGTCAAACTGTTCTATAGGAGGATGAAGCGCAGTCAAACTGGTTTATAGGAGGATGAAGAGCAGTCAAACTGCTTTATAAGAGGATGAAGAGCAGTCAAACTGATTTATAAGAGGATGAAGAGCAGTCAAACTGCTTTATAAAAGGATGAAGAGCAGTCAAACTGTTTTATAAGCGGACGAAGAGCAGTCAAACTGATTTATAATCGGACGAAGAGCAGTCAAACGGTTTTATAAGAGGATGAAGAGCAGTTAAATTGATTTATAAAAGGATGAAGAGCAGTCAAACTGCTTTATAAAAGGATGAAGATCAGTCAAACTGTTTTATACGAGGATGTACAGCAGTCAGACTGTTTTACAAGAGGATGAAGAGCAGTCAATCTGTTTTACAAGAGGATGAAGAGCAGTCAAATTGATTTATAAGAGGATGAAGAGCAGTCAAACTGCTTTATAAAAGGATGAAGAGCAGTCAAACTGTTTTATACGAGGATGTACAGCAGTCAAACTGTTTTATAAGTGGATGAAGAGCAGTCAAACTGATTTATAATCGGATGAAGAGCAGTCAAACTGTTCTATAGGAGGATGAAGAGCAGTCAAACTGCTTTATAAGAGGATGAAGTGCAGTCAAATTGATTTATAAGAGGATGAAGAGCAGTCAAACTGCTTTATAAAAGGATGAAGATCAGTCAAACTGATTTATAAGAGGATGAAGAGCAGTCAAACTGCTTTATAAAAGGATGAAGAGCAGTCAAACTGTTTTATAAGAGGACGAAGAGCAGTCAAACTGATTTATAATCGGACGAAGAGCAGTCAAACGGTTCTATAGGAGGATGAAGCGCAGTCAAACTGGTTTATAGGAGGATGAAGAGCAGTCAAACTGCTTTATAAAAGGATGAAGAGCAGTCAAACTGATTTATAAGAGGATGAAGAGCAGTCAAATTGCTTTATAAAAGGATGAAGAGCAGTCAAACTGTTTTATAAGCGGACGAAGAGCGGTCAAACTGATTTATAATCGGACGAAGAGCAGTCAAACTGATTTATAATCGGACGAAGAGCAGTCAAACGGTTTTATAAGAGGATGAAGAGCAGTCAAATTGATTTATAAGAGGATGAAGAGCAGTCAAACTGCTTTATAAAAGGATGAAGAGCAGTCAAACTGTTTTATACAAGGATGTAGAGCAGTCAGACTGTTTTACAAGAGGATGAAGAGCAGTCAACCTGTTTTACAAGAGGATGAAGAGCAGTCAAACTGTTTTATAAGAGGACGAAGAGCAGTCAAACTGCTTTATAAAAGAATGAAGAGCAGTCAAACTGTTTTATAAGAGGACGAAGAGCAGTCAAATTGATTTATAAGAGGATGAAGAGCAGTCAAACTGATTTATAAGAGGATGAAGAGCAGTCAAACTGCTTTATAAAAGGATGAAGAGCAGTCAAACTGTTTTATAAGAGGACGAAGAGCAGTCAAACTGATTTATAAGAGGATGAAGAGCAGTCAAACTGCTTTATAAAAGGATGAAGAGTAGTCAAACTGTTTTATAAGAGGACAAAGAGCAGTCAAACTGATTTATAATCGGACGAAGAGCAGTCAAACTGTTCTATAGGAGGATGAAGCGCAGTCAAACTGGTTTATAGGAGGATGAAGAGCAGTCAAACTGCTTTATAAAAGGATGAAAAGCAGTCAAACTGTTTTATACGAGGATATAGAGCAGTCAGACTGTTTTACAAGAGGATGAAGAGCAGTCAACCTGTTTTACAAGAGGATGAAGAGCAGTCAAACTGCTTTATAAAAGGATGAAGAGCAGTCAAACTGATTTATAATCGGATGAAGAGCAGTCAAACTGATTTATAAGAGGATGACGTGCAGTCAAACTGCTTTATAAAAGGATGAAGAGCAGTCAATCTGTTTTATAAGAGGACGAAGAGCAGTCAAACTGATTTATAATCGGAAGAAGAGCAGTCAAACTGTTCTATAGGAGGATGAAGCGCAGTCAAACTGGTTTATAGGAGGATGAAGAGCAGTCAAACTGCTTTATAAGAGGATGAAGAGCAGTCAAACTGATTTATAAGAGGATGAAGAGCAGTCAAACTGCTTTATAAAAGGATGAAGAGCAGTCAAACTGTTTTATAAGCGGACGAAGAGCAGTCAAACTGATTTATAATCGGACGAAGAGCAGTCAAACGGTTTTATAAGAGGATGAAGAGCAGTTAAATTGATTTATAAAAGGATGAAGAGCAGTCAAACTGCTTTATAAAAGGATGAAGATCAGTCAAACTGTTTTATACGAGGATGTACAGCAGTCAGACTGTTTTACAAGAGGATGAAGAGCAGTCAATCTGTTTTACAAGAGGATGAAGAGCAGTCAAATTGATTTATAAGAGGATGAAGAGCAGTCAAACTGCTTTATAAAAGGATGAAGAGCAGTCAAACTGTTTTATACGAGGATGTACAGCAGTCAAACTGTTTTATAAGTGGATGAAGAGCAGTCAAACTGATTTATAATCGGATGAAGAGCAGTCAAACTGTTCTATAGGAGGATGAAGAGCAGTCAAACTGCTTTATAAGAGGATGAAGTGCAGTCAAATTGATTTATAAGAGGATGAAGAGCAGTCAAACTGCTTTATAAAAGGATGAAGATCAGTCAAACTGATTTATAAGAGGATGAAGAGCAGTCAAACTGCTTTATAAAAGGATGAAGAGCAGTCAAACTGTTTTATAAGAGGACGAAGAGCAGTCAAACTGATTTATAATCGGACGAAGAGCAGTCAAACGGTTCTATAGGAGGATGAAGCGCAGTCAAACTGGTTTATAGGAGGATGAAGAGCAGTCAAACTGCTTTATAAAAGGATGAAGAGCAGTCAAACTGATTTATAAGAGGATGAAGAGCAGTCAAATTGCTTTATAAAAGGATGAAGAGCAGTCAAACTGTTTTATAAGCGGACGAAGAGCGGTCAAACTGATTTATAATCGGACGAAGAGCAGTCAAACTGATTTATAATCGGACGAAGAGCAGTCAAACGGTTTTATAAGAGGATGAAGAGCAGTCAAATTGATTTATAAGAGGATGAAGAGCAGTCAAACTGCTTTATAAAAGGATGAAGAGCAGTCAAACTGTTTTATACAAGGATGTAGAGCAGTCAGACTGTTTTACAAGAGGATGAAGAGCAGTCAAACTGTTTTATAAGAGGACGAAGAGCAGTCAAACTGATTTATAAGAGGATGAAGAGCAGTCAAACTGCTTTATAAAAGGATGAAGAGTAGTCAAACTGTTTTATAAGAGGACAAAGAGCAGTCAAACTGATTTATAATCGGACGAAGAGCAGTCAAACTGTTCTATAGGAGGATGAAGCGCAGTCAAACTGGTTTATAGGAGGATGAAGAGCAGTCAAACTGCTTTATAAAAGGATGAAGAGCAGTCAAACTGTTTTATACGAGGATATAGAGCAGTCAGACTGTTTTACAAGAGGATGAAGAGCAGTCAACCTGTTTTACAAGAGGATGAAGAGCAGTCAAACTGTTTTATAAGAGGATGAAGAGCAGTCAAACTGCTTTATAAAAGGATGAAGAGCAGTCAAACTGATTTATAATCGGATGAAGAGCAGTCAAACTGATTTATAAGAGGATGACGTGCAGTCAAACTGCTTTATAAAAGGATGAAGAGCAGTCAATCTGTTTTATAAGAGGACGAAGAGCAGTCAAACTGATTTATAATCGGAAGAAGAGCAGTCAAACTGTTCTATAGGAGGATGAAGCGCAGTCAAACTGGTTTATAGGAGGATGAAGAGCAGTCAAACTGCTTTATAAGAGGATGAAGAGCAGTCAAACTGATTTATAAGAGGATGAAGAGCAGTCAAACTGCTTTATAAAAGGATGAAGAGCAGTCAAACTGTTTTATAAGCGTACGAAGAGCAGTCAAACTGATTTATAATCGGACGAAGAGCAGTCAAACGGTTTTATAAGAGGATGAAGAGCAGTCAAATTGATTTATAAGAGGATGAAGAGCAGTCAAACTGCTTTATAAAAGGATGAAGAGCAGTCAAACTGTTTTATACGAGGATGTACAGCAGTCAGACTGTTTTACAAGAGGATGAACAGCAGTCAACCTGTTTTACAAGAGGATGAAGAGCAGTCAAATTGATTTACAAGAGGATGAAGAGCAGTCAAATTGATTTATAAGAGGATGAAGAGCAGTCAAACAGCTTTATAAAAGGATGAAGAACAGTCAAACTGTTTTATACGAGGATGTACAGCAGTCAAACTGTTTTATAAGAGGATGAAGAGCAGTCAAAATGCTTTATAAAAGAATGAAGAGCAGTCAAACTGTTGTATAAGAGGACGAAGAGAAGTCAAACTGATTTATAATCGGATGAAGAGCAGTCAAACTGATTTATAAGAGGATGAAGAGCAGTCAAACTGCTTTATAAAAGGATGAAGAGCAGTCAAACTCTTTTATAAGAGGACGAAGAGCAGTCAAACTGATTTATAATCGGACGAAGAGCAGTCAAACTGTTCTATAGGAGGATGAAGAGCAGTCAAACTGGTTTATAGGAGGATGAAGAGCAGTCAAACTGCTTTATAAGAGGATGAAGAGCAGTCAAACTGATTTAAAAGAGGATGAAGAGCAGTCAAACTGCTTTATAAAAGGATGAAGAGCAGTCAAACTGTTTTATAAGAGGACGAAGAGCAGTCAAACTGATTTATAATCGGACGAAGAGCAGTCAAACTGATTTATTATCGGACGAAGAGCAGTCAAACGGTTTTATAAGACGATGAAGAGCAGTCAAATTGATTTATAAGAGGATGAAGAGCAGTCAAACTTCTTTATAAAAGGATGAAGAGCAGTCAAACTGTTTTATAATTGGACGAAGAGCAGTCAAACTGATTTATAATCGGACGAAGAGCAGTCAAACTGATTTATAAGAGGATGAAGAGCAGTCAAGCTGCGTTATAAAAGGATGAAGAGCAGTCAAACTGTTTTATAAGAGGATGAAGAGCAGTCAAACTGATTTATAAGAGGATGAAGAGCAGTCAAACTGCTTTATAAAAGGAAGAAGAGCAGTCAAACTGTTTTATACGAGGATATAGAGCAGTCAGACTGTTTTACAAGAGGATGAAGAGCAGTCAACCTGTTTTACAAGAGGATGAAGAGCAGTCAAACTGTTTTATAAGAGGATGAAGAGCAGTCAAACTGCTTTATAAAAGGATGAAGAGCAGTCAAACTGATTTATAATCGGATGAAGAGCAGTCAAACTGATTTATAAAAGGATGAAGAGCAGTCAAACTGCTTTATAAAAGGATGAAGAGCAGTCAAACTGTTTTATAAGCGGACGAAGAGCAGTCAAACTGATTTATAATCGGACGAAGAGCATTCAAACTGATTTATAATCGGACGAAGAGCAGTCAAACGGTTTTATAAGAGGATGAAGAGCAGTCAAATTGATTTATGAGAGGATGAAGAGCAGTCAAACTGCTTTATAAAAGGATGAAGAGCAGTCAAACTGTTTTACAAGAGGATGATGATCAGTCAGTCTGTTTTACAAGAGGATGAAGAGCAGTCAAACTGTTTTATAGGAGGATGAAGAGCTGTCAAACTGTTTTAAAAGAGGATGAAGAGCAGTCAAACTGTTTTATAGGAGGATGAAGAGCAGTCAAACTGTTTTATAAGAGGATGAAGAGCAGTCAAACTGTTTTACAAGAGGATGAAGATCAGTCAACCTGTTTTATAGGAGGATGAAGAGCAGTCAAACTTTTTTATAAGAGGATGAAGAGCAGTCAAACTGTTTTACAAGAGGATGAAGAGCAGTCAACCTGTTTTATAGGAGGATGAAGAGCAGTCAAACTGTTTTACAAGTGGATGAAGAGCAGTCAAACTGTTTTATAGGAGGATGAAGAGCAGTCAAAATGTTTTATAAGTGCATGAAGAGCAGTCAAACTGTTTTATAGGAGGACAAAGAGCAGTCAAACTGTTTTGTCAGAGGATGAAGAGCGGTCAAGCTGTTTTATAAGAGGATGAATAGCAGTCAAACTGTTTTACAAGAGGATGAAGAGCAGCCAACCTGTTTTATAGGAGGATGAAGAGCAGTCAAACTGTTTTATAAGAGGATCAAAAGCAGTCAAACTGTTTTATAAGAGGATAAAGAGCTGTCAAACTGTTTTATAAGAGGATGAAGAGCAGGCAAACTGTTTTATAATAGATGAAGAACAGTCAGCCTGTTTTACAAGAGGATGAAGAGCAGTCAAACTGGTTTACAGGAGGATGAAGAGCAGTCAAACTGCTTTATAAGAGGACCAAGAGCAGTCAAACTGATAAATAAGAGGACGAAGACCAGTCAAACTGTTCTATAGGAGGATGAAGAGCAGTCAAACTGTTTTATAAGAGGATGAAGATAAGTCAAACTGTTTTATAAGAGGATGAAGAGCAGTGAAACTGTTTTACAAGAGGATGAAGAGCAGTCAAACTGTTTTATAAGAGGATGAAGAGCAGTCAACCTGCTTTACAAGAGGATGAAGAGCAGTCAAACTGTTTTACAGGAGGATGAAGAGCAGTCAACCTGTTTTACAAGAGGATGAAGAGCAGTCAAACTGTTTTACAGGAGGATGAAGAGCAGTCAAACTGTTTTATAAGAGTATGAAGAGCAGTCAACCTGTTTTACAAGAGGATGAAGAGCAGTCAAACTGTTCTATAAGGGCATGAAGAGCAGTCAACCTGTTTTATAGGAGGATGAAGAGCAATCAAACTGTTTTATAAGAGGATGAAGAGCAGTCAAAATGTTTTATAGTACACTGAAGATCAGTCAACCTGTTTTACAAGCGGATGAAGAGTAGTCAACCTATTTATAGGAGGATGAAGAGCATTCAAACTGTTTTATAAGAGGATCAAGAGCTGTCAACCTGTTTTACAAGAGGATGAAGAGCAGTCAAACTGTTTTACAAGTGGATGAAGAGCAGTCAACCTGTTTTACAAGAGGATGAAGAGCAGTCAAACTGTTTTATAAGAGGATGAAGAGCAGTCAAACTGCTTTATAAAAGGATGAAGAGCAGTCAAACTGATTTATAATCGGATGAAGAGCAGTCAAACTGTTTTATAAGAGGACAAAGAGCAGTCAAACTGATTTATAATCGGACGAAGAGCAGTCAAACTGTTCTATAGGAGGATGAAGCGCAGTCAAACTGGTATATAGGAGGATGAAGAGCAGTCAAACTGCTTTATAAAAGGATGAAGAGCAGTCAAACTGTTTTATACGAGGATATAGAGCAGTCAGACTGTTTTACAAGAGGATGAAGAGCAGTCAACCTGTTTTACAAGAGGATGAAGAGCAGTCAAACTGTTTTATAAGAGGATGAAGAGCAGTCAAACTGCTTTATAAAAGGATGAAGAGCAGTCAAACTGATTTATAATCGGATGAAGAGCAGTCAAACTGATTTATAAGAGGATGACGTGCAGTCAAACTGCTTTATAAAAGGATGAAGAGCAGTCAATCTGTTTTATAAGAGGACGAAGCGCAGTCAAACTGATTTATAATCGGAAGAAGAGCAGTCAAACTGTTCTATAGGAGGATGAAGCGCAGTCAAACTGGTTTATAGGAGGATGAAGAGCAGTCAAACTGCTTTATAAGAGGATGAAGAGCAGTCAAACTGATTTATAAGAGGATGAAGAGCAGTCAAACTGCTTTATAAAAGGATGAAGAGCAGTCAAACTGTTTTATAAGCGGACGAAGAGCAGTCAAACTGATTTATAATCGGAAGAAGAGCAGTCAAAATGATTTATAATCGGACGAACAGCAGTCAAACGGTTTTATAAGAGGATGAAGAGCAGTCAAATTGATTTATAAGAGGATGAAGAGCAGTCAAACTGCTTTATAAAAGGATGAAGAGCAGTCAAACTGTTTTATACGAGGATGTACAGCAGTCAGACTGTTTTACAAGAGGATGAAGAGCAGTCAAATTGATTTATAAGAGGATGAAGAGCAGTCAAACTGCTTTATAAAAGGATGAAGAGCAGTCAAACTGTTTTATACGAGGATGTACAGCAGTCAAACTGTTTTATAAGAGGATGAAGAGCAGTCAAAATGCTTTATAAAAGAATGAAGAGCAGTCAAACTGTTTTATAAGAGGACGAAGAGCAGTCAAACTGATTTATAATCGGATGAAGAGCAGTCAAACTGATTTATAAGAGGATGAAGAGCAGTCAAACTGCTTTATAAAAGGATGAAGAGCAGTCAAACTGTTTTATAAGAGGACGAAGAGCAGTCAAACTGATTTATAATCGGACGAAGAGCAGTCAAACTGTTCTATAGGAGGATGAAGCGCAGTCAAACTGGTTTATAGGAGGATGAAGAGCAGTCAAACTGCTTTATAAAAGGATGAAGAGCAGTCAAACTGCTTTATAAGAGGACGAAGAGCAGTCAAACTGATTTATAATCAGATGAAGAGCAGTCAAACTGATTTATAAGAGGATGAAGAGCAGTCAAACTGCTTTATAAAAGGATGAAGAGCAGTCAAACTGTTTTATAAGAGGACGAAGAGCGGTAAAACTGATTTATAATCGGACGAAGAGCAGTCAAACTGATTTATTATCGGACGAAGAGCAGTCAAACGGTTTTATAAGACGATGAAGAGCAGTCAAATTGATTTATAAGAGGATGAAGAGCAGTCAAACTTCTTTATAAAAGGATGAAAAGCAGTCAAACTGTTTTATAATCGGACGAAGAGCAGTCAAACTGATTTATTATCGGACGAAGAGCAGTCAAACGGTTTTATAAGACGATGAAGAGCAGTCAAATTGATTTATAAGAGGATGAAGAGCAGTCAAACTGTTTTATAAGAGGACGAAGAGCAGTCAAACTGATTTATAATCGGACGAAGAGCAGTCAAACTGTTCTATAGGAGGATGAAGCGCAGTCAAACTGGTTTATAGGAGGATGAAGAGCAGTCAAACTGCTTTATAAAAGGATGAAGAGCAGTCAAACTGATTTATAAGAGGACGAAGAGCAGTCAAACTGATTTATAATCAGATGAAGAGCAGTCAAACTGATTTATAAGAGGATGAAGAGCAGTCAAACTGCTTTATAAAAGGATGAAGAGCAGTCAAACTGTTTTATAAGAGGACGAAGAGCGGTAAAACTGATTTATAATCGGACGAAGAGCAGTCAAACGGTTTTATAAGACGATGAAGAGCAGTCAAATTGATTTATAAGAGGATGAAGAGCAGTCAAACTTCTTTATAAAAGGATGAAGAGCAGTCAAACTGTTTTATAATCGGACGAAGAGCAGTCAAACTGATTTATTATCGGACGAAGAGCAGTCAAACGGTTTTATAAGACGATGAAGAGCAGTCAAATTGATTTATAAGAGGATGAAGAGCAGTCAAACTTCTTTATAAAAGGATGAAGAGCAGTCAAACTGTTTTATAATCGGACGAAGAGCAGTCAAACGGTTTTATAAAAGTATGAAGAGCAGTCAAACTGTTTTATACGAGGATGTAGAGCAGTCAAATTGATTTATAAAAGGATGAAGAGCAGTCAAACTGCTTTATAAAAGGATGAAGAGCAGTCAAACTGTTTTATACAAGGATGTAGAGCAGTCAGATTGTTTTACAAGAGGATGAAGAGCAGTCAACCTGTTTTACAAGAGGATGAAGAGCAGTCAAACTGTTTTATAAGAGGATGAAGAGCAGTCAAACTGCTTTATAAAAGAATGAAGAGCAGTCAAACTGTTTTATAAGAGGACGAAGAGCAGTCAAACTGATTTATAATCGGACGAAGAGCAGTCAAACTGATTTATAATCGGACGAAGAGCAGTCAAAATGATTTATAATCGGACGAAGAGCAGTCAAACGGTTTTATAAGAGGATGAAGAGCAGTCAAATTGATTTATAAGAGGATGAAGAGCAGTCAAACTGCTTTATAAAAGGATGAAGAGCAGTCAAACTGTTTTATACGAGGATATACAGCAGTCAGACTGTTTTACAAGAGGATGAAGAGCAGTCAACCTGTTTTACAAGAGGATGAAGAGCAGTCAAATTGATTTATAAGAGGATGAAGAGCAGTCAAACTGCTTTATAAAAGGATGAAGAGCAGTCAAACTGTTTTATACGAGGATGTACAGCAGTCAAACTGTTTTATAAGAGGATGAAGAGCAGTCAAAATGCTTTATAAAAGAATGAAGAGCAGTCAAACTGTTTTATAAGAGGACGAAGAGCAGTCAAACTGATTTATAATCGGATGAAGAGCAGTCAAACTGATTTATAAGAGGATGAAGAGCAGTCAAACTGCTTTATAAAAGGATGAAGAGCAGTCAAACTGTTTTATAAGCGGACGAAGAGCAGTCAAACTGATTTATAATCGGATGAAGAGCAGTCAAAATGATTTATAATCGGACGAAGAGCAGTTAAACGGTTTTATAAGAGGATGAAGAGCAGTCAAATTGATTTATAAGAGGATGAAGAGCAGTCAAACTGCTTTATAAAAGGATGAAGAGCAGTCAAACTGTTTTATACGAGGATATAGAGCAGTCAGACTGTTTTACAAGAGGATGAAGAGCAGTCACACTGAATTATAATCGGAAGAAGAGCAGTCAAACTGTTCTATAGGAGGATGAAGCGCAGTCAAACTAGTTTATAGGAGGATGAAGAGCAGTCAACCTGTTTTACAAGAGGATGAAGAGCAGTCAAACTGTTTTATAAGAGGACGAAGAGCAGTCAAACTGATTTATAATCGGACGAAGAGCAGTCAAACTGTTCTATAGGAGGATGAAGCGCAGTCAAACTGGTTTATAGGAGGATGGAGAGCAGTCAAACTGCTTTATAAAAGGATGAAGAGCAGTCAAACTGATTTATAAGAGGATGAAGAGCAGTCAAACTGCTTTATAAAAGGATGAAGAGCAGTCAAACTGTTTTATAAGAGGACGAAGAGCAGTAAAACTGATTTATAATCGGACGAAGAGCAGTCAAACTGATTTATTATCGGACGAAGAGCAGTCAAACGGTTTTATAAGACGATGAAGAGCAGTCAAATTGATTTATAAGAGGATGAAGAGCAGTCAAACTTCTTTATAAAAGGATGAAGAGCAGTCAAACTGTTTTATAATTGGACGAAGAGCAGTCAAACTGATTTATAATCGGAAGAAGAGCAGTCAAACTGATTTATAATCGGACGAAGAGCAGTCAAACTGCTTTATAAAAGGATGAAGAGCAGTCAAACTGATTTATAATCGGATGAAGAGCAGTCAAACTGTTTTATAAGAGGACAAAGAGCAGTCAAACTGATTTATAATCGGACGAAGAGCAGTCAAACTGTTCTATAGGAGGATGAAGCGCAGTCAAACTGGTTTATAGGAGGATGAAGAGCAGTCAAACTGCTTTATAAAAGGATGAAGAGCAGTCAAACTGTTTTATACGAGGATATAGAGCAGTCAGACTGTTTTACAAGAGGATGAAGAGCAGTCAACCTGTTTTACAAGAGGATGAAGAGCAGTCAAACTGTTTTATAAGAGGATGAAGAGCAGTCAAACTGCTTTATAAAAGGATGAAGAGCAGTCAAACTGATTTATAATCGGATGAAGAGCAGTCAAACTGATTTATAAGAGGATGACGTGCAGTCAAACTGCTTTATAAAAGGATGAAGAGCAGTCAATCTGTTTTATAAGAGGACGAAGCGCAGTCAAACTGATTTATAATCGGAAGAAGAGCAGTCAAACTGTTCTATAGGAGGATGAAGCGCAGTCAAACTGGTTTACAGGAGGATGAAGAGCAGTCAAACTGCTTTATAAGAGGATGAAGAGCAGTCAAACTGATTTATAAGAGGATGAAGAGCAGTCAAACTGCTTTATAAAAGGATGAAGAGCAGTCAAACTGTTTTATAAGCGGACGAAGAGCAGTCAAACTGATTTATAATCGGACGAAGAGCAGTCAAAATGATTTATAATCGGACGAAGAGCAGTCAAACGGTTTTATAAGAGGATGAAGAGCAGTCAAATTGATTTATAAGAGGATGAAGAGCAGTCAAACTGCTTTATAAAAGGATGAAGAGCAGTCAAACTGTTTTATACGAGGATATAGAGCAGTCAGACTGTTTTACAAGAGGATGAAGAGCAGTCACACTGAATTATAATCGGAAGAAGAGCAGTCAAACTGTTCTATAGGAGGATGAAGCGCAGTCAAACTAGTTTATAGGAGGATGAAGAGCAGTCAAACTGCTTTATAAGAGGATGAAGAGCAGTCAAACTGGTTTATAGGAGGATGAAGAGCAGTCAAACTGCTTTATAAGAGGATGAAGAGCAGTCAAACTGATTTATAAAAGGATGAAGAGCAGTCAAACTGTTTTATAATCGGATGAAGAGCAGTCAAACTGCTTTATAAAAGGATGAAGAGCAGTCAAACTGTTTTATAATCGAATGAAGAGCAGTCAAACTGATTTATAAGAGGATGAAGAGCAGTCAATCTGCGTTATAAAAGGATGAAGAGCAGTCAAACTGTTTTATAAGAGGATGAAGAGCAGTCAAACTGATTTATAAGAGGATGAAGAGCAGTCAAACTGCTTTATAAAAGGAAGAAGAGCAGTCAAACTGTTTTATACGAGGATATAGAGCAGTCAGACTGTTTTACAAGAGGATGAAGAGCAGTCAACCTGTTTTACAAGAGGATGAAGAGCAGTCAAACTGTTTTATAAGAGGATGAAGAGCAGTCAAACTGCTTTATAAAAGGATGAAGAGAAGTCAAACTGATTTATAATCGGATGAAGAGCAGTCAAACTGATTTATAAGAGGATGACGTGCAGTCAAACTGCTTTATAAAAGGATGAAGAGCAGTCAATCTGTTTTATAAGAGGACGAAGAGCAGTCAAACTGATTTATAATCGGAAGAAGAGCAGTCAAACTGTTCTATAGGAGGATGAAGCTCAGTCAAACTGGTTTATAGGAGGATGAAGAGCAGTCAAACTGCTTTATAAGAGGATGAAGAGCAGTCAAACTGATTTATAAAAGGATGAAGAGCAGTCAAGCTGCTTTATAAAAGGATGAAGAGCAGTCAAACTGTTCTATAGGAGGATGAAGCGCAGTCAAACTGGTTTATAGGAGGATGAAGAGCAGTCAAACTGCTTTATAAAAGGATGAAGAGCAGTCAAACTGCTTTATAAAAGGATGAAGAGCAGTCAAACTGTTTTATACGAGGATATAGAGCAGTCAGACTGTTTTACAAGAGGATGAAGAGCAGTCAAACTGTTTTATAAAAGGATGAAGAGCAGTCAAACTGCTTTATAAAAGGATGAAGAGCAGTCAAACTGATTTATAATCGGATGAAGAGCAGTCAAACTGATTTATAAGAGGATGACGTGCAGTCAAACTGCTTTATAAAAGGATGAAGAGCAGTCAATCTGTTTTATAAGAGGACGAAGAGCAGTCAAACTGATTTATAATCGGAAGAAGAGCAGTCAAACTGTTCTATAGGAGGATGAAGCGCAGTCAAACTGGTTTATAGGAGGATGAAGAGCAGTCAAACTGCTTTATAAGAGGATGAAGAGCAGTCAAACTGATTTATAAGAGGATGAAGAGCAGTCAAACTGCTTTATAAAAGGATGAAGAGCAGTCAAACTGTTTTATAAGCGGACGAAGAGCAGTCAAACTGATTTATAATCGGACGAAGAGCAGTCAAACGGTTTTATAAGAGGATGAAGAGCAGTTAAATTGATTTATAAAAGGATGAAGAGCAGTCAAACTGCTTTATAAAAGGATGAAGAGCAGTCAAACTGTTTTATACGAGGATGTACAGCAGTCAGACTGTTTTACAAGAGGATGAAGAGCAGTCAATCTGTTTTACAAGAGGATGAAGAGCAGTCAAATTGATTTATAAGAGGATGAAGAGCAGTCAAACTGCTTTATAAAAGGATGAAGAGCAGTCAAACTGTTTTATACGAGGATGTACAGCAGTCAAACTGTTTTATAAGTGGATGAAGAGCAGTCAAACTGATTTATAATCGGATGAAGAGCAGTCAAACTGTTCTATAGGAGGATGAAGAGCAGTCAAACTGCTTTATAAGAGGATGAAGTGCAGTCAAATTGATTTATAAGAGGATGAAGAGCAGTTAAACTGCTTTATAAAAGGATGAAGATCAGTCAAACTGATTTATAAGAGGATGAAGAGCAGTCAAACTGCTTTATAAAAGGATGAAGAGCAGTCAAACTGTTTTATAAGAGGACGAAGAGCAGTCAAACTGATTTATAATCGGACGAAGAGCAGTCAAACGGTTCTATAGGAGGATGAAGCGCAGTCAAACTGGTTTATAGGAGGATGAAGAGCAGTCAAACTGCTTTATAAAAGGATGAAGAGCAGTCAAACTGATTTATAAAAGGATGAAGAGCAGTCAAACTGTTTTATAAGCGGACGAAGAGCGGTCAAACTGATTTATAATCGGACGAAGAGCAGTCAAACTGATTTATAATCGGACGAAGAGCAGTCAAACGGTTTTATAAGAGAATGAAGAGCAGTCAAATTGATTTATAAGAGGATGAAGAGCAGTCAAACTGCTTTATAAAAGGATGAAGAGCAGTCAAACTGTTTTATACAAGGATGTAGAGCAGTCAGACTGTTTTACAAGAGGATGAAGAGCAGTCAACCTGTTTTACAAGAGGATGAAGAGCAGTCAAACTGTTTTATAAGAGGACGAAGAGCAGTCAAACTGCTTTATAAAAGAATGAAGAGCAGTCAAACTGTTTTATAAGAGGACGAAGAGCAGTCAAATTGATTTATAAGAGGATGAAGAGCAGTCAAACTGATTTATAAGAGGATGAAGAGCAGTCAAACTGCTTTATAAAAGGATGAAGAGCAGTCAAACTGTTTTATAAGAGGACGAAGAGCAGTCAAACTGATTTATAAGAGGATGAAGAGCAGTCAAACTGCTTTATAAAAGGATGAAGAGTAGTCAAACTGTTTTATAAGAGGACAAAGAGCAGTCAAACTGATTTATAATCGGACGAAGAGCAGTCAAACTGTTCTATAGGAGGATGAAGCGCAGTCAAACTGGTTTATAGGAGGATGAAGAGCAGTCAAACTGCTTTATAAAAGGATGAAGAGCAGTCAAACTGTTTTATACGAGGATATAGAGCAGTCAGACTGTTTTACAAGAGGATGAAGAGCAGTCAACCTGTTTTACAAGAGGATGAAGAGCAGTCAAACTGCTTTATAAAAGGATGAAGAGCAGTCAAACTGATTTATAATCGGATGAAGAGCAGTCAAACTGATTTATAAGAGGATGACGTGCAGTCAAACTGCTTTATAAAAGGATGAAGAGCAGTCAATCTGTTTTATAAGAGGACGAAGAGCAGTCAAACTGATTTATAATCGGAAGAAGAGCAGTCAAACTGTTCTATAGGAGGATGAAGCGCAGTCAAACTGGTTTATAGGAGGATGAAGAGCAGTCAAACTGCTTTATAAGAGGATGAAGAGCAGTCAAACTGATTTATAAGAGGATGAAGAGCAGTCAAACTGCTTTATAAAAGGATGAAGAGCAGTCAAACTGTTTTATAAGCGGACGAAGAGCAGTCAAACTGATTTATAATCGGACGAAGAGCAGTCAAACGGTTTTATAAGAGGATGAAGAGCAGTTAAATTGATTTATAAAAGGATGAAGAGCAGTCAAACTGCTTTATAAAAGGATGAAGATCAGTCAAACTGTTTTATACGAGGATGTACAGCAGTCAGACTGTTTTACAAGAGGATGAAGAGCAGTCAATCTGTTTTACAAGAGGATGAAGAGCAGTCAAATTGATTTATAAGAGGATGAAGAGCAGTCAAACTGCTTTATAAAAGGATGAAGAGCAGTCAAACTGTTTTATACGAGGATGTACAGCAGTCAAACTGTTTTATAAGTGGATGAAGAGCAGTCAAACTGATTTATAATCGGATGAAGAGCAGTCAAACTGTTCTATAGGAGGATGAAGAGCAGTCAAACTGCTTTATAAGAGGATGAAGTGCAGTCAAATTGATTTATAAGAGGATGAAGAGCAGTCAAACTGCTTTATAAAAGGATGAAGATCAGTCAAACTGATTTATAAGAGGATGAAGAGCAGTCAAACTGCTTTATAAAAGGATGAAGAGCAGTCAAACTGTTTTATAAGAGGACGAAGAGCAGTCAAACTGATTTATAATCGGACGAAGAGCAGTCAAACGGTTCTATAGGAGGATGAAGCGCAGTCAAACTGGTTTATAGGAGGATGAAGAGCAGTCAAACTGCTTTATAAAAGGATGAAGAGCAGTCAAACTGATTTATAAGAGGATGAAGAGCAGTCAAATTGCTTTATAAAAGGATGAAGAGCAGTCAAACTGTTTTATAAGCGGACGAAGAGCGGTCAAACTGATTTATAATCGGACGAAGAGCAGTCAAACTGATTTATAATCGGACGAAGAGCAGTCAAACGGTTTTATAAGAGGATGAAGAGCAGTCAAATTGATTTATAAGAGGATGAAGAGCAGTCAAACTGCTTTATAAAAGGATGAAGAGCAGTCAAACTGTTTTATACAAGGATGTAGAGCAGTCAGACTGTTTTACAAGAGGATGAAGAGCAGTCAACCTGTTTTACAAGAGGATGAAGAGCAGTCAAACTGTTTTATAAGAGGACGAAGAGCAGTCAAACTGCTTTATAAAAGAATGAAGAGCAGTCAAACTGTTTTATAAGAGGACGAAGAGCAGTCAAATTGATTTATAAGAGGATGAAGAGCAGTCAAACTGATTTATAAGAGGATGAAGAGCAGTCAAACTGCTTTATAAAAGGATGAAGAGCAGTCAAACTGATTTATAATCGGATGAAGAGCAGTCAAACTGATTTATAAGAGGATGACGTGCAGTCAAACTGCTTTATAAAAGGATGAAGAGCAGTCAATCTGTTTTATAAGAGGACGAAGAGCAGTCAAACTGATTTATAATCGGAAGAAGAGCAGTCAAACTGTTCTATAGGAGGATGAAGCGCAGTCAAACTGGTTTATAGGAGGATGAAGAGCAGTCAAACTGCTTTATAAGAGGATGAAGAGCAGTCAAACTGATTTATAAGAGGATGAAGAGCAGTCAAACTGCTTTATAAAAGGATGAAGAGCAGTCAAACTGTTTTATAAGCGGACGAAGAGCAGTCAAACTGATTTATAATCGGACGAAGAGCAGTCAAACGGTTTTATAAGAGGATGAAGAGCAGTCAAATTGATTTATAAGAGGATGAAGAGCAGTCAAACTGCTTTATAAAAGGATGAAGAGCAGTCAAACTGTTTTATACGAGGATGTACAGCAGTCAGACTGTTTTACAAGAGGATGAACAGCAGTCAACCTGTTTTACAAGAGGATGAAGAGCAGTCAAATTGATTTACAAGAGGATGAAGAGCAGTCAAATTGATTTATAAGAGGATGAAGAGCAGTCAAACAGCTTTATAAAAGGATGAAGAACAGTCAAACTGTTTTATACGAGGATGTACAGCAGTCAAACTGTTTTATAAGAGGATGAAGAGCAGTCAAAATGCTTTATAAAAGAATGAAGAGCAGTCAAACTGTTTTATAAGAGGACGAAGAGAAGTCAAACTGATTTATAATCGGATGAAGAGCAGTCAAACTGATTTATAAGAGGATGAAGAGCAGTCAAACTGCTTTATAAAAGGATGAAGAGCAGTCAAACTCTTTTATAAGAGGACGAAGAGCAGTCAAACTGATTTATAATCGGACGAAGAGCAGTCAAACTGTTCTATAGGAGGATGAAGAGCAGTCAAACTGGTTTATAGGAGGATGAAGAGCAGTCAAACTGCTTTATAAGAGGATGAAGAGCAGTTAAACTGATTTAAAAGAGGATGAAGAGCAGTCAAACTGCTTTATAAAAGGATGAAGAGCAGTCAAACTGTTTTATAAGAGGACGAAGAGCAGTCAAACTGATTTATAATCGGACGAAGAGCAGTCAAACTGCTTTATTATCGGACGAAGAGCAGTCAAACGGTTTTATAAGACGATGAAGAGCAGTCAAATTGATTTATAAGAGGATGAAGAGCAGTCAAACTTCTTTATAAAAGGATGAAGAGCAGTCAAACTGTTTTATAATTGGACGAAGAGCAGTCAAACTGATTTATAATCGGACGAAGAGCAGTCAAACGGTTTTATAAAAGTATGAAGAGCAGTCAAACTGTTTTATACGAGGATGTAGAGCAGTCAAACTGCTATATAAAAGGATGAAGAGCAGTCAAACTTTTATAAGAAGACGAAGAACAGTCAAACTGATTTATAATCGAATGAAGAGCAGTCAAACTGATTTATAAGAGGATGAAGAGCAGTCAATCTGCGTTATAAAAGGATGAAGAGCAGTCAAACTGTTTTATAAGAGGATGAAGAGCAGTCAAACTGATTTATAAGAGGATGAAGAGCAGTCAAACTGCTTTATAAAAGGAAGAAGAGCAGTCAAACTGTTTTATACGAGGATATAGAGCAGTCAGACTGTTTTACAAGAGGATGAAGAGCAGTCAAACTGTTTTATAAGAGGATGAAGAGCAGTCAAACTGCTTTATAAAAGGATGAAGAGCAGTCAAACTGCTTTATAAAAGGATGAAGAGCAGTCAAACTGATTTATAATCGGATGAACAGCAGTCAAACTGATTTATAAAAGGATGAAGAGCAGTCAAACTGCTTTATAAAAGGATGAAGAGCAGTCAAACTGTTTTATAAGCGGACGAAGAGCAGTCAAACTGATTTATAATCGGACGAAGAGCAGTCAAACTGATTTATAATCGGACGAAGAGCAGTCAAACGGTTTTATAAGAGGATGAAGAGCAGTCAAATTGATTTATGAGAGGATGAAGAGCAGTCAAACTGCTTTATAAAAGGATGAAGAGCAGTCAAACTGTTTTACAAGAGGATGATGATCAGTCAGTCTGTTTTACAAGAGGATGAAGAGCAGTCAAACTGTTTTATAGGAGGATGAAGAGCTGTCAAACTGTTTTAAAAGAGGATGAAGAGCAGTCAAACTGTTTTATAGGAGGATGAAGAGCAGTCAAACTGTTTTATAAGAGGATGAAGAGCAGTCAAACTGTTTTACAAGAGGATGAAGATCAGTCAACCTGTTTTATAGGAGGATGAAGAGCAGTCAAACTTTTTTATAAGAGGATGAAGAGCAGTCAAACTGTTTTACAAGAGGATGAAGAGCAGTCAACCTGTTTTATAGGAGGATGAAGAGCAGTCAAACTGTTTTACAAGTGGATGAAGAGCAGTCAAACTGTTTTATAGGAGGATGAAGAGCAGTCAAACTGTTTTATAAGTGCATGAAGAGCAGTCAAACTGTTTTATAGGAGGACAAAGAGCAGTCAAACTGATTTATAATCGGATGAAGAGCAGTCAAACTGATTTATAAGAGGATGACGTGCAGTCAAACTGCTTTATAAAAGGATGAAGAGCAGTCAATCTGTTTTATAAGAGGACGAAGAGCAGTCAAACTGATTTATAATCGGAAGAAGAGCAGTCAAACTGTTCTATAGGAGGATGAAGCGCAGTCAAACTGGTTTATAGGAGGATGAAGAGCAGTCAAACTGCTTTATAAGAGGATGAAGAGCAGTCAAACTGATTTATAAGAGGATGAAGAGCAGTCAAACTGCTTTATAAAAGGATGAAGAGCAGTCAAACTGTTTTATAAGCGGACGAAGAGCAGTCAAACTGATTTATAATCGGACGAAGAGCAGTCAAACGGTTTTATAAGAGGATGAAGAGCAGTCAAATTGATTTATAAGAGGATGAAGAGCAGTCAAACTGCTTTATAAAAGGATGAAGAGCAGTCAAACTGTTTTATACGAGGATGTACAGCAGTCAGACTGTTTTACAAGAGGATGAACAGCAGTCAACCTGTTTTACAAGAGGATGAAGAGCAGTCAAATTGATTTACAAGAGGATGAAGAGCAGTCAAATTGATTTATAAGAGGATGAAGAGCAGTCAAACAGCTTTATAAAAGGATGAAGAACAGTCAAACTGTTTTATACGAGGATGTACAGCAGTCAAACTGTTTTATAAGAGGATGAAGAGCAGTCAAAATGCTTTATAAAAGAATGAAGAGCAGTCAAACTGTTTTATAAGAGGACGAAGAGAAGTCAAACTGATTTATAATCGGATGAAGAGCAGTCAAACTGATTTATAAGAGGATGAAGAGCAGTCAAACTGCTTTATAAAAGGATGAAGAGCAGTCAAACTCTTTTATAAGAGGACGAAGAGCAGTCAAACTGATTTATAATCGGACGAAGAGCAGTCAAACTGTTCTATAGGAGGATGAAGAGCAGTCAAACTGGTTTATAGGAGGATGAAGAGCAGTCAAACTGCTTTATAAGAGGATGAAGAGCAGTCAAACTGATTTAAAAGAGGATGAAGAGCAGTCAAACTGCTTTATAAAAGGATGAAGAGCAGTCAAACTGTTTTATAAGAGGACGAAGAGCAGTCAAACTGATTTATAATCGGACGAAGAGCAGTCAAACTGATTTATTATCGGACGAAGAGCAGTCAAACGGTTTTATAAGACGATGAAGAGCAGTCAAATTGATTTATAAGAGGATGAAGAGCAGTCAAACTTCTTTATAAAAGGATGAAGAGCAGTCAAACTGTTTTATAATTGGACGAAGAGCAGTCAAACTGATTTATAATCGGACGAAGAGCAGTCAAACGGTTTTATAAAAGTATGAAGAGCAGTCAAACTGTTTTATACGAGGATGTAGAGCAGTCAAACTGCTATATAAAAGGATGAAGAGCAGTCAAACTTTTATAAGAAGACGAAGAACAGTCAAACTGATTTATAATCGAATGAAGAGCAGTCAAACTGATTTATAAGAGGATGAAGAGCAGTCAATCTGCGTTATAAAAGGATGAAGAGCAGTCAAACTGTTTTATAAGAGGATGAAGAGCAGTCAAACTGATTTATAAGAGGATGAAGAGCAGTCAAACTGCTTTATAAAAGGAAGAAGAGCAGTCAAACTGTTTTATACGAGGATATAGAGCAGTCAGACTGTTTTACAAGAGGATGAAGAGCAGTCAACCTGTTTTACAAGAGGATGAAGAGCAGTCAAACTGTTTTATAAGAGGATGAAGAGCAGTCAAACTGCTTTATAAAAGGATGAAGAGCAGTCAAACTGATTTATAATCGGATGAACAGCAGTCAAACTGATTTATAAAAGGATGAAGAGCAGTCAAACTGCTTTATAAAAGGATGAAGAGCAGTCAAACTGTTTTATAAGCGGACGAAGAGCAGTCAAACTGATTTATAATCGGACGAAGAGCAGTCAAACTGATTTATAATCGGACGAAGAGCAGTCAAACGGTTTTATAAGAGGATGAAGAGCAGTCAAATTGATTTATGAGAGGATGAAGAGCAGTCAAACTGCTTTATAAAAGGATGAAGAGCAGTCAAACTGTTTTACAAGAGGATGATGATCAGTCAGTCTGTTTTACAAGAGGATGAAGAGCAGTCAAACTGTTTTATAGGAGGATGAAGAGCTGTCAAACTGTTTTAAAAGAGGATGAAGAGCAGTCAAACTGTTTTATAGGAGGATGAAGAGCAGTCAAACTGTTTTATAAGAGGATGAAGAGCAGTTAAACTGTTTTACAAGAGGATGAAGATCAGTCAACCTGTTTTATAGGAGGATGAAGAGCAGTCAAACTTTTTTATAAGAGGATGAAGAGCAGTCAAACTGTTTTACAAGAGGATGAAGAGCAGTCAACCTGTTTTATAGGAGGATGAAGAGCAGTCAAACTGTTTTACAAGTGGATGAAGAGCAGTCAAACTGTTTTATAGGAGGATGAAGAGCAGTCAAACTGTTTTATAAGTGCATGAAGAGCAGTCAAACTGTTTTATAGGAGGACAAAGAGCAGTCAAACTGTTTTGTCAGAGGATGAAGAGCGGTCAAGCTGTTTTATAAGAGGATGAATAGCAGTCAAACTGTTTTACAAGAGGATGAAGAGCAGCCAACCTGTTTTATAGGAGGATGAAGAGCAGTCAAACTGTTTTATAAGAGGATCAAAAGCAGTCAAACTGTTTTATAAGAGGATAAAGAGCTGTCAAACTGTTTTATAAGAGGATGAAGAGCAGGCAAACTGTTTTATAATAGATGAAGAACAGTCAGCCTGTTTTACAAGAGGATGAAGAGCAGTCAAACTGGTTTACAGGAGGATGAAGAGCAGTCAAACTGCTTTATAAGAGGACCAAGAGCAGTCAAACTGATAAATAAGAGGACGAAGACCAGTCAAACTGTTCTATAGGAGGATGAAGAGCAGTCAAACTGTTTTATAAGAGGATGAAGATAAGTCAAACTGTTTTATAAGAGGATGAAGAGCAGTGAAACTGTTTTACAAGAGGATGAAGAGCAGTCAAACTGTTTTATAAGAGGATGAAGAGCAGTCAACCTGCTTTACAAGAGGATGAAGAGCAGTCAAACTGTTTTACAGGAGGATGAAGAGCAGTCAACCTGTTTTACAAGAGGATGAAGAGCAGTCAAACTGTTTTACAGGAGGATGAAGAGCAGTCAAACTGTTTTATAAGAGTATGAAGAGCAGTCAACCTGTTTTACAAGAGGATGAAGAGCAGTCAAACTGTTCTATAAGGGCATGAAGAGCAGTCAACCTGTTTTATAGGAGGATGAAGAGCAATCAAACTGTTTTATAAGAGGATGAAGAGCAGTCAAACTGTTTTATAGTACACTGAAGATCAGTCAACCTGTTTTACAAGCGGATGAAGAGTAGTCAACCTATTTATAGGAGGATGAAGAGCATTCAAACTGTTTTATAAGAGCATCAAGAGCTGTCAACCTGTTTTACAAGAGGATGAAGAGCAGTCAAACTGTTTTACAAGTGGATGAAGAGCAGTCAACCTGTTTTACAAGAGGATGAAGAGCAGTCAAACTGTTTTATAAGAGGATGAAGAGCAGTCAAACTGCTTTATAAAAGGATGAAGAGCAGTCAAACTGATTTATAATCGGATGAAGAGCAGTCAAACTGTTTTATAAGAGGACAAAGAGCAGTCAAACTGATTTATAATCGGACGAAGAGCAGTCAAACTGTTCTATAGGAGGATGAAGCGCAGTCAAACTGGTATATAGGAGGATGAAGAGCAGTCAAACTGCTTTATAAAAGGACGAAGAGCAGTCAAACGGTTTTATAAGACGATGAAGAGCAGTCAAATTGATTTATAAGAGGATGAAGAGCAGTCAAACTTCTTTATAAAAGGATGAAGAGCAGTCAAACTGTTTTATAATTGGACGAAGAGCAGTCAAACTGATTTATAATCGGACGAAGAGCAGTCAAACGGTTTTATAAAAGTATGAAGAGCAGTCAAACTGTTTTATACGAGGATGTAGAGCAGTCAAACTGCTATATAAAAGGATGAAGAGCAGTCAAACTTTTATAAGAAGACGAAGAACAGTCAAACTGATTTATAATCGAATGAAGAGCAGTCAAACTGATTTATAAGAGGATGAAGAGCAGTCAATCTGCGTTATAAAAGGATGAAGAGCAGTCAAACTGTTTTATAAGAGGATGAAGAGCAGTCAAACTGATTTATAAGAGGATGAAGAGCAGTCAAACTGCTTTATAAAAGGAAGAAGAGCAGTCAAACTGTTTTATACGAGGATATAGAGCAGTCAGACTGTTTTACAAGAGGATGAAGAGCAGTCAACCTGTTTTACAAGAGGATGAAGAGCAGTCAAACTGTTTTATAAGAGGATGAAGAGCAGTCAAACTGCTTTATAAAAGGATGAAGAGCAGTCAAACTGATTTATAATCGGATGAACAGCAGTCAAACTGATTTATAAAAGGATGAAGAGCAGTCAAACTGCTTTATAAAAGGATGAAGAGCAGTCAAACTGTTTTATAAGCGGACGAAGAGCAGTCAAACTGATTTATAATCGGACGAAGAGCAGTCAAACTGATTTATAATCGGACGAAGAGCAGTCAAACGGTTTTATAAGAGGATGAAGAGCAGTCAAATTGATTTATGAGAGGATGAAGAGCAGTCAAACTGCTTTATAAAAGGATGAAGAGCAGTCAAACTGTTTTACAAGAGGATGATGATCAGTCAGTCTGTTTTACAAGAGGATGAAGAGCAGTCAAACTGTTTTATAGGAGGATGAAGAGCTGTCAAACTGTTTTAAAAGAGGATGAAGAGCAGTCAAACTGTTTTATAGGAGGATGAAGAGCAGTCAAACTGTTTTATAAGAGGATGAAGAGCAGTTAAACTGTTTTACAAGAGGATGAAGATCAGTCAACCTGTTTTATAGGAGGATGAAGAGCAGTCAAACTTTTTTATAAGAGGATGAAGAGCAGTCAAACTGTTTTACAAGAGGATGAAGAGCAGTCAACCTGTTTTATAGGAGGATGAAGAGCAGTCAAACTGTTTTACAAGTGGATGAAGAGCAGTCAAACTGTTTTATAGGAGGATGAAGAGCAGTCAAACTGTTTTATAAGTGCATGAAGAGCAGTCAAACTGTTTTATAGGAGGACAAAGAGCAGTCAAACTGTTTTGTCAGAGGATGAAGAGCGGTCAAGCTGTTTTATAAGAGGATGAATAGCAGTCAAACTGTTTTACAAGAGGATGAAGAGCAGCCAACCTGTTTTATAGGAGGATGAAGAGCAGTCAAACTGTTTTATAAGAGGATCAAAAGCAGTCAAACTGTTTTATAAGAGGATAAAGAGCTGTCAAACTGTTTTATAAGAGGATGAAGAGCAGGCAAACTGTTTTATAATAGATGAAGAACAGTCAGCCTGTTTTACAAGAGGATGAAGAGCAGTCAAACTGGTTTACAGGAGGATGAAGAGCAGTCAAACTGCTTTATAAGAGGACCAAGAGCAGTCAAACTGATAAATAAGAGGACGAAGACCAGTCAAACTGTTCTATAGGAGGATGAAGAGCAGTCAAACTGTTTTATAAGAGGATGAAGATAAGTCAAACTGTTTTATAAGAGGATGAAGAGCAGTGAAACTGTTTTACAAGAGGATGAAGAGCAGTCAAACTGTTTTATAAGAGGATGAAGAGCAGTCAACCTGCTTTACAAGAGGATGAAGAGCAGTCAAACTGTTTTACAGGAGGATGAAGAGCAGTCAACCTGTTTTACAAGAGGATGAAGAGCAGTCAAACTGTTTTACAGGAGGATGAAGAGCAGTCAAACTGTTTTATAAGAGTATGAAGAGCAGTCAACCTGTTTTACAAGAGGATGAAGAGCAGTCAAACTGTTCTATAAGGGCATGAAGAGCAGTCAACCTGTTTTATAGGAGGATGAAGAGCAATCAAACTGTTTTATAAGAGGATGAAGAGCAGTCAAACTGTTTTATAGTACACTGAAGATCAGTCAACCTGTTTTACAAGCGGATGAAGAGTAGTCAACCTATTTATAGGAGGATGAAGAGCATTCAAACTGTTTTATAAGAGGATCAAGAGCTGTCAACCTGTTTTACAAGAGGATGAAGAGCAGTCAAACTGTTTTACAAGTGGATGAAGAGCAGTCAACCTGTTTTACAAGAGGATGAAGAGCAGTCAAACTGTTTTATAAGAGGATGAAGAGCAGTCAAACTGCTTTATAAAAGGATGAAGAGCAGTCAAACTGATTTATAATCGGATGAAGAGCAGTCAAACTGTTTTATAAGAGGACAAAGAGCAGTCAAACTGATTTATAATCGGACGAAGAGCAGTCAAACTGTTCTATAGGAGGATGAAGCGCAGTCAAACTGGTATATAGGAGGATGAAGAGCAGTCAAACTGCTTTATAAAAGGATGAAGAGCAGTCAAACTGTTTTATACGAGGATATAGAGCAGTCAGACTGTTTTACAAGAGGATGAAGAGCAGTCAACCTGTTTTACAAGAGGATGAAGAGCAGTCAAACTGTTTTATAAGAGGATGAAGAGCAGTCAATCTGCTTTATAAAAGGATGAAGAGCAGTCAAACTGATTTATAATCGGATGAAGAGCAGTCAAACTGATTTATAAGAGGATGACGTGCAGTCAAACTGCTTTATAAAAGGATGAAGAGCAGTCAATCTGTTTTATAAGAGGACGAAGCGCAGTCAAACTGATTTATAATCGGAAGAAGAGCAGTCAAACTGTTCTATAGGAGGATGAAGCGCAGTCAAACTGGTTTATAGGAGGATGAAGAGCAGTCAAACTGCTTTATAAGAGGATGAAGAGCAGTCAAACTGATTTATAAGAGGATGAAGAGCAGTCAAACTGCTTTATAAAAGGATGAAGAGCAGTCAAACTGTTTTATAAGCGGACGAAGAGCAGTCAAACTGATTTATAATCGGAAGAAGAGCAGTCAAAATGATTTATAATCGGACGAACAGCAGTCAAACGGTTTTATAAGAAGATGAAGAGCAGTCAAATTGATTTATAAGAGGATGAAGAGCAGTCAAACTGCTTTATAAAAGGATGAAGAGCAGTCAAACTGTTTTATACGAGGATGTACAGCAGTCAGACTGTTTTACAAGAGGATGAAGAGCAGTCAAATTGATTTATAAGAGGATGAAGAGCAGTCAAACTGCTTTATAAAAGGATGAAGAGCAGTCAAACTGTTTTATACGAGGATGTACAGCAGTCAAACTGTTTTATAAGAGGATGAAGAGCAATCAAAATGCTTTATAAAAGAATGAAGAGCAGTCAAACTGTTTTATAAGAGGACGAAGAGCAGTCAAACTGATTTATAATCGGATGAAGAGCAGTCAAACTGATTTATAAGAGGATGAAGAGCAGTCAAACTGCTTTATAAAAGGATGAAGAGCAGTCAAACTGTTTTATAAGAGGACGAAGAGCAGTCAAACTGATTTATAATCGGACGAAGAGCAGTCAAACTGTTCTATAGGAGGATTTAGCGCAGTCAAACTGGTTTATAGGAGGATGAAGAGCAGTCAAACTGCTTTATAAAAGGATGAAGAGCAGTCAAACTGATTTATAAGAGGACGAAGAGCAGTCAAACTGATTTATAATCAGATGAAGAGCAGTCAAACTGATTTATAAGAGGATGAAGAGCAGTCAAACTGCTTTATAAAAGGATGAAGAGCAGTCAAACTGTTTTATAAGAGGACGAAGAGCGGTAAAACTGATTTATAATCGGACGAAGAGCAGTCAAACTGATTTATTATCGGACGAAGAGCAGTCAAACGGTTTTATAAGACGATGAAGAGCAGTCAAATTGATTTATAAGAGGATGAAGAGCAGTCAAACTTCTTTATAAAAGGATGAAGAGCAGTCAAACTGTTTTATAATCGGACGAAGAGCAGTCAAACTGATTTATTATCGGACGAAGAGCAGTCAAACGGTTTTATAAGACGATGAAGAGCAGTCAAATTGATTTATAAGAGGATGAAGAGCAGTCAAACTGTTTTATAAGAGGACGAAGAGCAGTCAAACTGATTTATAATCGGACGAAGAGCAGTCAAACTGTTCTATAGGAGGATGAAGCGCAGTCAAACTGGTTTATAGGAGGATGAAGAGCAGTCAAACTGCTTTATAAAAGGATGAAGAGCAGTCAAACTGATTTATAAGAGGACGAAGAGCAGTCAAACTGATTTATAATCAGATGAAGAGCAGTCAAACTGATTTATAAGAGGATGAAGAGCAGTCAAACTGCTTTATAAAAGGATGAAGAGCAGTCAAACTGTTTTATAAGAGGACGAAGAGCGGTAAAACTGATTTATAATCGGACGAAGAGCAGTCAAACTGATTTATTATCGGACGAAGAGCAGTCAAACGGTTTTATAAGACGATGAAGAGCAGTCAAATTGATTTATAAGAGGATGAAGAGCAGTCAAACTTCTTTATAAAAGGATGAAGAGCAGTCAAACTGTTTTATAATCGGACGAAGAGCAGTCAAACTGATTTATTATCGGACGAAGAGCAGTCAAACGGTTTTATAAGACGATGAAGAGCAGTCAAATTGATTTATAAGAGGATGAAGAGCAGTCAAACTTCTTTATAAAAGGATGAAGAGCAGTCAAACTGTTTTATAATCGGACGAAGAGCAGTCAAACGGTTTTATAAAAGTATGAAGAGCAGTCAAACTGTTTTATACGAGGATGTAGAGCAGTCAAACTGTTTTATACGAGGATGTAGAGCAGTCAAATTGATTTATAAAAGGATGAAGAGCAGTCAAACTGCTTTATAAAAGGATGAAGAGCAGTCAAACTGTTTTATACAAGGATGTAGAGCAGTCAGATTGTTTTACAAGAGGATGAAGAGCAGTCAACCTGTTTTACAAGAGGATGAAGAGCAGTCAAACTGTTTTATAAGAGGATGAAGAGCAGTCAAACTGCTTTATAAAAGAATGAAGAGCAGTCAAACTGTTTTATAAGAGGACGAAGAGCAGACAAACTGATTTATAATCGGACGAAGAGCAGTCAAACTGATTTATAATCGGACGAAGAGCAGTCAAAATGATTTATAATCGGACGAAGAGCAGTCAAACGGTTTTATAAGAGGATGAAGAGCAGTCAAATTGATTTATAAGAGGATGAAGAGCAGTCAAACTGCTTTATAAAAGGATGAAGAGCAGTCAAACTGTTTTATACGAGGATGTACAGCAGTCAAACTGTTTTATAAGAGGATGAAGAGCAGTCAAAATGCTTTATAAAAGAATGAAGAGCAGTCAAACTGTTTTATAAGAGGACGAAGAGCAGTCAAACTGATTTATAATCGGATGAAGAGCAGTCAAACTGATTTATAAGAGGATGAAGAGCAGTCAAACTGCTTTATAAAAGGATGAAGAGCAGTCAAACTGTTTTATAAGCGGACGAAGAGCAGTCAAACTGATTTATAATCGGATGAAGAGCAGTCAAAATGATTTATAATCGGACGAAGAGCAGTCAAACGGTTTTATAAGAGGATGAAGAGCAGTCAAATTGATTTATAAGAGGATGAAGAGCAGTCAAACTGCTTTATAAAAGGATGAAGAGCAGTCAAACTGTTTTATACGAGGATATAGAGCAGTCAGACTGTTTTACAAGAGGATGAAGAGCAGTCACACTGAATTATAATCGGAAGAAGAGCAGTCAAACTGTTCTATAGGAGGATGAAGCGCAGTCAAACTAGTTTATAGGAGGATGAAGAGCAGTCAACCTGTTTTACAAGAGGATGAAGAGCAGTCAAACTGTTTTATAAGAGGACGAAGAGCAGTCAAACTGATTTATAATCGGACGAAGAGCAGTCAAACTGTTCTATAGGAGGATGAAGCGCAGTCAAACTGGTTTATAGGAGGATGGAGAGCAGTCAAACTGCTTTATAAAAGGATGAAGAGCAGTCAAACTGATTTATAAGAGGATGAAGAGCAGTCAAACTGCTTTATAAAAGGATGAAGAGCAGTCAAACTGTTTTATAAGAGGACGAAGAGCAGTAAAACTGATTTATAATCGGACGAAGAGCAGTCAAACTGATTTATTATCGGACGAAGAGCAGTCAAACGGTTTTATAAGACGATGAAGAGCAGTCAAATTGATTTATAAGAGGATGAAGAGCAGTCAAACTTCTTTATAAAAGGATGAAGAGCAGTCAAACTGTTTTATAATTGGACGAAGAGCAGTCAAACTGATTTATAATCGGAAGAAGAGCAGTCAAACTGATTTATAATCGGACGAAGAGCAGTCAAACTGCTTTATAAAAGGATGAAGAGCAGTCAAACTGATTTATAATCGGATGAAGAGCAGTCAAACTGTTTTATAAGAGGACAAAGAGCAGTCAAACTGATTTATAATCGGACGAAGAGCAGTCAAACTGTTCTATAGGAGGATGAAGCGCAGTCAAACTGGTTTATAGGAGGATGAAGAGCAGTCAAACTGCTTTATAAAAGGATGAAGAGCAGTCAAACTGTTTTATACGAGGATATAGAGCAGTCAGACTGTTTTACAAGAGGATGAAGAGCAGTCAACCTGTTTTACAAGAGGATGAAGAGCAGTCAAACTGTTTTATAAGAGGATGAAGAGCAGTCAAACTGCTTTATAAAAGGATGAAGAGCAGTCAAACTGATTTATAATCGGATGAAGAGCAGTCAAACTGATTTATAAGAGGATGACGTGCAGTCAAACTGCTTTATAAAAGGATGAAGAGCAGTCAATCTGTTTTATAAGAGGACGAAGCGCAGTCAAACTGATTTATAATCGGAAGAAGAGCAGTCAAACTGTTCTATAGGAGGATGAAGCGCAGACAAACTGGTTTACAGGAGGATGAAGAGCAGTCAAACTGCTTTATAAGAGGATGAAGAGCAGTCAAACTGATTTATAAGAGGATGAAGAGCAGTCAAACTGCTTTATAAAAGGATGAAGAGCAGTCAAACTGTTTTATAAGCGGACGAAGAGCAGTCAAACTGATTTATAATCGGACGAAGAGCAGTCAAAATGATTTATAATCGGACGAAGAGCAGTCAAACGGTTTTATAAGAGGATGAAGAGCAGTCAAATTGATTTATAAGAGGATGAAGAGCAGTCAAACTGCTTTATAAAAGGATGAAGAGCAGTCAAACTGTTTTATACGAGGATATAGAGCAGTCAGACTGTTTTACAAGAGGATGAAGAGCAGTCACACTGAATTATAATCGGAAGAATAGCAGTCAAACTGTTCTATAGGAGGATGAAGCGCAGTCAAACTAGTTTATAGGAGGATGAAGAGCAGTCAAACTGCTTTATAAGAGGATGAAGAGCAGTCAAACTGGTTTATAGGAGGATGAAGAGCAGTCAAACTGCTTTATAAGAGGATGAAGAGCAGTCAAACTGATTTATAAAAGGATGAAGAGCAGTCAAACTGTTTTATAATCGGATGAAGAGCAGTCAAACTGCTTTATAAAAGGATGAAGAGCAGTCAAACTGTTTTATAAGAGGATGAAGAGCAGTCAAACTGATTTATAATCGGATGAAGAGCAGTCAAATTGATTTATAAGAGGATGAAGAGCAGTCAAACTGCTTTATAAAAGGATGAAGAGCAGTCAAATTGATTTATAAGAGGATGAAGAGCAGTCAAACTGTTTTATACGAGGATATAGAGCAGTCAGACTGTTTTACAAGAGGATGAAGAGCAGTCAACCTGTTTTACAAGAGGATGAAGAGCAGTCAAACTGTTTTATAAGAGGATGAAGAGCAGTCAAACTGCTTTATAAAAGGTTGAAGAGCAGTCAAACTGATTTATAATTGGACGAAGAGCAGTAAAACTGATTTATAATCGGACGAAGAGCAGTCAAACGGTTTTATAAGAGGATGAAGAGCAGTCAAATTGATTTATAAGAGGATGAAGAGCAGTCAAACTGCTTTATAAAAGGATGAAGAGCAGTCAAACTGTTTAAAAGAGGACGAAGAGCAGTCAAACTGATTTATAATCGGATGAAGAGCAGTCAAACTGATTTATAAGAGGATGAAGAGCAGTCAAACTGCGTTATAAAAGGATGAAGAGCAGTAAAACTGATTTATAAGAGGATGAAGAGCAGTCAAACTGCTTTATAAAAGGATGAAGAGCAGTCAAACTGTTTTATACAAGGATGTAGAGCAGTCAGATTGTTTTACAAGAGGATGAAGAGCAGTCAACCTGTTTTACAAGAGGATGAAGAGCAGTCAAACTGTTTTATAAGAGGATGAAGAGCAGTCAAACTGCTTTATAAAAGAATGAAGAGCAGTCAAACTGTTTTATAAGAGGACGAAGAGCAGTCAAACTGATTTATAATCGGACGAAGAGCAGTCAAACTGATTTATAATCGGACGAAGAGCAGTCAAAATGATTTATAATCGGACGAAGAGCAGTCAAACGGTTTTATAAGAGGATGAAGAGCAGTCAAATTGATTTATAAGAGGATGAAGAGCAGTCAAACTGCTTTATAAAAGGATGAAGAGCAGTCAAACTGTTTTATACGAGGATATACAGCAGTCAGACTGTTTTACAAGAGGATGAAGAGCAGTCAACCTGTTTTACAAGAGGATGAAGAGCAGTCAAATTGATTTATAAGAGGATGAAGAGCAGTCAAACTGCTTTATAAAAGGATGAAGAGCAGTCAAACTGTTTTATACGAGGATGTACAGCAGTCAAACTGTTTTATAAGAGGATGAAGAGCAGTCAAAATGCTTTATAAAAGAATGAAGAGCAGTCAAACTGTTTTATAAGAGGACGAAGAGCAGTCAAACTGATTTATAATCGGATGAAGAGCAGTCAAACTGATTTATAAGAGGATGAAGAGCAGTCAAACTGCTTTATAAAAGGATGAAGAGCAGTCAAACTGTTTTATAAGAGGACGAAGAGCAGTCAAACTGATTTATAATCGGACGAAGAGCAGTCAAACTGTTCTATAGGAGGATGAAGCGCAGTCAAACTGGTTTATAGGAGGATGAAGAGCAGTCAAACTGCTTTATAAAAGGATGAAGAGCAGTCAAACTGATTTATAAGAGGATGAAGAACAGTCAAACTGCTTTATAATCAGATGAAGAGCAGTCAAACTGATTTATAAGAGGACGAAGAGCAGTAAAACTGATTTATAATCGGACGAAGAGCAGTCAAACTGGTTTATTATCGGACGAAGAGCAGTCAAACGGTTTTATAAGACGATGAAGAGCAGTCAAATTGATTTATAAGAGGATGAAGAGCAGTCAAACTTCTTTATAAAAGGATGAAGAGCAGTCAAACTGTTTTATAATTGGACGAAGAGCAGTCAAACTGATTTATAATCGGAAGAAGAGCAGTCAAACTGATTTATAATCGGACGAAGAGCAGTCAAACTGCTTTATAAAAGGATGAAGAGCAGTCAAACTGATTTATAATCGGATGAAGAGCAGTCAAACTGTTTTATAAGAGGACAAAGAGCAGTCAAACTGATTTATAATCGGACGAAGAGCAGTCAAACTGTTCTATAGGAGGATGAAGCGCAGTCAAACTGGTTTATAGGAGGATGAAGAGCAGTCAAACTGCTTTATAAAAGGATGAAGAGCAGTCAAACTGTTTTATACGAGGATATAGAGCAGTCAGACTGTTTTACAAGAGGATGAAGAGCAGTCAACCTGTTTTACAAGAGGATGAAGAGCAGTCAAACTGTTTTATAATCGGATGAAGAGCAATCAAACTGCTTTATAAAAGGATGAAGAGCAGTCAAACTGATTTATAATCGGATGAAGAGCAGTCAAACTGATTTATAAGAGGATGGCGTGCAGTCAAACTGCTTTATAAAAGGATGAAGAGCAGTCAATCTGTTTTATAAGAGGACGAAGCACAGTCAAACTGATTTATAATCGGAAGAAGAGCAGTCAAACTGTTCTATAGGAGGATGAAGCGCAGTCAAACTGGTATATAGGAGGATGAAGAGCAGTCAAACTGCTTTATAAAAGGATGAAGAGCAGTCAAACTGTTTTATACGAGGATATAGAGCAGTCAGACTGTTTTACAAGAGGATGAAGAGCAGTCAACCTGTTTTACAAGAGGATGAAGAGCAGTCAAACTGTTTTATAAGAGGATGAAGAGCAGTCAAACTGCTTTATAAAAGGATGAAGAGCAGTCAAACTGATTTATAATCGGATGAAGAGCAGTCAAACTGATTTATAAGAGGATGACGTGCAGTCAAACTGCTTTATAAAAGGATGAAGAGCAGTCAATCTGTTTTATAAGAGGACGAAGCGCAGTCAAACTGATTTATAATCGGAAGAAGAGCAGTCAAACTGTTCTATAGGAGGATGAAGCGCAGTCAAACTGGTTTATAGGAGGATGAAGAGCAGTCAAACTGCTTTATAAGAGGATGAAGAGCAGTCAAACTGATTTATAAGAGGATGAAGAGCAGTCAAACTGCTTTATAAAAGGATGAAGAGCAGTCAAACTGTTTTATAAGCGGACGAAGAGCAGTCAAACTGATTTATAATCGGACGAAGAGCAGTCAAAATGATTTATAATCGGACGAAGAGCAGTCAAACGGTTTTATAAGAGGATGAAGAGCAGTCAAATTGATTTATAAGAGGATGAAGAGCAGTCAAACTGCTTTATAAAAGGATGAAGAGCAGTCAAACTGTTTTATACGAGGATGTACAGCAGTCAGACTGTTTTACAAGAAAATGAAGAGCAGTCAACCTGTTTTACAAGAGGATGAAGAGCAGTCAAATTGATTTATAAGAGGATGAAGAGCAGTCAAACTGCTTTATAAAAGGATGAAGAGCAGTCAAACTGTTTTATACGAGGATGTACAGCAGTCAAACTGTATTATAAGAGGATGAAGAGCAGTCAACCTGTTTTACAAGAGGATGAAGAGCAGTCAAACTGTTTTATAAGAGGATGAAGAGCAGTCAAACTGATTTATAAGAGGATGAAGAGCAGTCAAACTGATTTATAAGAGGATGAAGAGCAGTCAAACTGCTTTATAAAAGGATGAAGAGCAGTCAAACTGTTTTATAAGAGGACGAAGAGCAGTCAAACTGATTTATAATCGGACGAAGAGCAGTCAAACTGTTCTATAGGAGGATGAAGCGCAGTCAAACTGGTTTATAGGAGGATGAAGAGCAGTCAAACTGCTTTATAAAAGGATGAAGAGCAGTCAAACTGATTTATAAGAGGACGAAGAGCAGTCAAACTGAATTATAATCAGATGAAGAGCAGTCAAACTGATTTATAAGAGGATGAAGAGCAGTCAAACTGCTTTATAAAAGGATGAAGAGCAGTCAAACTGTTTTATAAGAGGATGAAGAGCAGTAAAACTGATTTATAATCGGATGAAGAGCAGTCAAACTGATTTATTATCGGACGAAGAGCAGTCAAACGGTTTTATAAGACGATGAAGAGCAGTCAAATTGATTTATAAGAGGATGAAGAGCAGTCAAACTTCTTTATAAAAGGATGAAGAGCAGTCAAACTGTTTTATAATTGGACGAAGAGCAGTCAAACTGATTTACAATCGGACGAAGAGCAGTCAAACTGATTTATTATCGGACGAAGAGCAGTCAAACGGTTTTATAAGACGATGAAGAGCAGTCAAATTGATTTATAAGAGGATGAAGAGCAGTCAAACTTCTTTATAAAAGGATGAAGAGCAGTCAAACTGTTTTATAATCGGACGAAGAGCAGTCAAACGGTTTTATAAAAGTATGAAGAGCAGTCAAACTGTTTTATACGAGGATGTAGAGCAGTCAAATTGATTTATAAAAGGATGAAGAGCAGTCAAACTGATTTATAAGAGGATGAAGAGCAGTCAAACTGCTTTATAAAAGGATGAAGAGCAGTCAAACTGTTTTACAAGAGGATGAAGAGCAGTCAACCTGTTTTACAAGAGGATGAAGAGCAGTCAAACTGTTTTATAAGAGGATGAAGAGCAGTCAAACTGTTTTATAAAAGAATGAAGAGCAGTCAAACTGTTTTATAAGAGGACGAAGAGCAGTCAAACTGATTTATAATCGGACGAAGAGCAGTCAAACTGATTTATAATCGGACGAAGAGCAGTCAAAATGATTTATAATCGGACGAAGAGCAGTCAAACGGTTTTATAAGAGGATGAAGAGCAGTCAAATTGATTTATAAGAGGATGAAGAGCAGTCAAACTGCTTTATAAAAGGATGAAGAGCAGTCAAACTGTTTTATACGAGGATATACAGCAGTCAGACTGTTTTACAAGAGGATGAAGAGCAGTCAACCTGTTTTACAAGAGGATGAAGAGCAGTCAAATTGATTTATAAGAGGATGAAGAGCAGTCAAACTGCTTTATAAAAGGATGAAGAGCAGTCAAACTGTTTTATACGAGGATGTACAGCAGTCAAACTGATTTATAATCGGACGAAGAGCAGTCAAACTGTTCTATAGGAGGATGAAGCGCAGTCAAACTGGTTTATAATCGGACGAAGAGCAGTCAAACTGTTCTATAGGAGGATGAAGAGCAGTCAAACTGGTTTATAGGAGGATGAAGAGCAGTCAAACTGCTTTATAAAAGGATGAAGAGCAGTCAAACTGATTTATAAGAGGATGAAGAGCAGTCAAACTGCTTTATAAAAGGATGAAGAGCAGTCAAACTGATTTATAATAGGACGAAGAGCAGTCAAACTAATTTATTATCGGACGAAGAGCAGTCAAACGGTTTTATAAGACGATGAAGAGCAGTCAAATTGATTTATAAGAGGATGAAGAGCAGTCAAACTTCTTTATAAAAGGATGAAGAGCAGTCAAACTGTTTTATAATTGGACGAAGAGCAGTCAAACTGATTTATAATCGGAAGAAGAGCAGTCAAACTGATTTATAATCGGACGAAGAGCAGTCAAACTGCTTTATAAAAGGATGAAGAGCAGTCAAACTGATTTATAATCGGATGAAGAGCAGTCAAACTGTTTTATAAGAGGACAAAGAGCAGTCAAACTGATTTATAATCGGACGAAGAGCAGTCAAACTGTTCTATAGGAGGATGAAGCGCAGTCAAACTGGTTTATAGGAGGATGAAGAGCAGTCAAACTGCTTTATAAAAGGATGAAGAGCAGTCAAACTGTTTTATACGAGGATATAGAGCAGTCAGACTGTTTTACAAGAGGATGAAGAGCAGTCAACCTGTTTTACAAGAGGATGAAGAGCAGTCAAACTGTTTTATAAGAGGATGAAGAGCAGTCAAACTGCTTTATAAAAGGATGAAGAGCAGTCAAACTGATTTATAATCGGATGAAGAGCAGTCAAACTGATTTATAAGAGGATGACGTGCAGTCAAACTGCTTTATAAAAGGATGAAGAGCAGTCAATCTGTTTTATAAGAGGACGAAGCGCAGTCAAACTGATTTATAATCGGAAGAAGAGCAGTCAAACTGTTCTATAGGAGGATGAAGCGCAGTCAAACTGCTTTATAGGAGGATGAAGAGCAGTCAAACTGCTTTATAAGAGGATGAAGAGCAGTCAAACTGATTTATAAGAGGATGAAGAGCAGTCAAACTGCTTTATAAAAGGATGAAGAGCAGTCAAACTGTTTTATAAGCGGACGAAGAGCAGTCAAACTGATTTATAATCGGACGAAGAGCAGTCAAAATGATTTATAATCGGACGAAGAGCAGTCAAACGGTTTTATAAGAGGATGAAGAGCAGTCAAATTGATTTATAAGAGGATGAAGAGCAGTCAAACTGCTTTATAAAAGGATGAAGAGCAGTCAAACTGTTTTATACGAGGATATAGAGCAGTCAGACTGTTTTACAAGAGGATGAAGAGCAGTCACACTGAATTATAATCGGAAGAAGAGCAGTCAAACTGTTCTATAGGAGAATGAAGCGCAGTCAAACTGGTTTATAGGAGGATGAAGAGCAGTCAAACTGCTTTATAAGAGGATGAAGAGCAGTCAAACTGGTTTATAGGAGGATGAAGAGCAGTCAAACTGCTTTATAAGAGGATGAAGAGCAGTCAAACTGATTTATAAAAGGATGAAGAGCAGTCAAACTGTTTTATAATCGGATGAAGAGCAGTCAAACTGCTTTATAAAAGGATGAAGAGCAGTCAAACTGTTTTATAAGAGGATGAAGAGCAGTCAAACTGATTTATAATCGGATGAAGAGCAGTCAAACTGTTTTATAAGAGGATGAAGAGCAGTCAAACTGATTTATAATCGGATGAAGAGCAGTCAAACTGATTTATAAGAGGATGAAGAGCAGTCAAACTGCTTTATAAAAGGATGAAGAGCAGTCAAACTGTTTTATACGAGGATATAGAGCAGTCAGACTGTTTTACAAGAGGATGAAGAGCAGTCAACCTGTTTTACAAGAGGATGAAGAGCAGTCAAACTGTTTTATAAGAGGATGAAGAGCAGTCAAACTGCTTTATAAAAGGATGAAGAGCAGTCAAACTGATTTATAATTGGACGAAGAGCAGTAAAACTGATTTATAATCGGACGAAGAGCAGTCAAACGGTTTTATAAGAGGATGAAGAGCAGTCATATTGATTTATAAGAGGATGAAGAGCAGTCAAACTGCTTTATAAAAGGATGAAGAGCAGTCAAACTGTTTAAAAGAGGACGAAGAGCAGTCAAACTGATTTATAATCGGATGAAGAGCAGTCAAACTGATTTATAAGAGGATGAAGAGCAGTCAAACTGCGTTATAAAAGGATGAAGAGCAGTAAAACTGATTTATAAGAGGATGAAGAGCAGTCAAACTGCTTTATAAAAGGATGAAGAGCTGTCAAACTGTTTTATAAGCGGACGAAGAGCAGTCAAACTGATTTATAATCGGACGAAGAGCAGTCAAACTGATTTATAATCGGACGAAGAGCAGTCAAACGGTTTTATAAGAGGATGAAGAGCAGTCAAATTGGTTTATAGGAGGATGAAGAACAGTCAAACTGCTTTATAAAAGGATGAAGAGCAGTCAAACTGATTTATAAGAGGATGAAGAGCAGTCAAACTGCTTTATAAAAGGATGAAGAGCAGTCAAACTGTTTTATAAGCGGACGAAGAGCAGTCAAACTGTTTTATAAGAGTATGAAGAGCAGTCAAACTGATTTATAATCGGACGAAGAGCGGTCAAACGGTTTTATAAGAGGATGAAGAGCAGTCAAATTGATTTATAAGAGGATGAAGAGCAGTGAAACTGCTTTATAAAAGGATGAAGAGCAGTCAAACTGTTTTATACAAGGATGTAGAGCAGTCAGATTGTTTTACAAGAGGATGAAGAGCAGTCAACTTGTTTTATAAGAGGATGAAGAGCAGTCAAACTGTTTTATAAGAGGATGAAGAGCAGTCAAACTGGTTTATAAAAGAATGAAGAGCAGTCAAACTGTTTTATAAGAGGACGAAGAGCAGTCAAACTGATTTATAAGAGGATGAAGAGCAGTCAAACTGATTTATAAGAGGATGAAGAGCAGTCAAACTGCTTTATAAAAGGATGAAGAGCAGTCACACTGTTTTATAAGAGGACGAAGAGCAGTCAAACTGATTTATAAGAGGACGAAGAGCAGTCAAACTGTTTTATAAGAGGATGAAGAGCAGTCAAACTGTTTTATAAGAGGATGAAGAGCAGTCAAACTGGTTTATAAAAGAATGAAGAGCAGTCAAACTGTTTTATAAGAGGACGAAGAGCAGTCAAACTGATTTATAAGAGGATGAAGAGCAGTCAAACTGATTTATAAGAGGATGAAGAGCAGTCAAACTGCTTTATAAAAGGATGAAGAGCAGTCCCACTGTTTTATAAGAGGACGAAGAGCAGTCAAACTGATTTATAAGAGGACGAAGAGCAGTCAAACTGTTCTATAGGAGGATGAAGCGCAGTCAAACTGGATTATAGGAGGATGAAGAGCAGTCAAACTGCTTTACAAGAGGATGAAGAGCAGTCAAATTGATTTATAAGAGGATGAAGAGCAGTCAAACTGCTTTATAAAAGGATGAAGAGCAGTCAAACTGTTTTATAAGAGGATGAAGAGCAGTAAAACTGATTTATAATCGGATGAAGAGCAGTCAAACTGATTTATTATCGGACGAAGAGCAGTCAAACGGTTTTATAAGACGATGAAGAGCAGTCAAATTGATTTATAAGAGGATGAAGAGCAGTCAAACTTCTTTATAAAAGGATGAAGAGCAGTCAAACTGTTTTATAATTGGACGAAGAGCAGTCAAACTGATTTACAATCGGACGAAGAGCAGTCAAACTGATTTATTATCGGACGAAGAGCAGTCAAACGGTTTTATAAGACGATGAAGAGCAGTCAAATTGATTTATAAGAGGATGAAGAGCAGTCAAACTTCTTTATAAAAGGATGAAGAGCAGTCAAACTGTTTTATAATCGGACGAAGAGCAGTCAAACGGTTTTATAAAAGTATGAAGAGCAGTCAAACTGTTTTATACGAGGATGTAGAGCAGTCAAATTGATTTATAAAAGGATGAAGAGCAGTCAAACTGATTTATAAGAGGATGAAGAGCAGTCAAACTGCTTTATAAAAGGATGAAGAGCAGTCAAACTGTTTTACAAGAGGATGAAGAGCAGTCAACCTGTTTTACAAGAGGATGAAGAGCAGTCAAACTGTTTTATAAGAGGATGAAGAGCAGTCAAACGGCTTTATAAAAGAATGAAGAGCAGTCAAACTGTTTTATAAGAGGACGAAGAGCAGTCAAACTGATTTATAATCGGACGAAGAGCAGTCAAACTGATTTATAATCGGACGAAGAGCAGTCAAAATGATTTATAATCGGACGAAGAGCAGTCAAACGGTTTTATAAGAGGATGAAGAGCAGTCAAATTGATTTATAAGAGGATGAAGAGCAGTCAAACTGCTTTATAAAAGGATGAAGAGCAGTCAAACTGTTTTATACGAGGATATACAGCAGTCAGACTGTTTTACAAGAGGATGAAGAGCAGTCAACCTGTTTTACAAGAGGATGAAGAGCAGTCAAATTGATTTATAAGAGGATGAAGAGCAGTCAAACTGCTTTATAAAAGGATGAAGAGCAGTCAAACTGTTTTATACGAGGATGTACAGCAGTCAAACTGATTTATAATCGGACGAAGAGCAGTCAAACTGTTCTATAGGAGGATGAAGCGCAGTCAAACTGGTTTATAATCGGACGAAGAGCAGTCAAACTGTTCTATAGGAGGATGAAGAGCAGTCAAACTGGTTTATAGGAGGATGAAGAGCAGTCAAACTGCTTTATAAAAGGATGAAGAGCAGTCAAACTGATTTATAAGAGGATGAAGAGCAGTCAAACTGCTTTATAAAAGGATGAAGAGCAGTCAAACTGATTTATAATAGGACGAAGAGCAGTCAAACTAATTTATTATCGGACGAAGAGCAGTCAAACGGTTTTATAAGACGATGAAGAGCAGTCAAATTGATTTATAGGAGGATGAAGAGCAGTCAAACTTCTTTATAAAAGGATGAAGAGCAGTCAAACTGTTTTATAATTGGACGAAGAGCAGTCAAACTGATTTATAATCGGAAGAAGAGCAGTCAAACTGATTTATAATCGGACGAAGAGCAGTCAAACTGCTTTATAAAAGGATGAAGAGCAGTCAAACTGATTTATAATCGGATGAAGAGCAGTCAAACTGTTTTATAAGAGGACAAAGAGCAGTCAAACTGATTTATAATCGGACGAAGAGCAGTCAAACTGTTCTATAGGAGGATGAAGCGCAGTCAAACTGGTTTATAGGAGGATGAAGAGCAGTCAAACTGCTTTATAAAAGGATGAAGAGCAGTCAAACTGTTTTATACGAGGATATAGAGCAGTCAGACTGTTTTACAAGAGGATGAAGAGCAGTCAACCTGTTTTACAAGAGGATGAAGAGCAGTCAAACTGTTTTATAAGAGGATGAAGAGCAGTCAAACTGCTTTATAAAAGGATGAAGAGCAGTCAAACTGATTTATAATCGGATGAAGAGCAGTCAAACTGATTTATAAGAGGATGACGTGCAGTCAAACTGCTTTATAAAAGGATGAAGAGCAGTCAATCTGTTTTATAAGAGGACGAAGCGCAGTCAAACTGATTTATAATCGGAAGAAGAGCAGTCAAACTGTTCTATAGGAGGATGAAGCGCAGTCAAACTGGTTTATAGGAGGATGAAGAGCAGTCAAACTGCTTTATAAGAGGATGAAGAGCAGTCAAACTGATTTATAAGAGGATGAAGAGCAGTCAAACTGCTTTATAAAAGGATGAAGAGCAGTCAAACTGTTTTATAAGCGGACGAAGAGCAGTCAAACTGATTTATAATCGGACGAAGAGCAGTCAAAATGATTTATAATCGGACGAAGAGCAGTCAAACGGTTTTATAAGAGGATGAAGAGCAGTCAAATTGATTTATAAGAGGATGAAGAGCAGTCAAACTGCTTTATAAAAGGATGAAGAGCAGTCAAACTGTTTTATACGAGGATATAGAGCAGTCAGACTGTTTTACAAGAGGATGAAGAGCAGTCACACTGAATTATAATCGGAAGAAGAGCAGTCAAACTGTTCTATAGGAGGATGAAGCGCAGTCAAACTGGTTTATAGGAGGATGAAGAGCAGTCAAACTGCTTTATAAGAGGATGAAGAGCAGTCAAACTGGTTTGTAGGAGGATGAAGAGCAGTCAAACTGCTTTATAAGAGGATGAAGAGCAGTCAAACTGATTTATAAAAGGATGAAGAGCAGTCAAACTGTTTTATAATCGGATGAAGAGCAGTCAAACTGCTTTATAAAAGGATGAAGAGCAGTCAAACTGTTTTATAAGAGGATGAAGAGCAGTCAAACTGTTTTATAATCGGATGAAGAGCAGTCAAACTGTTTTATAAGAGGATGAAGAGCAGTCAAACTGATTTATAATCGGATGAAGAGCAGTCAAACAGATTTATAAGAGGATGAAGAGCAGTCAAACTGCTTTATAAAAGGATGAAGAGCAGTCAAACTGTTTTTTACGAGGATATAGAGCAGTCAGACTGTTTTACAAGAGGATGAAGAGCAGTCAACCTGTTTTACAAGAGGATGAAGAGCAGTCAAACTGTTTTATAAGAGGATGAAGAGCAGTCAAACTGCTTTATAAAAGGATGAAGAGCAGTCAAACTGATTTATAATTGGACGAAGAGCAGTAAAACTGATTTATAATCGGACGAAGAGCAGTCAAACGGTTTTATAAGAGGATGAAGAGCAGTCATATTGATTTATAAGAGGATGAAGAGCAGTCAAACTGCTTTATAAAAGGATGAAGAGCAGTCAAACTGTTTAAAAGAGGACGAAGAGCAGTCAAACTGATTTATAATCGGATGAAGAGCAGTCAAACTGATTTATAAGAGGATGAAGAGCAGTCAAACTGCGTTATAAAAGGATGAAGAGCAGTAAAACTGATTTATAAGAGGATGAAGAGCAGTCAAACTGCTTTATAAAAGGATGAAGAGCTGTCAAACTGTTTTATAAGCGGACGAAGAGCAGTCAAACTGATTTATAATCGGACGAAGAGCAGTCAAACTGATTTATAATCGGACAAAGAGCAGTCAAACGGTTTTATAAGAGGATGAAGAGCAGTCAAATTGGTTTATAGGAGGATGAAGAACAGTCAAACTGCTTTATAAAAGGATGAAGAGCAGTCAAACTGATTTATAAGAGGATGAAGAGCAGTCAAACTGCTTTATAAAAGGATGAAGAGCAGTCAAACTGTTTTATAAGCGGACGAAGAGCAGTCAAACTGTTTTATAAGAGTATGAAGAGCAGTCAAACTGATTTATAATCGGACGAAGAGCGGTCAAACGGTTTTATAAGAGGATGAAGAGCAGTCAAATTGATTTATAAGAGGATGAAGAGCAGTGAAACTGCTTTATAAAAGGATGAAGAGCAGTCAAACTGTTTTATACAAGGATGTAGAGCAGTCAGATTGTTTTACAAGAGGATGAAGAGCAGTCAACTTGTTTTATAAGAGGATGAAGAGCAGTCAAACTGTTTTATAAGAGGATGAAGAGCAGTCAAACTGGTTTATAAAAGAATGAAGAGCAGTCAAACTGTTTTATAAGAGGACGAAGAGCAGTCAAACTGATTTATAAGAGGATGAAGAGCAGTCAAACTGATTTATAAGAGGATGAAGAGCAGTCAAACTGCTTTATAAAAGGATGAAGAGCAGTCACACTGTTTTATAAGAGGACGAAGAGCAGTCAAACTGATTTATAAGAGGACGAAGAGCAGTCAAACTGTTTTATAAGAGGATGAAGAGCAGTCAAACTGTTTTATAAGAGGATGAAGAGCAGTCAAACTGGTTTATAAAAGAATGAAGAGCAGTCAAACTGTTTTATAAGAGGACGAAGAGCAGTCAAACTGATTTATAAGAGGATGAAGAGCAGTCAAACTGATTTATAAGAGGATGAAGAGCAGTCAAACTGCTTTATAAAAGGATGAAGAGCAGTCACACTGTTTTATAAGAGGACGAAGAGCAGTCAAACTGATTTATAAGAGGACGAAGAGCAGTCAAACTGTTCTATAGGAGGATGAAGCGCAGTCAAACTGGATTATAGGAGGATGAAGAGCAGTCAAACTGCTTTATAAGAGGATGAAGAGCAGTCAAACTGATTTATAAGAGGATGAAGAGCAGTCAAACTGCTTTATAAAAGGATGAAGAGCAGTCAAACTGTTTTATAAGAGGATGAAGAGCAGTCAAACTGATTTATAATCGGATGAAGAGCAGTCAAACTGATTTATAAGAGGATGAAGAGCAGTCAAACTGCTTTATAAAAGGATGAAGAGCAGTCAAATTGATTTATAAGAGGATGAAGAGCAGTCAAACTGTTTTATAAGAGGATGAAGAGCAGTCAAACTGCTTTATAAAAGAATGAAGAGCAGTCAAACTGTTTTATAAGAGGACGAAGAGCAGTCACACTGAATTATAATCGGAAGAAGAGCAGTCAAACTGTTCTATAGGAGGATGAAGCGCAGTCAAACTGGTTTATAGGAGGATGAAGAGCAGTCAAACTGCTTTATAAGAGGATGAAGAGCAGTCAAACTGATTTATAAGACGATGAAGAGCAGTCAAACTGCTTTATAAAAGGATGAAGAGCAGTCAAACTGTTTTATAAGCGGACGAAGAGCAGTCAAACTGATTTATAATCGGACGAAGCGCAGTCAAACTGATTTATAATCGGACGAAGAGCGGTCAAACGGTTTTATAAGAGGATGAAGAGCAGTCAAATTGATTAATAAAAGGATGAAGAGCAGTCAAACTGGTTTATAAAAGGATGAAGAGCAGTCAAACTGTTTTATACGAGGATGTAAAGCAGTCAGACTGTTTTACAAGAGGATGAAGAGCAGTCAACCTGTTTTACAAGAGGATGAAGAGCAGTCAAATTGATTTATAAGAGGATGAAGAGCAGTCAAACTGTTTTATAAGAGGATGAAGAGCAGTCAAACTGCTTTATAAAAGAATGAAGAGCAGTCAAACTGTTTTATAAGAGGACGAAGAGCAGTCAAACTGATTTATAATCGGACGAAGAGCAGTCAAACTGATTTATAATCGGACGAAGAGCAGTCAAACTGATTTATAATCGGATGAAGAGCAGTCAAACTGATTTATAAGAGGATGAAGAGCAGTCAAACTGCTTTATAAAAGGATGAAGAGCAGTCAAATTGATTTATAAGAGGATGAAGAGCAGTCAAACTGTTTTATAAGAGGATGAAGAGCAGTCAAACTGCTTTATAAAAGAATGAAGAGCAGTCAAACTGTTTTATAAGAGGACGAAGAGCAGTCACACTGAATTATAATCGGAAGAAGAGCAGTCAAACTGTTCTATAGGAGGATGAAGCGCAGTCAAACTGGTTTATAGGAGGATGAAGAGCAGTCAAACTGCTTTATAAGAGGATGAAGAGCAGTCAAACTGATTTATAAGACGATGAAGAGCAGTCAAACTGCTTTATAAAAGGATGAAGAGCAGTCAAACTGTTTTATAAGCGGACGAAGAGCAGTCAAACTGATTTATAATCGGACGAAGCGCAGTCAAACTGATTTATAATCGGACGAAGAGCGGTCAAACGGTTTTATAAGAGGATGAAGAGCAGTCAAATTGATTTATAAAAGGATGAAGAGCAGTCAAACTGGTTTATAAAAGGATGAAGAGCAGTCAAACTGTTTTATACGAGGATGTAAAGCAGTCAGACTGTTTTACAAGAGGATGAAGAGCAGTCAACCTGTTTTACAAGAGGATGAAGAGCAGTCAAATTGATTTATAAGAGGATGAAGAGCAGTCAAACTGTTTTATAAGAGGATGAAGAGCAGTCAAACTGCTTTATAAAAGAATGAAGAGCAGTCAAACTGTTTTATAAGAGGACGAAGAGCAGTCAAACTGATTTATAATCGGACGAAGAGCAGTCAAACTGATTTATAATCGGACGAAGAGCAGTCAAACTGATTTATAATCGGACGAAGAGCAGTCAAACGGTTTTATAAGAGGATGAAGAGCAGTCAAATTGGTTTATAGGAGGATGAAGAGCAGTCAAACTGCTTTATAAAAGGATGAATAGCAGTCAAACTGTTTTATAAGCGGACGAAGAGCAGTCAAACTGATTTATAATCGGAAGAAGAGCAGTCAAACTGATTTATAATCGGACGAAGAGCGGTCAAACAGTTTTATAAGAGGATGAAGAGCAGTCAAATTGATTTATAAGAGGATGAAGAGCAGTCAAACTGCTTTATAAAAGGATGAAGAGCAGTCAAACTGTTTTATACAAGGATGTAGAGCAGTCAGATTGTTTTACAAGAGGATGAAGAGCAGTCAACCTGTTTTACAAGAGGATGAAGAGCAGTCAAACTGTTTTATAAGAGGACAAAGAGCAGTCAAACTGATTTATAATCGGACGAAGAGCAGTCAAACTGTTCTATAGGAGGATGAAGCGCAGTCAAACTGGTTTATAGGAGGATGAAGAGCAGTCAAACTGCTTTATAAAAGGATGAAGAGCAGTCAAACTGTTTTATACGAGGATATAGAGCAGTCAGACTGTTTTACAAGAGGATGAAGAGCAGTCAACCTGTTTTACAAGAGGATGAAGAGCAGTCAAACTGTTTTATAAGAGGATGAAGAGCAGTCAAACTGCTTTATAAAAGGATGAAGAGCAGTCAAACTGATTTATAATCGGATGAAGAGCAGTCAAACTGATTTATAAGAGGATGACGTGCAGTCAAACTGCTTTATAAAAGGATGAAGAGCAGTCAATCTGTTTTATAAGAGGACGAAGCGCAGTCAAACTGATTTTTAAGAGGATGAAGAGCAGTCAAACTGCTTTATAAAAGGATGAAGAGCAGTCAAACTGTTTTATAAGCGGACGAAGAGCAGTCAAACTGATTTATAATCGGACGAAGAGCAGTCAAAATGATTTATAATCGGACGAAGAGCAGTCAAACGGTTTTATAAGAGGATGAAGAGCAGTCAAATTGATTTATAAGAGGATGAAGAGCAGTCAAACTGCTTTATAAAAGGATGAAGAGCAGTCAAACTGTTTTATACGAGGATATAGAGCAGTCAGACTGTTTTACAAGAGGATGAAGAGCAGTCACACTGAATTATAATCGGAAGAAGAGCAGTCAAACTGTTCTATAGGAGGATGAAGCGCAGTCAAACTGGTTTATAGGAGGATGAAGAGCAGTCAAACTGCTTTATAAGAGGATGAAGAGCAGTCAAACTGGTTTATAGGAGGATGAAGAGCAGTCAAACTGCTTTATAAGAGGATGAAGAGCAGTCAAACTGATTTATAAAAGGATGAAGAGCAGTCAAACTGTTTTATAATCGGATGAAGAGCAGTCAAACTGCTTTATAAAAGGATGAAGAGCAGTCAAACTGTTTTATAAGAGGATGAAGAGCAGTCAAACTGATTTATAATCGGATGAAGAGCAGTCAAACTGTTTTATAAGAGGATGAAGAGCAGTCAAACTGATTTATAATCGGATGAAGAGCAGTCAAACTGATTTATAAGAGGATGAAGAGCAGTCAAACTGCTTTATAAAAGGATGAAGAGCAGTCAAACTGTTTTATACGAGGATATAGAGCAGTCAGACTGTTTTACAAGAGGATGAAGAGCAGTCAACCTGTTTTACAAGAGGATGAAGAGCAGTCAAACTGTTTTATAAGAGGATGAAGAGCAGTCAAACTGCTTTATAAAAGGATGAAGAGCAGTCAAACTGATTTATAATTGGACGAAGAGCAGTAAAACTGATTTATAATCGGACGAAGAGCAGTCAAACGGTTTTATAAGAGGATGAAGAGCAGTCATATTGATTTATAAGAGGATGAAGAGCAGTCAAACTGCTTTATAAAAGGATGAAGAGCAGTCAAACTGTTTAAAAGAGGACGAAGAGCAGTCAAACTGATTTATAATCGGATGAAGAGCAGTCAAACTGATTTATAAGAGGATGAAGAGCAGTCAAACTGCGTTATAAAAGGATGAAGAGCAGTAAAACCTATTTATAAGAGGATGAAGAGCAGTCAAACTGCTTTATAAAAGGATGAAGAGCTGTCAAACTGTTTTATAAGCGGACGAAGAGCAGTCAAACTGATTTATAATAGGACGAAGAGCAGTCAAACTGATTTATAATCGGACGAAGAGCAGTCAAACGGTTTTATAAGAGGATGAAGAGCAGTCAAATTGGTTTATAGGAGGATGAAGAGCAGTCAAACTGCTTTATAAAAGGATGAAGAGCAGTCAAACTGTTTTATACAAGGATGTAGAGCAGTCAGATTGTTTTACAAGAGGATGAAGAGCAGTCAACTTGTTTTATAAGAGGATGAAGAGCAGTCAAACTGTTTTATAAGAGGATGAAGAGCAGTCAAACTGGTTTATAAAAGAATGAAGAGCAGTCAAACTGTTTTATAAGAGGACGAAGAGCAGTCAAACTGATTTATAAGAGGATGAAGAGCAGTCAAACTGATTTATAAGAGGATGAAGAGCAGTCAAACTGCTTTATAAAAGGATGAAGAGCAGTCACACTGTTTTATAAGAGGACGAAGAGCAGTCAAACTGATTTATAAGAGGACGAAGAGCAGTCAACTTGTTTTATAAGAGGATGAAGAGCAGTCAAACTGTTTTATAAGAGGATGAAGAGCAGTCAAACTGGTTTATAAAAGAATGAAGAGCAGTCAAACTGTTTTATAAGAGGACGAAGAGCAGTCAAACTGATTTATAAGAGGATGAAGAGCAGTCAAACTGATTTATAAGAGGATGAAGAGCAGTCAAACTGCTTTATAAAAGGATGAAGAGCAGTCACACTGTTTTATAAGAGGACGAAGAGCAGTCAAACTGATTTATAAGAGGACGAAGAGCAGTCAAACTGTTCTATAGGAGGATGAAGCGCAGTCAAACTGGATTATAGGAGGATGAAGAGCAGTCAAACTGCTTTATAAGAGGATGAAGAGCAGTCAAACTGATTTATAAGAGGATGAAGAGCAGTCAAACTGCTTTATAAAAGGATGAAGAGCAGTCAAACTGTTTTATAAGAGGATGAAGAGCAGTCAAACTGATTTATAATCGGATGAAGAGCAGTCAAACTGATTTATAAGAGGATGAAGAGCAGTCAAACTGCTTTATAAAAGGATGAAGAGCAGTCAAATTGATTTATAAGAGGATGAAGAGCAGTCAAACTGTTTTATAAGAGGATGAAGAGCAGTCAAACTGCTTTATAAAAGAATGAAGAGCAGTCAAACTGTTTTATAAGAGGACGAAGAGCAGTCACACTGAATTATAATCGGAAGAAGAGCAGTCAAACTGTTCTATAGGAGGATGAAGCGCAGTCAAACTGGTTTATAGGAGGATGAAGAGCAGTCAAACTGCTTTATAAGAGGATGAAGAGCAGTCAAACTGATTTATAAGACGATGAAGAGCAGTCAAACTGCTTTATAAAAGGATGAAGAGCAGTCAAACTGTTTTATAAGCGGACGAAGAGCAGTCAAACTGATTTATAATCGGACGAAGCGCAGTCAAACTGATTTATAATCGGACGAAGAGCAGTCAAACGGTTTTATAAGAGGATGAAGAGCAGTCAAATTGATTTATAAAAGGATGAAGAGCAGTCAAACTGCTTTATAAAAGGATGAAGAGCAGTCAAACTGTTTTATACGAGGATGTAAAGCAGTCAGACTGTTTTACAAGAGGATGAAGAGCAGTCAACCTGTTTTACAAGAGGATGAAGAGCAGTCAAATTGATTTATAAGAGGATGAAGAGCAGTCAAACTGTTTTATAAGAGGATGAAGAGCAGTCAAACTGCTTTATAAAAGAATGAAGAGCAGTCAAACTGTTTTATAAGAGGACGAAGAGCAGTCAAACTGATTTATAATCGGACGAAGAGCAGTCAAACTGATTTATAATCGGACGAAGAGCAGTCAAACTGATTTATAATCGGACGAAGAGCAGTCAAACGGTTTTATAAGAGGATGAAGAGCAGTCAAATTGGTTTATAGGAGGATGAAGAGCAGTCAAACTGCTTTATAAAAGGATGAATAGCAGTCAAACTGTTTTATAAGCGGACGAAGAGCAGTCAAACTGATTTATAATCGGAAGAAGAGCAGTCAAACTGATTTATAATCGGACGAAGAGCGGTCAAACAGTTTTATAAGAGGATGAAGAGCAGTCAAATTGATTTATAAGAGGATGAAGAGCAGTCAAACTGCTTTATAAAAGGATGAAGAGCAGTCAAACTGTTTTATACAAGGATGTAGAGCAGTCAGATTGTTTTACAAGAGGATGAAGAGCAGTCAACCTGTTTTACAAGAGGATGAAGAGCAGTCAAATTGTTTTATAAGAGGATGAAGAGCAATCAAACTGCTTTATAAAAGAATGAAGAGCAGTCAAACTGTTTTATAAGAGGACGAAGAGCAGTCAAACTGATTTATAATCGGATGAAGAGCAGTCACACTGTTTTATAAGAGGACGAAGAGCAGTCAAACTGATTTATAAGAGGATGAAGAGCTGTCAAACTGCTTTATAAGAGGATGAAGAGCAGTCAAACTGATTTATAAGAGGATGAAGAGCAGTCAAACTGCTTTATAAAAGGATGAAGAGCAGTCAAACGGTTTTATAAGAGGATGAAGAGCAGTCAAATTGATTTATAAAAGGATGAAGAGCAGTCAAACTGCTTTATAAAAGGATGAAGAGCAGTCAAACTGTTTTATACGAGGATGTACAGCAGTCAGACTGTTTTACAAGAGGATGAAGAGCAGTCAACCTGTTTTACAAGAGGATGAAGAGCAGTCAAATTGATTTATAAGAGGATGAAGAGCAGTCAAACTGTTTTATAAGAGGATGAAGAGCAGTCAAACTGCTTTATAAAAGAATGAAGAGCAGTCAAACTGTTTTATAAGAGGACGAAGAGCAGTCAAACTGATTTATAATCGGACGAAGAGCAGTCAAACTGATTTATAATCGGACGAAGAGCAGTCAAACGGTTTTATAAGAGGATGAAGAGCAGTCAAATTGGTTTATAGGAGGATGAAGAGCAGTCAAACTGCTTTATAAAAGGATGAAGAGCAGTCAAACTGATTTATAAGAGGATGAAGAGCAGTCAAACTGCTTTATAAAAGGATGAAGAGCAGTCAAACTGTTTTATAAGCGGACGAAGAGCAGTCAAACTGATTTATAATCGGAAGAAGAGCAGTCAAACTGATTTATAATCGGACGAAGAGCGGTCAAACGGTTTTATAAGAGGATGAAGAGCAGTCAAACTGATTTATAAGAGGATGAAGAGCAGTCAAACTGCTTTATAAAAGGATGAAGAGCAGTCAAACTGTTTTATACAAGGATGTAGAGCAGTCAGATTGTTTTACAAGAGGATGAAGAGCAGTCAACCTGTTCTATAGGAGGATGAAGCGCAGTCAAACTGGATTATAGGAGGATGAAGAGCAGTCAAACTGCTTTATAAGAGGATGAAGAGCAGTCAAACTGATTTATAAGAGGATGAAGAGCAGTCAAACTGCTTTATAAAAGGATGAAGAGCAGTCAAACTGTTTTATAAGAGGATGAAGAGCAGTCAAACTGATTTATAATCGGATGAAGAGCAGTCAAACTGATTTATAAGAGGATGAAGAGCAGTCAAACTGATTTATAAAAGGATGAAGAGCAGTCAAATTGATTTATAAGAGGATGAAGAGCAGTCAAACTGTTTTATAAGAGGATGAAGAGCAGTCAAACTGCTTTATAAAAGAATGAAGAGCAGTCAAACTGTTTTATAAGAGGACGAAGAGCAGTCACACTGAATTACAATCGGAAGAAGAGCAGTCAAACTGTTCTATAGGAGGATGAAGCGCAGTCAAACTGGTTTATAGGAGGATGAAGAGCAGTCAAACTGCTTTACAAGAGGATGAAGAGCAGTCAAATTGATTTATAAGAGGATGAAGAGCAGTCAAACTGCTTTATAAAAGGATGAAGAGCAGTCAAACTGTTTTATAAGAGGATGAAGAGCAGTAAAACTGATTTATAATCGGATGAAGAGCAGTCAAACTGATTTATTATCGGACGAAGAGCAGTCAAACGGTTTTATAAGACGATGAAGAGCAGTCAAATTGATTTATAAGAGGATGAAGAGCAGTCAAACTTCTTTATAAAAGGATGAAGAGCAGTCAAACTGTTTTATAATTGGACGAAGAGCAGTCAAACTGATTTACAATCGGACGAAGAGCAGTCAAACTGATTTATTATCGGACGAAGAGCAGTCAAACGGTTTTATAAGACGATGAAGAGCAGTCAAATTGATTTATAAGAGGATGAAGAGCAGTCAAACTTCTTTATAAAAGGATGAAGAGCAGTCAAACTGTTTTATAATCGGACGAAGAGCAGTCAAACGGTTTTATAAAAGTATGAAGAGCAGTCAAACTGTTTTATACGAGGATGTAGAGCAGTCAAATTGATTTATAAAAGGATGAAGAGCAGTCAAACTGATTTATAAGAGGATGAAGAGCAGTCAAACTGCTTTATAAAAGGATGAAGAGCAGTCAAACTGTTTTACAAGAGGATGAAGAGCAGTCAACCTGTTTTACAAGAGGATGAAGAGCAGTCAAACTGTTTTATAAGAGGATGAAGAGCAGTCAAACGGCTTTATAAAAGAATGAAGAGCAGTCAAACTGTTTTATAAGAGGACGAAGAGCAGTCAAACTGATTTATAATCGGACGAAGAGCAGTCAAACTGATTTATAATCGGACGAAGAGCAGTCAAAATGATTTATAATCGGACGAAGAGCAGTCAAACGGTTTTATAAGAGGATGAAGAGCAGTCAAATTGATTTATAAGAGGATGAAGAGCAGTCAAACTGCTTTATAAAAGGATGAAGAGCAGTCAAACTGTTTTATACGAGGATATACAGCAGTCAGACTGTTTTACAAGAGGATGAAGAGCAGTCAACCTGTTTTACAAGAGGATGAAGAGCAGTCAAATTGATTTATAAGAGGATGAAGAGCAGTCAAACTGCTTTATAAAAGGATGAAGAGCAGTCAAACTGTTTTATACGAGGATGTACAGCAGTCAAACTGATTTATAATCGGACGAAGAGCAGTCAAACTGTTCTATAGGAGGATGAAGCGCAGTCAAACTGGTTTATAATCGGACGAAGAGCAGTCAAACTGTTCTATAGGAGGATGAAGAGCAGTCAAACTGGTTTATAGGAGGATGAAGAGCAGTCAAACTGCTTTATAAAAGGATGAAGAGCAGTCAAACTGATTTATAAGAGGATGAAGAGCAGTCAAACTGCTTTATAAAAGGATGAAGAGCAGTCAAACTGATTTATAATAGGACGAAGAGCAGTCAAACTAATTTATTATCGGACGAAGAGCAGTCAAACGGTTTTATAAGACGATGAAGAGCAGTCAAATTGATTTATAAGAGGATGAAGAGCAGTCAAACTTCTTTATAAAAGGATGAAGAGCAGTCAAACTGTTTTATAATTGGACGAAGAGCAGTCAAACTGATTTATAATCGGAAGAAGAGCAGTCAAACTGATTTATAATCGGACGAAGAGCAGTCAAACTGCTTTATAAAAGGATGAAGAGCAGTCAAACTGATTTATAATCGGATGAAGAGCAGTCAAACTGTTTTATAAGAGGACAAAGAGCAGTCAAACTGATTTATAATCGGACGAAGAGCAGTCAAACTGTTCTATAGGAGGATGAAGCGCAGTCAAACTGGTTTATAGGAGGATGAAGAGCAGTCAAACTGCTTTATAAAAGGATGAAGAGCAGTCAAACTGTTTTATACGAGGATATAGAGCAGTCAGACTGTTTTACAAGAGGATGAAGAGCAGTCAACCTGTTTTACAAGAGGATGAAGAGCAGTCAAACTGTTTTATAAGAGGATGAAGAGCAGTCAAACTGCTTTATAAAAGGATGAAGAGCAGTCAAACTGATTTATAATCGGATGAAGAGCAGTCAAACTGATTTATAAGAGGATGACGTGCAGTCAAACTGCTTTATAAAAGGATGAAGAGCAGTCAATCTGTTTTATAAGAGGACGAAGCGCAGTCAAACTGATTTATAATCGGAAGAAGAGCAGTCAAACTGTTCTATAGGAGGATGAAGCGCAGTCAAACTGCTTTATAGGAGGATGAAGAGCAGTCAAACTGCTTTATAAGAGGATGAAGAGCAGTCAAACTGATTTATAAGAGGATGAAGAGCAGTCAAACTGCTTTATAAAAGGATGAAGAGCAGTCAAACTGTTTTATAAGCGGACGAAGAGCAGTCAAACTGATTTATAATCGGACGAAGAGCAGTCAAAATGATTTATAATCGGACGAAGAGCAGTCAAACGGTTTTATAAGAGGATGAAGAGCAGTCAAATTGATTTATAAGAGGATGAAGAGCAGTCAAACTGCTTTATAAAAGGATGAAGAGCAGTCAAACTGTTTTATACGAGGATATAGAGCAGTCAGACTGTTTTACAAGAGGATGAAGAGCAGTCACACTGAATTATAATCGGAAGAAGAGCAGTCAAACTGTTCTATAGGAGAATGAAGCGCAGTCAAACTGGTTTATAGGAGGATGAAGAGCAGTCAAACTGCTTTATAAGAGGATGAAGAGCAGTCAAACTGGTTTATAGGAGGATGAAGAGCAGTCAAACTGCTTTATAAGAGGATGAAGAGCAGTCAAACTGATTTATAAAAGGATGAAGAGCAGTCAAACTGTTTTATAATCGGATGAAGAGCAGTCAAACTGCTTTATAAAAGGATGAAGAGCAGTCAAACTGTTTTATAAGAGGATGAAGAGCAGTCAAACTGATTTATAATCGGATGAAGAGCAGTCAAACTGTTTTATAAGAGGATGAAGAGCAGTCAAACTGATTTATAATCGGATGAAGAGCAGTCAAACTGATTTATAAGAGGATGAAGAGCAGTCAAACTGCTTTATAAAAGGATGAAGAGCAGTCAAACTGTTTTATACGAGGATATAGAGCAGTCAGACTGTTTTACAAGAGGATGAAGAGCAGTCAACCTGTTTTACAAGAGGATGAAGAGCAGTCAAACTGTTTTATAAGAGGATGAAGAGCAGTCAAACTGCTTTATAAAAGGATGAAGAGCAGTCAAACTGATTTATAATTGGACGAAGAGCAGTAAAACTGATTTATAATCGGACGAAGAGCAGTCAAACGGTTTTATAAGAGGATGAAGAGCAGTCATATTGATTTATAAGAGGATGAAGAGCAGTCAAACTGCTTTATAAAAGGATGAAGAGCAGTCAAACTGTTTAAAAGAGGACGAAGAGCAGTCAAACTGATTTATAATCGGATGAAGAGCAGTCAAACTGATTTATAAGAGGATGAAGAGCAGTCAAACTGCTTTATAAAAGGATGAAGAGCTGTCAAACTGTTTTATAAGCGGACGAAGAGCAGTCAAACTGATTTATAATCGGACGAAGAGCAGTCAAACTGATTTATAATCGGACGAAGAGCAGTCAAACGGTTTTATAAGAGGATGAAGAGCAGTCAAATTGGTTTATAGGAGGATGAAGAACAGTCAAACTGCTTTATAAAAGGATGAAGAGCAGTCAAACTGATTTATAAGAGGATGAAGAGCAGTCAAACTGCTTTATAAAAGGATGAAGAGCAGTCAAACTGTTTTATAAGCGGACGAAGAGCAGTCAAACTGTTTTATAAGAGTATGAAGAGCAGTCAAACTGATTTATAATCGGACGAAGAGCGGTCAAACGGTTTTATAAGAGGATGAAGAGCAGTCAAATTGATTTATAAGAGGATGAAGAGCAGTGAAACTGCTTTATAAAAGGATGAAGAGCAGTCAAACTGTTTTATACAAGGATGTAGAGCAGTCAGATTGTTTTACAAGAGGATGAAGAGCAGTCAACTTGTTTTATAAGAGGATGAAGAGCAGTCAAACTGTTTTATAAGAGGATGAAGAGCAGTCAAACTGGTTTATAAAAGAATGAAGAGCAGTCAAACTGTTTTATAAGAGGACGAAGAGCAGTCAAACTGATTTATAAGAGGATGAAGAGCAGTCAAACTGATTTATAAGAGGATGAAGAGCAGTCAAACTGCTTTATAAAAGGATGAAGAGCAGTCACACTGTTTTATAAGAGGACGAAGAGCAGTCAAACTGATTTATAAGAGGACGAAGAGCAGTCAAACTGTTTTATAAGAGGATGAAGAGCAGTCAAACTGTTTTATAAGAGGATGAAGAGCAGTCAAACTGGTTTATAAAAGAATGAAGAGCAGTCAAACTGTTTTATAAGAGGACGAAGAGCAGTCAAACTGATTTATAAGAGGATGAAGAGCAGTCAAACTGATTTATAAGAGGATGAAGAGCAGTCAAACTGCTTTATAAAAGGATGAAGAGCAGTCACACTGTTTTATAAGAGGACGAAGAGCAGTCAAACTGATTTATAAGAGGACGAAGAGCAGTCAAACTGTTCTATAGGAGGATGAAGCGCAGTCAAACTGGATTATAGGAGGATGAAGAGCAGTCAAACTGCTTTACAAGAGGATGAAGAGCAGTCAAATTGATTTATAAGAGGATGAAGAGCAGTCAAACTGCTTTATAAAAGGATGAAGAGCAGTCAAACTGTTTTATAAGAGGATGAAGAGCAGTAAAACTGATTTATAATCGGATGAAGAGCAGTCAAACTGATTTATTATCGGACGAAGAGCAGTCAAACGGTTTTATAAGACGATGAAGAGCAGTCAAATTGATTTATAAGAGGATGAAGAGCAGTCAAACTTCTTTATAAAAGGATGAAGAGCAGTCAAACTGTTTTATAATTGGACGAAGAGCAGTCAAACTGATTTACAATCGGACGAAGAGCAGTCAAACTGATTTATTATCGGACGAAGAGCAGTCAAACGGTTTTATAAGACGATGAAGAGCAGTCAAATTGATTTATAAGAGGATGAAGAGCAGTCAAACTTCTTTATAAAAGGATGAAGAGCAGTCAAACTGTTTTATAATCGGACGAAGAGCAGTCAAACGGTTTTATAAAAGTATGAAGAGCAGTCAAACTGTTTTATACGAGGATGTAGAGCAGTCAAATTGATTTATAAAAGGATGAAGAGCAGTCAAACTGATTTATAAGAGGATGAAGAGCAGTCAAACTGCTTTATAAAAGGATGAAGAGCAGTCAAACTGTTTTACAAGAGGATGAAGAGCAGTCAACCTGTTTTACAAGAGGATGAAGAGCAGTCAAACTGTTTTATAAGAGGATGAAGAGCAGTCAAACGGCTTTATAAAAGAATGAAGAGCAGTCAAACTGTTTTATAAGAGGACGAAGAGCAGTCAAACTGATTTATAATCGGACGAAGAGCAGTCAAACTGATTTATAATCGGACGAAGAGCAGTCAAAATGATTTATAATCGGACGAAGAGCAGTCAAACGGTTTTATAAGAGGATGAAGAGCAGTCAAATTGATTTATAAGAGGATGAAGAGCAGTCAAACTGCTTTATAAAAGGATGAAGAGCAGTCAAACTGTTTTATACGAGGATATACAGCAGTCAGACTGTTTTACAAGAGGATGAAGAGCAGTCAACCTGTTTTACAAGAGGATGAAGAGCAGTCAAATTGATTTATAAGAGGATGAAGAGCAGTCAAACTGCTTTATAAAAGGATGAAGAGCAGTCAAACTGTTTTATACGAGGATGTACAGCAGTCAAACTGATTTATAATCGGACGAAGAGCAGTCAAACTGTTCTATAGGAGGATGAAGCGCAGTCAAACTGGTTTATAATCGGACGAAGAGCAGTCAAACTGTTCTATAGGAGGATGAAGAGCAGTCAAACTGGTTTATAGGAGGATGAAGAGCAGTCAAACTGCTTTATAAAAGGATGAAGAGCAGTCAAACTGATTTATAAGAGGATGAAGAGCAGTCAAACTGCTTTATAAAAGGATGAAGAGCAGTCAAACTGATTTATAATAGGACGAAGAGCAGTCAAACTAATTTATTATCGGACGAAGAGCAGTCAAACGGTTTTATAAGACGATGAAGAGCAGTCAAATTGATTTATAGGAGGATGAAGAGCAGTCAAACTTCTTTATAAAAGGATGAAGAGCAGTCAAACTGTTTTATAATTGGACGAAGAGCAGTCAAACTGATTTATAATCGGAAGAAGAGCAGTCAAACTGATTTATAATCGGACGAAGAGCAGTCAAACTGCTTTATAAAAGGATGAAGAGCAGTCAAACTGATTTATAATCGGATGAAGAGCAGTCAAACTGTTTTATAAGAGGACAAAGAGCAGTCAAACTGATTTATAATCGGACGAAGAGCAGTCAAACTGTTCTATAGGAGGATGAAGCGCAGTCAAACTGGTTTATAGGAGGATGAAGAGCAGTCAAACTGCTTTATAAAAGGATGAAGAGCAGTCAAACTGTTTTATACGAGGATATAGAGCAGTCAGACTGTTTTACAAGAGGATGAAGAGCAGTCAACCTGTTTTACAAGAGGATGAAGAGCAGTCAAACTGTTTTATAAGAGGATGAAGAGCAGTCAAACTGCTTTATAAAAGGATGAAGAGCAGTCAAACTGATTTATAATCGGATGAAGAGCAGTCAAACTGATTTATAAGAGGATGACGTGCAGTCAAACTGCTTTATAAAAGGATGAAGAGCAGTCAATCTGTTTTATAAGAGGACGAAGCGCAGTCAAACTGATTTATAATCGGAAGAAGAGCAGTCAAACTGTTCTATAGGAGGATGAAGCGCAGTCAAACTGCTTTATAGGAGGATGAAGAGCAGTCAAACTGCTTTATAAGAGGATGAAGAGCAGTCAAACTGATTTATAAGAGGATGAAGAGCAGTCAAACTGCTTTATAAAAGGATGAAGAGCAGTCAAACTGTTTTATAAGCGGACGAAGAGCAGTCAAACTGATTTATAATCGGACGAAGAGCAGTCAAAATGATTTATAATCGGACGAAGAGCAGTCAAACGGTTTTATAAGAGGATGAAGAGCAGTCAAATTGATTTATAAGAGGATGAAGAGCAGTCAAACTGCTTTATAAAAGGATGAAGAGCAGTCAAACTGTTTTATACGAGGATATAGAGCAGTCAGACTGTTTTACAAGAGGATGAAGAGCAGTCACACTGAATTATAATCGGAAGAAGAGCAGTCAAACTGTTCTATAGGAGGATGAAGCGCAGTCAAACTGGTTTATAGGAGGATGAAGAGCAGTCAAACTGCTTTATAAGAGGATGAAGAGCAGTCAAACTGGTTTGTAAGAGGATGAAGAGCAGTCAAACTGCTTTATAAGAGGATGAAGAGCAGTCAAACTGATTTATAAAAGGATGAAGAGCAGTCAAACTGTTTTATAATCGGATGAAGAGCAGTCAAACTGCTTTATAAAAGGATGAAGAGCAGTCAAACTGTTTTATAAGAGGATGAAGAGCAGTCAAACTGTTTTATAATCGGATGAAGAGCAGTCAAACTGTTTTATAAGAGGATGAAGAGCAGTCAAACTGATTTATAATCGGATGAAGAGCAGTCAAACAGATTTATAAGAGGATGAAGAGCAGTCAAACTGCTTTATAAAAGGATGAAGAGCAGTCAAACTGTTTTTTACGAGGATATAGAGCAGTCAGACTGTTTTACAAGAGGATGAAGAGCAGTCAACCTGTTTTACAAGAGGATGAAGAGCAGTCAAACTGTTTTATAAGAGGATGAAGAGCAGTCAAACTGCTTTATAAAAGGATGAAGAGCAGTCAAACTGATTTATAATTGGACGAAGAGCAGTAAAACTGATTTATAATCGGACGAAGAGCAGTCAAACGGTTTTATAAGAGGATGAAGAGCAGTCATATTGATTTATAAGAGGATGAAGAGCAGTCAAACTGCTTTATAAAAGGATGAAGAGCAGTCAAACTGTTTAAAAGAGGACGAAGAGCAGTCAAACTGATTTATAATCGGATGAAGAGCAGTCAAACTGATTTATAAGAGGATGAAGAGCAGTCAAACTGCGTTATAAAAGGATGAAGAGCAGTAAAACTGATTTATAAGAGGATGAAGAGCAGTCAAACTGCTTTATAAAAGGATGAAGAGCTGTCAAACTGTTTTATAAGCGGACGAAGAGCAGTCAAACTGATTTATAATCGGACGAAGAGCAGTCAAACTGATTTATAATCGGACGAAGAGCAGTCAAACGGTTTTATAAGAGGATGAAGAGCAGTCAAATTGGTTTATAGGAGGATGAAGAACAGTCAAACTGCTTTATAAAAGGATGAAGAGCAGTCAAACTGATTTATAAGAGGATGAAGAGCAGTCAAACTGCTTTATAAAAGGATGAAGAGCAGTCAAACTGTTTTATAAGCGGACGAAGAGCAGTCAAACTGTTTTATAAGAGTATGAAGAGCAGTCAAACTGATTTATAATCGGACGAAGAGCGGTCAAACGGTTTTATAAGAGGATGAAGAGCAGTCAAATTGATTTATAAGAGGATGAAGAGCAGTGAAACTGCTTTATAAAAGGATGAAGAGCAGTCAAACTGTTTTATACAAGGATGTAGAGCAGTCAGATTGTTTTACAAGAGGATGAAGAGCAGTCAACTTGTTTTATAAGAGGATGAAGAGCAGTCAAACTGTTTTATAAGAGGATGAAGAGCAGTCAAACTGGTTTATAAAAGAATGAAGAGCAGTCAAACTGTTTTATAAGAGGACGAAGAGCAGTCAAACTGATTTATAAGAGGATGAAGAGCAGTCAAACTGATTTATAAGAGGATGAAGAGCAGTCAAACTGCTTTATAAAAGGATGAAGAGCAGTCACACTGTTTTATAAGAGGACGAAGAGCAGTCAAACTGATTTATAAGAGGACGAAGAGCAGTCAAACTGTTTTATAAGAGGATGAAGAGCAGTCAAACTGTTTTATAAGAGGATGAAGAGCAGTCAAACTGGTTTATAAAAGAATGAAGAGCAGTCAAACTGTTTTATAAGAGGACGAAGAGCAGTCAAACTGATTTATAAGAGGATGAAGAGCAGTCAAACTGATTTATAAGAGGATGAAGAGCAGTCAAACTGCTTTATAAAAGGATGAAGAGCAGTCACACTGTTTTATAAGAGGACGAAGAGCAGTCAAACTGATTTATAAGAGGACGAAGAGCAGTCAAACTGTTCTATAGGAGGATGAAGCGCAGTCAAACTGGATTATAGGAGGATGAAGAGCAGTCAAACTGCTTTATAAGAGGATGAAGAGCAGTCAAACTGATTTATAAGAGGATGAAGAGCAGTCAAACTGCTTTATAAAAGGATGAAGAGCAGTCAAACTGTTTTATAAGAGGATGAAGAGCAGTCAAACTGATTTATAATCGGATGAAGAGCAGTCAAACTGATTTATAAGAGGATGAAGAGCAGTCAAACTGCTTTATAAAAGGATGAAGAGCAGTCAAATTGATTTATAAGAGGATGAAGAGCAGTCAAACTGTTTTATAAGAGGATGAAGAGCAGTCAAACTGCTTTATAAAAGAATGAAGAGCAGTCAAACTGTTTTATAAGAGGACGAAGAGCAGTCACACTGAATTATAATCGGAAGAAGAGCAGTCAAACTGTTCTATAGGAGGATGAAGCGCAGTCAAACTGGTTTATAGGAGGATGAAGAGCAGTCAAACTGCTTTATAAGAGGATGAAGAGCAGTCAAACTGATTTATAAGACGATGAAGAGCAGTCAAACTGCTTTATAAAAGGATGAAGAGCAGTCAAACTGTTTTATAAGCGGACGAAGAGCAGTCAAACTGATTTATAATCGGACGAAGCGCAGTCAAACTGATTTATAATCGGACGAAGAGCGGTCAAACGGTTTTATAAGAGGATGAAGAGCAGTCAAATTGATTTATAAAAGGATGAAGAGCAGTCAAACTGGTTTATAAAAGGATGAAGAGCAGTCAAACTGTTTTATACGAGGATGTAAAGCAGTCAGACTGTTTTACAAGAGGATGAAGAGCAGTCAACCTGTTTTACAAGAGGATGAAGAGCAGTCAAATTGATTTATAAGAGGATGAAGAGCAGTCAAACTGTTTTATAAGAGGATGAAGAGCAGTCAAACTGCTTTATAAAAGAATGAAGAGCAGTCAAACTGTTTTATAAGAGGACGAAGAGCAGTCAAACTGATTTATAATCGGACGAAGAGCAGTCAAACTGATTTATAATCGGACGAAGAGCAGTCAAACTGATTTATAATCGGATGAAGAGCAGTCAAACTGATTTATAAGAGGATGAAGAGCAGTCAAACTGCTTTATAAAAGGATGAAGAGCAGTCAAATTGATTTATAAGAGGATGAAGAGCAGTCAAACTGTTTTATAAGAGGATGAAGAGCAGTCAAACTGCTTTATAAAAGAATGAAGAGCAGTCAAACTGTTTTATAAGAGGACGAAGAGCAGTCACACTGAATTATAATCGGAAGAAGAGCAGTCAAACTGTTCTATAGGAGGATGAAGCGCAGTCAAACTGGTTTATAGGAGGATGAAGAGCAGTCAAACTGCTTTATAAGAGGATGAAGAGCAGTCAAACTGATTTATAAGACGATGAAGAGCAGTCAAATTGATTTATAAGAGGATGAAGAGCAGTCAAACTGATTTATAAGAGGATGAAGAGCAGTCAAACTGCTTTATAAAAGGATGAAGAGCAGTCAAATTGATTTATAAGAGGATGAAGAGCAGTCAAACTGTTTTATAAGAGGATGAAGAGCAGTCAAACTGCTTTATAAAAGAATGAAGAGCAGTCAAACTGTTTTATAAGAGGACGAAGAGCAGTCACACTGAATTATAATCGGAAGAAGAGCAGTCAAACTGTTCTATAGGAGGATGAAGCGCAGTCAAACTGGTTTATAGGAGGATGAAGAGCAGTCAAACTGCTTTATAAGAGGATGAAGAGCAGTCAAACTGATTTATAAGACGATGAAGAGCAGTCAAACTGCTTTATAAAAGGATGAAGAGCAGTCAAACTGTTTTATAAGCGGACGAAGAGCAGTCAAACTGATTTATAATCGGACGAAGCGCAGTCAAACTGATTTATAATCGGACGAAGAGCGGTCAAACGGTTTTATAAGAGGATGAAGAGCAGTCAAATTGATTTATAAAAGGATGAAGAGCAGTCAAACTGGTTTATAAAAGGATGAAGAGCAGTCAAACTGTTTTATACGAGGATGTAAAGCAGTCAGACTGTTTTACAAGAGGATGAAGAGCAGTCAACCTGTTTTACAAGAGGATGAAGAGCAGTCAAATTGATTTATAAGAGGATGAAGAGCAGTCAAACTGTTTTATAAGAGGATGAAGAGCAGTCAAACTGCTTTATAAAAGAATGAAGAGCAGTCAAACTGTTTTATAAGAGGACGAAGAGCAGTCAAACTGATTTATAATCGGACGAAGAGCAGTCAAACTGATTTATAATCGGACGAAGAGCAGTCAAACTGATTTATAATCGGATGAAGAGCAGTCAAACTGATTTATAAGAGGATGAAGAGCAGTCAAACTGCTTTATAAAAGGATGAAGAGCAGTCAAATTGATTTATAAGAGGATGAAGAGCAGTCAAACTGTTTTATAAGAGGATGAAGAGCAGTCAAACTGCTTTATAAAAGAATGAAGAGCAGTCAAACTGTTTTATAAGAGGACGAAGAGCAGTCACACTGAATTATAATCGGAAGAAGAGCAGTCAAACTGTTCTATAGGAGGATGAAGCGCAGTCAAACTGGTTTATAGGAGGATGAAGAGCAGTCAAACTGCTTTATAAGAGGATGAAGAGCAGTCAAACTGATTTATAAGACGATGAAGAGCAGTCAAACTGCTTTATAAAAGGATGAAGAGCAGTCAAACTGTTTTATAAGCGGACGAAGAGCAGTCAAACTGATTTATAATCGGACGAAGCGCAGTCAAACTGATTTATAATCGGACGAAGAGCGGTCAAACGGTTTTATAAGAGGATGAAGAGCAGTCAAATTGATTTATAAAAGGATGAAGAGCAGTCAAACTGGTTTATAAAAGGATGAAGAGCAGTCAAACTGTTTTATACGAGGATGTAAAGCAGTCAGACTGTTTTACAAGAGGATGAAGAGCAGTCAACCTGTTTTACAAGAGGATGAAGAGCAGTCAAATTGATTTATAAGAGGATGAAGAGCAGTCAAACTGTTTTATAAGAGGATGAAGAGCAGTCAAACTGCTTTATAAAAGAATGAAGAGCAGTCAAACTGTTTTATAAGAGGACGAAGAGCAGTCAAACTGATTTATAATCGGACGAAGAGCAGTCAAACTGATTTATAATCGGACGAAGAGCAGTCAAACTGATTTATAATCGGACGAAGAGCAGTCAAACGGTTTTATAAGAGGATGAAGAGCAGTCAAATTGGTTTATAGGAGGATGAAGAGCAGTCAAACTGCTTTATAAAAGGATGAATAGCAGTCAAACTGTTTTATAAGCGGACGAAGAGCAGTCAAACTGATTTATAATCGGAAGAAGAGCAGTCAAACTGATTTATAATCGGACGAAGAGCGGTCAAACAGTTTTATAAGAGGATGAAGAGCAGTCAAATTGATTTATAAGAGGATGAAGAGCAGTCAAACTGCTTTATAAAAGGATGAAGAGCAGTCAAACTGTTTTATACAAGGATGTAGAGCAGTCAGATTGTTTTACAAGAGGATGAAGAGCAGTCAACCTGTTTTACAAGAGGATGAAGAGCAGTCAAACTGTTTTATAAGAGGACAAAGAGCAGTCAAACTGATTTATAATCGGACGAAGAGCAGTCAAACTGTTCTATAGGAGGATGAAGCGCAGTCAAACTGGTTTATAGGAGGATGAAGAGCAGTCAAACTGCTTTATAAAAGGATGAAGAGCAGTCAAACTGTTTTATACGAGGATATAGAGCAGTCAGACTGTTTTACAAGAGGATGAAGAGCAGTCAACCTGTTTTACAAGAGGATGAAGAGCAGTCAAACTGTTTTATAAGAGGATGAAGAGCAGTCAAACTGCTTTATAAAAGGATGAAGAGCAGTCAAACTGATTTATAATCGGATGAAGAGCAGTCAAACTGATTTATAAGAGGATGACGTGCAGTCAAACTGCTTTATAAAAGGATGAAGAGCAGTCAATCTGTTTTATAAGAGGACGAAGCGCAGTCAAACTGATTTATAAGAGGATGAAGAGCAGTCAAACTGCTTTATAAAAGGATGAAGAGCAGTCAAACTGTTTTATAAGCGGACGAAGAGCAGTCAAACTGATTTATAATCGGACGAAGAGCAGTCAAAATGATTTATAATCGGACGAAGAGCAGTCAAACGGTTTTATAAGAGGATGAAGAGCAGTCAAATTGATTTATAAGAGGATGAAGAGCAGTCAAACTGCTTTATAAAAGGATGAAGAGCAGTCAAACTGTTTTATACGAGGATATAGAGCAGTCAGACTGTTTTACAAGAGGATGAAGAGCAGTCACACTGAATTATAATCGGAAGAAGAGCAGTCAAACTGTTCTATAGGAGGATGAAGCGCAGTCAAACTGGTTTATAGGAGGATGAAGAGCAGTCAAACTGCTTTATAAGAGGATGAAGAGCAGTCAAACTGGTTTATAGGAGGATGAAGAGCAGTCAAACTGCTTTATAAGAGGATGAAGAGCAGTCAAACTGATTTATAAAAGGATGAAGAGCAGTCAAACTGTTTTATAATCGGATGAAGAGCAGTCAAACTGCTTTATAAAAGGATGAAGAGCAGTCAAACTGTTTTATAAGAGGATGAAGAGCAGTCAAACTGATTTATAATCGGATGAAGAGCAGTCAAACTGTTTTATAAGAGGATGAAGAGCAGTCAAACTGATTTATAATCGGATGAAGAGCAGTCAAACTGATTTATAAGAGGATGAAGAGCAGTCAAACTGCTTTATAAAAGGATGAAGAGCAGTCAAACTGTTTTATACGAGGATATAGAGCAGTCAGACTGTTTTACAAGAGGATGAAGAGCAGTCAACCTGTTTTACAAGAGGATGAAGAGCAGTCAAACTGTTTTATAAGAGGATGAAGAGCAGTCAAACTGCTTTATAAAAGGATGAAGAGCAGTCAAACTGATTTATAATTGGACGAAGAGCAGTAAAACTGATTTATAATCGGACGAAGAGCAGTCAAACGGTTTTATAAGAGGATGAAGAGCAGTCATATTGATTTATAAGAGGATGAAGAGCAGTCAAACTGCTTTATAAAAGGATGAAGAGCAGTCAAACTGTTTAAAAGAGGACGAAGAGCAGTCAAACTGATTTATAATCGGATGAAGAGCAGTCAAACTGATTTATAAGAGGATGAAGAGCAGTCAAACTGCGTTATAAAAGGATGAAGAGCAGTAAAACCTATTTATAAGAGGATGAAGAGCAGTCAAACTGCTTTATAAAAGGATGAAGAGCTGTCAAACTGTTTTATAAGCGGACGAAGAGCAGTCAAACTGATTTATAATAGGACGAAGAGCAGTCAAACTGATTTATAATCGGACGAAGAGCAGTCAAACGGTTTTATAAGAGGATGAAGAGCAGTCAAATTGGTTTATAGGAGGATGAAGAGCAGTCAAACTGCTTTATAAAAGGATGAAGAGCAGTCAAACTGTTTTATACAAGGATGTAGAGCAGTCAGATTGTTTTACAAGAGGATGAAGAGCAGTCAACTTGTTTTATAAGAGGATGAAGAGCAGTCAAACTGTTTTATAAGAGGATGAAGAGCAGTCAAACTGGTTTATAAAAGAATGAAGAGCAGTCAAACTGTTTTATAAGAGGACGAAGAGCAGTCAAACTGATTTATAAGAGGATGAAGAGCAGTCAAACTGATTTATAAGAGGATGAAGAGCAGTCAAACTGCTTTATAAAAGGATGAAGAGCAGTCACACTGTTTTATAAGAGGACGAAGAGCAGTCAAACTGATTTATAAGAGGACGAAGAGCAGTCAACTTGTTTTATAAGAGGATGAAGAGCAGTCAAACTGTTTTATAAGAGGATGAAGAGCAGTCAAACTGGTTTATAAAAGAATGAAGAGCAGTCAAACTGTTTTATAAGAGGACGAAGAGCAGTCAAACTGATTTATAAGAGGATGAAGAGCAGTCAAACTGATTTATAAGAGGATGAAGAGCAGTCAAACTGCTTTATAAAAGGATGAAGAGCAGTCACACTGTTTTATAAGAGGACGAAGAGCAGTCAAACTGATTTATAAGAGGACGAAGAGCAGTCAAACTGTTCTATAGGAGGATGAAGCGCAGTCAAACTGGATTATAGGAGGATGAAGAGCAGTCAAACTGCTTTATAAGAGGATGAAGAGCAGTCAAACTGATTTATAAGAGGATGAAGAGCAGTCAAACTGCTTTATAAAAGGATGAAGAGCAGTCAAACTGTTTTATAAGAGGATGAAGAGCAGTCAAACTGATTTATAATCGGATGAAGAGCAGTCAAACTGATTTATAAGAGGATGAAGAGCAGTCAAACTGCTTTATAAAAGGATGAAGAGCAGTCAAATTGATTTATAAGAGGATGAAGAGCAGTCAAACTGTTTTATAAGAGGATGAAGAGCAGTCAAACTGCTTTATAAAAGAATGAAGAGCAGTCAAACTGTTTTATAAGAGGACGAAGAGCAGTCACACTGAATTATAATCGGAAGAAGAGCAGTCAAACTGTTCTATAGGAGGATGAAGCGCAGTCAAACTGGTTTATAGGAGGATGAAGAGCAGTCAAACTGCTTTATAAGAGGATGAAGAGCAGTCAAACTGATTTATAAGACGATGAAGAGCAGTCAAACTGCTTTATAAAAGGATGAAGAGCAGTCAAACTGTTTTATAAGCGGACGAAGAGCAGTCAAACTGATTTATAATCGGACGAAGCGCAGTCAAACTGATTTATAATCGGACGAAGAGCAGTCAAACGGTTTTATAAGAGGATGAAGAGCAGTCAAATTGATTTATAAAAGGATGAAGAGCAGTCAAACTGCTTTATAAAAGGATGAAGAGCAGTCAAACTGTTTTATACGAGGATGTAAAGCAGTCAGACTGTTTTACAAGAGGATGAAGAGCAGTCAACCTGTTTTACAAGAGGATGAAGAGCAGTCAAATTGATTTATAAGAGGATGAAGAGCAGTCAAACTGTTTTATAAGAGGATGAAGAGCAGTCAAACTGCTTTATAAAAGAATGAAGAGCAGTCAAACTGTTTTATAAGAGGACGAAGAGCAGTCAAACTGATTTATAATCGGACGAAGAGCAGTCAAACTGATTTATAATCGGACGAAGAGCAGTCAAACTGATTTATAATCGGACGAAGAGCAGTCAAACGGTTTTATAAGAGGATGAAGAGCAGTCAAATTGGTTTATAGGAGGATGAAGAGCAGTCAAACTGCTTTATAAAAGGATGAATAGCAGTCAAACTGTTTTATAAGCGGACGAAGAGCAGTCAAACTGATTTATAATCGGAAGAAGAGCAGTCAAACTGATTTATAATCGGACGAAGAGCGGTCAAACAGTTTTATAAGAGGATGAAGAGCAGTCAAATTGATTTATAAGAGGATGAAGAGCAGTCAAACTGCTTTATAAAAGGATGAAGAGCAGTCAAACTGTTTTATACAAGGATGTAGAGCAGTCAGATTGTTTTACAAGAGGATGAAGAGCAGTCAACCTGTTTTACAAGAGGATGAAGAGCAGTCAAATTGTTTTATAAGAGGATGAAGAGCAATCAAACTGCTTTATAAAAGAATGAAGAGCAGTCAAACTGTTTTATAAGAGGACGAAGAGCAGTCAAACTGATTTATAATCGGATGAAGAGCAGTCACACTGTTTTATAAGAGGACGAAGAGCAGTCAAACTGATTTATAAGAGGATGAAGAGCTGTCAAACTGCTTTATAAGAGGATGAAGAGCAGTCAAACTGATTTATAAGAGGATGAAGAGCAGTCAAACTGCTTTATAAAAGGATGAAGAGCAGTCAAACGGTTTTATAAGAGGATGAAGAGCAGTCAAATTGATTTATAAAAGGATGAAGAGCAGTCAAACTGCTTTATAAAAGGATGAAGAGCAGTCAAACTGTTTTATACGAGGATGTACAGCAGTCAGACTGTTTTACAAGAGGATGAAGAGCAGTCAACCTGTTTTACAAGAGGATGAAGAGCAGTCAAATTGATTTATAAGAGGATGAAGAGCAGTCAAACTGTTTTATAAGAGGATGAAGAGCAGTCAAACTGCTTTATAAAAGAATGAAGAGCAGTCAAACTGTTTTATAAGAGGACGAAGAGCAGTCAAACTGATTTATAATCGGACGAAGAGCAGTCAAACTGATTTATAATCGGACGAAGAGCAGTCAAACGGTTTTATAAGAGGATGAAGAGCAGTCAAATTGGTTTATAGGAGGATGAAGAGCAGTCAAACTGCTTTATAAAAGGATGAAGAGCAGTCAAACTGATTTATAAGAGGATGAAGAGCAGTCAAACTGCTTTATAAAAGGATGAAGAGCAGTCAAACTGTTTTATAAGCGGACGAAGAGCAGTCAAACTGATTTATAATCGGAAGAAGAGCAGTCAAACTGATTTATAATCGGACGAAGAGCGGTCAAACGGTTTTATAAGAGGATGAAGAGCAGTCAAACTGATTTATAAGAGGATGAAGAGCAGTCAAACTGCTTTATAAAAGGATGAAGAGCAGTCAAACTGTTTTATACAAGGATGTAGAGCAGTCAGATTGTTTTACAAGAGGATGAAGAGCAGTCAACCTGTTCTATAGGAGGATGAAGCGCAGTCAAACTGGATTATAGGAGGATGAAGAGCAGTCAAACTGCTTTATAAGAGGATGAAGAGCAGTCAAACTGATTTATAAGAGGATGAAGAGCAGTCAAACTGCTTTATAAAAGGATGAAGAGCAGTCAAACTGTTTTATAAGAGGATGAAGAGCAGTCAAACTGATTTATAATCGGATGAAGAGCAGTCAAACTGATTTATAAGAGGATGAAGAGCAGTCAAACTGATTTATAAAAGGATGAAGAGCAGTCAAATTGATTTATAAGAGGATGAAGAGCAGTCAAACTGTTTTATAAGAGGATGAAGAGCAGTCAAACTGCTTTATAAAAGAATGAAGAGCAGTCAAACTGTTTTATAAGAGGACGAAGAGCAGTCACACTGAATTACAATCGGAAGAAGAGCAGTCAAACTGTTCTATAGGAGGATGAAGCGCAGTCAAACTGGTTTATAGGAGGATGAAGAGCAGTCAAACTGCTTTATAAGAGGATGAAGAGCAGTCAAACTGATTTATAAGACGATGAAGAGCAGTCAAACTGCTTTATAAAAGGATGAAGAGCAGTCAAACTGTTTTATAAGCGGACGAAGAGCAGTCAAACTGATTTATAATCGGACGAAGCGCAGTCAAACTGATTTATAATCGGACGAAGAGCAGTCAAACGGTTTTATAAGAGGATGAAGAGCAGTCAAATTGATTTATAAAAGGATGAAGAGCAGTCAAACTGCTTTATAAAAGGATGAAGAGCAGTCAAACTGTTTTATACGAGGATGTACAGCAGTCAGACTGTTTTACAAGAGGATGAAGAGCAGTCAAACTTGTTTTACAAGAGGATGAAGAGCAGTCAAATTGATTTATAAGAGGATGAAGAGCAGTCAAACTGTTTTATAAGAGGATGAAGAGCAGTCAAACTGCTTTATAAAAGAATGAAGAGCAGTCAAACTGTTTTATAAGAGGACGAAGAGCAGTCAAACTGATTTATAATCGGACGAAGAGCAGTCAAACTGATTTATAATCGGACGAAGAGCAGTCAAACGGTTTTATAAGAGGATGAAGAGAAGTCAAATTGGTTTATAGGAGGATGAAGAGCAGTCAAACTGCTTTATAAAAGGATGAAGTGCAGTCAAACTGATTTATAAGAGGATGAAGAGCAGTCAACCTGTTTTACAAGAGGATGAAGAGCAGTCAAACTGTTTTATAAGAGGATGAAGAGCAGTCAAACTGCTTTATAAAAGAATGAAGAGCCGTCAAACTGTTTTATAAGAGGACGAAGAGCAGTCAAACTGATTTATAAGAGGATGAAGAGCAGTCAAACTGATTTATAAGAGGATGAAGAGCAGTCAAACTGCTTTATAAAAGGATGACGAGCAGTCACACTGTTTTATAAGAGGACGAAGAGCAGTCAAACTGATTTATAAGAGGATGAAGAGCAGTCAAACTGCTTTATAAAAGGATGAAGAGCAGTCAAACTGTTTTATAAGAGGACGAAGAGCAGTCAAACTGATTTATAATCGGACGAAGAGCAGTCAAACTGTTCTATAGGAGGATGAAGCGCAGTCAAACTGGTTTATAGGAGGATGAAGAGCAGTCAAACTGCTTTATAAGAGGATGAAGAGCAGTCACACTGATTTATAAGAGGACGAAGAGCAGTCAAACTGCTTTATAAAAGGATGAAGAGCAGTCAAACTGTTTTATAAGAGGATGAAGAGCAGTCAAACTGATTTATAATCGGATGAAGAGCAGTCAAACTGATTTATAAGAGGATGAAGAGCAGTCAAACTGCTTTATAAAAGGATGAAGAGCAGTCAAACTGTTTTATAAGAGGACGAAGAGCAGTCAAACTGATTTATAATCGGACGAAGAGCAGTCAAACTGTTCTATAGAAGGATGAAGCGCAGTCAAACTGGTTTATAGGAGGATGAAGAGCAGTCAAACTGATTTATAATCGGACGAAGAGCAGTCAAACGGTTTTATAAGAGGATGAAGAGCAGTCAAATTGGTTTATAGGAGGATGAAGAGCAGTCAAACTGCTTTATAAAAGGATGAAGAGCAGTCAAACTGATTTATAAGAGGATGAAGAGCAGTCAAACTGCTTTATAAAAGGATGAAGAGCAGTCAAACTGTTTTATAAGCGGACGAAGAGCAGTCAAACTGATTTATAATCGGAAGAAGAGCAGTCAAACTGATTTATAATCGGACAAAGAGCGGTCAAACGGTTTTATAAGAGGATGAAGAGCAGTCAAATTGATTTATAAGAGGATGAAGAGCAGTCAAACTGCTTTATAAAAGGATGAAGAGCAGTCAAACTGTTTTATACAAGGATGTAGAGCAGTCAGATTGTTTTACAAGAGGATGAAGAGCAGTCAACCTGTTTTACAAGAGGATGAAGAGCAGTCAAACTGTTTTATAAGAGGATGAAGAGCAGTCAAACTGCTTTATAAAAGAATGAAGAGCAGTCAAACTGTTTTATAAGAGGACGAAGAGCAGTCAAACTGATTTATAAGAGGATGAAGAGCAGTCAAACTGATTTATAAGAGGATGAAGAGCAGTCAAACTGCTTTATAAAAGGATGAAGAGCAGTCACACTGTTTTATAAGAGGACGAAGAGCAGTCAAACTGATTTATAAGAGGATGAAGAGCAGTCAAACTGCTTTATAAAAGGATGAAGAGCAGTCAAACTGTTTTATACGAGGACGAAGAGCAGTCAAACTGATTTATAATCGGACGAAGAGCAGTCAAACTGTTCTATAGGAGGATGAAGCGCAGTCAAACTGGTTTATAGGAGGATGAAGAGCAGTCAAACTGCTTTATAAGAGGATGAAGAGCAGTCAAACTGATTTATAAGAGGATGAAGAGCAGTCAAACTGCTTTATAAAAGGATGAAGAGCAGTCAAACTGTTTTATAAGAGGATGAAGAGCAGTCAAACTGATTTATAATCGGATGAAGAGCAGTCAAACTGATTTATAAGAGGATGAAGAGCAGTCAAACTGCTTTATAAAAGGATGAAGAGCAGTCAAACTGTTTTATAAGAGGACGAAGAGCAGTCAAACTGATTTATAATCGGACGAAGAGCAGTCAAACTGTTCTATAGGAGGATAAAGCGCAGTCAAACTGGTTTATAGGAGGATGAAGAGCAGTCAAACTGCTTTATAAGAGGATCAAGAGCAGTCAAACTGATTTATAAGACGATGAAGAGCAGTCAAACTGCTTTATAAAAGGATGAAGAGCAGTCAAACTGTTCTATAGGAGGATGAAGCGCAGTCAAACTGGTTTATAGGAGGATGAAGAGCAGTCAAACTGCATTATAAGAGGATGAAGAGCAGTCAAACTGATTTATAAGACGATGAAGAGCAGTCAAACTGCTTTATAAAAGGATGAAGAGCAGTCAAACTCTTTTATAAGCGGACGAAGAGCAGTCAAACTGATTTATAATCGGACGAAGCGCAGTCAAACTGATTTATAATCGGACGAAGAGCAGTCAAACGGTTTTATAAGAGGATGAAGAGCAGTCAAATTGATTTATAAAAGGATGAAGAGCAGTCAAACTGCTTTATAAAAGGATGAAGAGCAGTCAAACTGTTTTATACGAGGATGTACAGTAGTCAGACTGTTTTACAAGAGGATGAAGAGCAGTCAACGTGTTTTACAAGAGGATGAAGAGCAGTCAAATTGATTTATAAGAGGATGAAGAGCAGTCAAACTGTTTTATAAGAGGATGAAGAGCAGTCAAACTGCTTTATAAAAGAATGAAGAGCAGTCAAACTGTTTTATAAGAGGACGAAGAGCAGTCAAACTGATTTATAAGCGGACGAAGAGCAGTCAAACTGATTTATAATCGGACGAAGAGCAGTCAAACGGTTTTATAAGAGGATGAAGAGCAGTGAAATTGGTTTATAGGAGGATGAAGAGCAGTCAAACTGGTTTATAAAAGAATGAAGAGCAGTCAAACTGTTTTATAAGAGGACGAAGAGCAGTCAAACTGTTTTATAAGAGGACGAAGAGCAGTCAAACTGATTTATAAGAGGATGAAGAGCAGTCAAACTGCTTTATAAAAGGATGAAGAGCAGTCACACTGTTTTATAAGAGGACGAAGAGCAGTCAAACTGATTTATAAGAGGACGAAGAGCAGTCAACTTGTTTTATAAGAGGATGAAGAGCAGTCAAACTGTTTTATAAGAGGATGAAGAGCAGTCAAACTGGTTTATAAAAGAATGAAGAGCAGTCAAACTGTTTTATAAGAGGACGAAGAGCAGTCAAACTGATTTATAAGAGGATGAAGAGCAGTCAAACTGATTTATAAGAGGATGAAGAGCAGTCAAACTGCTTTATAAAAGGATGAAGAGCAGTCACACTGTTTTATAAGAGGACGAAGAGCAGTCAAACTGATTTATAAGAGGACGAAGAGCAGTCAAACTGTTCTATAGGAGGATGAAGCGCAGTCAAACTGGATTATAGGAGGATGAAGAGCAGTCAAACTGCTTTATAAGAGGATGAAGAGCAGTCAAACTGATTTATAAGAGGATGAAGAGCAGTCAAACTGCTTTATAAAAGGATGAAGAGCAGTCAAACTGTTTTATAAGAGGATGAAGAGCAGTCAAACTGATTTATAATCGGATGAAGAGCAGTCAAACTGATTTATAAGAGGATGAAGAGCAGTCAAACTGCTTTATAAAAGGATGAAGAGCAGTCAAATTGATTTATAAGAGGATGAAGAGCAGTCAAACTGTTTTATAAGAGGATGAAGAGCAGTCAAACTGCTTTATAAAAGAATGAAGAGCAGTCAAACTGTTTTATAAGAGGACGAAGAGCAGTCACACTGAATTATAATCGGAAGAAGAGCAGTCAAACTGTTCTATAGGAGGATGAAGCGCAGTCAAACTGGTTTATAGGAGGATGAAGAGCAGTCAAACTGCTTTATAAGAGGATGAAGAGCAGTCAAACTGATTTATAAGACGATGAAGAGCAGTCAAACTGCTTTATAAAAGGATGAAGAGCAGTCAAACTGTTTTATAAGCGGACGAAGAGCAGTCAAACTGATTTATAATCGGACGAAGCGCAGTCAAACTGATTTATAATCGGACGAAGAGCAGTCAAACGGTTTTATAAGAGGATGAAGAGCAGTCAAATTGATTTATAAAAGGATGAAGAGCAGTCAAACTGCTTTATAAAAGGATGAAGAGCAGTCAAACTGTTTTATACGAGGATGTAAAGCAGTCAGACTGTTTTACAAGAGGATGAAGAGCAGTCAACCTGTTTTACAAGAGGATGAAGAGCAGTCAAATTGATTTATAAGAGGATGAAGAGCAGTCAAACTGTTTTATAAGAGGATGAAGAGCAGTCAAACTGCTTTATAAAAGAATGAAGAGCAGTCAAACTGTTTTATAAGAGGACGAAGAGCAGTCAAACTGATTTATAATCGGACGAAGAGCAGTCAAACTGATTTATAATCGGACGAAGAGCAGTCAAACTGATTTATAATCGGACGAAGAGCAGTCAAACGGTTTTATAAGAGGATGAAGAGCAGTCAAATTGGTTTATAGGAGGATGAAGAGTAGTCAAACTGCTTTATAAAAGGATGAATAGCAGTCAAACTGTTTTATAAGCGGACGAAGAGCAGTCAAACTGATTTATAATCGGAAGAAGAGCAGTCAAACTGATTTATAATCGGACGAAGAGCGGTCAAACAGTTTTATAAGAGGATGAAGAGCAGTCAAATTGATTTATAAGAGGATGAAGAGCAGTCAAACTGCTTTATAAAAGGATGAAGAGCAGTCAAACTGTTTTATACAAGGATGTAGAGCAGTCAGATTGTTTTACAAGAGGATGAAGAGCAGTCAACCTGTTTTACAAGAGGATGAAGAGCAGTCAAATTGTTTTATAAGAGGATGAAGAGCAATCAAACTGCTTTATAAAAGAATGAAGAGCAGTCAAACTGTTTTATAAGAGGACGAAGAGCAGTCAAACTGATTTATAATCGGATGAAGAGCAGTTACACTGTTTTATAAGAGGACGAAGAGCAGTCAAACTTATTTATAAGAGGATGAAGAGCTGTCAAACTGCTTTATAAGAGGATGAAGAGCAGTCAAACTGATTTATAAGAGGATGAAGAGCAGTCAAACTGCTTTATAAAAGGATGAAGAGCAGTCAAACGGTTTTATAAGAGGATGAAGAGCAGTCAAATTGATTTATAAAAGGATGAAGAGCAGTCAAACTGCTTTATAAAAGGATGAAGAGCAGTCAAACTGTTTTATACGAGGATGTACAGCAGTCAGACTGTTTTACAAGAGGATGAAGAGCAGTCAACCTGTTTTACAAGAGGATGAAGAGCAGTCAAATTGATTTATAAGAGGATGAAGAGCAGTCAAACTGTTTTATAAGAGGATGAAGAGCAGTCAAACTGCTTTATAAAAGAATGAAGAGCAGTCAAACTGTTTTATAAGAGGACGAAGAGCAGTCAAACTGATTTATAATCGGACGAAGAGCAGTCAAACTGATTTATAATCGGACGAAGAGCAGTCAAACGGTTTTATAAGAGGATGAAGAGCAGTCAAATTGGTTTATAGGAGGATGAAGAGCAGTCAAACTGCTTTATAAAAGGATGAAGAGCAGTCAAACTGATTTATAAGAGGATGAAGAGCAGTCAAACTGCTTTATAAAAGGATGAAGAGCAGTCAAACTGTTTTATAAGCGGACGAAGAGCAGTCAAACTGATTTATAATCGGAAGAAGAGCAGTCAAACTGATTTATAATCGGACGAAGAGCGGTCAAACGGTTTTATAAGAGGATGAAGAGCAGTCAAATTGATTTATAAGAGGATGAAGAGCAGTCAAACTGCTTTATAAAAGGATGAAGAGCAGTCAAACTGTTTTATACAAGGATGTAGAGCAGTCAGATTGTTTTACAAGAGGATGAGGGGCAGTCAACCTGTTCTATAGGAGGATGAAGCGCAGTCAAACTGGATTATAGGAGGATGAAGAGCAGTCAAACTGCTTTATAAGAGGATGAAGAGCAGTCAAACTGATTTATAAGAGGATGAAGAGCAGTCAAACTGCTTTATAAAAGGATGAAGAGCAGTCAAACTGTTTTATAAGAGGATGAAGAGCAGTCAAACTGATTTATAATCGGATGAAGAGCAGTCAAACTGATTTATAAGAGGATGAAGAGCAGTCAAACTGATTTATAAAAGGATGAAGAGCAGTCAAATTGATTTATAAGAGGATGAAGAGCAGTCAAACTGTTTTATAAGAGGATGAAGAGCAGTCAAACTGCTTTATAAAAGAATGAAGAGCAGTCAAACTGTTTTATAAGAGGACGAAGAGCAGTCACACTGAATTACAATCGGAAGAAGAGCAGTCAAACTGTTCTATAGGAGGATGAAGCGCAGTCAAACTGGATTATAGGAGGATGAAGAGCAGTCAAACTGCTTTATAAGAGGATGAAGAGCAGTCAAACTGATTTATAAGAGGATGAAGAGCAGTCAAACTGCTTTATAAAAGGATGAAGAGCAGTCAAACTGTTTTATAAGAGGATGAAGAGCAGTCAAACTGATTTATAATCGGATGAAGAGCAGTCAAACTGATTTATAAGAGGATGAAGAGCAGTCAAACTGATTTATAAAAGGATGAAGAGCAGTCAAATTGATTTATAAGAGGATGAAGAGCAGTCAAACTGTTTTATAAGAGGATGAAGAGCAGTCAAACTGCTTTATAAAAGAATGAAGAGCAGTCAAACTGTTTTATAAGAGGACGAAGAGCAGTCACACTGAATTACAATCGGAAGAAGAGCAGTCAAACTGTTCTATAGGAGGATGAAGCGCAGTCAAACTGGTTTATAGGAGGATGAAGAGCAGTCAAACTGCTTTATAAGAGGATGAAGAGCAGTCAAACTGATTTATAAGACGATGAAGAGCAGTCAAACTGCTTTATAAAAGGATGAAGAGCAGTCAAACTGTTTTATAAGCGGACGAAGAGCAGTCAAACTGATTTATAATCGGACGAAGCGCAGTCAAACTGATTTATAATCGGACGAAGAGCAGTCAAACGGTTTTATAAGAGGATGAAGAGCAGTCAAATTGATTTATAAAAGGATGAAGAGCAGTCAAACTGCTTTATAAAAGGATGAAGAGCAGTCAAACTGTTTTATACGAGGATGTACAGCAGTCAAACTGCTTTATAAAAGGATGAAGAGCAGTCAACCTGTTTTACAAGAGGATGAAGAGCAGTCAAATTGATTTATAAGAGGATGAAGAGCAGTCAAACTGTTTTATAAGAGGATGAAGAGCAGTCAAACTGCTTTATAAAAGAATGAAGAGCAGTCAAACTGTTTTATAAGAGGACGAAGAGCAGTCAAACTGATTTATAATCGGACGAAGAGCAGTCAAACTGATTTATAATCGGACGAAGAGCAGTCAAACGGTTTTATAAGAGGATGAAGAGAAGTCAAATTGGTTTATAGGAGGATGAAGAGCAGTCAAACTGCTTTATAAAAGGATGAAGTGCAGTCAAACTGATTTATAAGAGGATGAAGAGCAGTCAACCTGTTTTACAAGAGGATGAAGAGCAGTCAAACTGTTTTATAAGAGGATGAAGAGCAGTCAAACTGCTTTATAAAAGAATGAAGAGCAGTCAAACTGTTTTATAAGAGGACGAAGAGCAGTCAAACTGATTTATAAGAGGATGAAGAGCAGTCAAACTGATTTATAAGAGGATGAAGAGCAGTCAAACTGCTTTATAAAAGGATGACGAGCAGTCACACTGTTTTATAAGAGGACGAAGAGCAGTCAAACTGATTTATAAGAGGATGAAGAGCAGTCAAACTGCTTTATAAAAGGATGAAGAGCAGTCAAACTGTTTTATAAGAGGACGAAGAGCAGTCAAACTGATTTATAATCGGACGAAGAGCAGTCAAACTGTTCTATAGGAGGATGAAGCGCAGTCAAACTGGTTTATAGGAGGATGAAGAGCAGTCAAACTGCTTTATAAGAGGATGAAGAGCAGTCACACTGATTTATAAGAGGACGAAGAGCAGTCAAACTGCTTTATAAAAGGATGAAGAGCAGTCAAACTGTTTTATAAGAGGATGAAGAGCAGTCAAACTGATTTATAATCGGATGAAGAGCAGTCAAACTGATTTATAAGAGGATGAAGAGCAGTCAAACTGCTTTATAAAAGGATGAAGAGCAGTCAAACTGTTTTATAAGAGGACGAAGAGCAGTCAAACTGATTTATAATCGGACGAAGAGCAGTCAAACTGTTCTATAGAAGGATGAAGCGCAGTCAAACTGGTTTATAGGAGGATGAAGAGCAGTCAAACTGATTTATAATCGGACGAAGAGCAGTCAAACGGTTTTATAAGAGGATGAAGAGCAGTCAAATTGGTTTATAGGAGGATGAAGAGCAGTCAAACTGCTTTATAAAAGGATGAAGAGCAGTCAAACTGATTTATAAGAGGATGAAGAGCAGTCAAACTGCTTTATAAAAGGATGAAGAGCAGTCAAACTGTTTTATAAGCGGACGAAGAGCAGTCAAACTGATTTATAATCGGAAGAAGAGCAGTCAAACTGATTTATAATCGGACGAAGAGCGGTCAAACGGTTTTATAAGAGGATGAAGAGCAGTCAAATTGATTTATAAGAGGATGAAGAGCAGTCAAACTGCTTTATAAAAGGATGAAGAGCAGTCAAACTGTTTTATACAAGGATGTAGAGCAGTCAGATTGTTTTACAAGAGGATGAAGAGCAGTCAACCTGTTTTACAAGAGGATGAAGAGCAGTCAAACTGTTTTATAAGAGGATGAAGAGCAGTCAAACTGCTTTATAAAAGAATGAAGAGCAGTCAAACTGTTTTATAAGAGGACGAAGAGCAGTCAAACTGATTTATAAGAGGATGAAGAGCAGTCAAACTGATTTATAAGAGGATGAAGAGCAGTCAAACTGCTTTATAAAAGGATGAAGAGCAGTCACACTGTTTTATAAGAGGACGAAGAGCAGTCAAACTGATTTATAATCGGACGAAGAGCAGTCAAACTGTTCTATAGAAGGATGAAGCGCAGTCAAACTGGTTTATAGGAGGATGAAGAGCAGTCAAACTGATTTATAATCGGACGAAGAGCAGTCAAACGGTTTTATAAGAGGATGAAGAGCAGTCAAATTGGTTTATAGGAGGATGGAGAGCAGTCAAACTGCTTTATAAAAGGATGAAGAGCAGTCAAACTGATTTATAAGAGGATGAAGAGCAGTCAAACTGCTTTATAAAAGGATGAAGAGCAGTCAAACTGTTTTATAAGCGGACGAAGAGCAGTCAAACTGATTTATAATCGGAAGAAGAGCAGTCAAACTGATTTATAATCGGACGAAGAGCGGTCAAACGGTTTTATAAGAGGATGAAGAGCAGTCAAATTGATTTATAAGAGGATGAAGAGCAGTCAAACTGCTTTATAAAAGGATGAAGAGCAGTCAAACTGTTTTATACAAGGATGTAGAGCAGTCAGATTGTTTTACAAGAGGATGAAGAGCAGTCAACCTGTTTTACAAGAGGATGAAGAGCAGTCAAACTGTTTTATAAGAGGATGAAGAGCAGTCAAACTGCTTTATAAAAGAATGAAGAGCAGTCAAACTGTTTTATAAGAGGACGAAGAGCAGTCAAACTGATTTATAAGAGGATGAAGAGCAGTCAAACTGATTTATAAGAGGATGAAGAGCAGTCAAACTGCTTTATAAAAGGATGAAGAGCAGTCACACTGTTTTATAAGAGGACGAAGAGCAGTCAAACTGATTTATAAGAGGATGAAGAGCAGTCAAACTGCTTTATAAAAGGATGAAGAGCAGTCAAACTGTTTTATACGAGGACGAAGAGCAGTCAAACTGATTTATAATCGGACGAAGAGCAGTCAAACTGTTCTATAGGAGGATGAAGCGCAGTCAAACTGGTTTATAGGAGGATGAAGAGCAGTCAAACTGCTTTATAAGAGGATGAAGAGCAGTCAAACTGATTTATAAGAGGATGAAGAGCAGTCAAACTGCTTTATAAAAGGATGAAGAGCAGTCAAACTGTTTTATAAGAGGATGAAGAGCAGTCAAACTGATTTATAATCGGACGAAGAGCAGTCAAACTGTTCTATAGGAGGATAAAGCGCAGTCAAACTGGTTTATAGGAGGATGAAGAGCAGTCAAACTGATTTATAAGAGGATCAAGAGCAGTCAAACTGATTTATAAGACGATGAAGAGCAGTCAAACTGCTTTATAAAAGGATGAAGAGCAGTCAAACTGTTCTATAGGAGGATGAAGCGCAGTCAAACTGGTTTATAGGAGGATGAAGAGCAGTCAAACTGCATTATAAGAGGATGAAGAGCAGTCAAACTGATTTATAAGACGATGAAGAGCAGTCAAACTGCTTTATAAAAGGATGAAGAGCAGTCAAACTCTTTTATAAGCGGACGAAGAGCAGTCAAACTGATTTATAATCGGACGAAGCGCAGTCAAACTGATTTATAATCGGACGAAGAGCAGTCAAACGGTTTTATAAGAGGATGAAGAGCAGTCAAATTGATTTATAAAAGGATGAAGAGCAGTCAAACTGCTTTATAAAAGGATGAAGAGCAGTCAAACTGTTTTATACGAGGATGTACAGTTGTCAGACTGTTTTACAAGAGGATGAAGAGCAGTCAACCTGTTTTACAAGAGGATGAAGAGCAGTCAAATTGATTTATAAGAGGATGAAGAGCAGTCAAACTGTTTTATAAGAGGATGAAGAGCAGTCAAACTGCTTTATAAAAGAATGAAGAGCAGTCAAACTGTTTTATAAGAGGACGAAGAGCAGTCAAACTGATTTATAAGCGGACGAAGAGCAGTCAAACTGATTTATAATCGGACGAAGAGCAGTCAAACGGTTTTATAAGAGGATGAAGAGCAGTGAAATTGGTTTATAGGAGGATGAAGAGCAGTCAAACTGCTTTATAAAAGGATGAAGAGCAGTCAAACTGATTTATAAGAGGATGAAGAGCAGTCAAACTGCTTTATAAAAGGATGAAGAGCAGTCAAACTGTTTTATAAGCGGACGAAGAGCAGTCAAACTGATGTATAATCGGAAGAAGAGCAGTCAAACTGATTTATAATCGGACGAAGAGCGGTCAAACGGTTTTATAAGAGGATGAAGAGCAGTCAAATTGATTTATAAGAGGATGAAGAGCAGTCAAACTGCTTTATAAAAGGATGAAGAGCAGTCAAACTGTTTTATACAAGGATGTAGAGCAGTCAGATTGTTTTACAAGAGGATGAAGAGCAGTCAACCTGTTTTACCAGAGGATGAAGAGCAGTCAAACTGTTTTATAAGAGGATGAAGAGCAGTCAAACTGCTTTATAAAAGAATGAAGAGCAGTCAAACTGTTTTATAAGAGGACGAAGAGCAGTCAAACTGATTTATAAGAGGATGAAGAGCAGTCAAACTGATTTATAAGAGGATGAAGAGCAGTCAAACTGCTTTATAAAAGGATGAAGAGCAGTCACACTGTTTTATAAGAGGACGAAGAGCAGTCAAACTGATTTATAAGAGGATGAAGAGCAGTCAAACTGCTTTATAAAAGGATGAAGAGCAGTCAAACTGTTTTATAAGAGGACGAAGAGCAGTCAAACTGATTTATAATCGGACGAAGAGCAGTCAAACTGTTCTATAGGAGGATGAAGCGCTGTCAAACTGGTTTATAGGAGGATGAAGAGCAGTCAAACTGCTTTATAAGAGGATGAAGAGCAGTCAAACTGATTTATAAGAGGATGAAGAGCAGTCAAACTGCTTTATAAAAGGATGAAGAGCAGTCAAACTGTTTTATAAGAGGATGAAGAGCAGTCAAACTGATTTATAATCGGATGAAGAGCAGTCAAATTGGTTTATAGGAGGATGAAGAGCAGTCAAACTGCTTTATAAAAGGATGAAGAGCAGTCAAACTGATTTATAAGAGGATGAAGAGCAGTCAAACTGCTTTATAAAAGGATGAAGAGCAGTCAAACTGTTTTATAAGCGGACGAAGAGCAGTCAAACTGATTTATAATCGGAAGAAGAGCAGTCAAACTGATTTATAATCGGACGAAGAGCGGTCAAACGGTTTTATAAGAGGATGAAGAGCAGTCAAATTGATTTATAAGAGGATGAAGAGCAGTCAAACTGCTTTATAAAAGGATGAAGAGCAGTCAAACTCTTTTATAAGAGGACGAAGAGCAGTCAAACTGATTTATAAAAGGATGAAGAGCAGTCAAACTGATTTATAAGAGGATGAAGAGCAGTCAAACTGATTTATAAAAGGATGAAGAGCAGTCAAACTGTTTTATAAGAGGATGAAGAGCAGTCAAACTGATTTATAATCGGATGAAGAGCAGTCAAACTGATTTATTAAAGGATGAAGAGCAGTCAAACTGCTTTATAAAAGGATGAAGAGCAGTCAAACTGTTTTATAAGAGGACGAAGAGCAGTCAAACTGATTTATAATCGGACGAAGAGCAGTCAAACTGTTCTATAGAAGGATGAAGCGCAGTCAAACTGGTTTATAGGAGGATGAAGAGCAGTCAAACTGCTTTATAAGAGGATGAAGAGCAGTCAAACTGATTTATAAGAGGATGAAGAGCAGTCAAACTGCTTTATAAAAGGATGAAGAGCAGTCAAACGGTTTTATAAGAGGATGAAGAGCAGTCAAATTGATTTATAAAAGGATGAAGAGCAGTCAAACTGATTTATAAGAGGATGAAGAGCAGTCAAACTGATTTATAAGAGGATGAAGAGCAGTCAAACTGCTTTATAAAAGGATGACGAGCAGTCACACTGTTTTATAAGAGGACGAAGAGCAGTCAAACTGATTTATAAGAGGATGAAGAGCAGTCAAACTGCTTTATAAAAGGATGAAGAGCAGTCAAACTGTTTTATAAGAGGACGAAGAGCAGTCAAACTGATTTATAATCGGACGAAGAGCAGTCAAACTGTTCTATAGGAGGATGAAGCGCAGTCAAACTGGTTTATAGGAGGATGAAGAGCAGTCAAACTGCTTTATAAGAGGATGAAGAGCAGTCACACTGATTTATAAGAGGACGAAGAGCAGTCAAACTGCTTTATAAAAGGATGAAGAGCAGTCAAACTGTTTTATAAGAGGATGAAGAGCAGTCAAACTGATTTATAATCGGATGAAGAGCAGTCAAACTGATTTATAAGAGGATGAAGAGCAGTCAAACTGCTTTATAAAAGGATGAAGAGCAGTCAAACTGTTTTATAAGAGGACGAAGAGCAGTCAAACTGATTTATATTCGGACGAAGAGCAGTCAAACAGTTCTATAGAAGGATGAAGCGCAGTCAAACTGGTTTATAGGAGGATGAAGAGCAGTCAAACTGATTTATAATCGGACGAAGAGCAGTCAAACGGTTTTATAAGAGGATGAAGAGCAGTCAAATTGGTTTATAGGAGGATGAAGAGCAGTCAAACTGCTTTATAAAAGGATGAAGAGCAGTCAAACTGATTTATAAGAGGATGAAGAGCAGTCAAACTGCTTTATAAAAGGATGAAGAGCAGTCAAACTGTTTTATAAGCGGACGAAGAGCAGTCAAACTGATTTATAATCGGAAGAAGAGCAGTCAAACTGATTTATAATCGGACGAAGAGCGGTCAAACGGTTTTATAAGAGGATGAAGAGCAGTCAAATTGATTTATAAGAGGATGAAGAGCAGTCAAACTGCTTTATAAAAGGATGAAGAGCAGTCAAACTGTTTTATACAAGGATGTAGAGCAGTCAGATTGTTTTACAAGAGGATGAAGAGCAGTCAACCTGTTTTACAAGAGGATGAAGAGCAGTCAAACTGTTTTATAAGAGGATGAAGAGCAGTCAAACTGCTTTATAAAAGAATGAAGAGCAGTCACACTGTTTTATAAGAGGACGAAGAGCAGTCAAACTGATTTATAAGAGGATGAAGAGCAGTCAAACTGCTTTATAAAAGGATGAAGAGCAGTCAAACTGTTTTATACGAGGACGAAGAGCAGTCAAACTGATTTATAATCGGACGAAGAGCAGTCAAACTGTTCTATAGGAGGATGAAGCGCAGTCAAACTGGTTTATAGGAGGATGAAGAGCAGTCAAACTGCTTTATAAGAGGATGAAGAGCAGTCAAACTGATTTATAAGAGGATGAAGAGCAGTCAAACTGCTTTATAAAAGGATGAAGAGCAGTCAAACTGTTTTATAAGAGGATGAAGAGCAGTCAAACTGATTTATAATCGGATGAAGAGCAGTCAAACTGATTTATAAGAGGATGAAGAGCAGTCAAACTGCTTTATAAAAGGATGAAGAGCAGTCAAACTGTTTTATAAGAGGACGAAGAGCAGTCAAACTGATTTATAATCGGACGAAGAGCAGTCAAACTGTTCTATAGGAGGATAAAGCGCAGTCAAACTGGTTTATAGGAGGATGAAGAGCAGTCAAACTGCTTTATAAGAGGATCAAGAGCAGTCAAACTGATTTATAAGACGATGAAGAGCAGTCAAACTGCTTTATAAAAGGATGAAGAGCAGTCAAACTGTTCTATAGGAGGATGAAGCGCAGTCAAACTGGTTTATAGGAGGATGAAGAGCAGTCAAACTGCATTATAAGAGGATGAAGAGCAGTCAAACTGATTTATAAGACGATGAAGAGCAGTCAAACTGCTTTATAAAAGGATGAAGAGCAGTCAAACTCTTTTATAAGCGGACGAAGAGCAGTCAAACTGATTTATAATCGGACGAAGCGCAGTCAAACTGATTTATAATCGGACGAAGAGCAGTCAAACGGTTTTATAAGAGGATGAAGAGCAGTCAAATTGATTTATAAAAGGATGAAGAGCAGTCAAACTGCTTTATAAAAGGATGAAGAGCAGTCAAACTGTTTTATACGAGGATGTACAGTAGTCAGACTGTTTTACAAGAGGATGAAGAGCAGTCAACCTGTTTTACAAGAGGATGAAGAGCAGTCAAATTGATTTATAAGAGGATGAAGAGCAGTCAAACTGTTTTATAAGAGGATGAAGAGCAGTCAAACTGCTTTATAAAAGAATGAAGAGCAGTCAAACTGTTTTATAAGAGGACGAAGAGCAGTCAAACTGATTTATAAGCGGACGAAGAGCAGTCAAACTGATTTATAATCGGACGAAGAGCAGTCAAACGGTTTTATAAGAGGATGAAGAGCAGTGAAATTGGTTTATAGGAGGATGAAGAGCAGTCAAACTGCTTTATAAAAGGATGAAGAGCAGTCAAACTGATTTATAAGAGGATGAAGAGCAGTCAAACTGCTTTATAAAAGGATGAAGAGCAGTCAAACTGTTTTATAAGCGGACGAAGAGCAGTCAAACTGATTTATAATCGGAAGAAGAGCAGTCAAACTGATTTATAATCGGACGAAGAGCGGTCAAACGGTTTTATAAGAGGATGAAGAGCAGTCAAATTGATTTATAAGAGGATGAAGAGCAGTCAAACTGCTTTATAAAAGGATGAAGAGCAGTCAAACTGTTTTATACAAGGATGTAGAGCAGTCAGATTGTTTTACAAGAGGATGAAGAGCAGTCAACCTGTTTTACCAGAGGATGAAGAGCAGTCAAACTGTTTTATAAGAGGATGAAGAGCAGTCAAACTGCTTTATAAAAGAATGAAGAGCAGTCAAACTGTTTTATAAGAGGACGAAGAGCAGTCAAACTGATTTATAAGAGGATGAAGAGCAGTCAAACTGATTTATAAGAGGATGAAGAGCAGTCAAACCGCTTTATAAAAGGATGAAGAGCAGTCACACTGTTTTATAATCGGATGAAGAGCAGTCAAACTGATTTATAAGAGGATGAAGAGCAGTCAAACTGCTTTATAAAAGGATGAAGAGCAGTCAAACTGTTTTATAAGAGGACGAAGAGCAGTCAAACTGATTTATAATCGGACGAAGAGCAGTCAAACTGTTCTATAGGAGGATGAAGCGCTGTCAAACTGGTTTATAGGAGGATGAAGAGCAGTCAAACTGCTTTATAAGAGGATGAAGAGCAGTCAAACTGATTTATAAGAGGATGAAGAGCAGTCAAACTGCTTTATAAAAGGATGAAGAGCAGTCAAACTGTTTTATAAGAGGATGAAGAGCAGTCAAACTGATTTATAATCGGATGAAGAGCAGTCAAATTGGTTTATAGGAGGATGAAGAGCAGTCAAACTGCTTTATAAAAGGATGAAGAGCAGTCAAACTGATTTATAAGAGGATGAAGAGCAGTCAAACTGCTTTATAAAAGGATGAAGAGCAGTCAAACTGTTTTATAAGCGGACGAAGAGCAGTCAAACTGATTTATAATCGGAAGAAGAGCAGTCAAACTGATTTATAATCGGACGAAGAGCGGTCAAACGGTTTTATAAGAGGATGAAGAGCAGTCAAATTGATTTATAAGAGGATGAAGAGCAGTCAAACTGCTTTATAAAAGGATGAAGAGCAGTCAAACTCTTTTATAAGAGGACGAAGAGCAGTCAAACTGATTTATAAAAGGATGAAGAGCAGTCAAACTGATTTATAAGAGGATGAAGAGCAGTCAAACTGATTTATAAAAGGATGAAGAGCAGTCAAACTGTTTTATAAGAGGATGAAGAGCAGTCAAACTGATTTATAATCGGATGAAGAGCAGTCAAACTGATTTATTAAAGGATGAAGAGCAGTCAAACTGCTTTATAAAAGGATGAAGAGCAGTCAAACTGTTTTATAAGAGGACGAAGAGCAGTCAAACTGATTTATAATCGGACGAAGAGCAGTCAAACTGTTCTATAGAAGGATGAAGCGCAGTCAAACTGGTTTATAGGAGGATGAAGAGCAGTCAAACTGCTTTATAAGAGGATGAAGAGCAGTCAAACTGATTTATAAGAGGATGAAGAGCAGTCAAACTGCTTTATAAAAGGATGAAGAGCAGTCAAACGGTTTTATAAGAGGATGAAGAGCAGTCAAATTGATTTATAAAAGGATGAAGAGCAGTCAAACTGCTTTATAAAAGGATGAAGAGCAGTCAAACTGTTTTATACGAGGATGTACAGCAGTCAGACTGTTTTACAAGAGGACGAAGAGCAGTCAAACTGATTTATAATCGGACGAAGAGCAGTCAAACTGATTTATAATCGGACGAAGAGCAGTCAAACGGTTTTATAAGAGGATGAAGAGCAGTCAAATTGGTTTATAGGAGGATGAAGAGCAGTCAAACTGCTTTATAAAAGAATGAAGAGCAGTCAAACTGTTTTATAAGAGGACGAAGAGCAGTCAAACTGATTTATAATCGGACGAAGAGCAGTCAAACTGATTTATAATCGGACGAAGAGCAGTCAAACGGTTTTATAAGAGGATGAAGAGCAGTCAAATTGGTTTATAGGAGGATGAAGAGCAGTCAAACTGCTTTATAAAAGGATGAAGAGCAGTCAAACTGATTTATAAGAGGATGAAGAGCAGTCAAACTGCTTTATAAAAGGATGAAGAGCAGTCAAACTGTTTTATAAGCGGACGAAGAGCAGTCAAACTGATTTATAATCGGAAGAAGAGCAGTCAAACTGATTTATAATCGGACGAAGAGCGGTCAAACGGTTTTATAAGAGGATGAAGAGCAGTCAAATTGATTTATAAGAGGATGAAGAGCAGTCAAACTGCTTTATAAAAGGATGAAGAGCAGTCAAACTGTTTTATACAAGGATGTAGAGCAGTCAGATTGTTTTACAAGAGGATGAAGAGCAGTCAACCTGTTTTACAAGAGGATGAAGAGCAGTCAAACTGTTTTATAAGAGGATGAAGAGCAGTCAAACTGCTTTATAAAAGAATGAAGAGCAGTCAAACTGTTTTATAAGAGGACGAAGAGCAGTCAAACTGATTTATAAGAGGATGAAGAGCAGTCAAACTGATTTATAAGAGGATGAAGAGCAGTCAAACGGTTTTATAAGAGGATGAAGAGCAGTCAAATTGATTTATAAGAGGATGAAGAGCAGTCAAACTGCTTTATAAAAGGATGACGAGCAGTCAAACTGCTTTATACAAGGATGTAGAGCAGTCAGATTGTTTTACAAGAGGACGAAGAGCAGTCAAACTGATTTATAAGAGGATGAAGAGCAGTCAAACTGATTTATAAGAGGATGAAGAGCAGTCAAACCGCTTTATAAAAGGATGAAGAGCAGTCACACTGTTTTATAATCGGATGAAGAGCAGTCAAACTGTTTTATAAGAGGATGAAGAGCAGTCAAACTGCTTTATAAAAGAATGAAGAGCAGTCAAACTGTTTTATAAGAGGACGAAGAGCAGTCAAACTGATTTATAATCGGACGAAGAGCAGTCAAACTGATTTATAATCGGACGAAGAGCAGTCAAACGGTTTTATAAGAGGATGAAGAGCAGTCAAATTGGTTTATAGGAGGATGAAGAGCAGTCAAACTGCTTTATAAAAGGATGAAGAGCAGTCAAACTGATTTATAAGAGGATGAAGAGCAGTCAAACTGCTTTATAAAAGGATGAAGAGCAGTCAAACTGTTTTATAAGCGGACGAAGAGCAGTCAAACTGATTTATAATCGGAAGAAGAGCAGTCAAACTGATTTATAATCGGACGAAGAGCGGTCAAACGGTTTTATAAGAGGATGAAGAGCAGTCAAATTGATTTATAAGAGGATGAAGAGCAGTCAACCTGTTTTACAAGAGGATGAAGAGCAGTCAAACTGTTTTATAAGAGGATGAAGAGCAGTCAAACTGCTTTATAAAAGAATGAAGAGCAGTCAAACTGTTTTATAAGAGGACGAAGAGCAGTCAACCTGTTTTACAAGAGGATGAAGAGCAGTCAAATTGATTTATAAGAGGATGAAGAGCAGTCAAACTGTTTTATAAGAGGATGAAGAGCAGTCAAACTGCTTTATAAAAGAATGAAGAGCAGTCAAACTGTTTTATAAGAGGACGAAGAGCAGTCAAACTGATTTATAAGAGGATGAAGAGCAGTCAAACTGCTTTATAAAAGGATGAAGAGCAGTCAAACTCTTTTATAAGAGGACGAAGAGCAGTCAAACTGATTTATAAAAGGATGAAGAGCAGTCAAACTGATTTATAAGAGGATTAAGAGCAGTCAAACTGCTTTATAAAAGGATGAAGAGCAGTCAAACTGTTTTATAAGAGGATGAAGAGCAGTCAAACTGATTTATAATCGGATGAAGAGCAGTCAAACTGATTTATTAAAGGATGAAGAGCAGTCAAACTGCTTTATAAAAGGATGAAGAGCAGTCAAACTGTTTTATAAGAGGACGAAGAGCAGTCAAACTGATTTATAATCGGACGAAGAGCAGTCAAACTGTTCTATAGAAGGATGAAGCGCAGTCAAACTGGTTTATAGGAGGATGAAGAGCAGTCAAACTGCTTTATAAGAGGATGAAGAGCAGTCAAACTGATTTATAAGAGGATGAAGAGCAGTCAAACTGCTTTATAAAAGGATGAAGAGCAGTCAAACGGTTTTATAAGAGGATGAAGAGCAGTCAAATTGATTTATAAAAGGATGAAGAGCAGTCAAACTGCTTTATAAAAGGATGAAGAGCAGTCAAACTGTTTTATACGAGGATGTACAGCAGTCAGACTGTTTTACAAGAGGATGAAGAGCAGTCAACCTGTTTTACAAGAGGATGAAGAGCAGTCAAATTGATTTATAAGAGGATGAAGAGCAGTCAAACTGTTTTAAAGAGGATGAAGAGCAGTCAAACTGCTTTATAAAAGAATGAAGAGCAGTCAAACTGTTTTATAAGAGGACGAAGAGCAGTCAAACTGATTTATAATCGGACGAAGAGCAGTCAAACTGATTTATAATCGGACGAAGAGCAGTCAAACGGTTTTATAAGAGGATGAAGAGCAGTCAAATTGGTTTATAGGAGGATGAAGAGCAGTCAAACTGCTTTATAAAAGGATGAAGAGCAGTCAAACTGATTTATAAGAGGATGAAGAGCAGTCAAACTGCTTTATAAAAGGATGAAGAGCAGTCAAACTGTTTTATAAGCGGACGAAGAGCAGTCAAACTGATTTATAATCGGAAGAAGAGCAGTCAAACTGATTTATAATCGGACGAAGAGCGGTCAAACGGTTTTATAAGAGGATGAAGAGCAGTCAAATTGATTTATAAGAGGATGAAGAGCAGTCAAACTGCTTTATAAAAGGATGAAGAGCAGTCAAACTGTTTTATACAAGGATGTAGAGCAGTCAGATTGTTTTACAAGAGGACGAAGAGCAGTCAAACTGATTTATAAGAGGATGAAGAGCAGTCAAACTGTTTTATAAGAGGATGAAGAGCAGTCAAACTGCTTTATAAAAGAATGAAGAGCAGTCAAACTGTTTTATAAGAGGACGAAGAGCAGTCAACCTGTTTTACAAGAGGATGAAGAGCAGTCAAATTGATTTATAAGAGGATGAAGAGCAGTCAAACTGTTTTATAAGAGGATGAAGAGCAGTCAAACTGCTTTATAAAAGAATGAAGAGCAGTCAAACTGTTTTATAAGAGGACGAAGAGCAGTCAAACTGATTTATAAGAGGATGAAGAGCAGTCAAACTGCTTTATAAAAGGATGAAGAGCAGTCAAACTCTTTTATAAGAGGACGAAGAGCAGTCAAACTGATTTATAAAAGGATGAAGAGCAGTCAAACTGATTTATAAGAGGATTAAGAGCAGTCAAACTGCTTTATAAAAGGATGAAGAGCAGTCAATCTGTTTTATAAGAGGATGAAGAGCAGTCAAACTGATTTATAATCGGATGAAGAGCAGTCAAACTGATTTATTAAAGGATGAAGAGCAGTCAAACTGCTTTATAAAAGGATGAAGAGCAGTCAAACTGTTTTATAAGAGGACGAAGAGCAGTCAAACTGATTTATAATCGGATGAAGAGCAGTCAAACTGATTTATAAGAGGATGAAGAGCAGTCAAACTGATTTATAAAAGGATGAAGAGCAGTCAAATTGATTTATAAGAGGATGAAGAGCAGTCAAACTGTTTTATAAGAGGATGAAGAGCAGTCAAACTGCTTTATAAAAGAATGAAGAGCAGTCAAACTGTTTTATAAGAGGACGAAGAGCAGTCACACTGAATTACAATCGGAAGAAGAGCAGTCAAACTGTTCTATAGGAGGATGAAGCGCAGTCAAACTGGTTTATAGGAGGATGAAGAGCAGTCAAACTGCTTTATAAGAGGATGAAGAGCAGTCAAACTCTTTTATAAGAGGACGAAGAGCAGTCAAACTGATTTATAAAAGGATGAAGAGCAGTCAAACTGATTTATAAGAGGATTAAGAGCAGTCAAACTGCTTTATAAAAGGATGAAGAGCAGTCAATCTGTTTTATAAGAGGATGAAGAGCAGTCAAACTGATTTATAATCGGATGAAGAGCAGTCAAACTGATTTATTAAAGGATGAAGAGCAGTCAAACTGCTTTATAAAAGGATGAAGAGCAGTCAAACTGTTTTATAAGAGGACGAAGAGCAGTCAAACTGATTTATAATCGGACGAAGAGCAGTCAAACTGTTCTATAGAAGGATGAAGCGCAGTCAAACTGGTTTATAGGAGGATGAAGAGCAGTCAAACTGCTTTATAAGAGGATGAAGAGCAGTCAAACTGATTTATAAGAGGATGAAGAGCAGTCAAACTGCTTTATAAAAGGATGAAGAGCAGTCAAACGGTTTTATAAGAGGATGAAGAGCAGTCAAATTGATTTATAAAAGGATGAAGAGCAGTCAAACTGCTTTATAAAAGGATGAAGAGCAGTCAAACTGTTTTATACGAGGATGTACAGCAGTCAGACTGTTTTACAAGAGGATGAAGAGCAGTCAACCTGTTTTACAAGAGGATGAAGAGCAGTCAAATTGATTTATAAGAGGATGAAGAGCAGTCAAACTGTTTTAAAGAGGATGAAGAGCAGTCAAACTGCTTTATAAAAGAATGAAGAGCAGTCAAACTGTTTTATAAGAGGACGAAGAGCAGTCAAACTGATTTATAATCGGACGAAGAGCAGTCAAACTGATTTATAATCGGACGAAGAGCAGTCAAACGGTTTTATAAGAGGATGAAGAGCAGTCAAATTGGTTTATAGGAGGATGAAGAGCAGTCAAACTGCTTTATAAAAGGATGAAGAGCAGTCAAACTGATTTATAAGAGGATGAAGAGCAGTCAAACTGCTTTATAAAAGGATGAAGAGCAGTCAAACTGTTTTATAAGCGGACGAAGAGCAGTCAAACTGATTTATAATCGGAAGAAGAGCAGTCAAACTGATTTATAATCGGACGAAGAGCGGTCAAACGGTTTTATAAGAGGATGAAGAGCAGTCAAATTGATTTATAAGAGGATGAAGAGCAGTCAAACTGCTTTATAAAAGGATGAAGAGCAGTCAAACTGTTTTATACAAGGATGTAGAGCAGTCAGATTGTTTTACAAGAGGACGAAGAGCAGTCAAACTGATTTATAAGAGGATGAAGAGCAGTCAAACTGATTTATAAGAGGATGAAGAGCAGTCAAACCGCTTTATAAAAGGATGAAGAGCAGTCACACTGTTTTATAATCGGATGAAGAGCAGTCAAACTGTTTTATAAGAGGCTGAAGAGCAGTCAAACTGCTTTATAAAAGAATGAAGAGCAGTCAAACTGTTTTATAAGAGGACGAAGAGCAGTCAAACTGATTTATAATCGGACGAAGAGCAGTCAAACTGATTTATAATCGGACGAAGAGCAGTCAAACGGTTTTATAAGAGGATGAAGAGCAGTCAAATTGGTTTATAGGAGGATGAAGAGCAGTCAAACTGCTTTATAAAAGGATGAAGAGCAGTCAAACTGATTTATAAGAGGATGAAGAGCAGTCAAACTGCTTTATAAAAGGATGAAGAGCAGTCAAACTGTTTTATAAGCGGACGAAGAGCAGTCAAACTGATTTATAATCGGAAGAAGAGCAGTCAAACTGATTTATAATCGGACGAAGAGCGGTCAAACGGTTTTATAAGAGGATGAAGAGCAGTCAAATTGATTTATAAGAGGATGAAGAGCAGTCAACCTGTTTTACAAGAGGATGAAGAGCAGTCAAACTGTTTTATAAGAGGATGAAGAGCAGTCAAACTGCTTTATAAAAGAATGAAGAGCAGTCAAACTGTTTTATAAGAGGACGAAGAGCAGTCAACCTGTTTTACAAGAGGATGAAGAGCAGTCAAATTGATTTATAAGAGGATGAAGAGCAGTCAAACTGTTTTATAAGAGGATGAAGAGCAGTCAAACTGCTTTATAAAAGAATGAAGAGCAGTCAAACTGTTTTATAAGAGGACGAAGAGCAGTCAAACTGATTTATAATCGGACGAAGAGCAGTCAAACTGATTTATAATCGGACGAAGAGCAGTCAAACGGTTTTATAAGAGGATGAAGAGCAGTCAAATTGATTTATAGGAGGATGAAGAGCAGTCAAACTGATTTATAAAAGGATGAAGAGCAGTCAAACTGATTTATAAGAGGATGAAGAGCAGTCAAACTGCTTTATAAAAGGATGAAGAGCAGTCAAACTGTTTTATAAGCGGACGAAGAGCAGTCAAACTGATTTATAATCGGAAGAAGAGCAGTCAAACTGATTTATAATCGGACGAAGAGCGGTCAAACGGTTTTATAAGAGGATGAAGAGCAGTCAAATTGATTTATAAGAGGATGAAGAGCAGTCAAACTGCTTTATAAAAGGATGAAGAGCAGTCAAACTCTTTTATAAGAGGACGAAGAGCAGTCAAACTGATTTATAAAAGGATGAAGAGCAGTCAAACTGATTTATAAGAGGATGAAGAGCAGTCAAACTGCTTTATAAAAGGATGAAGAGCAGTCAAACTGTTTTATAAGAGGATGAAGAGCAGTCAAACTGATTTATAATCGGATGAAGAGCAGTCAAACTGATTTATTAAAGGATGAAGAGCAGTCAAACTGCTTTATAAAAGGATGAAGAGCAGTCAAACTGTTTTATAAGAGGACGAAGAGCAGTCAAACTGATTTATAATCGGACGAAGAGCAGTCAAACTGTTCTATAGAAGGATGAAGCGCAGTCAAACTGGTTTATAGGAGGATGAAGAGCAGTCAAACTGCTTTATAAGAGGATGAAGAGCAGTCAAACTGATTTATAAGAGGATGAAGAGCAGTCAAACTGCTTTATAAAAGGATGAAGAGCAGTCAAACGGTTTTATAAGAGGATGAAGAGCAGTCAAATTGATTTATAAAAGGATGAAGAGCAGTCAATCTGCTTTATAAAAGGATGAAGAGCAGTCAAACTGTTTTATACGAGGATGTACAGCAGTCAGACTGTTTTACAAGAGGATGAAGAGCAGTCAACCTGTTTTACAAGAGGATGAAGAGCAGTCAAATTGATTTATAAGAGGATGAAGAGCAGTCAAACTGTTTTATAAGAGGATGAAGAGCAGTCAAACTGCTTTATAAAAGAATGAAGAGCAGTCAAACTGTTTTATAAGAGGACGAAGAGCAGTCAAACTGATTTATAATCGGACGAAGAGCAGTCAAACTGATTTATAATCGAAAGGAAGAGCAGTCAAACGGTTTTATAAGAGGATGAAGAGCAGTCAAATTGGTTTATAGGAGGATGAAGAGCAGTCAAACTGCTTTATAAAAGGATGAAGAGCAGTCAAACTGATTTATAAGAGGATGAAGAGCAGTCAAACTGCTTTATAAAAGGATGAAGAGCAGTCAAACTGTTTTATAAGCGGACGAAGAGCAGTCAAACTGATTTATAATCGGAAGAAGAGCAGTCAAACTGATTTATAATCGGACGAAGAGCGGTCAAACGGTTTTATAAGAGGATGAAGAGCAGTCAAATTGATTTATAAGAGGATGAAGAGCAGTCAAACTGCTTTATAAAAGGATGAAGAGCAGTCAAACTGATTTATAAGAGGATGAAGAGCAGTCAAACTGCTTTATAAAAGGATGAAGAGCAGTCAAACTGTTTTATAAGCGGACGAAGAGCAGTCAAACTGATTTATAATCGGAAGAAGAGCAGTCAAACTGATTTATAATCAGACGAAGAGCGGTCAAACGGTTTTATAAGAGGATGAAGAGCAGTCAAATTGATTTATAAGAGGATGAAGAGCAGTCAAACTGCTTTATAAAAGGATGAAGAGCAGTCAAACTGTTTTATACAAGGATGTAGAGCAATCAGATTGTTTTACAAGAGGACGAAGAGCAGTCAAACTGATTTATAAGAGGATGAAGAGCAGTCAAACTGATTTATAAGAGGATGAAGAGCAGTCAAACCGCTTTATAAAAGGATGAAGAGCAGTCACACTGTTTTATAATCGGATGAAGAGCAGTCAAACTGTTTTATAAGAGGATGAAGAGCAGTCAAACTGCTTTATAAAAGAATGAAGAGCAGTCAAACTGTTTTATAAGAAGACGAAGAGCAGTCAAACTGATTTATAATCGGGCGAAGAGCAGTCAAACTGATTTATAATCGGACGAAGAGCAGTCAAACGGTTTTATAAGAGGATGAAGAGCAGTCAAATTGGTTTATAGGAGGATGAAGAGCAGTCAAACTGCTTTATAAAAGGATGAAGAGCAGTCAAACTGATTTATAAGAGGATGAAGAGCAGTCAAACTGCTTTATAAAAGGATGAAGAGCAGTCAAACTGTTTTATAAGCGGACGAAGAGCAGTCAAACTGATTTATAATCGGAAGAAGAGCAGTCAAACTGATTTATAATCGGACGAAGAGCGGTCAAACGGTTTTATAAGAGGATGAGGAGCAGTCAAATTGATTTATAAGAGGATGAAGAGCAGTCAACCTGTTTTACAAGAGGATGAAGAGCAGTCAAACTGTTTTATAAGAGGATGAAGAGCAGTCAAACTGCTTTATAAAAGAATGAAGAGCAGTCAAACTGTTTTATAAGAGGACGAAGAGCAGTCAACCTGTTTTACAAGAGGATGAAGAGCAGTCAAATTGATTTATAAGAGGATGAAGAGCAGTCAAACTGTTTTATAAGAGGATGAAGAGCAGTCAAACTGCTTTATAAAAGAATGAAGAGCAGTCAAACTGTTTTATAAGAGGACGAAGAGCAGTCAAACTGATTTATAATCGGACGAAGAGCAGTCAAACTGATTTATAATCGGACGAAGAGCAGTCAAACGGTTTTATAAGAGGATGAAGAGCAGTCAAATTGGTTTATAGGAGGATGAAGAGCAGTCAAACTGATTTATAAAAGGATGAAGAGCTGTCAAACTGATTTATAAGAGGATGAAGAGCAGTCAAACTGCTTTATAAAAGGATGAAGAGCAGTCAAACTGTTTTATAAGCGGACGAAGAGCAGTCAAACTGATTTATAATCGGAAGAAGAGCAGTCAAACTGATTTATAATCGGACGAAGAGCGGTCAAACGGTTTTATAAGAGGATGAAGAGCAGTCAAATTGATTTATAAGAGGATGAAGAGCAGTCAAACTGCTTTATAAAAGGATGAAGAGCAGTCAAACTCTTTTATAAGAGGACGAAGAGCAGTCAAACTGATTTATAAAAGGATGAAGAGCAGTCAAACTGATTTATAAGAGGATGAAGAGCAGTCAAACTGCTTTATAAAAGGATGAAGAGCAGTCAAACTGTTTTATAAGAGGATGAAGAGCAGTCAAACTGATTTATAATCGGATGAAGAGCAGTCAAACTGATTTATTAAAGGATGAAGAGCAGTCAAACTGCTTTATAAGAGGATGAAGAGCAGTCAAACTGATTTATAAGAGGATGAAGAGCAGTCAAACTGCTTTATAAAAGGATGAAGAGCAGTCAAACGGTTTTATAAGAGGATGAAGAGCAGTCAATTTGATTTATAAAAGGATGAAGAGCAGTCAAACTGCTTTATAAAAGGATGAAGAGCAGTCAAACTGTTTTATACGAGGATGTACAGCAGTCAGACTGTTTTACAAGAGGATGAAGAGCAGTCAACCTGTTTTACAAGAGGATGAAGAGCAGTCAAATTGATTTATAAGAGGATGAAGAGCAGTCAAACTGTTTTATAAGAGGATGAAGAGCAGTCAAACTGCTTTATAAAAGAATGAAGAGCAGTCAAACTGTTTTATAAGAGGACGAAGAGCAGTCAAACTGATTTATAATCGGACGAAGAGCAGTCAAACTGATTTATAATCGAAAGGAAGAGCAGTCAAACGGTTTTATAAGAGGATGAAGAGCAGTCAAATTGGTTTATAGGAGGATGAAGAGCAGTCAAACTGCTTTATAAAAGGATGAAGAGCAGTCAAACTGATTTATAAGAGGATGAAGAGCAGTCAAACTGCTTTATAAAAGGATGAAGAGCAGTCAAACTGTTTTATAAGCGGACGAAGAGCAGTCAAACTGATTTATAATCGGAAGAAGAGCAGTCAAACTGATTTATAATCGGACGAAGAGCAGTCAAACGGTTTTATAAGAGGATGAAGAGCAGTCAAATTGATTTATAAGAGGATGAAGAGCAGTCAAACTGCTTTATAAAAGGATGAAGAGCAGTCAAACTGTTTTATACAAGGATGTAGAGCAGTCAGATTGTTTTTCAAGAGGATGAAGAGCAGTCAACCTGTTTTACAAGAGGATGAAGAGCAGTCAAACTGTTTTATAAGAGGATGAAGAGCAGTCAAACTGCTTTATAAAAGAATGAAGAGCAGTCAAACTGTTTTATAAGAGGACGAAGAGCAGTCAAACTGATTTATAAGAGGATGAAGAGCAGTCAAACTGATTTATAATAGGATGAAGAGCAGTCAAACGGTTTTATAAGAGGATGAAGAAGCGCAGTCAAATTGATTTATAAGAGGATGAAGAGCAGTCAAACTGCTTTATAAAAGGATGAAGAGCAGTCAAACTGCTTTATACAAGGATGTAGAGCAGTCAGATTGTTTTACAAGAGGACGAAGAGCAGTCAAACTGATTTATAAGAGGATGAAGAGCAGTCAAACTGATTTATAAGAGGATGAAGAGCAGTCAAACCGCTTTATAAAAGGATGAAGAGCAGTCACACTGTTTTATAATCGGATGAAGAGCAGTCAAACTGTTTTATAAGAGGATGAAGAGCAGTCAAACTGCTTTATAAAAGAATGAAGAGCAGTCAAACTGTTTTATAAGAGGACGAAGAGCAGTCAAACTGATTTATAATCGGACGAAGAGCAGTCAAACTGATTTATAATCGGACGAAGAGCAGTCAAACGGTTTTATAAGAGGATGAAGAGCAGTCAAATTGGTTTATAGGAGGATGAAGAGCAGTCAAACTGCTTTATAAAAGGATGAAGAGCAGTCAAACTGATTTATAAGAGGATGAAGAGCAGTCAAACTGCTTTATAAAAGGATGAAGAGCAGTCAAACTGTTTTATAAGAGGACGAAGAGCAGTCAAACTGATTTATAATCGGAAGAAGAGCAGTCAAACTGATTTATAATCGGACGAAGAGCGGTCAAACGGTTTTATAAGAGGATGAAGAGCAGTCAAATTGATTTATAAGAGGATGAAGAGCAGTCAAACTGCTTTATAAAAGGATGAAGAGCAGTCAAACTGTTTTATACAAGGATGTAGAGCAGTCAGATTGTTTTACAAGAGGATGAAGAGCAGTCAACCTGTTTTACAAGAGGATGAAGAGCAGTCAAACTGTTTTATAAGAGGATGAAGAGCAGTCAAACTGCTTTATAAAAGAATGAAGAGCAGTCAAACTGTTTTATAAGAGGACGAAGAGCAGTCAAACTGATTTATAAGAGGATGAAGAGCAGTCAAACTGATTTATAAGAGGATGAAGAGCAGTCAAACTGCTTTATAAAAGGATGAAGAGCAGTCACACTGTTTTATAAGAGGACGAAGAGCAGTCAAACTGATTTATAAGAGGATGAAGAGCAGTCAAACTGCTTTATAAAAGGATGAAGAGCAGTCAAACTGTTTTATAAGAGGACGAAGAGCAGTCAAACTGATTTATAATCGGACGAAGAGCAGTCAAACTGTTCTATAGGAGGATGAAGCGCAGTCAAACTGGTTTATAGGAGGATGAAGAGCAGTCAAACTGCTTTATAAGAGGATGAAGAGCAGTCAAACTGATTTATAAGAGGATGAAGAGCAGTCAAACTGCTTTATAAAAGGATGAAGAGCAGTCAAACTGTTTTATAAGACGATGAAGAGCAGTCAAACTGATTTATAATCGGATGAAGAGCAGTCAAACTGATTTATTAAAGGATGAAGAGCAGTCAAACTGCTTTATAAAAGGATGAAGAGCAGTCAAACTGTTTTATAAGAGGACGAAGAGCAGTCAAACTGATTTATAATCGGACGAAGAGCAGTCAAACTGTTCTATAGAAGGATGAAGAGCAGTCAAACTGGTTTATAGGAGGATGAAGAGCAGTCAAACTGTTTTATAAGAGGATGAAGAGCAGTCAAACTGATTTATAAGAGGATGAAGAGCAGTCAAACTGCTTTATAAAAGGATGAAGAGCAGTCAAACGGTTTTATAAGAGGATGAAGAGCAGTCAAATTGATTTATAAAAGGATGAAGAGCAGTCAAACTGCTTTATAAAAGGATGAAGAGCAGTCAAACTGTTTTATACGAGGATGTACAGCAGTCAGACTGTTTTACAAGAGGATGAAGAGCAGTCAACCTGTTTTACAAGAGGATGAAGAGCAGTCAAATTGATTTATAAGAGGATGAAGAGCAGTCAAACTGTTTTATAAGAGGATGAAGAGCAGTCAAACCGCTTTATAAAAGAATGAAGAGCAGTCAAACTGTTTTATAAGAGGACGAAGAGCAGTCAAACTGATTTATAATCGGACGAAGAGCAGTCAAACTGATTTATAATCGGACGAAGAGCAGTCAAACGGTTTTATAAGAGGATGAAGAGCAGTCAAATTGGTTTATAGGAGGATGAAGAGCAGTCAAACTGCTTTATAAAAGGATGAAGAGCAGTCAAACTGATTTATAAGAGGATGAAGAGCAGTCAAACTGCTTTATAAAAGGATGAAGAGCAGTCAAACTGTTTTATAAGCGGACGAAGAGCAGTCAAACTGATTTATAATCGGAAGAAGAGCAGTCAAACTGATTTATAATCGGACGAAGAGCGGTCAAACGGTTTTATAAGAGGATGAAGAGCAGTCAAATTGATTTATAAGAGGATGAAGAGCAGTCAAACTGCTTTATAAAAGGATGAAGAGCAGTCAAACTGTTTTATAAGAGGATGAAGAGCAGTCAAACTGATTTATAATCGGATGAAGAGCAGTCAAACTGATTTATTAAAGGATGAAGAGCAGTCAAACTGCTTTATAAAAGGATGAAGAGCAGTCAAACTGTTTTATAAAAGGACGAAGAGCAGTCAAACTGATTTATAATCGGACGAAGAGCAGTCAAACTGTTCTATAGAAGGATGAAGCGCAGTCAAACTGGTTTATAGGAGGATGAAGAGCAGTCAAACTGCTTTATAAGAGGATGAAGAGCAGTCAAACTGATTTATAAGAGGATGAAGAGCAGTCAAACTGCTTTATAAAAGGATGAAGAGCAGTCAAACGGTTTTATAAGAGGATGAAGAGCAGTCAAATTGATTTATAAAAGGATGAAGAGCAGTCAAACTGCTTTATAAAAGGATGAAGAGCAGTCAAACTGATTTATAAGAGGATGAAGAGCAGTCAAACTGCTTTATAAAAGGATGAAGAGCAGTCAAACTGTTTTATAAAAGGATGAAGAGCAGTCAAACTGTTTTATAAGCGGACGAAGAGCAGTCAAACTGATTTATAATCGGAAGAAGAGCAGTCAAACTGATTTATAATCGGACGAAGAGCGGTCAAACGGTTTTATAAGAGGATGAAGAGCAGTCAAATTGATTTATAAGAGGATGAAGAGCAGTCAAACTGCTTTATAAAAGGATGAAGAGCAGTCAAACTGTTTTATACAAGGATGTAGAGCAGTCAGATTGTTTTACAAGAGGATGAAGAGCAGTCAACCTGTTTTACAAGAGGATGAAGAGCAGTCAAACTGTTTTATAAGAGGATGAAGAGCAGTCAAACTGCTTTATAAAAGAATGAAGAGCAGTCAAACTGTTTTATAAGAGGACGAAGAGCAGTCAAACTGATTTATAAGAGGATGAAGAGCAGTCAAACTGATTTATAAGAGGATGAAGAGCAGTCAAACGGTTTTATAAGAGGATGAAGAGCAGTCAAATTGATTTATAAGAGGATGAAGAGCAGTCAAACTGCTTTATAAAAGGATGAAGAGCAGTCAAACTGCTTTATACAAGGATGTAGAGCAGTCAGATTGTTTTACAAGAGGACGAAGAGCAGTCAAACTGATTTATAAGAGGATGAAGAGCAGTCAAACTGATTTATAAGAGGATGAAGAGCAGTCAAACCGCTTTATAAAAGGATGAAGAGCAGTCACACTGTTTTATAATCGGATGAAGAGCAGTCAAACTGATTTATAAGAGGATGAAGAGCAGTCAAACTGCTTTATAAAAGGATGAAGAGCAGTCAAACTGTTTTATAAGAGGACGAAGAGCAGTCAAACTGATTTATAATCGGACGAAGAGCAGTCAAACTGTTCTATAGGAGGATGAAGCGCAGTCAAACTGGTTTATAGGAGGATGAAGAGCAGTCAAACTGCTTTGTAAGAGGATGAAGAGCAGTCAAACTGATTTATAAGAGGATGAAGAGCAGTCATTCTGCTTTATAAAAGGATGAAGAGCAGTCAAACTGTTTTATAAGCGGACGAAGAGCAGTCAAACTGATTTATAATCGGACGAAGAGCAGTCAAACTGATTTATAATCGGACGAAGAGCAGTCAAACGGTTTTATAAGAGGATGAAGAGCTGTCAAATTGATTTATAAGAGGATGAAGAGCAGTCAAACTGCTTTATAAAAGGATGAAGAGCAGTCAAACTGTTTTATACAAGGATGTAGAGCAGTCAGACTGTTTTACAAGAGGATGAAGAGCAGTCAACCTGTTTTACAAGAGGATGAAGAGCAGTCAAACTGTTTTATAAGAGGATGAAGAGCAGTCAAACTGCTTTATAAAAGGATGAAGAGCAGTCAAACTGTTTTATAAGAGGACGAAGAGCAGTCAAACTGATTTATAATCGGACGAAGAGCAGTCAAACTGTTCTATAGGAGGATGAAGCGCAGTCAAACTGGTTTATAGGAGGATGAAGAGCAGTCAAACTGCTTTATAAGAGGATGCAGAGCAGTCAAACTGATTTATAAGAGGATGAAGAGCAGTCAAACTGCTTTATAAAAGGATGAAGAGCAGTCAAACTGTTTTATAAGAGGATGAAGAGCAGTCAAACTGATTTATAATCGGATGAAGAGCAGTCAAACTGATTTATAAGAGGATCAAGAGCAGTCAAACTGCTTTATAAAAGGATGAAGAGCAGTCAAACTGTTTTATAAGAGGACGAAGAGCAGTCAAACTGATTTATAATCGGACGAAGAGCAGTCAAACTGTTCTATAGGAGGATGAAGCGCAGTCAAACTGGTTTATAGGAGGATGAAGAGCAGTCAAACTGCTTTATAAGAGGATGAAGAGCAGTCAAACTGATTTATAAGACGATGAAGAGCAGTCAAACTGCTTTATAAAAGGATGAAGAGCAGTCAAGCTGTTCTATAGGAGGATGAAGCGCAGTCAAACTGGTTTATAGGAGGATGAAGAGCAGTCAAACTGCATTATAAGAGGATGAAGAGCAGTCAAACTGATTTATAAGACGATGAAGAGCAGTCAAATTGATTTATAAGAGGACGAAGAGCAGTCAAACTGATTTATAATCGGACGAAGCGCAGTCAAACTGATTTATAATCGGACGAAGAGCAGTCAAACGGTTTTATAAGAGGATGAAGAGCAGTCAAATTGATTTATAAAAGGATGAAGAGCAGTCAAACTGCTTTATAAAAGGATGAAGAGCAGTCAAACTGTTTTATACGAGGATGTACAGCAGTCAGACTGTTTTACAAGAGGACGAAGAGCAGTCAACCTGTTTTACAAGAGGATGAAGAGCAGTCAAATTGATTTATAAGAGGATGAAGAGCAGTCAAACTGTTTTATAAGAGGATGAAGAGCAGTCAAACTGCTTTATAAAAGAATGAAGAGCAGTCAAACTGTTTTATAAGAGGACGAAGAGCAGTCAAACTGATATATAATCGGACGAAGAGCAGTCAAACTGATTTATAATTGGACGAAGAGCAGTCAAACGGTTTTATAAGAGGATGAAGAGCAGTCAAATTGGTTTATAGGAGGATGAAGAGCAGTCAAACTGCTTTATAAAAGGATGAAGAGCAGTCAAACTGATTTATAAGAGGATGAAGAGCAGTCAAACTGCTTTATAAAAGGATGAAGAGCAGTCAAACTGTTTTATAAGCGGACGAAGAGCAGTCAAACTGATTTATAATCGGAAGAAGAGCAGTCAAACTGATTTATAATCGGACGAAGAGCGGTCAAACGGTTTTATAAGAGGATGAAGAGCAGTCAAATTGATTTATAAGAGGATGAAGAGCAGTCAAACTGCTTTATAAAAGGATGAAGAGCAGTCAAACTGTTTTATACAAGGATGTAGAGCAGTCAGATTGTTTTACAAGAGGATGAAGAGCAGTCAACCTGTTTTACAAGAGGATGAAGAGCAGTCAAACTGTTTTATAAGAGGATGAAGAGCAGTCAAACTGCTTTATAAAAGAATGAAGAGCAGTCAAACTGTTTTATAAGAGGACGAAGAGCAGTCAAACTGATTTATAAGAGGATGAAGAGCAGTCAAACTGATTTATAAGAGGATGAAGAGCAGTCAAACTGCTTTATAAAAGGATGAAGAGCAGTCAAACTGTTTTATAAGAGGACGAAGAGCAGTCAAACTGATTTATAAGAGGATGAAGAGCAGTCAAACTGCTTTATAAAAGGATGAAGAGCAGTCAAACTGTTTTATAAGAGGACGAAGAGCAGTCAAACTGATTTATAATCGGACGAAGAGCAGTCAAACTGTTCTATAGGAGGATGAAGCGCAGTCAAACTGGTTTATAAGAGGATGAAGAGCAGTCAAACTGCTTTATAAGAGGATGAAGAGCAGTCAAACTGATTTATAAGAGGATGAAGAGCAGTCAAACTGCTTTATAAAAGGATGAAGAGCAGTCAAACTGTTTTATAAGAGGATGAAGAGCAGTCAAACTGATTTATAATCGGATGAAGAGCAGTCAAACTGATTTATTAAAGGATGAAGAGCAGTCAAACTGCTTTATAAAAGGATGAAGAGCAGTCAAACTGTTTTATACGAGGATGTACAGCAGTCAGACTGTTTTACAAGAGGATGAAGAGCAGTCAACCTGTTTTACAAGAGGATGAAGAGCAGTCAAATTGATTTATAAGAGGATGAAGAGCAGTCAAACTGTTTTATAAGAGGATGAAGAGCAGTCAAACTGCTTTATAAAAGAATGAAGAGCAGTCAAACGGTTTTATAAGAGGACGAAGAGCAGTCAAACTGATTTATAATCGGACGAAGAGCAGTCAAACTGATTTATAATCGGACGAAGAGCAGTCAAACGGTTTTATAAGAGGATGAAGAGCAGTCAAATTGGTTTATAGGAGGATGAAGAGCAGTCAAACTGCTTTATAAAAGGATGAAGAGCAGTCAAACTGATTTATAAGAGGATGAAGAGCAGTCAAACTGCTTTATAAAAGGATGAAGAGCAGTCAAACTGTTTTATAAGCGGACGAAGAGCAGTCAAACTGATTTATAATCGGAAGAAGAGCAGTCAAACTGATTTATAATCGGACGAAGAGCGGTCAAACGGTTTTATAAGAGGATGAAGAGCAGTCAAATTGATTTATAAGAGGATGAAGAGCAGTCAAACTGCTTTATAAAAGATGAAGAGCAGTCAAACTGTTTTATACAAGGATGTAGAGCAGTCAGATTTTTTTACAAGAGGATGAAGAGCAGTCAACCTGTTTTACAAGAGGATGAAGAGCAGTCAAACTGATTTATAAGAGGATGAAGAGCAGTCAAACTGCTTTATAAAAGGATGAAGAGCAGTCAAACTGTTTTATAAAAGGATGAAGAGCAGTCAAACTGTTTTATAAGCGGACGAAGAGCAGTCAAACTGATTTATAATCGGAAGAAGAGCAGTCAAACTGATTTATAATCGGACGAAGAGCGGTCAAACGGTTTTATAAGAGGATGAAGAGCAGTCAAATTGATTTATAAGAGGATGAAGAGCAGTCAAACTGCTTTATAAAAGGATGAAGAGCAGTCAAACTGTTTTATACAAGGATGTAGAGCAGTCAGATTGTTTTACAAGAGGATGAAGAGCAGTCAACCTGTTTTACAAGAGGATGAAGAGCAGTCAAACTGTTTTATAAGAGGATGAAGAGCAGTCAAACTGCTTTATAAAAGAATGAAGAGCAGTCAAACTGTTTTATAAGAGGACGAAGAGCAGTCAAACTGATTTATAAGAGGATGAAGAGCAGTCAAACTGATTTATAAGAGGATGAAGAGCAGTCAAACGGTTTTATAAGAGGATGAAGAGCAGTCAAATTGATTTATAAGAGGATGAAGAGCAGTCAAACTGCTTTATAAAAGGATGAAGAGCAGTCAAACTGCTTTATACAAGGATGTAGAGCAGTCAGATTGTTTTACAAGAGGACGAAGAGCAGTCAAACTGATTTATAAGAGGATGAAGAGCAGTCAAACTGATTTATAAGAGGATGAAGAGCAGTCAAACCGCTTTATAAAAGGATGAAGAGCAGTCACACTGTTTTATAATCGGATGAAGAGCAGTCAAACTGATTTATAAGAGGATGAAGAGCAGTCAAACTGCTTTATAAAAGGATGAAGAGCAGTCAAACTGTTTTATAAGAGGACGAAGAGCAGTCAAACTGATTTATAATCGGACGAAGAGCAGTCAAACTGTTCTATAGGAGGATGAAGCGCAGTCAAACTGGTTTATAGGAGGATGAAGAGCAGTCAAACTGCTTTGTAAGAGGATGAAGAGCAGTCAAACTGATTTATAAGAGGATGAAGAGCAGTCATTCTGCTTTATAAAAGGATGAAGAGCAGTCAAACTGTTTTATAAGCGGACGAAGAGCAGTCAAACTGATTTATAATCGGACGAAGAGCAGTCAAACTGATTTATAATCGGACGAAGAGCAGTCAAACGGTTTTATAAGAGGATGAAGAGCTGTCAAATTGATTTATAAGAGGATGAAGAGCAGTCAAACTGCTTTATAAAAGGATGAAGAGCAGTCAAACTGTTTTATACAAGGATGTAGAGCAGTCAGACTGTTTTACAAGAGGATGAAGAGCAGTCAACCTGTTTTACAAGAGGATGAAGAGCAGTCAAACTGTTTTATAAGAGGATGAAGAGCAGTCAAACTGCTTTATAAAAGGATGAAGAGCAGTCAAACTGTTTTATAAGAGGACGAAGAGCAGTCAAACTGATTTATAATCGGACGAAGAGCAGTCAAACTGTTCTATAGGAGGATGAAGCGCAGTCAAACTGGTTTATAGGAGGATGAAGAGCAGTCAAACTGCTTTATAAGAGGATGCAGAGCAGTCAAACTGATTTATAAGAGGATGAAGAGCAGTCAAACTGCTTTATAAAAGGATGAAGAGCAGTCAAACTGTTTTATAAGAGGATGAAGAGCAGTCAAACTGATTTATAATCGGATGAAGAGCAGTCAAACTGATTTATAAGAGGATCAAGAGCAGTCAAACTGCTTTATAAAAGGATGAAGAGCAGTCAAACTGTTTTATAAGAGGACGAAGAGCAGTCAAACTGATTTATAATCGGACGAAGAGCAGTCAAACTGTTCTATAGGAGGATGAAGCGCAGTCAAACTGGTTTATAGGAGGATGAAGAGCAGTCAAACTGCTTTATAAGAGGATGAAGAGCAGTCAAACTGATTTATAAGACGATGAAGAGCAGTCAAACTGCTTTATAAAAGGATGAAGAGCAGTCAAGCTGTTCTATAGGAGGATGAAGCGCAGTCAAACTGGTTTATAGGAGGATGAAGAGCAGTCAAACTGCATTATAAGAGGATGAAGAGCAGTCAAACTGATTTATAAGACGATGAAGAGCAGTCAAATTGATTTATAAGAGGACGAAGAGCAGTCAAACTGATTTATAATCGGACGAAGCGCAGTCAAACTGATTTATAATCGGACGAAGAGCAGTCAAACGGTTTTATAAGAGGATGAAGAGCAGTCAAATTGATTTATAAAAGGATGAAGAGCAGTCAAACTGCTTTATAAAAGGATGAAGAGCAGTCAAACTGTTTTATACGAGGATGTACAGCAGTCAGACTGTTTTACAAGAGGACGAAGAGCAGTCAACCTGTTTTACAAGAGGATGAAGAGCAGTCAAATTGATTTATAAGAGGATGAAGAGCAGTCAAACTGTTTTATAAGAGGATGAAGAGCAGTCAAACTGCTTTATAAAAGAATGAAGAGCAGTCAAACTGTTTTATAAGAGGACGAAGAGCAGTCAAACTGATATATAATCGGACGAAGAGCAGTCAAACTGATTTATAATTGGACGAAGAGCAGTCAAACGGTTTTATAAGAGGATGAAGAGCAGTCAAATTGGTTTATAGGAGGATGAAGAGCAGTCAAACTGCTTTATAAAAGGATGAAGAGCAGTCAAACTGATTTATAAGAGGATGAAGAGCAGTCAAACTGCTTTATAAAAGGATGAAGAGCAGTCAAACTGTTTTATAAGCGGACGAAGAGCAGTCAAACTGATTTATAATCGGAAGAAGAGCAGTCAAACTGATTTATAATCGGACGAAGAGCGGTCAAACGGTTTTATAAGAGGATGAAGAGCAGTCAAATTGATTTATAAGAGGATGAAGAGCAGTCAAACTGCTTTATAAAAGGATGAAGAGCAGTCAAACTGTTTTATACAAGGATGTAGAGCAGTCAGATTGTTTTACAAGAGGATGAAGAGCAGTCAACCTGTTTTACAAGAGGATGAAGAGCAGTCAAACTGTTTTATAAGAGGATGAAGAGCAGTCAAACTGCTTTATAAAAGAATGAAGAGCAGTCAAACTGTTTTATAAGAGGACGAAGAGCAGTCAAACTGATTTATAAGAGGATGAAGAGCAGTCAAACTGATTTATAAGAGGATGAAGAGCAGTCAAACTGCTTTATAAAAGGATGAAGAGCAGTCAAACTGTTTTATAAGAGGACGAAGAGCAGTCAAACTGATTTATAAGAGGATGAAGAGCAGTCAAACTGCTTTATAAAAGGATGAAGAGCAGTCAAACTGTTTTATAAGAGGACGAAGAGCAGTCAAACTGATTTATAATCGGACGAAGAGCAGTCAAACTGTTCTATAGGAGGATGAAGCGCAGTCAAACTGGTTTATAAGAGGATGAAGAGCAGTCAAACTGCTTTATAAGAGGATGAAGAGCAGTCAAACTGATTTATAAGAGGATGAAGAGCAGTCAAACTGCTTTATAAAAGGATGAAGAGCAGTCAAACTGTTTTATAAGAGGATGAAGAGCAGTCAAACTGATTTATAATCGGATGAAGAGCAGTCAAACTGATTTATTAAAGGATGAAGAGCAGTCAAACTGCTTTATAAAAGGATGAAGAGCAGTCAAACTGTTTTATACGAGGATGTACAGCAGTCAGACTGTTTTACAAGAGGATGAAGAGCAGTCAACCTGTTTTACAAGAGGATGAAGAGCAGTCAAATTGATTTATAAGAGGATGAAGAGCAGTCAAACTGTTTTATAAGAGGATGAAGAGCAGTCAAACTGCTTTATAAAAGAATGAAGAGCAGTCAAACGGTTTTATAAGAGGACGAAGAGCAGTCAAACTGATTTATAATCGGACGAAGAGCAGTCAAACTGATTTATAATCGGACGAAGAGCAGTCAAACGGTTTTATAAGAGGATGAAGAGCAGTCAAATTGGTTTATAGGAGGATGAAGAGCAGTCAAACTGCTTTATAAAAGGATGAAGAGCAGTCAAACTGATTTATAAGAGGATGAAGAGCAGTCAAACTGCTTTATAAAAGGATGAAGAGCAGTCAAACTGTTTTATAAGCGGACGAAGAGCAGTCAAACTGATTTATAATCGGAAGAAGAGCAGTCAAACTGATTTATAATCGGACGAAGAGCGGTCAAACGGTTTTATAAGAGGATGAAGAGCAGTCAAATTGATTTATAAGAGGATGAAGAGCAGTCAAACTGCTTTATAAAAGATGAAGAGCAGTCAAACTGTTTTATACAAGGATGTAGAGCAGTCAGATTTTTTTACAAGAGGATGAAGAGCAGTCAACCTGTTTTACAAGAGGATGAAGAGCAGTCAAACTGATTTATAAGAGGATGAAGAGCAGTCAAACTGCTTTATAAAAGGATGAAGAGCAGTCAAACTGTTTTATAAAAGGATGAAGAGCAGTCAAACTGTTTTATAAGCGGACGAAGAGCAGTCAAACTGATTTATAATCGGAAGAAGAGCAGTCAAACTGATTTATAATCGGACGAAGAGCGGTCAAACGGTTTTATAAGAGGATGAAGAGCAGTCAAATTGATTTATAAGAGGATGAAGAGCAGTCAAACTGCTTTATAAAAGGATGAAGAGCAGTCAAACTGTTTTATACAAGGATGTAGAGCAGTCAGATTGTTTTACAAGAGGATGAAGAGCAGTCAACCTGTTTTACAAGAGGATGAAGAGCAGTCAAACTGTTTTATAAGAGGATGAAGAGCAGTCAAACTGCTTTATAAAAGAATGAAGAGCAGTCAAACTGTTTTATAAGAGGACGAAGAGCAGTCAAACTGATTTATAAGAGGATGAAGAGCAGTCAAACTGATTTATAAGAGGATGAAGAGCAGTCAAACGGTTTTATAAGAGGATGAAGAGCAGTCAAATTGATTTATAAGAGGATGAAGAGCAGTCAAACTGCTTTATAAAAGGATGAAGAGCAGTCAAACTGCTTTATACAAGGATGTAGAGCAGTCAGATTGTTTTACAAGAGGACGAAGAGCAGTCAAACTGATTTATAAGAGGATGAAGAGCAGTCAAACTGATTTATAAGAGGATGAAGAGCAGTCAAACCGCTTTATAAAAGGATGAAGAGCAGTCACACTGTTTTATAATCGGATGAAGAGCAGTCAAACTGATTTATAAGAGGATGAAGAGCAGTCAAACTGCTTTATAAAAGGATGAAGAGCAGTCAAACTGTTTTATAAGAGGACGAAGAGCAGTCAAACTGATTTATAATCGGACGAAGAGCAGTCAAACTGTTCTATAGGAGGATGAAGCGCAGTCAAACTGGTTTATAGGAGGATGAAGAGCAGTCAAACTGCTTTGTAAGAGGATGAAGAGCAGTCAAACTGATTTATAAGAGGATGAAGAGCAGTCATTCTGCTTTATAAAAGGATGAAGAGCAGTCAAACTGTTTTATAAGCGGACGAAGAGCAGTCAAACTGATTTATAATCGGACGAAGAGCAGTCAAACTGATTTATAATCGGACGAAGAGCAGTCAAACGGTTTTATAAGAGGATGAAGAGCTGTCAAATTGATTTATAAGAGGATGAAGAGCAGTCAAACTGCTTTATAAAAGGATGAAGAGCAGTCAAACTGTTTTATACAAGGATGTAGAGCAGTCAGACTGTTTTACAAGAGGATGAAGAGCAGTCAACCTGTTTTACAAGAGGATGAAGAGCAGTCAAACTGTTTTATAAGAGGATGAAGAGCAGTCAAACTGCTTTATAAAAGGATGAAGAGCAGTCAAACTGTTTTATAAGAGGACGAAGAGCAGTCAAACTGATTTATAATCGGACGAAGAGCAGTCAAACTGTTCTATAGGAGGATGAAGCGCAGTCAAACTGGTTTATAGGAGGATGAAGAGCAGTCAAACTGCTTTATAAGAGGATGCAGAGCAGTCAAACTGATTTATAAGAGGATGAAGAGCAGTCAAACTGCTTTATAAAAGGATGAAGAGCAGTCAAACTGTTTTATAAGAGGATGAAGAGCAGTCAAACTGATTTATAATCGGATGAAGAGCAGTCAAACTGATTTATAAGAGGATCAAGAGCAGTCAAACTGCTTTATAAAAGGATGAAGAGCAGTCAAACTGTTTTATAAGAGGACGAAGAGCAGTCAAACTGATTTATAATCGGACGAAGAGCAGTCAAACTGTTCTATAGGAGGATGAAGCGCAGTCAAACTGGTTTATAGGAGGATGAAGAGCAGTCAAACTGCTTTATAAGAGGATGAAGAGCAGTCAAACTGATTTATAAGACGATGAAGAGCAGTCAAACTGCTTTATAAAAGGATGAAGAGCAGTCAAGCTGTTCTATAGGAGGATGAAGCGCAGTCAAACTGGTTTATAGGAGGATGAAGAGCAGTCAAACTGCATTATAAGAGGATGAAGAGCAGTCAAACTGATTTATAAGACGATGAAGAGCAGTCAAATTGATTTATAAGAGGACGAAGAGCAGTCAAACTGATTTATAATCGGACGAAGCGCAGTCAAACTGATTTATAATCGGACGAAGAGCAGTCAAACGGTTTTATAAGAGGATGAAGAGCAGTCAAATTGATTTATAAAAGGATGAAGAGCAGTCAAACTGCTTTATAAAAGGATGAAGAGCAGTCAAACTGTTTTATACGAGGATGTACAGCAGTCAGACTGTTTTACAAGAGGACGAAGAGCAGTCAACCTGTTTTACAAGAGGATGAAGAGCAGTCAAATTGATTTATAAGAGGATGAAGAGCAGTCAAACTGTTTTATAAGAGGATGAAGAGCAGTCAAACTGCTTTATAAAAGAATGAAGAGCAGTCAAACTGTTTTATAAGAGGACGAAGAGCAGTCAAACTGATATATAATCGGACGAAGAGCAGTCAAACTGATTTATAATTGGACGAAGAGCAGTCAAACGGTTTTATAAGAGGATGAAGAGCAGTCAAATTGGTTTATAGGAGGATGAAGAGCAGTCAAACTGCTTTATAAAAGGATGAAGAGCAGTCAAACTGATTTATAAGAGGATGAAGAGCAGTCAAACTGCTTTATAAAAGGATGAAGAGCAGTCAAACTGTTTTATAAGCGGACGAAGAGCAGTCAAACTGATTTATAATCGGAAGAAGAGCAGTCAAACTGATTTATAATCGGACGAAGAGCGGTCAAACGGTTTTATAAGAGGATGAAGAGCAGTCAAATTGATTTATAAGAGGATGAAGAGCAGTCAAACTGCTTTATAAAAGGATGAAGAGCAGTCAAACTGTTTTATACAAGGATGTAGAGCAGTCAGATTGTTTTACAAGAGGATGAAGAGCAGTCAACCTGTTTTACAAGAGGATGAAGAGCAGTCAAACTGTTTTATAAGAGGATGAAGAGCAGTCAAACTGCTTTATAAAAGAATGAAGAGCAGTCAAACTGTTTTATAAGAGGACGAAGAGCAGTCAAACTGATTTATAAGAGGATGAAGAGCAGTCAAACTGATTTATAAGAGGATGAAGAGCAGTCAAACTGCTTTATAAAAGGATGAAGAGCAGTCAAACTGTTTTATAAGAGGACGAAGAGCAGTCAAACTGATTTATAAGAGGATGAAGAGCAGTCAAACTGCTTTATAAAAGGATGAAGAGCAGTCAAACTGTTTTATAAGAGGACGAAGAGCAGTCAAACTGATTTATAATCGGACGAAGAGCAGTCAAACTGTTCTATAGGAGGATGAAGCGCAGTCAAACTGGTTTATAAGAGGATGAAGAGCAGTCAAACTGCTTTATAAGAGGATGAAGAGCAGTCAAACTGATTTATAAGAGGATGAAGAGCAGTCAAACTGCTTTATAAAAGGATGAAGAGCAGTCAAACTGTTTTATAAGAGGATGAAGAGCAGTCAAACTGATTTATAATCGGATGAAGAGCAGTCAAACTGATTTATTAAAGGATGAAGAGCAGTCAAACTGCTTTATAAAAGGATGAAGAGCAGTCAAACTGTTTTATACGAGGATGTACAGCAGTCAGACTGTTTTACAAGAGGATGAAGAGCAGTCAACCTGTTTTACAAGAGGATGAAGAGCAGTCAAATTGATTTATAAGAGGATGAAGAGCAGTCAAACTGTTTTATAAGAGGATGAAGAGCAGTCAAACTGCTTTATAAAAGAATGAAGAGCAGTCAAACGGTTTTATAAGAGGACGAAGAGCAGTCAAACTGATTTATAATCGGACGAAGAGCAGTCAAACTGATTTATAATCGGACGAAGAGCAGTCAAACGGTTTTATAAGAGGATGAAGAGCAGTCAAATTGGTTTATAGGAGGATGAAGAGCAGTCAAACTGCTTTATAAAAGGATGAAGAGCAGTCAAACTGATTTATAAGAGGATGAAGAGCAGTCAAACTGCTTTATAAAAGGATGAAGAGCAGTCAAACTGTTTTATAAGCGGACGAAGAGCAGTCAAACTGATTTATAATCGGAAGAAGAGCAGTCAAACTGATTTATAATCGGACGAAGAGCGGTCAAACGGTTTTATAAGAGGATGAAGAGCAGTCAAATTGATTTATAAGAGGATGAAGAGCAGTCAAACTGCTTTATAAAAGATGAAGAGCAGTCAAACTGTTTTATACAAGGATGTAGAGCAGTCAGATTTTTTTACAAGAGGATGAAGAGCAGTCAACCTGTTTTACAAGAGGATGAAGAGCAGTCAAACTGTTTTATAAGAGGATGAAGAGCAGTCAAACTGCTTTATAAAAGAATGAAGAGCAGTCAAACTGTTTTATAAGAGGACGAAGACCAGTCAAACTGATTTATAAGAGGATGAAGAGCAGTCAAACTGATTTATAAGAGGATGAAGAGCAGTCAAACTGCTTTATAAAAGGATGAAGAGCAGTCACACTGTTTTATAAGAGGACGAAGAGCAGTCAAACTGATTTATAAGAGGATGAAGAGCAGTCAAACTGCTTTATAAAAGGATGAAGAGCAGTCAAACTGTTTTATAAGAGGACGAAGAGCAGTCAAACTGATTTATAATCGGACGAAGGGCAGTCAAACTGTTCTATAGGAGGATGAAGCGCAGTCAAACTGGTTTATAAGAGGATGAAGAGCAGTCAAACTGCTTTATAAGAGGATGAAGAGCAGCCAAACTGATTTATAAGAGGATGAAGAGCAGTCAAACTGCTTTATAAAAGGATGAAGAGCAGTCAAACTGTTTTATAAGAGGATGAAGAGCAGTCAAACTGATTTATAATCGGATGAAGAGCAGTCAAACTGATTTATTAAAGGATTAAGAGCAGTCAAACTGCTTTATAAAAGGATGAAGAGCAGTCAAACTGTTTTATAGGAGGACGAAGAGCAGTCAAACTGATTTATAATCGGACGAAGAGCAGTCAAACTGTTCTATAGAAGGATGAAGCGCAGTCAAACTGGTTTATAGGAGGATGAAGAGCAGTCAAACTGCTTTATAAAAGGATGAAGAGCAGTCAAACGGTTTTATAAGAGGATGAAGAGCAGTCAAATTGATTTATAAAAGGATGAAGAGCAGTCAAACTGCTTTATAAAAGGATGAAGAGCAGTCAAACTGTTTTATACGAGGATGTACAGCAGTCAGACTGTTTTACAAGAGGATGAAGAGCAGTCAACCTGTTTTACAAGAGGATGAAGAGCAGTCAAATTGATTTATAAGAGGATGAAGAGCAGTCAAACTGTTTTATAAGAGGATGAAGAGCAGTCAAACTGCTTTATAAAAGAATGAAGAGCAGTCAAACTGTTTTATAAGAGGACGAAGAGCAGTCAAACTGATTTATAATCGGACGAAGAGCAGTCAAACTGATTTATAATCGGACGAAGAGCAGTCAAACGGTTTTATAAGAGGATGAAGAGCAGTCAAATTGGTTTATAGGAGGATGAAGAGCAGTCAAACTGCTTTATAAAAGGATGAAGAGCAGTCAAACTGATTTATAAGAGGATGAAGAGCAGTCAAACTGCTTTATAAAAGGATGAAGAGCAGTCAAACTGTTTTATAAGCGGACGAAGAGCAGTCAAACTGATTTATAATCGGAAGAAGAGCAGTCAAACTGATTTATAATCGGACGAAGAGCGGTCAAACGGTTTTATAAGAGGATGAAGAGCAGTCAAATTGATTTATAAGAGGATGAAGAGCAGTCAAACTGCTTTATAAAAGGATGAAGAGCAGTCAAACTCTTTTATAAGAGGACGAAGAGCAGTCAAACTGCTTTATAAAAGGATGAAGAGCAGTCAAACTGTTTTATAAGAGGATGAAGAGCAGTCAAACTGATTTATAATCGGATGAAGAGCAGTCAAACTGATTTATTAAAGGATGAAGAGCAGTCAAACTGCTTTATAAAAGGATGAAGAGCAGTCAAACTGTTTTATAAATGGACGAAGAGCAGTCAAACTGATTTATAATCGGACGAAGAGCAGTCAAACTGTTCTATAGAAGGATGAAGCGCAGTCAAACTGGTTTATAGGAGGATGAAGAGCAGTCAAACTGCTTTATAAGAGGATGAAGAGCAGTCAAACTGATTTATAAGAGGATGAAGAGCAGTCAAACTGCTTTATAAAAGGATGAAGAGCAGTCAAACGGTTTTATAAGAGGATGAAGAGCAGTCAAATTGATTTATAAAAGGATGAAGAGCAGTCAAACTGCTTTATAAAAGGATGAAGAGCAGTCAAACTGTTTCATACGAGGATGTACAGCAGTCAGACTGTTTTACAAGAGGATGAAGAGCAGTCAACCTGTTTTACAAGAGGATGAAGAGCAGTCAAATTGATTTATAAGAGGATGAAGAGCAGTCAAACTGTTTTATAAGAGGATGAAGAGCAGTCAAACTGCTTTATAAAAGAATGAAGAGCAGTCAAACTGTTTTATAAGAGGACGAAGAGCAGTCAAACTGATTTATAATCGGACGAAGAGCAGTCAAACTGATTTATAATCGGACGAAGAGCAGTCAAACGGTTTTATAAGAGGATGAAGAGCAGTCAAATTGGTTTATAGGAGGATGAAGAGCAGTCAAACTGCTTTATAAAAGGATGAAGAGCAGTCAAACTGATTTATAAGAGGATGAAGAGCAGTCAAACTGCTTTATAAAAGGATGAAGAGCAGTCAAACTGTTTTATAAGCGGACGAAGAGCAGTCAAACTGATTTATAATCGGAAGAAGAGCAGTCAAACTGATTTATAATCGGACGAAGAGCGGTCAAACGGTTTTATAAGAGGATGAAGAGCAGTCGAATTGATTTATAAGAGGATGAAGAGCAGTCAAACTGCTTTATAAAAGGATGAAGAGCAGTCAAACTGTTTTATACAAGGATGTAGAGCAGTCAGATTGTTTTACAAGAGGATGAAGAGCAGTCAACCTGTTTTACAAGAGGATGAAGAGCAGTCAAACTGTTTTATAAGAGGATGAAGAGCAGTCAAACTGCTTTATAAAAGAATGAAGAGCAGTCAAACTGTTTTATAAGAGGACGAAGAGCAGTCAAACTGATTTATAAGAGGATGAAGAGCAGTCAAACTGATTTATAAGAGGATGAAGAGCAGTCAAACGGTTTTATAAGAGGATGAAGAGCAGTCAAATTGATTTATAAGAGGATGAAGAGCAGTCAAACTGCTTTATAAAAGGATGAAGAGCAGTCAAACTGCTTTTTACAAGGATGTAGAGCAGTCAGATTGTTTTACAAGAGGACGAAGAGCAGTCAAACTGATTTATAAGAGGATGAAGAGCAGTCAAACTGATTTATAAGAGGATGAAGAGCAGTCAAACCGCTTTATAAAAGGATGAAGAGCAGTCACACTGTTTTATAATCGGATGAAGAGCAGTCAAACTGATTTATAAGAGGATGAAGAGCAGTCAAACTGCTTTATAAAAGGATGAAGAGCAGTCAAACTGTTTTATAAGAGGACGAAGAGCAGTCAAACTGATTTATAATCGGACGAAGAGCAGTCAAACTGTTCTATAGGAGGATGAAGCGCAGTCAAACTGGTTTATAGGAGGATGAAGAGCAGTCAAACTGCTTTATAAGAGGATGAAGAGCAGTCAAACTGATTTATAAGAGGATGAAGAGCAGTCAAACTGCTTTATAAAAGGATGAAGAGCAGTCGAACTGTTTTATAAGCGGACGAAGAGCAGTCAAACTGATTTATAATCGGACGAAGAGCAGTCAAACTGATTTATAATCGGACGAAGAGCAGTCAAACGGTTTTATAAGAGGATGAAGAGCTGTCAAATTGATTTATAAGAGGATGAAGAGCAGTCAAACTGCTTTATAAAAGGATGAAGAGCAGTCAAACTGTTTTATACAAGGATGTAGAGCAGTCAGACTGTTTTACAAGAGGATGAAGAGCAGTCAACCTGTTTTACAAGAGGATGAAGAGCAGTCAAACTGTTTTATAAGAGGATGAAGAGCAGTCAAACTGCTTTATAAAAGGATGAAGAGCAGTCAAACTGTTTTATAAGAGGACGAAGAGCAGTCAAACTGATTTATAATCGGACGAAGAGCAGTCAAACTGTTCTATAGGAGGATGAAGCGCAGTCAAACTGGTTTATAGGAGGATGAAGAGCAGTCAAACTGCTTTATAAGAGGATGAAGAGCAGTCAAACTGATTTATAAGAGGATGAAGAGCAGTCAAACTGCTTTATAAAAGGATGAAGAGCAGTCAAACTGTTTTATAAGAGGATGAAGAGCAGTCAAACTGATTTATAATCGGATGAAGAGCAGTCAAACTGATTTATAAGAGGATGAAGAGCAGTCAAACTGCTTTATAAAAGGATGAAGAGCAGTCAAACTGTTTTATAAGAGGACGAAGAGCAGTCAAACTGATTTATAATCGGACGAAGAGCAGTCAAACTGTTCTATAGGAGGATGAAGCGCAGTCAAACTGGTTTATAGGAGGATGAAGAGCAGTCAAACTGCTTTAAGAGGATGAAGAGCAGTCAAACTGATTTATAAGACGATGAAGAGCAGTCAAACTGCTTTATAAATGGATGAAGAGCAGTCAAGCTGTTCTATAGGAGGATGAAGCGCAGTCAAACTGGTTTATAGGAGGATGAAGAGCAGTCAAACTGCATTATAAGAGGATGAAGAGCAGTCAAACTGATTTATAAGACGATGAAGAGCAGTCAAATTGATTTATAAGAGGACGAAGAGCAGTCAAACTGATTTATAATCGGACGAAGCGCAGTCAAACTGATTTATAATCGGACGAAGAGCAGTCAAACGGTTTTATAAGAGGATGAAGAGCAGTCAAATTGATTTATAAAAGGATGAAGAGCAGTCAAACTGCTTTATAAAAGGATGAAGAGCAGTCAAACTGTTTTATACGAGGATGTACAGCAGTCAGACTGTTTTACAAGAGGATGAAGAGCAGTCAACCTGTTTTACAAGAGGATGAAGAGCAGTCAAATTGATTTATAAGAGGATGAAGAGCAGTCAAACTGTTTTATAAGAGGATGAAGAGCAGTCAAACTGCTTTATAAAAGAATGAAGAGCAGTCAAACTGTTTTATAAGAGGACGAAGAGCAGTCAAACTGATTTATAATCGGACGAAGAGCAGTCAAACTGATTTATAATCGGACGAAGAGCAGTCAAACGGTTTTATAAGAGGATGAAGAGCAGTCAAATTGGTTTATAGGAGGATGAAGAGCAGTCAAACTGCTTTATAAAAGGATGAAGAGCAGTCAAACTGTTTTATACAAGGATGTAGAGCAGTCAGATTGTTTTACAAGAGGATGAAGAGCAGTCAACCTGTTTTACAAGAGGATGAAGAGCAGTCAAACTGTTTTATAAGAGGATGAAGAGCAGTCAAACTGCTTTATAAAAGAATGAAGAGCAGTCAAACTGTTTTATAAGTGGACGAAGAGCAGTCAAACTGATTTATAAGAGGATGAAGAGCAGTCAAACCGATTTATAAGAGGATGAAGAGCAGTCAAACTGCTTTATAAAAGGATGAAGAGCAGTCACACTGTTTTATAAGAGGACGAAGAGCAGTCAAACTGATTTATAAGAGGATGAAGAGCAGTCAAACTGCTTTATAAAAGGATGAAGAGCAGTCAAACTGTTTTATAAGAGGACGAAGAGCAGTCAAACTGATTTATAATCGGACGAAGAGCAGTCAAACTGTTCTATAGGAGGATGAAGCGCCGTCAAACTGGTTTATAAGAGGATGAAGAGCAGTCAAACTGCTTTATAAGAGGATGAAGAGCAGTCAAACTGATTTATAAGAGGATGAAGAGCAGTCAAACTGCTTTATAAAAGGATGAAGAGCAGTCAAACTGTTTTATAAGAGGATGAAGAGTAGTCAAACTGATTTATAATCGGATGAAGAGCAGTCAAACTGATTTATTAAAGGATGAAGAGCAGTCAAACTGCTTTATAAAAGGATGAAGAGCAGTCAAACTGTTTTATACGAGGATGTACAGCAGTCAGACTGTTTTACAAGAGGATGAAGAGCAGTCAACCTGTTTTACAAGAGGATGAAGAGCAGTCAAATTGATTTATAAGAGGATGAAGAGCAGTCAAACTGTTTTATAAGAGGATGAAGAGCAGTCAAACTGCTTTATAAAAGAATGAAGAGCAGTCAAACTGTTTTATAAGAGGACGAAGAGCAGTCAAACTGATTTATAATCGGACGAAGAGCAGTCAAACTGATTTATAATCGGACGAAGAGCAGTCAAACGGTTTTATAAGAGGATGAAGAGCAGTCAAATTGGTTTATAGGAGGATGAAGAGCAGTCAAACTGCTTTATAAAAGGATGAAGAGCAGTCAAACTGATTTATAAGAGGATGAAGAGCAGTCAAACTGCTTTATAAAAGGATGAAGAGCAGTCAAACTGTTTTATAAGCGGACGAAGAGCAGTCAAACTGATTTATAATCGGAAGAAGAGCAGTCAAACTGATTTATAATCGGACGAAGAGCGGTCAAACGGTTTTATAAGAGGATGAAGAGCAGTCAAATTGATTTATAAGAGGATGAAGAGCAGTCAAACTGCTTTATAAAAGGATGAAGAGCAGTCAAACTGTTTTATACAAGGATGTAGAGCAGTCAGATTGTTTTACAAGAGGATGAAGAGCAGTCAACCTGTTTTACAAGAGGATGAAGAGCAGTCAAACTGTTTTATAAGAGGATGAAGAGCAGTCAAACTGCTTTATAAAAGAATGAAGAGCAGTCAAACTGTTTTATAAGAGGACGAAGAGCAGTCAAACTGATTTATAAGAGGATGAAGAGCAGTCAAACTGATTTATAAGAGGATGAAGAGCAGTCAAACTGCTTTATAAAAGGATGAAGAGCAGTCACACTGTTTTATAAGAGGACGAAGAGCAGTCAAACTGATTTATAAGAGGATGAAGAGCAGTCAAACTGCTTTATAAAAGGATGAAGAGCAGTCAAACTGTTTTATAAGAGGACGAAGAGCAGTCAAACTGATTTATAATCGGACGAAGAGCAGTCAAACTGTTCTATAGGAGGATGAAGCGCAGTCAAACTGGTTTATAAGAGGATGAAGAGCAGTCAAACTGCTTTATAAGAGGATGAAGAGCAGTCAAACTGATTTATAAGAGGATGAAGAGCAGTCAAACTGCTTTATAAAAGGATGAAGAGCAGTCAAACTGTTTTATAAGAGGATGAAGAGCAGTCAAACTGCTTTATAAAAGAATGAAGAGCAGTCAAACTGTTTTATAAGAGGACGAAGAGCAGTCAAACTGATTTATAAGAGGATGAAGAGCAGTCAAACTGATTTATAAGAGGATGAAGAGCAGTCAAACTGCTTTATAAAAGGATGAAGAGCAGTCACACTGTTTTATAAGAGGACGAAGAGCAGTCAAACTGATTTATAAGAGGATGAAGAGCAGTCAAACTGCTTTATAAAAGGATGAAGAGCAGTCAAACTGTTTTATAAGAGGACGAAGAGCAGTCAAACTGATTTATAATCGGACGAAGAGCAGTCAAACTGTTCTATAGGAGGATGAAGCGCAGTCAAACTGGTTTATAAGAGGATGAAGAGCAGTCAAACTGCTTTATAAGAGGATGAAGAGCAGTCAAACTGATTTATAAGAGGATGAAGAGCAGTCAAACTGCTTTATAAAAGGATGAAGAGCAGTCAAACTGTTTTATAAGCGGACGAAGAGCAGTCAAACTGATTTATAATCGGAAGAAGAGCAGTCAAACTGGTTTATAGGAGGATGAAGAGCGGTCAAACGGTTTTATAAGAGGATGAAGAGCAGTCAAATTGATTTATAAGAGGATGAAGAGCAGTCAAACTGCTTTATAAAAGGATGAAGAGCAGTCAAACTCTTTTATAAGAGGACGAAGAGCAGTCAAACTGATTTATAAGAGGATGAAGAGCAGTCAAACTGCTTTATAAAAGGATGAAGAGCAGTCGAACTGTTTTATAAGCGGACGAAGAGCAGTCAAACTGATTTATAATCGGACGAAGAGCAGTCAAACTGATTTATAATCGGACGAAGAGCAGTCAAACGGTTTTATAAGAGGATGAAGAGCTGTCAAATTGATTTATAAGAGGATGAAGAGCAGTCAAACTGCTTTATAAAAGGATGAAGAGCAGTCAAACTGTTTTATACAAGGATGTAGAGCAGTCAGACTGTTTTACAAGAGGATGAAGAGCAGTCAACCTGTTTTACAAGAGGATGAAGAGCAGTCAAACTGTTTTATAAGAGGATGAAGAGCAGTCAAACTGCTTTATAAAAGGATGAAGAGCAGTCAAACTGTTTTATAAGAGGACGAAGAGCAGTCAAACTGATTTATAATCGGACGAAGAGCAGTCAAACTGTTCTATAGGAGGATGAAGCGCAGTCAAACTGGTTTATAGGAGGATGAAGAGCAGTCAAACTGCTTTATAAGAGGATGAAGAGCAGTCAAACTGATTTATAAGAGGATGAAGAGCAGTCAAACTGCTTTATAAAAGGATGAAGAGCAGTCAAACTGTTTTATAAGAGGATGAAGAGCAGTCAAACTGATTTATAATCGGATGAAGAGCAGTCAAACTGATTTATAAGAGGATGAAGAGCAGTCAAACTGCTTTATAAAAGGATGAAGAGCAGTCAAACTGTTTTATAAGAGGACGAAGAGCAGTCAAACTGATTTATAATCGGACGAAGAGCAGTCAAACTGTTCTATAGGAGGATGAAGCGCAGTCAAACTGGTTTATAGGAGGATGAAGAGCAGTCAAACTGCTTTAAGAGGATGAAGAGCAGTCAAACTGATTTATAAGACGATGAAGAGCAGTCAAACTGCTTTATAAAAGGATGAAGAGCAGTCAAGCTGTTCTATAGGAGGATGAAGCGCAGTCAAACTGGTTTATAGGAGGATGAAGAGCAGTCAAACTGCATTATAAGAGGATGAAGAGCAGTCAAACTGATTTATAAGACGATGAAGAGCAGTCAAATTGATTTATAAGAGGACGAAGAGCAGTCAAACTGATTTATAATCGGACGAAGCGCAGTCAAACTGATTTATAATCGGACGAAGAGCAGTCAAACGGTTTTATAAGAGGATGAAGAGCAGTCAAATTGATTTATAAAAGGATGAAGAGCAGTCAAACTGCTTTATAAAAGGATGAAGAGCAGTCAAACTGTTTTATACGAGGATGTACAGCAGTCAGACTGTTTTACAAGAGGATGAAGAGCAGTCAACCTGTTTTACAAGAGGATGAAGAGCAGTCAAACTGTTTTATAAGAGGATGAAGAGCAGTCAAACTGCTTTATAAAAGAATGAAGAGCAGTCAAACTGTTTTATAAGTGGACGAAGAGCAGTCAAACTGATTTATAAGAGGATGAAGAGCAGTCAAACTGATTTATAAGAGGATGAAGAGCAGTCAAACTGCTTTATAAAAGGATGAAGAGCAGTCACACTGTTTTATAAGAGGACGAAGAGCAGTCAAACTGATTTATAAGAGGATGAAGAGCAGTCAAACTGCTTTATAAAAGGATGAAGAGCAGTCAAACTGTTTTATAAGAGGACGAAGAGCAGTCAAACTGATTTATAATCGGACGAAGAGCAGTCAAACTGTTCTATAGGAGGATGAAGCGACGTCAAACTGGTTTATAAGAGGATGAAGAGCAGTCAAACTGCTTTATAAGAGGATGAAGAGCAGTCAAACTGATTTATAAGAGGATGAAGAGCAGTCAAACTGCTTTATAAAAGGATGAAGAGCAGTCAAACTGTTTTATAAGAGGATGAAGAGTAGTCAAACTGATTTATAATCGGATGAAGAGCAGTCAAACTGATTTATTAAAGGATGAAGAGCAGTCAAACTGCTTTATAAAAGGATGAAGAGCAGTCAAACTGTTTTATACGAGGATGTACAGCAGTCAGACTGTTTTACAAGAGGATGAAGAGCAGTCAACCTGTTTTACAAGAGGATGAAGAGCAGTCAAATTGATTTATAAGAGGATGAAGAGCAGTCAAACTGTTCTATAGGAGGATGAAGAGCAGTCAAACTGCTTTATAAAAGAATGAAGAGCAGTCAAACTGTTTTATAAGAGGACGAAGAGCAGTCAAACTGATTTATAATCGGACGAAGAGCAGTCAAACTGATTTATAATCGGACGAAGAGCAGTCAAACGGTTTTATAAGAGGATGAAGAGCAGTCAAATTGGTTTATAGGAGGATGAAGAGCAGTCAAACTGCTTTATAAAAGGATGAAGAGCAGTCAAACTGATTTATAAGAGGATGAAGAGCAGTCAAACTGCTTTATAAAAGGATGAAGAGCAGTCAAACTGTTTTATAAGCGGACGAAGAGCAGTCAAACTGATTTATAATCGGAAGAAGAGCAGTCAAACTGATTTATAATCGGACGAAGAGCGGTCAAACGGTTTTATAAGAGGATGAAGAGCAGTCAAATTGATTTATAAGAGGATGAAGAGCAGTCAAACTGCTTTATAAAAGGATGAAGAGCAGTCAAACTGTTTTATACAAGGATGTAGAGCAGTCAGATTGTTTTACAAGAGGATGAAGAGCAGTCAACCTGTTTTACAAGAGGATGAAGAGCAGTCAAACTGTTTTATAAGAGGATGAAGAGCAGTCAAACTGCTTTATAAAAGAATGAAGAGCAGTCAAACTGTTTTATAAGAGGACGAAGAGCAGTCAAACTGATTTATAAGAGGATGAAGAGCAGTCAAACTGATTTATAAGAGGATGAAGAGCAGTCAAACTGCTTTATAAAAGGATGAAGAGCAGTCACACTGTTTTATAAGAGGACGAAGAGCAGTCAAACTGATTTATAAGAGGATGAAGAGCAGTCAAACTGCTTTATAAAAGGATGAAGAGCAGTCAAACTGTTTTATAAGAGGACGAAGAGCAGTCAAACTGATTTATAATCGGACGAAGAGCAGTCAAACTGTTCTATAGGAGGATGAAGCGCAGTCAAACTGGTTTATAAGAGGATGAAGAGCAGTCAAACTGCTTTATAAGAGGATGAAGAGCAGTCAAACTGATTTATAAGAGGATGAAGAGCAGTCAAACTGCTTTATAAAAGGATGAAGAGCAGTCAAACTGTTTTATAAGCGGACGAAGAGCAGTCAAACTGATTTATAATCGGAAGAAGAGCAGTCAAACTGGTTTATAGGAGGATGAAGAGCGGTCAAACGGTTTTATAAGAGGATGAAGAGCAGTCAAATTGATTTATAAGAGGATGAAGAGCAGTCAAACTGCTTTATAAAAGGATGAAGAGCAGTCAAACTCTTTTATAAGAGGACGAAGAGCAGTCAAACTGATTTATAAAAGGATGAAGAGCAGTCAAACTGATTTATAAGAGGATGAAGAGCAGTCAAACTGCTTTATAAAAGGATGAAGAGCAGTCAAACTGTTTTATAAGAGGATGAAGAGCAGTCAAACTGATTTATAATCGGATGAAGAGCAGTCAAACTGATTTATTAAAGGATGAAGAGCAGTCAAACTGCTTTATAAAAGGATGAAGAGCAGTCAAACTGTTTTATAAATGGACGAAGAGCAGTCAAACTGATTTATAATCGGACGAAGAGCAGTCAAACTGTTCTATAGAAGGATGAAGCGCAGTCAAACTGGTTTATAGGAGGATGAAGAGCAGTCAAACTGCTTTATAAGAGGATGAAGAGCAGTCAAACTGATTTATAAGAGGATGAAGAGCAGTCAAACTGCTTTATAAAAGGATGAAGAGCAGTCAAACGGTTTTATAAGAGGATGAAGAGCAGTCAAATTGATTTATAAAAGGATGAAGAGCAGTCAAACTGCTTTATAAAAGGATGAAGAGCAGTCAAACTGTTTTATACGAGGATGTACAGCAGTCAGACTGTTTTACAAGAGGATGAAGAGCAGTCAACCTGTTTTACAAGAGGATGAAGAGCAGTCAAATTGATTTATAAGAGGATGAAGAGCAGTCAAACTGCTTTATAAAAGGATGAAGAGCAGTCAAACTGCTTTATACAAGGATGTAGAGCAGTCAGATTGTTTTACAAGAGGACGAAGAGCAGTCAAACTGATTTATAAGAGGATGAAGAGCAGTCAAACTGATTTATAAGAGGATGAAGAGCAGTCAAACTGATTTATAATCGGACGAAGAGCAGTCAAACGGTTTTATAAGAGGATGAAGAGCAGTCAAATTGGTTTATAGGAGGATGAAGAGCAGTCAAACTGCTTTATAAAAGGATGAAGAGCAGTCAAACTGATTTATAAGAGGATGAAGAGCAGTCAAACTGCTTTATAAAAGGATGAAGAGCAGTCAAACTGTTTTATAAGCGGACGAAGAGCAGTCAAACTGATTTATAATCGGAAGAAGAGCAGTCAAACTGATTTATAATCGGACGAAGAGCGGTCAAACGGTTTTATAAGAGGATGAAGAGCAGTCGAATTGATTTATAAGAGGATGAAGAGCAGTCAAACTGCTTTATAAAAGGATGAAGAGCAGTCAAACTGTTTTATACAAGGATGTAGAGCAGTCAGATTGTTTTACAAGAGGATGAAGAGCAGTCAACCTGTTTTACAAGAGGATGAAGAGCAGTCAAACTGTTTTATAAGAGGATGAAGAGCAGTCAAACTGCTTTATAAAAGAATGAAGAGCAGTCAAACTGTTTTATAAGAGGACGAAGAGCAGTCAAACTGATTTATAAGAGGATGAAGAGCAGTCAAACTGATTTATAAGAGGATGAAGAGCAGTCAAACGGTTTTATAAGAGGATGAAGAGCAGTCAAATTGATTTATAAGAGGATGAAGAGCAGTCAAACTGCTTTATAAAAGGATGAAGAGCAGTCAAACTGCTTTATACAAGGATGTAGAGCAGTCAGATTGTTTTACAAGAGGACGAAGAGCAGTCAAACTGATTTATAAGAGGATGAAGAGCAGTCAAACTGATTTATAAGAGGATGAAGAGCAGTCAAACCGCTTTATAAAAGGATGAAGAGCAGTCACACTGTTTTATAATCGGATGAAGAGCAGTCAAACTGATTTATAAGAGGATGAAGAGCAGTCAAACTGCTTTATAAAAGGATGAAGAGCAGTCAAACTGTTTTATAAGAGTACGAAGAGCAGTCAAACTGATTTATAATCGGACGAAGAGCAGTCAAACTGTTCTATAGGAGGATGACGCGCAGTCAAACTGGTTTATAGGAGGATGAAGAGCAGTCAAACTGCTTTATAAGAGGATGAAGAGCAGTCAAACTGATTTATAAGAGGATGAAGAGCAGTCAAACTGCTTTATAAAAGGATGAAGAGCAGTCAAACTGTTTTATAAGCGGACGAAGAGCAGTCAAACTGATTTATAATCGGACGAAGAGCAGTCAAACTGATTTATAATCGGACGAAGAGCAGTCAAACGGTTTTATAAGAGGATGAAGAGCTGTCAAATTGATTTATAAGAGGATGAAGAGCAGTCAAACTGCTTTATAAAAGGATGAAGAGCAGTCAAACTGTTTTATACAAGGATGTAGAGCAGTCAGACTGTTTTACAAGAGGATGAAGAGCAGTCAACCTGTTTTACAAGAGGATGAAGAGCAGTCAAACTGTTTTATAAGAGGATGAAGAGCAGTCAAACTGCTTTATAAAAGGATGAAGAGCAGTCAAACTGTTTTATAAGAGGACGAAGAGCAGTCAAACTGATTTATAATCGGACGAAGAGCAGTCAAACTGTTCTATAGGAGGATGAAGCGCAGTCAAACTGGTTTATAGGAGGATGAAGAGCAGTCAAACTGCTTTATAAGAGGATGAAGAGCAGTCAAACTGATTTATAAGAGGATGAAGAGCAGTCAAACTGCTTTATAAAAGGATGAAGAGCAGTCAAACTGTTTTATAAGAGGATGAAGAGCAGTCAAACTGATTTATAATCGGATGAAGAGCAGTCAAACTGATTTATAAGAGGATGAAGAGCAGTCAAACTGCTTTATAAAAGGATGAAGAGCAGTCAAACTGTTTTATAAGAGGACGAAGAGCAGTCAAACTGATTTATAATCGGACGAAGAGCAGTCAAACTGTTCTATAGGAGGATGAAGCGCAGTCAAACTGGTTTATAGGAGGATGAAGAGCAGTCAAACTGTTTTATAAGAGGATGAAGAGCAGTCAAACTGATTTATAAGACGATGAAGAGCAGTCAAACTGCTTTATAAAAGGATGAAGAGCAGTCAAGCTGTTCTATAGGAGGATGAAGCGCAGTCAAACTGGTTTATAGGAGGATGAAGAGCAGTCAAACTGCATTATAAGAGGATGAAGAGCAGTCAAACTGATTTATAAGACGATGAAGAGCAGTCAAATTGATTTATAAGAGGACGAAGAGCAGTCAAACTGATTTATAATCGGACGAAGCGCAGTCAAACTGATTTATAATCGGACGAAGAGCAGTCAAACGGTTTTATAAGAGGATGAAGAGCAGTCAAATTGATTTATAAAAGGATGAAGAGCAGTCAAACTGCTTTATAAAAGGATGAAGAGCAGTCAAACTGTTTTATACGAGGATGTACAGCAGTCAGACTGTTTTACAAGAGGATGAAGAGCAGTCAACCTGTTTTACAAGAGGATGAAGAGCAGTCAAATTGATTTATAAGAGGATGAAGAGCAGTCAAACTGTTTTATAAGAGGATGAAGAGCAGTCAAACTGCTTTATAAAAGAATGAAGAGCAGTCAAACTGTTTTATAAGAGGACGAAGAGCAGTCAAACTGATTTATAATCGGACGAAGAGCAGTCAAACTGATTTATAATCGGACGAAGAGCAGTCAAACGGTTTTATAAGAGGATGAAGAGCAGTCAAATTGGTTTATAGGAGGATGAAGAGCAGTCAAACTGCTTTATAAAAGGATGAAGAGCAGTCAAACTGATTTATAAGAGGATGAAGAGCAGTCAAACTGCTTTATAAAAGGATGAAGAGCAGTCAAACTGTTTTATAAGCGGACGAAGAGCAGTCAAACTGATTTATAATCGGAAGAAGAGCAGTCAAACTGATTTATAATCGGACGAAGAGCGGTCAAACGGTTTTATAAGAGGATGAAGAGCAGTCAAATTGATTTATAAGAGGATGAAGAGCAGTCAAACTGATTTATAAGAGGATGAAGAGCAGTCAAACTGCTTTATAAAAGGATGAAGAGCAGTCACACTGTTTTATAAGAGGACGAAGAGCAGTCAAACTGATTTATAAGAGGATGAAGAGCAGTCAAACTGCTTTATAAAAGGATGAAGAGCAGTCAAACTGTTTTATAAGAGGACGAAGAGCAGTCAAACTGATTTATAATCGGACGAAGAGCAGTCAAACTGTTCTATAGGAGGATGAAGCGCAGTCAAACTGGTTTATAAGAGGATGAAGAGCAGTCAAACTGATAAATAAGAGGACGAAGACCAGTCAAACTGTTCTATAGGAGGATGAAGAGCAGTCAAACTGTTTTATAAGAGGATGAAGATAAGTCAAACTGTTTTATAAGAGGATGAAGAGCAGTGAAACTGTTTTACAAGAGGATGAAGAGCAGTCAAACTGTTTTATAAGAGGATGAAGAGCAGTCAACCTGCTTTACAAGAGGATGAAGAGCAGTCAAACTGTTTTACAGGAGGATGAAGAGCAGTCAACCTGTTTTACAAGAGGATGAAGAGCAGGCAAACTGTTTTATAATAGATGAAGAACAGTCAGCCTGTTTTACAAGAGGATGAAGAGCAGTCAAACTGGTTTACAGGAGGATGAAGAGCAGTCAAACTGCTTTATAAGAGGACGAAGAGCAGTCAAACTGATAAATAAGAGGACGAAGACCAGTCAAACTGTTCTATAGGAGGATGAAGAGCAGTCAAACTGTTTTATAAGAGGATGAAGATAAGTCAAACTGTTTTATAAGAGGATGAAGAGCAGTGAAACTGTTTTATAAGAGGAAGAAGAGCAGTCAACCTGCTTTACAAGAGGATGAAGAGCAGTCAAACTGTTTTACAGGAGGATGAAGAGCAGTCAACCTGTTTTACAAGAGGATGAAGAGCAGTCAAACTGTTTTACAGGAGGATGAAGAGCAGTCAAACTGTTTTATAAGAGTATGAAGAGCAGTCAACCTGTTTTACACGAGGATGAAGAGCAGTCAAACTGTTCTATAAGGGCATGAAGAGCAGTCAACCTGTTTTATAGGAGGATGAAGAGCAATCAAACTGTTTTATAAGAGGATGAAGAGCAGTCAAACTGTTTTATAGTACGCTGAAGATCAGTCAACCTGTTTTACAAGCGGATGAAGAGTAGTCAACCTATTTATAGGAGGATGAAGAGCATTCAAACTGTTTTATAAGAGGATCAAGAGCTGTCAACCTGTTTTACAAGAGGATGAAGAGCAGTCAAACTGTTTTACAAGTGGATGAAGAGCAGTCAACCTGTTTTACAAGAGGATGAAGAGCAGTCAAACTGTTTTATAAGAGGATGAAGAGCAGTCAAACTGCTTTATAAAAGGATGAAGAGCAGTCAAACTGATTTATAATCGGATGAAGAGCAGTCAAACTGTTTTATAAGAGGACAAAGAGCAGTCAAACTGATTTATAATCGGTCGAAGAGCAGTCAAACTGTTCTATAGGAGGATGAAGCGCAGTCAAACTGGTTTATAGGAGGATGAAGAGCAGTCAAACTGCTTTATAAAAGGATGAAGAGCAGTCAAACTGTTTTATACGAGGATATAGAGCAGTCAGACTGTTTTACAAGAGGATGAAGAGCAGTCAACCTGTTTTACAAGAGGATGAAGAGCAGTCAAACTGTTTTATAAGAGGATGAAGAGCAGTCAAACTGCTTTATAAAAGGATGAAGAGCAGTCAAACTGATTTATAATCGGATGAAGAGCAGTCAAACTGATTTATAAGAGGATGACGTGCAGTCAAACTGCTTTATAAAAGGATGAAGAGCAGTCAATCTGTTTTATAAGAGGACGAAGCGCAGTCAAACTGATTTATAATCGGAAGAAGAGCAGTCAAACTGTTCTATAGGAGGATGAAGCGCAGTCAAACTGGTTTATAGGAGGATGAAGAGCAGTCAAACTGCTTTATAAGAGGATGAAGAGCAGTCAAACTGATTTATAAGAGGATGAAGAGCAGTCAAACTGCTTTATAAAAGGATGAAGAGCAGTCAAACTGTTTTATAAGCGGATGAAGAGCAGTCAAACTGATTTATAATCGGACGAAGAGCAGTCAAACTGATTTATAATCGGACGAAGAGCAGTCAAACGGTTTTATAAGAGGATGAAGAGCAGTCAAATTGATTTATAAGAGGATGAAGAGCAGTCAAACTGCTTTATAAAAGGATGAAGAGCAGTCAAACTGTTTTATACGAGGATGTACAGCAGTCAGACTGTTTTACAAGAGGATGAAGAGCAGTCAACCTGTTTTACAAGAGGATGAAGAGCAGTCAAATTGATTTATAAGAGGATGAAGAGCAGTCAAACTGCTTTATAAAAGGATGAAGAGCAGTCAAACTGTTTTATACGAGGATGTACAGCAGTCAAACTGTTTTATAAGTGGATGAAGAGCAGTCAAAATGCTTTATAAAAGAATGAAGAGCAGTCAAACTGTTTTATAAGAGGACGAAGAGCAGTCAAACTGATTTATAATCGGATGAAGAGCAGTCAAACTGATTTATAAGAGGATGAAGAGCAGTCAAACTGCTTTATAAAAGGATGAAGAGCAGTCAAACTGTTTTATAAGAGGACGAAGAGCAGTCAAACTGATTTATAATCGGACGAAGAGCAGTCAAACTGTTCTATAGGAGGATGAAGCGCAGTCAAACTGGTTTATAGGAGGATGAAGAGCAGTCAAACTGCTTTATAAAAGGATGAAGAGCAGTCAAACTGATTTATAAGAGGACGAAGAGCAGTCAAACTGATTTATAATCAGATGAAGAGCAGTCAAACTGATTTATAAGAGGATGAAGAGCAGTAAGACTGATTTATAATCGGGCGAAGAGCAGTCAAACTGATTTATTATCGGACGAAGAGCAGTCAAACGGTTTTATAAGACGATGAAGAGCAGTCAAATTGATTTATAAGAGGATGAAGAGCAGTCAAACTTCTTTATAAAAGGATGAAGAGCAGTCAAACTGTTTTATAATTGGACGAAGAGCAGTCAAACTGATTTATAATCGGACGAAGAGCAGTCAAACGGTTTTATAAAAGTATGAAGAGCAGTCAAACTGTTTTATACGAGGATGTAGAGCAGTCAAACTGCTTTATAAAAGGATGAAGAGCAGTCAAACTTTTATAAGAGGATGAAGAGCAGTCAAACTGTTTTACAAGAGGATGAAGAGCAGTCAACCTGTTTTATAGGAGGATGAAGAGCAGTCAAACTGTTTTACAAGTGGATGAAGAGCAGTCAAACTGTTTTATAGGAGGATGAAGAGCAGTCAAACTGTTTTATAAGTGCATGAAGAGCAGTCAAACTGTTTTATAGGAGGACAAAGAGCAGTCAAACTGTTTTGTCAGAGGATGAAGAGCAGTCAAGCTGTTTTAAAAGAGGATGAAGAGCAGTCAAACTGTTTTACAAGAGGATGAAGATCAGTCAACCTGTTTTATAGGAGGAGGAAGAGCAGTCAAACTTTTTTATAAAAGGATGAAGAGCAGTCAAACTGTTTTACAAGAGGATGAAGAGCAGTCAACCTTTTTTATAGGAGGATGAAGAGCAGTCAAACTGTTTTACAAGTGGATGAAGAGCAGTCAAACTGTTTTATAGGAGGATGAAGAGCAGTCAAACTGTTTTATAAGTGCATGAAGAGCAGTCAAACTGTTTTATAGGAGGACAAAGAGAAGTCAAACTGTTTTGTCAGAGGATGAAGAGCGGTCAAGCTGTTTTGTAAGAGGATGAATAGCAGTCAAACTGTTTTACAAGAGGATGAAGAGCAGCCAACCTGTTTTATAGGAGGATGAAGAGCAGTCAAACTGTTTTATAAGAGGATCAAGAGCAGTCAAACTGTTTTATAAGAGGATAAAGAGCTGTCAAACTGTTTTATAAGAGGATGAAGAGCAGGCAAACTGTTTTATAATAGATGAAGAACAGTCAGCCTGTTTTACAAGAGGATGAAGAGCAGTCAAACTGGTTTACAGGAGGATGAAGAGCAGTCAAACTGCTTTATAAGAGGACGAGGGGGCAGTCAAACTGATAAATAAGAGGACGAAGACCAGTCAAACTGTTCTATAGGAGGATGAAGAGCAGTCAAACTGTTTTATAAGAGGATGAAGATAAGTCAAACTGTTTTATAAGAGGATGAAGAGCAGTGAAACTGTTTTACAAGAGGATGAAGAGCAGTCAAACTGTTTTATAAGAGGATGAAGAGCAGTCAACCTGCTTTACAAGAGGATGAAGAGCAGTCAAACTGTTTTACAGGAGGATGAAGAGCAGTCAACCTGTTTTACAAGAGGATGAAGAGCAGTCAAACTGTTTTACAGGAGGATGAAGAGCAGTCAAACTGTTTTATAAGAGTATGAAGAGCAGTCAACCTGTTTTACAGGAGGATGAAGAGCAGTCAAACTGTTCTATAAGGGCATGAAGAGCAGTCAACCTGTTTTAAAGGAGGATGAAGAGCAATCAAACTGTTTTATAAGAGGATGAAGAGCAGTCAAACTGTTTTATAGTACGCTGAACATCAGTCAACCTGTTTTACAAGCGGATGAAGAGTAGTCAACCTATTTATAGGAGGATGAAGAGCATTCAAACTGTTTTATAAGAGGATCAAGAGCTGTCAACCTGTTTTACAAGAGGATGAAGAGCAGTCAAACTGTTTTACAAGTGGATGAAGAGCAGTCAACCTGTTTTACAAGAGGATGAAGAGCAGTCAAACTGTTTTATAAGAGGATGAAGAGCAGTCAAACTGCTTTATAAAAGGATGAAGAGCAGTCAAACTGATTTATAATCGGATGAAGAGCCGTCAAACTGTTTTATAAGAGGACAAAGAGCAGTCAAACTGATTTATAATCGGACGAAGAGCAGTCAAACTGTTCTATAGGAGGATGAAGCGCAGTCAAACTGGTTTATAGGAGGATGAAGAGCAGTCAAACTGCTTTATAAAAGGATGAAGAGCAGTCAAACTGTTTTATACGAGGATATAGAGCAGTCAGACTGTTTTACAAGAGGATGAAGAGCAGTCAACCTGTTTTACAAGAGGATGAAGAGCAGTCAAACTGTTTTATAAGAGGATGAAGAGCAGTCAAACTGCTTTATAAAAGGATGAAGAGCAGTCAAACTGATTTATAATCGGATGAAGAGCAGTCAAACTGATTTATAAGAGGATGACGTGCAGTCAAACTGCTTTATAAAAGGATGAAGAGCAGTCAATCTGTTTTATAAGAGGACGAAGCGCAGTCAAACTGATTTATAATCGGAAGAAGAGCAGTCAAACTGTTCTATAGGAGGATGAAGCGCAGTCAAACTGGTTTATAGGAGGATGAAGAGCAGTCAAACTGCTTTATAAGAGGATGAAGAGCAGTCAAACTGATTTATAAGAGGATGAAGAGCAGTCAAACTGCTTTATAAAAGGATGAAGAGCAGTCAAACTGTTTTATAAGCGGATGAAGAGCAGTCAAACTGATTTATAATCGGACGAAGAGCAGTCAAACTGATTTATAATCGGACGAAGAGCAGTCAAATGGTTTTATAAGAGGATGAAGAGCAGTCAAATTGATTTATAAGAGGATGAAGAGCAGTCAAACTGCTTTATAAAAGGATGAAGAGCAGTCAAACTGTTTTATACGAGGATGTACAGCAGTCAGACTGTTTTACAAGAGGATGAAGAGCAGTCAACCTGTTTTACAAGAGGATGAAGAGCAGTCAAATTGATTTATAAGAGGATGAAGAGCAGTCAAACTGCTTTATAAAAGGATGAAGAGCAGTCAAACTGATAAATAAGAGGACGAAGACCAGTCAAACTGTTCTATAGGAGGATGAAGAGCAGTCAAACTGTTTTATAAGAGGATGAAGATAAGTCAAACTGTTTTATAAGAGGATGAAGAGCAGTGAAACTGTTTTACAAGAGGATGAAGAGCAGTCAAACTGTTTTATAAGAGGATGAAGAGCAGTCAACCTGCTTTACAAGAGGATGAAGAGCAGTCAAACTGTTTTACAGGAGGATGAAGAGCAGTCAACCTGTTTTACAAGAGGATGAAGAGCAGGCAAACTGTTTTATAATAGATGAAGAACAGTCAGCCTGTTTTACAAGAGGATGAAGAGCAGTCAAACTGGTTTACAGGAGGATGAAGAGCAGTCAAACTGCTTTATAAGAGGACGAAGAGCAGTCAAACTGATAAATAAGAGGACGAAGACCAGTCAAACTGTTCTATAGGAGGATGAAGAGCAGTCAAACTGTTTTATAAGAGGATGAAGATAAGTCAAACTGTTTTATAAGAGGATGAAGAGCAGTGAAACTGTTTTATAAGAGGAAGAAGAGCAGTCAACCTGCTTTACAAGAGGATGAAGAGCAGTCAAACTGTTTTACAGGAGGATGAAGAGCAGTCAACCTGTTTTACAAGAGGATGAAGAGCAGTCAAACTGTTTTACAGGAGGATGAAGAGCAGTCAAACTGTTTTATAAGAGTATGAAGAGCAGTCAACCTGTTTTACACGAGGATGAAGAGCAGTCAAACTGTTCTATAAGGGCATGAAGAGCAGTCAACCTGTTTTATAGGAGGATGAAGAGCAATCAAACTGTTTTATAAGAGGATGAAGAGCAGTCAAACTGTTTTATAGTACGCTGAAGATCAGTCAACCTGTTTTACAAGCGGATGAAGAGTAGTCAACCTATTTATAGGAGGATGAAGAGCATTCAAACTGTTTTATAAGAGGATCAAGAGCTGTCAACCTGTTTTACAAGAGGATGAAGAGCAGTCAAACTGTTTTACAAGTGGATGAAGAGCAGTCAACCTGTTTTACAAGAGGATGAAGAGCAGTCAAACTGTTTTATAAGAGGATGAAGAGCAGTCAAACTGCTTTATAAAAGGATGAAGAGCAGTCAAACTGATTTATAATCGGATGAAGAGCAGTCAAACTGTTTTATAAGAGGACAAAGAGCAGTCAAACTGATTTATAATCGGTCGAAGAGCAGTCAAACTGTTCTATAGGAGGATGAAGCGCAGTCAAACTGGTTTATAGGAGGATGAAGAGCAGTCAAACTGCTTTATAAAAGGATGAAGAGCAGTCAAACTGTTTTATACGAGGATATAGAGCAGTCAGACTGTTTTACAAGAGGATGAAGAGCAGTCAACCTGTTTTACAAGAGGATGAAGAGCAGTCAAACTGTTTTATAAGAGGATGAAGAGCAGTCAAACTGCTTTATAAAAGGATGAAGAGCAGTCAAACTGATTTATAATCGGATGAAGAGCAGTCAAACTGATTTATAAGAGGATGACGTGCAGTCAAACTGCTTTATAAAAGGATGAAGAGCAGTCAATCTGTTTTATAAGAGGACGAAGCGCAGTCAAACTGATTTATAATCGGAAGAAGAGCAGTCAAACTGTTCTATAGGAGGATGAAGCGCAGTCAAACTGGTTTATAGGAGGATGAAGAGCAGTCAAACTGCTTTATAAGAGGATAATGAGCAGTCAAACTGATTTATAAGAGGATGAAGAGCAGTCAAACTGCTTTATAAAAGGATGAAGAGCAGTCAAACTGTTTTATAAGCGGATGAAGAGCAGTCAAACTGATTTATAATCGGACGAAGAGCAGTCAAACTGATTTATAATCGGACGAAGAGCAGTCAAACGGTTTTATAAGAGGATGAAGAGCAGTCAAATTGATTTATAAGAGGATGAAGAGCAGTCAAACTGCTTTATAAAAGGATGAAGAGCAGTCAAACTGTTTTATACGAGGATGTACAGCAGTCAGACTGTTTTACAAGAGGATGAAGAGCAGTCAACCTGTTTTACAAGAGGATGAAGAGCAGTCAAATTGATTTATAAGAGGATGAAGAGCAGTCAAACTGCTTTATAAAAGGATGAAGAGCAGTCAAACTGTTTTATACGAGGATGTACAGCAGTCAAACTGTTTTATAAGTGGATGAAGAGCAGTCAAAATGCTTTATAAAAGAATGAAGAGCAGTCAAACTGTTTTATAAGAGGACGAAGAGCAGTCAAACTGATTTATAATCGGATGAAGAGCAGTCAAACTGATTTATAAGAGGATGAAGAGCAGTCAAACTGCTTTATAAAAGGATGAAGAGCAGTCAAACTGTTTTATAAGAGGACGAAGAGCAGTCAAACTGATTTATAATCGGACGAAGAGCAGTCAAACTGTTCTATAGGAGGATGAAGCGCAGTCAAACTGGTTTATAGGAGGATGAAGAGCAGTCAAACTGCTTTATAAAAGGATGAAGAGCAGTCAAACTGATTTATAAGAGGACGAAGAGCAGTCAAACTGATTTATAATCAGATGAAGAGCAGTCAAACTGATTTATAAGAGGATGAAGAGCAGTAAGACTGATTTATAATCGGGCGAAGAGCAGTCAAACTGATTTATTATCGGACGAAGAGCAGTCAAACGGTTTTATAAGACGATGAAGAGCAGTCAAATTGATTTATAAGAGGATGAAGAGCAGTCAAACTTCTTTATAAAAGGATGAAGAGCAGTCAAACTGTTTTATAATTGGACGAAGAGCAGTCAAACTGATTTATAATCGGACGAAGAGCAGTCAAACGGTTTTATAAAAGTATGAAGAGCAGTCAAACTGTTTTATACGAGGATGTAGAGCAGTCAAACTGCTTTATAAAAGGATGAAGAGCAGTCAAACTTTTATAAGAGGATGAAGAGCAGTCAAACTGTTTTACAAGAGGATGAAGAGCAGTCAACCTGTTTTATAGGAGGATGAAGAGCAGTCAAACTGTTTTACAAGTGGATGAAGAGCAGTCAAACTGTTTTATAGGAGGATGAAGAGCAGTCAAACTGTTTTATAAGTGCATGAAGAGCAGTCAAACTGTTTTATAGGAGGACAAAGAGCAGTCAAACTGTTTTGTCAGAGGATGAAGAGCAGTCAAGCTGTTTTAAAAGAGGATGAAGAGCAGTCAAACTGTTTTACAAGAGGATGAAGATCAGTCAACCTGTTTTATAGGAGGAGGAAGAGCAGTCAAACTTTTTTATAAAAGGATGAAGAGCAGTCAAACTGTTTTACAAGAGGATGAAGAGCAGTCAACCTTTTTTATAGGAGGATGAAGAGCAGTCAAACTGTTTTACAAGTGGATGAAGAGCAGTCAAACTGTTTTATAGGAGGATGAAGAGCAGTCAAACTGTTTTATAAGTGCATGAAGAGCAGTCAAACTGTTTTATAGGAGGACAAAGAGAAGTCAAACTGTTTTGTCAGAGGATGAAGAGCGGTCAAGCTGTTTTGTAAGAGGATGAATAGCAGTCAAACTGTTTTACAAGAGGATGAAGAGCAGCCAACCTGTTTTATAGGAGGATGAAGAGCAGTCAAACTGTTTTATAAGAGGATCAAGAGCAGTCAAACTGTTTTATAAGAGGATAAAGAGCTGTCAAACTGTTTTATAAGAGGATGAAGAGCAGGCAAACTGTTTTATAATAGATGAAGAACAGTCAGCCTGTTTTACAAGAGGATGAAGAGCAGTCAAACTGGTTTACAGGAGGATGAAGAGCAGTCAAACTGCTTTATAAGAGGACGAGGGGGCAGTCAAACTGATAAATAAGAGGACGAAGACCAGTCAAACTGTTCTATAGGAGGATGAAGAGCAGTCAAACTGTTTTATAAGAGGATGAAGATAAGTCAAACTGTTTTATAAGAGGATGAAGAGCAGTGAAACTGTTTTACAAGAGGATGAAGAGCAGTCAAACTGTTTTATAAGAGGATGAAGAGCAGTCAACCTGCTTTACAAGAGGATGAAGAGCAGTCAAACTGTTTTACAGGAGGATGAAGAGCAGTCAACCTGTTTTACAAGAGGATGAAGAGCAGTCAAACTGTTTTACAGGAGGATGAAGAGCAGTCAAACTGTTTTATAAGAGTATGAAGAGCAGTCAACCTGTTTTACAGGAGGATGAAGAGCAGTCAAACTGTTCTATAAGGGCATGAAGAGCAGTCAACCTGTTTTAAAGGAGGATGAAGAGCAATCAAACTGTTTTATAAGAGGATGAAGAGCAGTCAAACTGTTTTATAGTACGCTGAACATCAGTCAACCTGTTTTACAAGCGGATGAAGAGTAGTCAACCTATTTATAGGAGGATGAAGAGCATTCAAACTGTTTTATAAGAGGATCAAGAGCTGTCAACCTGTTTTACAAGAGGATGAAGAGCAGTCAAACTGTTTTACAAGTGGATGAAGAGCAGTCAACCTGTTTTACAAGAGGATGAAGAGCAGTCAAACTGTTTTATAAGAGGATGAAGAGCAGTCAAACTGCTTTATAAAAGGATGAAGAGCAGTCAAACTGATTTATAATCGGATGAAGAGCAGTCAAACTGTTTTATAAGAGGACAAAGAGCAGTCAAACTGATTTATAATCGGACGAAGAGCAGTCAAACTGTTCTATAGGAGGATGAAGCGCAGTCAAACTGGTTTATAGGAGGATGAAGAGCAGTCAAACTGCTTTATAAAAGGATGAAGAGCAGTCAAACTGTTTTATACGAGGATATAGAGCAGTCAGACTGTTTTACAAGAGGATGAAGAGCAGTCAACCTGTTTTACAAGAGGATGAAGAGCAGTCAAACTGTTTTATAAGAGGATGAAGAGCAGTCAAACTGCTTTATAAAAGGATGAAGAGCAGTCAAACTGATTTATAATCGGATGAAGAGCAGTCAAACTGATTTATAAGAGGATGACGTGCAGTCAAACTGCTTTATAAAAGGATGAAGAGCAGTCAATCTGTTTTATAAGAGGACGAAGCGCAGTCAAACTGATTTATAATCGGAAGAAGAGCAGTCAAACTGTTCTATAGGAGGATGAAGCGCAGTCAAACTGGTTTATAGGAGGATGAAGAGCAGTCAAACTGCTTTATAAGAGGATGAAGAGCAGTCAAACTGATTTATAAGAGGATGAAGAGCAGTCAAACTGCTTTATAAAAGGATGAAGAGCAGTCAAACTGTTTTATAAGCGGATGAAGAGCAGTCAAACTGATTTATAATCGGACGAAGAGCAGTCAAACTGATTTATAATCGGACGAAGAGCAGTCAAATGGTTTTATAAGAGGATGAAGAGCAGTCAAATTGATTTATAAGAGGATGAAGAGCAGTCAAACTGCTTTATAAAAGGATGAAGAGCAGTCAAACTGTTTTATACGAGGATGTACAGCAGTCAGACTGTTTTACAAGAGGATGAAGAGCAGTCAACCTGTTTTACAAGAGGATGAAGAGCAGTCAAATTGATTTATAAGAGGATGAAGAGCAGTCAAACTGCTTTATAAAAGGATGAAGAGCAGTCAAACTGTTTTATACGAGGATGTACAGCAGTCAAACTGTTTTATAAGTGGATGAAGAGCAGTCAAAATGCTTTATAAAAGAATGAAGAGCAGTCAAACTGTTTTATAAGAGGACGAAGAGCAGTCAAACTGATTTATAATCGGATGAAGAGCAGTCAAACTGATTTATAAGAGGATGAAGAGCAGTCAAACTGCTTTATAAAAGGATGAAGAGCAGTCAAACTGTTTTATAAGAGGACGAAGAGCAGTCAAACTGATTTATAATCGGACGAAGAGCAGTCAAACTGTTCTATAGGAGGATGAAGCGCAGTCAAACTGTTTTATAGGAGGATGAAGAGCAGTCAAACTGCTTTATAAAAGGATGAAGAGCAGTCAAACTGTTTTATAAGAGGATGAAGATAAGTCAAACTGTTTTATAAGAGGATGAAGAGCAGCCAACCTGTTTTATAGGAGGATGAAGAGCAGTCAAACTGTTTTATAAGAGGATCAAGAGCAGTCAAACTGTTTTATAAGAGGATAAAGAGCTGTCAAACTGTTTTATAAGAGGATGAAGAGCAGGCAAACTGTTTTATAATAGATGAAGAACAGTCAGCCTGTTTTACAAGAGGATGAAGAGCAGTCAAACTGGTTTACAGGAGGATGAAGAGCAGTCAAACTGCTTTATAAGAGGACGAAGAGCAGTCAAACTGATAAATAAGAGGACGAAGACCAGTCAAACTGTTCTATAGGAGGATGAAGAGCAGTCAAACTGTTTTATAAGAGGATGAAGATAAGTCAAACTGTTTTATAAGAGGATGAAGAGCAGTGAAACTGTTTTACAAGAGGATGAAGAGCAGTCAAACTGTTTTATAAGAGGATGAAGAGCAGTCAACCTGCTTTACAAGAGGATGAAGAGCAGTCAAACTGTTTTACAGGAGGATGAAGAGCAGTCAACCTGTTTTACAAGAGGATGAAGAGCAGGCAAACTGTTTTATAATAGATGAAGAACAGTCAGCCTGTTTTACAAGAGGATGAAGAGCAGTCAAACTGGTTTACAGGAGGATGAAGAGCAGTCAAACTGCTTTATAAGAGGACGAAGACCAGTCAAACTGATAAATAAGAGGACGAAGACCAGTCAAACTGTTCTATAGGAGGATGAAGAGCAGTCAAACTGTTTTATAAGAGGATGAAGATAAGTCAAACTGTTTTATAAGAGGATGAAGAGCACTGAAACTGTTTTATAAGAGGAAGAAGAGCAGTCAAACTGTTTTACAGGAGGATGAAGAGCAGTCAACCTGTTTTACAAGAGGATGAAGAGCAGTCAAACTGTTTTACAGGAGGATGAAGAGCAGTCAAACTGTTTTATAAGAGTATGAAGAGCAGTCAACCTGTTTTACAAGAGGATGAAGAGCAGTCAAACTGTTCTATAAGGGCATGAAGAGCAGTCAACCTGTTTTATAGGAGGATGAAGAGCAATCAAACTGTTTTATAAGAGGATGAAGAGCAGTCAAACTGTTTTATAGTACGCTGAAGATCAGTCAACCTGTTTTACAAGCGGATGAAGAGTAGTCAACCTATTTATAGGAGGATGAAGAGCATTCAAACTGTTTTATAAGAGGATCAAGAGCTGTCAACCTGTTTTACAAGAGGATGAAGAGCAGTCAAACTGTTTTACAAGTGGATGAAGAGCAGTCAACCTGTTTTACAAGAGGATGAAGAGCAGTCAAACTGTTTTATAAGAGGATGAAGAGCAGTCAAACTGCTTTATAAAAGGATGAAGAGCAGTCAAACTGATTTATAATCGGATGAAGAGCAGTCAAACTGTTTTATAAGAGGACAAAGAGCAGTCAAACTGATTTATAATCGGACGAAGAGCAGTCAAACTGTTCTATAGGAGGATGAAGCGCAGTCAAACTGGTTTATAGGAGGATGAAGAGCAGTCAAACTGCTTTATAAAAGGATGAAGAGCAGTCAAACTGTTTTATACGAGGATATAGAGCAGTCAGACTGTTTTACAAGAGGATGAAGAGCAGTCAACCTGTTTTACAAGAGGATGAAGAGCAGTCAAACTGTTTTATAAGAGGATGAAGAGCAGTCAAACTGCTTTATAAAAGGATGAAGAGCAGTCAAACTGATTTATAATCGGATGAAGAGCAGTCAAACTGATTTATAAGAGGATGACGTGCAGTCAAACTGCTTTATAAAAGGATGAAGAGCAGTCAATCTGTTTTATAAGAGGACGAAGCGCAGTCAAACTGATTTATAATCGGAAGAAGAGCAGTCAAACTGTTCTATAGGAGGATGAAGCGCAGTCAAACTGGTTTATAGGAGGATGAAGAGCAGTCAAACTGCTTTATAAGAGGATGAAGAGCAGTCAAACTGATTTATAAGAGGATGAAGAGCAGTCAAACTGCTTTATAAAAGGATGAAGAGCAGTCAAACTGTTTTATAAGCGGATGAAGAGCAGTCAAACTGATTTATAATCGGACGAAGAGCAGTCAAACTGATTTATAATCGGACGAAGAGCAGTCAAACGGTTTTATAAGAGGATGAAGAGCAGTCAAATTGATTTATAAGAGGATGAAGAGCAGTCAAACTGCTTTATAAAAGGATGAAGAGCAGTCAAACTGTTTTATACGAGGATGTACAGCAGTCAGACTGTTTTACAAGAGGATGAAGAGCAGTCAACCTGTTTTACAAGAGGATGAAGAGCAGTCAAATTGATTTATAAGAGGATGAAGAGCAGTCAAACTGCTTTATAAAAGGATGAAGAGCAGTCAAACTGTTTTATACGAGGATGTACAGCAGTCAAACTGTTTTATAAGTGGATGAAGAGCAGTCAAAATGCTTTATAAAAGAATGAAGAGCAGTCAAACTGTTTTATAAGAGGACGAAGAGCAGTCAAACTGATTTATAATCGGATGAAGAGCAGTCAAACTGATTTATAAGAGGATGAAGAGCAGTCAAACTGCTTTATAAAAGGATGAAGAGCAGTCAAACTGTTTTATAAGAGGACGAAGAGCAGTCAAACTGATTTATAATCGGACGAAGAGCAGTCAAACTGTTCTATAGGAGGATGAAGCGCAGTCAAACTGGTTTATAGGAGGATGAAGAGCAGTCAAACTGCTTTATAAAAGGATGAAGAGCAGTCAAACTGTTTATAAGAGGACGAAGAGCAGTCAAACTGATTTATAATCAGATGAAGAGCAGTCAAACTGATTTATAAGAGGATGAAGAGCAGTAAAACTGATTTATAATCGGACGAAGAGCAGTCAAACTGATTTATTATCGGACGAAGAGCAGTCAAACGGTTTTATAAGACGATGAAGAGCAGTCAAATTGATTTATAAGAGGATGAAGAACAGTCAAACTTCTTTATAAAAGGATGAAGAGCAGTCAAACTGTTTTATAATTGGACGAAGAGCAGTCAAACTGATTTATAATCGGACGAAGAGCAGTCAAACGGTTTTATAAAAGTATGAAGAGCAGTCAAACTGTTTTATACGAGGATGTAGAGCAGTCAAACTGCTTTATAAAAGGATGAAGAGCAGTCAAACTTTTATAAGAGGATGAAGAGCAGTCAAACTGTTTTACAAGAGGATGAAGAGCAGTCAACCTGTTTTATAGGAGGATGAAGAGCAGTCAAACTGTTTTACAAGTGGATGAAGAGCAGTCAAACTGTTTTATAGGAGGATGAAGAGCAGTCAAACTGTTTTATAAGTGCATGAAGAGCAGTCAAACTGTTTTATAGGAGGACAAAGAGCAGTCAAACTGTTTTGTCAGAGGATGAAGAGCAGTCAAGCTGTTTTAAAAGAGGATGAAGAGCAGTCAAACTGTTTTACAAGAGGATGAAGATCAGTCAACCTGTGTTATAGGAGGAGGAAGAGCAGTCAAACTTTTTTATAAAAGGATGAAGAGCAGTCAAACTGTTTTACAAGAGGATGAAGAGCAGTCAACCTGTTTTATAGGAGGATGAAGAGCAGTCAAACTGTTTTACAAGTGGATGAAGAGCAGTCAAACTGTTTTATAGGAGGATGAAGAGCAGTCAAACTGTTTTATAAGTGCATGAAGAGCAGTCAAACTGTTTTATAGGAGGACAAAGAGAAGTCAAACTGTTTTGTCAGAGGATGAAGAGCGGTCAAGCTGTTTTATAAGAGGATGAATAGCAGTCAAACTGTTTTACAAGAGGATGAAGAGCAGCCAACCTGTTTTATAAGAGGATGAAGAGCAGTCAAACTGTTTTATAAGAGGATCAAGAGCAGTCAAACTGTTTTATAAGAGGATAAAGAGCTGTCAAACTGTTTTATAAGAGGATGAAGAGCAGGCAAACTGTTTTATAATAGATGAAGAACAGTCAGCCTGTTTTACAAGAGGATGAAGAGCAGTCAAACTGGTTTACAGGAGGATGAAGAGCAGTCAAACTGCTTTATAAGAGGACGAAGAGCAGTCAAACTGATAAATAAGAGGACGAAGACCAGTCAAACTGTTCTATAGGAGGATGAAGAGCAGTCAAACTGTTTTATAAGAGGATGAAGATAAGTCAAACTGTTTTATAAGAGGATGAAGAGCAGTGAAACTGTTTTACAAGAGGATGAAGAGCAGTCAAACTGTTTTATAAGAGGATGAAGAGCAGTCAACCTGCTTTACAAGAGGATGAAGAGCAGTCAAACTGTTTTACAGGAGGATGAAGAGCAATCAAACTGTTTTATAAGAGGATGAAGAGCAGTCAAACTGTTTTATAGTACGCTGAAGATCAGTCAACCTGTTTTACAAGCGGATGAAGAGTAGTCAACCTATTTATAGGAGGATGAAGAGCATTCAAACTGTTTTATAAGAGGATCAAGAGCTGTCAACCTGTTTTACAAGAGGATGAAGAGCAGTCAAACTGTTTTACAAGTGGATGAAGAGCAGTCAACCTGTTTTACAAGAGGATGAAGAGCAGTCAAACTGTTTTATAAGAGGATGAAGAGCAGTCAAACTGCTTTATAAAAGGATGAAGAGCAGTCAAACTGATTTATAATCGGATGAAGAGCAGTCAAACTGTTTTATAAGAGGACAAAGAGCAGTCAAACTGATTTATAATCGGACGAAGAGCAGTCAAACTGTTCTATAGGAGGATGAAGCGCAGTCAAACTGGTTTATAGGAGGATGAAGAGCAGTCAAACTGCTTTATAAAAGGATGAAGAGCAGTCAAACTGATTTATACGAGGATATAGAGCAGTCAGACTGTTTTACAAGAGGATGAAGAGCAGTCAACCTGTTTTACAAGAGGATGAAGAGCAGTCAAACTGTTTTATAAGAGGATGAAGAGCAGTCAAACTGCTTTATAAAAGGATGAAGAGCAGTCAAACTGATTTATAATCGGATGAAGAGCAGTCAAACTGATTTATAAGAGGATGACGTGCAGTCAAACTGCTTTATAAAAGGATGAAGAGCAGTCAATCTGTTTTATAAGAGGACGAAGCGCAGTCAAACTGATTTATAATCGGAAGAAGAGCAGTCAAACTGTTCTATAGGAGGATGAAGCGCAGTCAAACTGGTTTATAGGAGGATGAAGAGCAGTCAAACTGCTTTATAAGAGGATGAAGAGCAGTCAAACTGATTTATAAGAGGATGAAGAGCAGTCAAACTGCTTTATAAAAGGATGAAGAGCAGTCAAACTGTTTTATAAGCGGATGAAGAGCAGTCAAACTGATTTATAATCGGACGAAGAGCAGTCAAACTGATTTATAATCGGACGAAGAGCAGTCAAACGGTTTTATAAGAGGATGAAGAGCAGTCAAATTGATTTATAAGAGGATGAAGAGCAGTCAAACTTCTTTATAAAAGGATGAAGAGCAGTCAAACTGTTTTATACGAGGATGTACAGCAGTCAGACTGTTTTACAAGAGGATGAAGAGCAGTCAACCTGTTTTACAAGAGGATGAAGAGCAGTCAAATTGATTTATAAGAGGATGAAGAGCAGTCAAACTGCTTTATAAAAGGATGAAGAGCAGTCAAACTGTTTTATACGAGGATGTACAGCAGTCAAACTGTTTTATAAGTGGATGAAGAGCAGTCAAAATGCTTTATAAAAGAATGAAGAGCAGTCAAACTGTTTTATAAGAGGACGAAGAGCAGTCAAACTGATTTATAATCGGATGAAGAGCAGTCAAACTGATTTATAAGAGGATGAAGAGCAGTCAAACTGCTTTATAAAAGGATGAAGAGCAGTCAAACTGTTTTATAAGAGGACGAAGAGCAGTCAAACTGATTTATAATCGGACGAAGAGCAGTCAAACTGTTCTATAGGAGGATGAAGCGCAGTCAAACTGGTTTATAGGAGGATGAAGAGCAGTCAAACTGCTTTATAAAAGGATGAAGAGCAGTCAAACTGTTTATAAGAGGACGAAGAGCAGTCAAACTGATTTATAATCAGATGAAGAGGAGTCAAACTGATTTATAAGAGGATGAAGAGCAGTAAAACTGATTTATAATCGGACGAAGAGCAGTCAAACTGATTTATTATCGGACGAAGAGCAGTCAAACGGTTTTATAAGACGATGAAGAGCAGTCAAATTGATTTATAAGAGGATGAAGAACAGTCAAACTTCTTTATAAAAGGATGAAGAGCAGTCAAACTGTTTTATAATTGGACGAAGAGCAGTCAAACTGATTTATAATCGGACGAAGAGCAGTCAAACGGTTTTATAAAAGTATGAAGAGCAGTCAAACTGTTTTATACGAGGATGTAGAGCAGTCAAACTGCTTTATAAAAGGATGAAGAGCAGTCAAACTTTTATAAGAGGATGAAGAGCAGTCAAACTGTTTTACAAGAGGATGAAGAGCAGTCAACCTGTTTTATAGGAGGATGAAGAGCAGTCAAACTGTTTTACAAGTGGATGAAGAGCAGTCAAACTGTTTTATAGGAGGATGAAGAGCAGTCAAACTGTTTTATAAGTGCATGAAGAGCAGTCAAACTGTTTTATAGGAGGACAAAGAGCAGTCAAACTGTTTTGTCAGAGGATGAAGAGCAGTCAAGCTGTTTTAAAAGAGGATGAAGAGCAGTCAAACTGTTTTACAAGAGGATGAAGATCAGTCAACCTGTGTTATAGGAGGAGGAAGAGCAGTCAAACTTTTTTATAAAAGGATGAAGAGCAGTCAAACTGTTTTACAAGAGGATGAAGAGCAGTCAACCTGTTTTATAGGAGGATGAAGAGCAGTCAAACTGTTTTACAAGTGGATGAAGAGCAGTCAAACTGTTTTATAGGAGGATGAAGAGCAGTCAAACTGTTTTATAAGTGCATGAAGAGCAGTCAAACTGTTTTATAGGAGGACAAAGAGAAGTCAAACTGTTTTGTCAGAGGATGAAGAGCGGTCAAGCTGTTTTATAAGAGGATGAATAGCAGTCAAACTGTTTTACAAGAGGATGAAGAGCAGCCAACCTGTTTTATAAGAGGATGAAGAGCAGTCAAACTGTTTTATAAGAGGATCAAGAGCAGTCAAACTGTTTTATAAGAGGATAAAGAGCTGTCAAACTGTTTTATAAGAGGATGAAGAGCAGGCAAACTGTTTTATAATAGATGAAGAACAGTCAGCCTGTTTTACAAGAGGATGAAGAGCAGTCAAACTGGTTTACAGGAGGATGAAGAGCAGTCAAACTGCTTTATAAGAGGACGAAGAGCAGTCAAACTGATAAATAAGAGGACGAAGACCAGTCAAACTGTTCTATAGGAGGATGAAGAGCAGTCAAACTGTTTTATAAGAGGATGAAGATAAGTCAAACTGTTTTATAAGAGGATGAAGAGCAGTGAAACTGTTTTACAAGAGGATGAAGAGCAGTCAAACTGTTTTATAAGAGGATGAAGAGCAGTCAACCTGCTTTACAAGAGGATGAAGAGCAGTCAAACTGTTTTACAGGAGGATGAAGAGCAATCAAACTGTTTTATAAGAGGATGAAGAGCAGTCAAACTGTTTTATAGTACGCTGAAGATCAGTCAACCTGTTTTACAAGCGGATGAAGAGTAGTCAACCTATTTATAGGAGGATGAAGAGCATTCAAACTGTTTTATAAGAGGATCAAGAGCTGTCAACCTGTTTTACAAGAGGATGAAGAGCAGTCAAACTGTTTTACAAGTGGATGAAGAGCAGTCAACCTGTTTTACAAGAGGATGAAGAGCAGTCAAACTGTTTTATAAGAGGATGAAGAGCAGTCAAACTGCTTTATAAAAGGATGAAGAGCAGTCAAACTGATTTATAATCGGATGAAGAGCAGTCAAACTGTTTTATAAGAGGACAAAGAGCAGTCAAACTGATTTATAATCGGACGAAGAGCAGTCAAACTGTTCTATAGGAGGATGAAGCGCAGTCAAACTGGTTTATAGGAGGATGAAGAGCAGTCAAACTGCTTTATAAAAGGATGAAGAGCAGTCAAACTGATTTATACGAGGATATAGAGCAGTCAGACTGTTTTACAAGAGGATGAAGAGCAGTCAACCTGTTTTACAAGAGGATGAAGAGCAGTCAAACTGTTTTATAAGAGGATGAAGAGCAGTCAAACTGCTTTATAAAAGGATGAAGAGCAGTCAAACTGATTTATAATCGGATGAAGAGCAGTCAAACTGATTTATAAGAGGATGACGTGCAGTCAAACTGCTTTATAAAAGGATGAAGAGCAGTCAATCTGTTTTATAAGAGGACGAAGCGCAGTCAAACTGATTTATAATCGGAAGAAGAGCAGTCAAACTGTTCTATAGGAGGATGAAGCGCAGTCAAACTGGTTTATAGGAGGATGAAGAGCAGTCAAACTGCTTTATAAGAGGATGAAGAGCAGTCAAACTGATTTATAAGAGGATGAAGAGCAGTCAAACTGCTTTATAAAAGGATGAAGAGCAGTCAAACTGTTTTATAAGCGGATGAAGAGCAGTCAAACTGATTTATAATCGGACGAAGAGCAGTCAAACTGATTTATAATCGGACGAAGAGCAGTCAAACGGTTTTATAAGAGGATGAAGAGCAGTCAAATTGATTTATAAGAGGATGAAGAGCAGTCAAACTGCTTTATAAAAGGATGAAGAGCAGTCAAACTGTTTTATACGAGGATGTACAGCAGTCAGACTGTTTTACAAGAGGATGAAGAGCAGTCAACCTGTTTTACAAGAGGATGAAGAGCAGTCAAATTGATTTATAAGAGGATGAAGAGCAGTCAAACTGCTTTATAAAAGGATGAAGAGCAGTCAAACTGTTTTATAAGTGGATGAAGAGCAGTCAAAATGCTTTATAAAAGAATGAAGAGCAGTCAAACTGTTTTATAAGAGGACGAAGAGCAGTCAAACTGATTTATAATCGGATGAAGAGCAGTCAAACTGATTTATAAGAGGATGAAGAGCAGCCAACCTGTTTTATAAGAGGATGAAGAGCAGTCAAACTGTTTTATAAGAGGATCAAGAGCAGTCAAACTGTTTTATAAGAGGATAAAGAGCTGTCAAACTGTTTTATAAGAGGATGAAGAGCAGGCAAACTGTTTTATAATAGATGAAGAACAGTCAGCCTGTTTTACAAGAGGATGAAGAGCAGTCAAACTGGTTTACAGGAGGATGAAGAGCAGTCAAACTGCTTTATAAGAGGACGAAGAGCAGTCAAACTGATAAATAAGAGGACGAAGACCAGTCAAACTGTTCTATAGGAGGATGAAGAGCAGTCAAACTGTTTTATAAGAGGATGAAGATAAGTCAAACTGTTTTATAAGAGGATGAAGAGCAGTGAAACTGTTTTACAAGAGGATGAAGAGCAGTCAAACTGTTTTATAAGAGGATGAAGAGCAGTCAACCTGCTTTACAAGAGGATGAAGAGCAGTCAAACTGTTTTACAGGAGGATGAAGAGCAATCAAACTGTTTTATAAGAGGATGAAGAGCAGTCAAACTGTTTTATAGTACGCTGAAGATCAGTCAACCTGTTTTACAAGCGGATGAAGAGTAGTCAACCTATTTATAGGAGGATGAAGAGCATTCAAACTGTTTTATAAGAGGATCAAGAGCTGTCAACCTGTTTTACAAGAGGATGAAGAGCAGTCAAACTGTTTTACAAGTGGATGAAGAGCAGTCAACCTGTTTTACAAGAGGATGAAGAGCAGTCAAACTGTTTTATAAGAGGATGAAGAGCAGTCAAACTGCTTTATAAAAGGATGAAGAGCAGTCAAACTGATTTATAATCGGATGAAGAGCAGTCAAACTGTTTTATAAGAGGACAAAGAGCAGTCAAACTGATTTATAATCGGACGAAGAGCAGTCAAACTGTTCTATAGGAGGATGAAGCGCAGTCAAACTGGTTTATAGGAGGATGAAGAGCAGTCAAACTGCTTTATAAAAGGATGAAGAGCAGTCAAACTGATTTATACGAGGATATAGAGCAGTCAGACTGTTTTACAAGAGGATGAAGAGCAGTCAACCTGTTTTACAAGAGGATGAAGAGCAGTCAAACTGTTTTATAAGAGGATGAAGAGCAGTCAAACTGCTTTATAAAAGGATGAAGAGCAGTCAAACTGATTTATAATCGGATGAAGAGCAGTCAAACTGATTTATAAGAGGATGACGTGCAGTCAAACTGCTTTATAAAAGGATGAAGAGCAGTCAATCTGTTTTATAAGAGGACGAAGCGCAGTCAAACTGATTTATAATCGGAAGAAGAGCAGTCAAACTGTTCTATAGGAGGATGAAGCGCAGTCAAACTGGTTTATAGGAGGATGAAGAGCAGTCAAACTGCTTTATAAGAGGATGAAGAGCAGTCAAACTGATTTATAAGAGGATGAAGAGCAGTCAAACTGCTTTATAAAAGGATGAAGAGCAGTCAAACTGTTTTATAAGCGGATGAAGAGCAGTCAAACTGATTTATAATCGGACGAAGAGCAGTCAAACTGATTTATAATCGGACGAAGAGCAGTCAAACGGTTTTATAAGAGGATGAAGAGCAGTCAAATTGATTTATAAGAGGATGAAGAGCAGTCAAACTGCTTTATAAAAGGATGAAGAGCAGTCAAACTGTTTTATACGAGGATGTACAGCAGTCAGACTGTTTTACAAGAGGATGAAGAGCAGTCAACCTGTTTTACAAGAGGATGAAGAGCAGTCAAATTGATTTATAAGAGGATGAAGAGCAGTCAAACTGCTTTATAAAAGGATGAAGAGCAGTCAAACTGTTTTATACGAGGATGTACAGCAGTCAAACTGTTTTATAAGTGGATGAAGAGCAGTCAAAATGCTTTATAAAAGAATGAAGAGCAGTCAAACTGTTTTATAAGAGGACGAAGAGCAGTCAAACTGATTTATAATCGGATGAAGAGCAGTCAAACTGATTTATAAGAGGATGAAGAGCAGTCAAACTGCTTTATAAAAGGATGAAGAGCAGTCAAACTGTTTTATAAGAGGACGAAGAGCAGTCAAACTGATTTATAATCGGACGAAGAGCAGTCAAACTGTTCTATAGGAGGATGAAGCGCAGTCAAACTGTTTATAGGAGGATGAAGAGCAGTCAAACTGCTTTATAAAAGGATGAAGAGCAGTCAAACTGATTTATAAGAGGACGAAGAGCAGTCAAACTGATTTATAATCAGATGAAGAGCAGTCAAACTGATTTATAAGAGGATGAAGAGCAGTAAAACTGATTTATAATCGGACGAAGAGCAGTCAAACTGATTTATTATCGGACGAAGAGCAGTCAAACGGTTTTATAAGACGATGAAGAGCAGTCAAATTGATTTATAAGAGGATGAAGAGCAGTCAAACTTCTTTATAAAAGGATGAAGAGCAGTCAAACTGTTTTATAATTGGACGAAGAGCAGTCAAACTGATTTATAATCGGACGAAGAGCAGTCAAACGGTTTTATAAAAGTATGAAGAGCAGTCAAACTGTTTTATACGAGGATGTAGAGCAGTCAAACTGCTTTATAAAAGGATGAAGAGCAGTCAAACTTTTATAAGAAGACGAAGAGCAGTCAAACTGATTTATAATCGAATGAAGAGCAGTCAAACTGATTTATAAGAGGATGAAGAGCAGTCAATCTGCGTTATAAAAGGATGAAGAGCAGTCAAACTGTTTTATAAGAGGATGAAGAGCAGTCAAACTGATTTATAAGAGGATGAAGAGCAGTCAAACTGCTTTATAAAAGGATGAAGAGCAGTCAAACTGTTTTATACGAGGATATAGAGCAGTCAAACTGCTTTACAAGAGGATGAAGAGCAGTCAAACTGTTTTATAAGAGGATGAAGAGCAGTCAAACTGCTTTGTAAAAGGATGAAGAGCAGTCAAACTGATTTATAATCGGATGAAGAGCAGTCAAACTGATTTATAAGAGGATGACGTGCAGTCAAACTGCTTTATAAAAGGATGAAGAGCAGTCAATCTGTTTTATAAGAGGACGAAAGTGCAGTCAAACTGATTTATAATCGGAAGAAGAGCAGTCAAACTGTTCTATAGGAGGATGAAGCGCAGTCAAACTGGTTTATAGGAGGATGAAGAGCAGTCAAACTGCTTTATAATCGAATGAAGAGCAGTCAAACTGATTTATAAGAGGATGAAGAGCAGTCAATCTGCGTTATAAAAGGATGAAGAGCAGTCAAACTGTTTTATAAGAGGATGAAGAGCAGTCAAACTGATTTATAAGAGGATGAAGAGCAGTCAATCTGCGTTATAAAAGGATGAAGAGCAGTCAAACTGTTTTACAAGAGGATGAAGAGCAGTCAACCTGTTTTACAAGAGGATGAAGAGCAGTCAAACTGTTTTATAAGAGGATGAAGAGCAGTCAAACTGCTTTATAAAAGGATGAAGAGCAGTCAAACTGATTTATAATCGGATGAAGAGCAGTCAAACTGATTTATAAGAGGATGACGTGCAGTCAAACTGCTTTATAAAAGGATGAAGAGCAGTCAATCTGTTTTATAAGAGGACGAAAGTGCAGTCAAACTGATTTATAATCGGAAGAAGAGCAGTCAAACTGTTCTATAGGAGGATGAAGCGCAGTCAAACTGGTTTATAGGAGGATGAAGAGCAGTCAAACTGCTTTATAAGAGGATGAAGAGCAGTCAACTTGATTTATAAAAGGATGAAGAGCAGTCAAACTGCTTTATAAAAGGATGAAGAGCAGTCAAACTGTTTTATAAGCGGACGAAGAGCAGTCAAACTGATTTATAATCGGACGAAGAGCAGTCAAACTGATTTATAATCGGACGAAGAGCAGTCAAACGGTTTTATAAGAGGATGAAGAGCAGTCAAATTGATTTATAAGAGGATGAAGAGCAGTCAAACTGCTTTATAAAGGGATGAAGAGCAGTCAAACTGTTTTACAAGAGGATGATGATCAGTCAGTCTGTTTTACAAGAGGATGAAGAGCAGTCAAACTGTTTTATAGGAGGATGAAGAGCTGTCAAACTGTTTTAAAAGAGGATGAAGAGCAGTCAAACTGTTTTATAGGAGGATGAAGAGCAGTCAAACTGTTTTATAAGAGGATGAAGAGCAGTCAAACTGTTTTACAAGAGGATGAAGATCAGTCAACCTGTTTTATAGGAGGATGATGAGCAGTCAAACTTTTTTATAAGAGGATGAAGAGCAGTCAAACTGTTTTACAAGAGGATGAAGAGCAGTCAACCTGTTTTATAGGAGGATGAAGAGCAGTCAAACTGTTTTACAAGTGGATGAAGAGCAGTCAAACTGTTTTATAGGAGGATGAAGAGCAGTCAAACTGTTTTATAAGTGCATGAAGAGCAGTCAAACTGTTTTATAGGAGGACAAAGAGCAGTCAAACTGTTTTGTCAGAGGATGAAGAGCAGTCAAGCTGTTTTAAAAGAGGATGAAGAGCAGTCAAACTGTTTTACAAGAGGATGAAGATCAGTCAACCTGTTTTATAGGAGGATGAAGAGCAGTCAAACTTTTTTATAAAAGGATGAAGAGCAGTCAAACTGTTTTACAAGAGGATGAAGAGCAGTCAACCTGTTTTATAGGAGCATGAAGAGCAGTCAAACTGTTTTACAAGTGGATGAAGAGCAGTCAAACTGTTTTATAGGAGGATGAAGAGCAGTCAAACTGTTTTATAAGTGCATGAAGAGCAGTCAAACTGTTTTATAGGAGGACAAAGAGCAGTCAAACTGTTTTGTCAGAGGATGAAGAGCGGTCAAGCTGTTTTATAAGAGGATGAATAGCAGTCAAACTGTTTTACAAGAGGATGAAGAGCAGCCAACCTGTTTTATAGGAGGATGAAGAGCAGTCAAACTGTTTTATAAGAGGATCAAGAGCAGTCAAACTGTTTTATAAGAGGATAAAGAGCTGTCAAACTGTTTTATAAGAGGATGAAGAGCAGGCAAACTGTTTTATAATAGATGAAGAACAGTCAGCCTGTTTTACAAGAGGATGAAGAGCAGTCAAACTGGTTTACAGGAGGATGAAGAGCAGTCAAACTGCTTTATAAGAGGACGAAGAGCAGTCAAACTGATAAATAAGAGGACGAAGAGCAGTCAAACTGTTCTATAGGAGGATGAAGAGCAGTCAAACTGTTTTATGAGAGGATGAAGATAAGTCAAACTGTTTTATAAGAGGATGAAGAGCAGTGAAACTGTTTTACAAGAGGATGAAGAGCAGTCAAACTGTTTTATAAGAGGATGAAGAGCAGTCAACCTGCTTTACAAGAGGATGAAGAGCAGTCAAACTGTTTTACAGGAGGATGAAGAGCAGTCAACCTGTTTTACAAGAGGATGAAGAGCAGTCAAACTGTTTTACAGGAGGATGAAGAGCAGTCAAACTGTTTTATAAGAGTATGAAGAGCAGTCAACCTGTTTTACAAGAGGATGAAGAGCAGTCAAACTGTTCTATAAGGGCATGAAGAGCAGTCAACCTGTTTTATAGGAGGATGAAGGGCAATCAAACTGTTTTATAAGAGGATGAAGAGCAGTCAAACTGTTTTATAGTACGCTGAAGATCAGTCAACCTGTTTTACAAGCGGATGAAGAGTAGTCAACCTATTTATAGGAGGATGAAGAGCATTCAAACTGTTTTATAAGAGGATCAAGAGCTGTCAACCTGTTTTACAAGAGGATGAAGAGCAGTCAAACTGTTTTACAAGTGGATGAAGAGCAGTCAACCTGTTTTACAAGAGGATCAAGAGCAGTCAAACTGTTTTACAAGAGGATGAAGAGCAGCCAACCTGTTTTATAGGAGGATGAAGAGCAGTCAAAACTGTTTTATAGGAGGACAAAGAGCAGTCAAACTGTTTTGTCAGAGGATGAAGAGCAGTCAAACTGTTTTATAAGAGGAAGAATAGCAGTCAAACTGTTTTACAAGAGGATGAAGAGCAGCCAACCTGTTTTATAGGAGGATGAAGAGCAGTCAAACTGTTTTATAAGAGGATCAAGAGCAGTCAAACTGTTTTATAAGAGGATAAAGAGCAGTCAACCTGTTTCACAAGAGGATGAAGAGCAGTCAAACTGATTTATAAAAGGATGAAGAGCAGTCAAACTGATTTATAATCGGATGAAGAGCAGTCAAACTGATTTATAAGAGGATGACGTGCAGTCAAACTGCTTTATAAAAGGATGAAGAGCAGTCAATCTGTTTTATAAGAGGACGAAAGTGCAGTCAAACTGATTTATAATCGGAAGAAGAGCAGTCAAACTGTTCTATAGGAGGATGAAGCGCAGTCAAACTGGTTTATAGGAGGATGAAGAGCAGTCAAACTGCTTTATAAGAGGATGAAGAGCAGTCAAACTGATTTATAAAAGGATGAAGAGCAGTCAAACTGCTTTATAAAAGGATGAAGAGCAGTCAAACTGTTTTATAAGCGGACGAAGAGCAGTCAAACTGATTTATAATCGGACGAAGAGCAGTCAAACTGATTTATAATCGGACGAAGAGCAGTCAAACGGTTTTATAAGAGGATGAAGAGCAGTCAAATTGATTTATAAGAGGATGAAGAGCAGTCAAACTGCTTTATAAAGGGATGAAGAGCAGTCAAACTGTTTTACAAGAGGATGATGATCAGTCAGTCTGTTTTACAAGAGGATGAAGAGCAGTCAAACTGTTTTATAGGAGGATGAAGAGCTGTCAAACTGTTTTAAAAGAGGATGAAGAGCAGTCAAACTGTTTTATAGGAGGATGAAGAGCAGTCAAACTGTTTTATAAGAGGATGAAGAGCAGTCAAACTGTTTTACAAGAGGATGAAGATCAGTCAACCTGTTTTATAGGAGGATGATGAGCAGTCAAACTTTTTTATAAGAGGATGAAGAGCAGTCAAACTGTTTTACAAGAGGATGAAGAGCAGTCAACCTGTTTTATAGGAGGATGAAGAGCAGTCAAACTGTTTTACAAGTGGATGAAGAGCAGTCAAACTGTTTTATAGGAGGATGAAGAGCAGTCAAACTGTTTTATAAGTGCATGAAGAGCAGTCAAACTGTTTTATAGGAGGACAAAGAGCAGTCAAACTGTTTTGTCAGAGGATGAAGAGCAGTCAAGCTGTTTTAAAAGAGGATGAAGAGCAGTCAAACTGTTTTACAAGAGGATGAAGATCAGTCAACCTGTTTTATAGGAGGATGAAGAGCAGTCAAACTTTTTTATAAAAGGATGAAGAGCAGTCAAACTGTTTTACAAGAGGATGAAAAGCAGTCAACCTGTTTTATAGGAGCATGAAGAGCAGTCAAACTGTTTTACAAGTGGATGAAGAGCAGTCAAACTGTTTTATAGGAGGATGAAGAGCAGTCAAACTGTTTTATAAGTGCATGAAGAGCAGTCAAACTGTTTTATAGGAGGACAAAGAGCAGTCAAACTGTTTTGTCAGAGGATGAAGAGCGGTCAAGCTGTTTTATAAGAGGATGAATAGCAGTCAAACTGTTTTACAAGAGGATGAAGAGCAGCCAACCTGTTTTATAGGAGGATGAAGAGCAGTCAAACTGTTTTATAAGAGGATCAAGAGCAGTCAAACTGTTTTATAAGAGGATAAAGAGCTGTCAAACTGTTTTATAAGAGGATGAAGAGCAGGCAAACTGTTTTATAATAGATGAAGAACAGTCAGCCTGTTTTACAAGAGGATGAAGAGCAGTCAAACTGGTTTACAGGAGGATGAAGAGCAGTCAAACTGCTTTATAAGAGGACGAAGAGCAGTCAAACTGATAAATAAGAGGACGAAGAGCAGTCAAACTGTTCTATAGGAGGATGAAGAGCAGTCAAACTGTTTTATAAGAGGATGAAGATAAGTCAAACTGTTTTATAAGAGGATGAAGAGCAGTGAAACTGTTTTACAAGAGGATGAAGAGCAGTCAAACTGTTTTATAAGAGGATGAAGAGCAGTCAACCTGCTTTACAAGAGGATGAAGAGCAGTCAAACTGTTTTACAGGAGGATGAAGAGCAGTCAACCTGTTTTACAAGAGGATGAAGAGCAGTCAAACTGTTTTACAGGAGGATGAAGAGCAGTCAAACTGTTTTATAAGAGTATGAAGAGCAGTCAACCTGTTTTACAAGAGGATGAAGAGCAGTCAAACTGTTCTATAAGGGCATGAAGAGCAGTCACCTGTTTTATAGGAGGATGAAGGGCAATCAAACTGTTTTATAAGAGGATGAAGAGCAGTCAAACTGTTTTATAGTACGCTGAAGATCAGTCAACCTGTTTTACAAGCGGATGAAGAGTAGTCAACCTATTTATAGGAGGATGAAGAGCATTCAAACTGTTTTATAAGAGGATCAAGAGCTGTCAACCTGTTTTACAAGAGGATGAAGAGCAGTCAAACTGTTTTAAAAGTGGATGAAGAGCAGTCAACCTGTTTTACAAGAGGATCAAGAGCAGTCAAACTGTTTTACAAGAGGATGAAGAGCAGCCAACCTGTTTTATAAGAGGAAGAAGATCAGTAAAACTGTTTTATAAGAGGATGAAGATCAGTCAACCTGTTTTATAGGAGGATGAAGAGCAGTCAACCAGTTTTACAAGAGGATGAAGAGCAGTCAAACTGTTTTATAAGAGGACGAAGAGCAGTCAAACTGCTTTATAAGAGGATGAAGAGCAGTCAAACTGATTTATAAAAGGATGAAGAGCAGTCAAACTGCTTTATAAAAGGATGAAGAGCAGTCAAACTGTTTTATAAGCGGACGAAGAGCAGTCAAACTGATTTATAATCGGACGAAGAGCAGTCAAACTGATTTATAATCGGACGAAGAGCAGTCAAACGGTTTTATAAGAGGATGAAGAGCAGTCAAATTGATTTATAAGAGGATGAAGAGCAGTCAAACTGCTTTATAAAGGGATGAAGAGCAGTCAAACTGTTTTACAAGAGGATGATGATCAGTCAGTCTGTTTTACAAGAGGATGAAGAGCAGTCAACTGTTTTATAGGAGGATGAAGAGCTGTCAAACTGTTTTAAAAGAGGATGAAGAGCAGTCAAACTGTTTTATAGGAGGATGAAGAGCAGTCAAACTGTTTTATAAGAGGATGAAGAGCAGTCAAACTGTTTTACAAGAGGATGAAGATCAGTCAACCTGTTTTATAGGAGGATGATGAGCAGTCAAACTTTTTTATAAGAGGATGAAGAGCAGTCAAACTGTTTTACAAGAGGATGAAGAGCAGTCAACCTGTTTTATAGGAGGATGAAGAGCAGTCAAACTGTTTTACAAGTGGATGAAGAGCAGTCAAACTGTTTTATAGGAGGATGAAGAGCAGTCAAACTGTTTTATAAGTGCATGAAGAGCAGTCAAACTGTTTTATAGGAGGACAAAGAGCAGTCAAACTGTTTTGTCAGAGGATGAAGAGCAGTCAAGCTGTTTTAAAAGAGGATGAAGAGCAGTCAAACTGTTTTACAAGAGGATGAAGATCAGTCAACCTGTTTTATAGGAGGATGAAGAGCAGTCAAACTTTTTTATAAAAGGATGAAGAGCAGTCAAACTGTTTTACAAGAGGATGAAAAGCAGTCAACCTGTTTTATAGGAGCATGAAGAGCAGTCAAACTGTTTTACAAGTGGATGAAGAGCAGTCAAACTGTTTTATAGGAGGATGAAGAGCAGTCAAACTGTTTTATAAGTGCATGAAGAGCAGTCAAACTGTTTTATAGGAGGACAAAGAGCAGTCAAACTGTTTTGTCAGAGGATGAAGAGCGGTCAAGCTGTTTTATAAGAGGATGAATAGCAGTCAAACTGTTTTACAAGAGGATGAAGAGCAGCCAACCTGTTTTATAGGAGGATGAAGAGCAGTCAAACTGTTTTATAAGAGGATCAAGAGCAGTCAAACTGTTTTATAAGAGGATAAAGAGCTGTCAAACTGTTTTATAAGAGGATGAAGAGCAGGCAAACTGTTTTATAATAGATGAAGAACAGTCAGCCTGTTTTACAAGAGGATGAAGAGCAGTCAAACTGGTTTACAGGAGGATGAAGAGCAGTCAAACTGCTTTATAAGAGGACGAAGAGCAGTCAAACTGATAAATAAGAGGACGAAGAGCAGTCAAACTGTTCTATAGGAGGATGAAGAGCAGTCAAACTGTTTTATAAGAGGATGAAGATAAGTCAAACTGTTTTATAAGAGGATGAAGAGCAGTGAAACTGTTTTACAAGAGGATGAAGAGCAGTCAAACTGTTTTATAAGAGGATGAAGAGCAGTCAACCTGCTTTACAAGAGGATGAAGAGCAGTCAAACTGTTTTACAGGAGGATGAAGAGCAGTCAACCTGTTTTACAAGAGGATGAAGAGCAGTCAAACTGTTTTACAGGAGGATGAAGAGCAGTCAAACTGTTTTATAAGAGTATGAAGAGCAGTCAACCTGTTTTACAAGAGGATGAAGAGCAGTCAAACTGTTCTATAAGGGCATGAAGAGCAGTCACCTGTTTTATAGGAGGATGAAGGGCAATCAAACTGTTTTATAAGAGGATGAAGAGCAGTCAAACTGTTTTATAGTACGCTGAAGATCAGTCAACCTGTTTTACAAGCGGATGAAGAGTAGTCAACCTATTTATAGGAGGATGAAGAGCATTCAAACTGTTTTATAAGAGGATCAAGAGCTGTCAACCTGTTTTACAAGAGGATGAAGAGCAGTCAAACTGTTTTAAAAGTGGATGAAGAGCAGTCAACCTGTTTTACAAGAGGATCAAGAGCAGTCAAACTGTTTTACAAGAGGATGAAGAGCAGCCAACCTGTTTTATAGGAGGATGAAGAGCAGTCAAAACTGTTTTATAGGAGGACAAAGAGCAGTCAAACTGTTTTGTCAGAGGATGAAGAGCAGTCAAACTGTTTTATAAGAGAAAGAATAGCAGTCAAACTGTTTTACAAGAGGATGAAGAGCAGCCAACCTGTTTTATAGGAGGATGAAGAGCAGTCAAACTGTTTTATAAGAGGATCAAGAGCAGTCAAACTGTTTTATAAGAGGATAAAGAGCAGTCAACCTGTTTCACAAGAGGATGAAGAGCAGTCAAACTGTTTTATAAGAGGATGAAGAGCAGTCAAACTTTTTTATAAAAGGATGAAGAGCAGTCAAACTGTTTTACAAGAGGATGAAGAGCAGTCAACCTGTTTTATAGGAGGATGAAGAGCAGTCAAACTGTTTTACAAGTGGATGAAGAGCAGTCAAACTGTTTTATAGGAGGATGAAGAGCAGTCAAACTGTTTTATAAGTGCATGAAGAGCAGTCAAACTGTTTTATAGGAGGACAAAGAGCAGTCAAACTGTTTTGTCAGAGGATGAAGAGCGGTCAAGCTGTTTTATAAGAGGATGAATAGCAGTCAAACTGTTTTACAAGAGGATGAAGAGCAGCCAACCTGTTTTATAGGAGGATGAAGAGCAGTCAAACTGTTTTATAAGAGGATCAAGAGCAGTCAAACTGTTTTATAAGAGGATAAAGAGCTGTCAAACTGTTTTATAAGAGGATGAAGAGCAGGCAAACTGTTTTATAATAGATGAAGAACAGTCAGCCTGTTTTACAAGAGGATGAAGAGCAGTCAAACTGGTTTACAGGAGGATGAAGAGCAGTCAAACTGCTTTATAAGAGGACGAAGAGCAGTCAAACTGATAAATAAGAGGACGAAGAGCAGTCAAACTATTCTATAGGAGGATGAAGAGCAGTCAAACTGTTTTATAAGAGGATGAAGATAAGTCAAACTGTTTTATAAGAGGATGAAGAGCAGTGAAACTGTTTTAAAAGAGGATGAAGAGCAGTCAAACTGTTTTATAAGAGGATGAAGAGCAGTCAACCTGCTTTACAAGAGGATGAAGAGCAGTCAAACTGTTTTACAGGAGGATGAAGAGCAGTCAACCTGTTTTACAAGAGGATGAAGAGCAGTCAAACTGTTTTACAGGAGGATGAAGAGCAGTCAAACTGTTTTATAAGAGTATGAAGAGCAGTCAACCTGTTTTACAAGAGGATGAAGAGCAGTCAAACTGTTCTATAAGGGCATGAAGAGCAGTCAACCTGTTTTATAGGAGGATGAAGAGCAATCAAACTGTTTTATAAGAGGATGAAGAGCAGTCAAACTGTTTTATAGTACGCTGAAGATCAGTCAACCTGTTTTACAAGCGGATGAAGAGTAGTCAACCTATTTATAGGAGGATGAAGAGCATTCAAACTGTTTTATAAGAGGATCAAGAGCTGTCAACCTGTTTTACAAGAGGATGAAGAGCAGTCAAACTGTTTTACAAGTGGATGAAGAGCAGTCAACCTGTTTTACAAGAGGATCAAGAGCAGTCAAACTGTTTTACAAGAGGATGAAGAGCAGCCAACCTGTTTTATAGGAGGATGAAGAGCAGTCAAACTGTTTTATAGTACGCTGAAGATCAGTCAACCTGTTTTACAAGCGGATGAAGAGTAGTCAACCTATTTATAGGAGGATGAAGAGCATTCAAACTGTTTTATAAGAGGATCAAGAGCTGTCAACCTGTTTTACAAGAGGATGAAGAGCAGTCAAACTGTTTTACAAGTGGATGAAGAGCAGTCAACCTGTTTTACAAGAGGATCAAGAGCAGTCAAACTGTTTTACAAGAGGATGAAGAGCAGCCAACCTGTTTTATAGGAGGATGAAGAGCAGTCAAACTGTTTTATAGGAGGACAAAGAGCAGTCAAACTGTTTTGTCAGAGGATGAAGAGCAGTCAAACTGTTTTATAAGAGGATGAATAGCAGTCAAACTGTTTTACAAGAGGATGAAGAGCAGCCAACCTGTTTTATAGGAGGATGAAGAGCAGTCAAACTGTTTTATAAGAGGATCAAGAGCAGTCAAACTGTTTTATAAGAGGATAAAGAGCAGTCAACCTGTTTCACAAGAGGATGAAGAGCAGTCAAACTGTTTTATAAGAGGATGAAGAGCAGTCAAACTGTTTTATAAAAGGATGAAGAACATTCAGCCTGTTTTACAAGAGGATGAAGAGCAGTCAAACTGGTTTACAGGAGGATGAAGAGCAGTCAAACTGCTTTATAAGAGGACGAAGAGCAGTCAAACTGATAAATAAGAGGACGAAGAGCAGTCAAACTGTTCTATAGGAGGATGAAGAGCAGTCAAACTGTTTTATAAGAGGATGAAGATCAGTCAAACTGTTTTATAAGAGGATGAAGAGCAGTCAAACTGTTTTACAAGAGGATGAAGAGCAGTCAGACTGTTTTATAAGAGGATGAAGAGCAGTCAACCTGTTTTATAGGAGGATGAAGAGCAATCAAACTGTTTTATAAGAGGATGAAGAGAAGTCAAACTGTTTTATAGTACGATGAAGATCAGTCAACCTATTTTACAAGAGGATGAAGAGTAGTCAAACTGTTTTATAGGAGGATGAAGAGCAGTCAAACTGTTTTATAAGAGGATGAAGAGCAGTCAAACTGTTTTACAAGAGGATGATGATCAGTCAGTCTGTTTTACAAGAGGATGAAGAGCAGTCAAACTGTTTTAAAATAGGATGAAGAGCAGTCAAACTGTTTTATAGGAGGATGAAGAGCAGTCAAACTGTTTTATAGGAGGATGAAGAGCAGTCAAATTGTTTTATAAGAGGATGAATAGCAGTCAAACTGTTTTACAAGAGGATTAAGATCAGTCATCCTGTTTTATAGGAGCATGAAGAGCAGTCAAACTGTTTTATAAGAGGATCAAGAGCAGTAAAACTGTTTTACAAGAGGATGAAGAGTAGTCAAACTGTTTTATAGGAGGATGAAGAGCAGTCAAACTGTTTTATAAGAGGATGAAGAGCAGTCAAACTGTTTTACAAGAGGATGATGATCAGTCAGTCTGTTTTACAAGAGGATGAAGAGCAGTCAAATTGTTTTATAGGAGGATGAAGAGCTGTCAAACTGTTTTAGAAGAGGATGAAGAGCAGTCAGACTGATTTATAGGAGGATGAAAAGCAGGCAAACTTTTTTATAAGAGGATGAAGAGCAGTCAAACTGTTTTACAAGAGTATGAAGAGCAGTCAACCTGTTTTATAGGAGGATGAAGAGCAGTCAAACTGTTTTATAAGAGGATGAAGAGCAGTCAACCTGTTTTACAAGAGGATGAAGAGCAGTGAAAATGTTTTACAAGTGGATGAAGAGCAGTCAAACTGTTTTATAGGAGGATGAAGAGCAGTCAAACTTTTTTATAAGTGGATGAAGAGCAGTTAAACTGTTTTACAAGTGGATGAAGAGCAGTCAAACAGATTTATATGAGGATGAAGAGCAGTCAAACTTTTTTATAAGTGGATGAAGAGCAGTTAAACTGTTTTATAGGAGGACGAAGAGCAGTCAAACTGTTTTGTCAAAGGATGAAGAGCAGTCAAACTGTTTTATAGGAGGATGAAGAGCAGTCAAACTGTTTTATAAGAGGATGAAGAGCAGTCAAACTGTTTTACAAGAGGATGAAGAGCAGTCAAACTGTTTTATAGGAGGATGAAGAGCATTCAAACTGTTTTATAAGAGGATGAAGAGCTGTCAACCTGTTTTACAAGAGGATGAAGAGCAGTCAAACTGTTTTACAAGTGGATGAAGAGCAGTCAACCTGTTTTACAAGAGGATGAAGATCAGTCAACCTGTTTTACAAGAGGATGAAGAGCAGTCAAATTGTTTTATAGGAGGATGAAGAGCTGTCAAACTGTTTTAAAAGAGGATGAAGAGCAGTCAACCTGTTTTATAGGAGGACGAAGAGCAGTCAAACTGTTTTATAAGAGGATGAAGAGCAGTCAACCTGTTTTACAAGAGGATGAAGAGCAGTCAAACTGTTTTACAAGTGGATGAAGAGCAGTCAAACTGTTTTATAGGAGGATGAAGAGCAGTCAAACTGTTTTATAAGTGGATGAAGAGCAGTTAAAAAGTTTTATAGGAGGACGAAGAGCAGTCAAACTGTTTTGTCAAAGGATGAAGAGCAGACAAACTGTTTTATAGGAGGATGAAGAGCAGTCAAACTGTTTTATAAGAGGATGAAGAGCAGTCAAACTGTTTTACAAGAGGATGAAGAGCAGTCAACCTGTTTTATAGGAGGATGAAGAGCAGTCAAACTGTTTTATAAGAGGATGAAGAGCAGTCAACCTGTTTTACAAGAGGATGTAGAGCAGTCAAACTGTTTTACAAGTGGATGAAGAGCAGTCAACCTGTTTTACAAGAGGATGAAGAGCAGTCAAACTGTTTGAAAAGAGGATGAAGAGCAGTCAACCTGTTTTACAAGAGGATCAAGAGCAGTCAAACTGTTTTATAAGAGGATAAAGAGCTGTCAAACTGTTTTATAAGAGGATGAAGAGCAGGCAAACTGTTTTATAATAGATGAAGAACAGTCAGCCTGTTTTACAAGAGGATGAAGAGCAGTCAAACTGGTTTACAGGAGGATGAAGAGCAGTCAAACTGCTTTATAAGAGGACGAAGAGCAGTCAAACTGATAAATAAGAGGACGAAGAGCAGTCAAACTGTTCTATAGGAGGATGAAGAGCAGTCAAACTGTTTTATAAGAGGATGAAGAGCAGTCAAACTGTTTTATAAGAGGATGAAGAGCAGTCAAACTGTTTTAAAAGAGGATGAAGAGCAGTCAAACTGTTTTATAAGAGGATGAAGAGCAGTCAACCTGCTTTACAAGAGGATGAAGAGCAGTCAAACTGTTTTACAGGAGGATGAAGAGCAGTCAACCTGTTTTACAAGAGGATGAAGAGCAGTCAAACTGTTTTACAGGAGGATGAAGAGCAGTCAAACTGTTTTATAAGAGTATGAAGAGCAGTCAACCTGTTTTACAAGAGGATGAAGAGCAGTCAAACTGTTCTATAAGGGCATGAAGAGCAGTCAACCTGTTTTATAGGAGGATGAAGAGCAATCAAACTGTTTTATAAGAGGATGAAGAGCAGTCAAACTGTTTTATAGTACGCTGAAGATCAGTCAACCTGTTTTACAAGCGGATGAAGAGTAGTCAACCTATTTATAGGAGGATGAAGAGCATTCAAACTGTTTTATAAGAGGATCAAGAGCTGTCAACCTGTTTTACAAGAGGATGAAGAGCAGTCAAACTGTTTTACAAGTGGATGAAGAGCAGTCAACCTGTTTTACAAGAGGATCAAGAGCAGTCAAACTGTTTTACAAGAGGATGAAGAGCAGCCAACCTGTTTTATAGGAGGATGAAGAGCAGTCAAACTGTTTTATAGTACGCTGAAGATCAGTCAACCTGTTTTACAAGCGGATGAAGAGTAGTCAACCTATTTATAGGAGGATGAAGAGCATTCAAACTGTTTTATAAGAGGATCAAGAGCTGTCAACCTGTTTTACAAGAGGATGAAGAGCAGTCAAACTGTTTTACAAGTGGATGAAGAGCAGTCAACCTGTTTTACAAGAGGATCAAGAGCAGTCAAACTGTTTTACAAGAGGATGAAGAGCAGCCAACCTGTTTTATAGGAGGATGAAGAGCAGTCAAACTGTTTTATAGGAGGACAAAGAGCAGTCAAACTGTTTTGTCAGAGGATGAAGAGCAGTCAAACTGTTTTATAAGAGGATGAATAGCAGTCAAACTGTTTTACAAGAGGATGAAGAGCAGCCAACCTGTTTTATAGGAGGATGAAGAGCAGTCAAACTGTTTTATAAGAGGATCAAGAGCAGTCAAACTGTTTTATAAGAGGATAAAGAGCAGTCAACCTGTTTCACAAGAGGATGAAGAGCAGTCAAACTGTTTTATAAGAGGATGAAGAGCAGTCAAACTGTTTTATAAAAGGATGAAGAACATTCAGCCTGTTTTACAAGAGGATGAAGAGCAGTCAAACTGGTTTACAGGAGGATGAAGAGCAGTCAAACTGCTTTATAAGAGGACGAAGAGCAGTCAAACTGATAAATAAGAGGACGAAGAGCAGTCAAACTGTTCTATAGGAGGATGAAGAGCAGTCAAACTGTTTTATAAGAGGATGAAGATCAGTCAAACTGTTTTATAAGAGGATGAAGAGCAGTCAAACTGTTTTACAAGAGGATGAAGAGCAGTCAGACTGTTTTATAAGAGGATGAAGAGCAGTCAACCTGTTTTATAGGAGGATGAAGAGCAATCAAACTGTTTTATAAGAGGATGAAGAGAAGTCAAACTGTTTTATAGTACGATGAAGATCAGTCAACCTATTTTACAAGAGGATGAAGAGTAGTCAAACTGTTTTATAGGAGGATGAAGAGCAGTCAAACTGTTTTATAAGAGGATGAAGAGCAGTCAAACTGTTTTACAAGAGGATGATGATCAGTCAGTCTGTTTTACAAGAGGATGAAGAGCAGTCAAACTGTTTTAAAATAGGATGAAGAGCAGTCAAACTGTTTTATAGGAGGATGAAGAGCAGTCAAACTGTTTTATAGGAGGATGAAGAGCAGTCAAATTGTTTTATAAGAGGATGAATAGCAGTCAAACTGTTTTACAAGAGGATTAAGATCAGTCATCCTGTTTTATAGGAGCATGAAGAGCAGTCAAACTGTTTTATAAGAGGATCAATAGCAGTAAAACTGTTTTACAAGAGGATGAAGAGTAGTCAAACTGTTTTATAGGAGGATGAAGAGCAGTCAAACTGTTTTATAAGAGGATGAAGAGCAGTCAAACTGTTTTACAAGAGGATGATGATCAGTCAGTCTGTTTTACAAGAGGATGAAGAGCAGTCAAATTGTTTTATAGGAGGATGAAGAGCTGTCAAACTGTTTTAGAAGAGGATGAAGAGCAGTCAGACTGATTTATAGGAGGATGAAAAGCAGGCAAACTTTTTTATAAGAGGATGAAGAGCAGTCAAACTGTTTTACAAGAGTATGAAGAGCAGTCAACCTGTTTAATAGGAGGATGAAGAGTAGTCAAACTGTTTTATAAGAGGATGAAGAGCAGTCAACCTGTTTTACAAGAGGATGAAGAGCAGTGAAAATGTTTTACAAGTGGATGAAGAGCAGTCAAACTGTTTTATAGGAGGATGAAGAGCAGTCAAACTTTTTTATAAGTGGATGAAGAGCAGTTAAACTGTTTTACAAGTGGATGAAGAGCAGTCAAACAGATTTATATGAGGATGAAGAGCAGTCAAACTTTTTTATAAGTGGATGAAGAGCAGTTAAACTGTTTTATAGGAGGACGAAGAGCAGTCAAACTGTTTTGTCAAAGGATGAAGAGCAGTCAAACTGTTTTATAGGAGGATGAAGAGCAGTCAAACTGTTTTATAAGAGGATGAAGAGCAGTCAAACTGTTTTACAAGAGGATGAAGAGCAGTCAAACTGTTTTATAGGAGGATGAAGAGCATTCAAACTGTTTTATAAGAGGATGAAGAGCTGTCAACCTGTTTTACAAGAGGATGAAGAGCAGTCAAACTGTTTTACAAGTGGATGAAGAGCAGTCAACCTGTTTTACAAGAGGATGAAGATCAGTCAACCTGTTTTACAAGAGGATGAAGAGCAGTCAAATTGTTTTATAGGAGGATGAAGAGCTGTCAAACTGTTTTAAAAGAGGATGAAGAGCAGTCAAACTGTTTTATAGGAGGATGAAAAGCAGGCAAACTTTTTTATAAGAGGATGAAGAGCAGTCAAACTGTTTTACAAGAGGATGAAGAGCAGTCAACCTGTTTTATAGGAGGACGAAGAGCAGTCAAACTGTTTTATAAGAGGATGAAGAGCAGTCAACCTGTTTTACAAGAGGATGAAGAGCAGTCAAACTGTTTTACAAGTGGATGAAGAGCAGTCAAACTGTTTTATAGGAGGATGAAGAGCAGTCAAACTGTTTTATAAGTGGATGAAGAGCAGTTAAAAAGTTTTATAGGAGGACGAAGAGCAGTCAAACTGTTTTGTCAAAGGATGAAGAGCAGACAAACTGTTTTATAGGAGGATGAAGAGCAGTCAAACTGTTTTATAAGAGGATGAAGAGCAGTCAAACTGTTTTACAAGAGGATGAAGAGCAGTCAACCTGTTTTATAGGAGGATGAAGAGCAGTCAAACTGTTTTATAAGAGGATGAAGAGCAGTCAACCTGTTTTACAAGAGGATGTAGAGCAGTCAAACTGTTTTACAAGTGGATGAAGAGCAGTCAACCTGTTTTACAAGAGGATGAAGAGCAGTCAAACTGTTTGAAAAGAGGATGAAGAGCAGTCAACCTGTTTTACAAGAGGATGAAGAGCAGTGAAACTGTTTTATAAGGGTATGAAGAGCAGTCAACCTGTTTTATAGGAGGATGAAGAGCAGTCAAACTGTTTTATAAGAGGATGAAGAGCAGTCAAACTGTTTTACAAGAGGATGATGATCAGTCAGTCTGTTTTACAAGAGGATGAAGAGCAGTCAAACTGTTTTATAGGAGGATGAAGAGCATTCAAACTGTTTTAAAAGAGGATGAAGAGCAGTCAAACTGTTTTATAGGAGGATGAAGAGCAGTCAAACTGTTTTATAAGAGGATGAAGAGCAGTCAACCTGTTTTACAAGAGGATGAAGAGCAGTCAACCTGTTTTACAAGAGGATGAAGAGCAGTCAACCTGTTTTACAAGAGGATGAAGAGCAGTCGAACTCTTTTATAAGAGGATGAAGAGCAGTCAACCTGTTTTACAAGAGGATGAAGAGCAGTCAAACTGTTTTACAAGAGGATGAAGAGTAGTCAAACTGTTTTATAGGAGGATGAGGAGCAGTCAAACTGTTTTATAAGAGGATGAAGAGCAGTCAAACTGTTTTACAAGAGGATGATGATCAGTCAGTCTGTTTTACAAGAGGATGAAGAGCAGTCAAACTGGTTTATAGGAGGATGAAGAGCAGTCAAACTGTTTTAAAAGAGGATGAAGAGCAGTCAAACTGTTTTATAGGAGGATGAAGAGCAGTCAAACTGTTTTATAAGAGGATGAAGAGCAGTCAAACTGTTTTACAAGAGGATGAAGATCAGTCAACCTGTTTTATAGGAGGATGAAGAGCAGTCAAACTTTTTTATAAGAGGATGAAGAGCAGTCAAACTGTTTTACAAGAGGATGAAGAGCAGTCAACCTGTTTTATAGGAGGATGAAGAGCAGTCAAACTGTTTTACAAGTGGATGAAGAGCAGTCAAACTGTTTTGTCAGAGGATGAAGTGCAGTTAAACTGTTTTATAAGGGCATGAAGAGCAGTCAAACTGTTTTATAAGAGGATGAAGAGCAGTCAAACTGTTTTATAAAAGGATGAAGAGCAGTCAAACTGTTTTATAAAAGGATGAAGAACATTCAGCCTGTTTTACAAGAGGATGAAGAGCAGTCAAACTGGTTTACAGGAGGATGAAGAGCAGTCAAACTGCTTTATAAGAGGACGAAGAGCAGTCAAACTGATAAATAAGAGGACGAAGAGCAGTCAAACTGTTCTATAGGAGGATGAAGAGCAGTCAAACTGTTTTATAAGAGGATGAAGATCAGTCAAACTGTTTTATAAGAGGATGAAGAGCAGTCAAACTGTTTTACAAGAGGATGAAGAGCAGTCAGACTGTTTTATAAGAGGATGAAGAGCAGTCAACCTGTTTTATAGGAGGATGAAGAGCAATCAAACTGTTTTATAAGAGGATGAAGAGAAGTCAAACTGTTTTATAGTACGATGAAGATCAGTCAACCTATTTTACAAGAGGATGAAGAGTAGTCAAACTGTTTTATAGGAGGATGAAGAGCAGTCAAACTGTTTTATAAGAGGATGAAGAGCAGTCAAACTGTTTTACAAGAGGATGATGATCAGTCAGTCTGTTTTACAAGAGGATGAAGAGCAGTCAAACTGTTTTATAGGAGGATGAAGAGCATTCAAACTGTTTTAAAAGAGGATGAAGAGCAGTCAAACTGTTTTATAGGAGGATGAAGAGCAGTCAAACTGTTTTATAAGAGGATGAAGAGCAGTCAACCTGTTTTACAAGAGGATGAAGAGCAGTCAACCTGTTTTACAAGAGGATGAAGAGCAGTCAACCTGTTTTACAAGAGGATGAAGAGCAGTCGAACTCTTTTATAAGAGGATGAAGAGCAGTCAACCTGTTTTACAAGAGGATGAAGAGCAGTCAAACTGTTTTACAAGAGGATGAAGAGTAGTCAAACTGTTTTATAGGAGGATGAGGAGCAGTCAAACTGTTTTATAAGAGGATGAAGAGCAGTCAAACTGTTTTACAAGAGGATGATGATCAGTCAGTCTGTTTTACAAGAGGATGAAGAGCAGTCAAACTGGTTTATAGGAGGATGAAGAGCAGTCAAACTGTTTTAAAAGAGGATGAAGAGCAGTCAAACTGTTTTATAGGAGGATGAAGAGCAGTCAAACTGTTTTATAAGAGGATGAAGAGCAGTCAAACTGTTTTACAAGAGGATGAAGATCAGTCAACCTGTTTTATAGGAGGATGAAGAGCAGTCAAACTTTTTTATAAGAGGATGAAGAGCAGTCAAACTGTTTTACAAGAGGATGAAGAGCAGTCAACCTGTTTTATAGGAGGATGAAGAGCAGTCAAACTGTTTTACAAGTGGATGAAGAGCAGTCAAACTGTTTTGTCAGAGGATGAAGTGCAGTTAAACTGTTTTATAAGGGCATGAAGAGCAGTCAAACTGTTTTATAAGAGGATGAAGAGCAGTCAAACTGTTTTATAAAAGGATGAAGAGCAGTCAAACTGTTTTATAAAAGGATGAAGAACATTCAGCCTGTTTTACAAGAGGATGAAGAGCAGTCAAACTGGTTTACAGGAGGATGAAGAGCAGTCAAACTGCTTTATAAGAGGACGAAGAGCAGTCAAACTGATAAATAAGAGGACGAAGAGCAGTCAAACTGTTCTATAGGAGGATGAAGAGCAGTCAAACTGTTTTATAAGAGGATGAAGATCAGTCAAACTGTTTTATAAGAGGATGAAGAGCAGTCAAACTGTTTTACAAGAGGATGAAGAGCAGTCAGACTGTTTTATAAGAGGATGAAGAGCAGTCAACCTGTTTTATAGGAGGATGAAGAGCAATCAAACTGTTTTATAAGAGGATGAAGAGAAGTCAAACTGTTTTATAGTACGATGAAGATCAGTCAACCTATTTTACAAGAGGATGAAGAGTAGTCAAACTGTTTTATAGGAGGATGAAGAGCAGTCAAACTGTTTTATAAGAGGATGAAGAGCAGTCAAACTGTTTTACAAGAGGATGATGATCAGTCAGTCTGTTTTACAAGAGGATGAAGAGCAGTCAAACTGTTTTAAAATAGGATGAAGAGCAGTCAAACTGTTTTATAGGAGGATGAAGAGCAGTCAAACTGTTTTATAGGAGGATGAAGAGCAGTCAAATTGTTTTATAAGAGGATGAATAGCAGTCAAACTGTTTTACAAGAGGATTAAGATCAGTCATCCTGTTTTATAGGAGCATGAAGAGCAGTCAAACTGTTTTATAAGAGGATCAAGAGCAGTAAAACTGTTTTACAAGAGGATGAAGAGTAGTCAAACTGTTTTATAGGAGGATGAAGAGCAGTCAAACTGTTTTATAAGAGGATGAAGAGCAGTCAAACTGTTTTACAAGAGGATGATGATCAGTCAGTCTGTTTTACAAGAGGATGAAGAGCAGTCAAATTGTTTTATAGGAGGATGAAGAGCTGTCAAACTGTTTTAGAAGAGGATGAAGAGCAGTCAGACTGATTTATAGGAGGATGAAAAGCAGGCAAACTTTTTTATAAGAGGATGAAGAGCAGTCAAACTGTTTTACAAGAGTATGAAGAGCAGTCAACCTGTTTAATAGGAGGATGAAGAGTAGTCAAACTGTTTTATAAGAGGATGAAGAGCAGTCAACCTGTTTTACAAGAGGATGAAGAGCAGTGAAAATGTTTTACAAGTGGATGAAGAGCAGTCAAACTGTTTTATAGGAGGATGAAGAGCAGTCAAACTTTTTTATAAGTGGATGAAGAGCAGTTAAACTGTTTTACAAGTGGATGAAGAGCAGTCAAACAGATTTATATGAGGATGAAGAGCAGTCAAACTTTTTTATAAGTGGATGAAGAGCAGTTAAACTGTTTTATAGGAGGACGAAGAGCAGTCAAACTGTTTTGTCAAAGGATGAAGAGCAGTCAAACTGTTTTATAGGAGGATGAAGAGCAGTCAAACTGTTTTATAAGAGGATGAAGAGCAGTCAAACTGTTTTACAAGAGGATGAAGAGCAGTCAAACTGTTTTATAGGAGGATGAAGAGCATTCAAACTGTTTTATAAGAGGATGAAGAGCTGTCAACCTGTTTTACAAGAGGATGAAGAGCAGTCAAACTGTTTTACAAGTGGATGAAGAGCAGTCAACCTGTTTTACAAGAGGATGAAGATCAGTCAACCTGTTTTACAAGAGGATGAAGAGCAGTCAAATTGTTTTATAGGAGGATGAAGAGCTGTCAAACTGTTTTAAAAGAGGATGAAGAGCAGTCAAACTGTTTTATAGGAGGATGAAAAGCAGGCAAACTTTTTTATAAGAGGATGAAGAGCAGTCAAACTGTTTTACAAGAGGATGAAGAGCAGTCAACCTGTTTTATAGGAGGACGAAGAGCAGTCAAACTGTTTTATAAGAGGATGAAGAGCAGTCAACCTGTTTTACAAGAGGATGAAGAGCAGTCAAACTGTTTTACAAGTGGATGAAGAGCAGTCAAACTGTTTTATAGGAGGATGAAGAGCAGTCAAACTGTTTTATAAGTGGATGAAGAGCAGTTAAAAAGTTTTATAGGAGGACGAAGAGCAGTCAAACTGTTTTGTCAAAGGATGAAGAGCAGACAAACTGTTTTATAGGAGGATGAAGAGCAGTCAAACTGTTTTATAAGAGGATGAAGAGCAGTCAAACTGTTTTACAAGAGGATGAAGAGCAGTCAACCTGTTTTATAGGAGGATGAAGAGCAGTCAAACTGTTTTATAAGAGGATGAAGAGCAGTCAACCTGTTTTACAAGAGGATGTAGAGCAGTCAAACTGTTTTACAAGTGGATGAAGAGCAGTCAACCTGTTTTACAAGAGGATGAAGAGCAGTCAAACTGTTTGAAAAGAGGATGAAGAGCAGTCAACCTGTTTTACAAGAGGATGAAGAGCAGTGAAACTGTTTTATAAGGGTATGAAGAGCAGTCAACCTGTTTTATAGGAGGATGAAGAGCAGTCAAACTGTTTTATAAGAGGATGAAGAGCAGTCAAACTGTTTTACAAGAGGATGATGATCAGTCAGTCTGTTTTACAAGAGGATGAAGAGCAGTCAAACTGTTTTATAGGAGGATGAAGAGCAGTCAAACTGTTTTAAAAGAGGATGAAGAGCAGTCAAACTGTTTTATAGGAGGATGAAGAGCAGTCAAACTGTTTTATAAGAGGATGAAGAGCAGTCAACCTGTTTTACAAGAGGATGAAGAGCAGTCAACCTGTTTTACAAGAGGATGAAGAGCAGTCAACCTGTTTTACAAGAGGATGAAGAGCAGTCGAACTCTTTTATAAGAGGATGAAGAGCAGTCAACCTGTTTTACAAGAGGATGAAGAGCAGTCAAACTGTTTTACAAGAGGATGAAGAGTAGTCAAACTGTTTTATAGGAGGATGAGGAGCAGTCAAACTGTTTTATAAGAGGATGAAGAGCAGTCAAACTGTTTTACAAGAGGATGATGATCAGTCAGTCTGTTTTACAAGAGGATGAAGAGCAGTCAAACTGGTTTATAGGAGGATGAAGAGCAGTCAAACTGTTTTAAAAGAGGATGAAGAGCAGTCAAACTGTTTTATAGGAGGATGAAGAGCAGTCAAACTGTTTTATAAGAGGATGAAGAGCAGTCAAACTGTTTTACAAGAGGATGAAGATCAGTCAACCTGTTTTATAGGAGGATGAAGAGCAGTCAAACTTTTTTATAAGAGGATGAAGAGCAGTCAAACTGTTTTACAAGAGGATGAAGAGCAGTCAACCTGTTTTATAGGAGGATGAAGAGCAGTCAAACTGTTTTACAAGTGGATGAAGAGCAGTCAAACTGTTTTGTCAGAGGATGAAGTGCAGTTAAACTGTTTTATAAGGGCATGAAGAGCAGTCAAACTGTTTTATAGGAGGACAAAGAGCAGTCAAACTGTTTTGTCAGAGGATGAAGCGCAGTCAAGCTGTTTTATAATAGGATGAATAGCAGTCAAACTGTTTTACAAGAGGATGAAGAGCAGCCAACCTGTTTTATAGGAGGATGAAGAGCAGTCAAACAGTTTTATAAGAGGATCAAGAGCAGTCAAACTGTTTTATAAGAGAATAAAGAGCAGTCAACCTGTTTCACAAGAGGATGAAGAGCAGTCAAACTGTTTTATAAGAGGATGAAGAGCAGGCAAACTGTTTTATAATAGATGAAGAACAGTCAGCCTGTTTTACAAGAGGATGAAGAGCATTCAAACTGGTTTACAGGAGGATGAAGAGCAGTCAAACTGCTTTATAAGAGGACGAAGAGCAGTCAAACTGATAAATAAGAGGACGAAGAGCAGTCAAACTGTTCTATAGGAGGATGAAGAGTAGTCAAACTGTTTTGTAAGAGGATGAAGATCAGTCAAACTGTTTTATAAGAGGATGAAGAGCAGTGAAACTGTTTTACAAGAGGATGAAGAGCAGTCAAACTGTTTTATAAGAGGATGAAGAGCAGTCAACCTGCTTTACAAGAGGATGAAGAGCAGTCAAACTGTTTTACAGGAGGATGAAGAGCAGTCAACCTGTTTTACAAGAGGATGAAGAGCAGTCAAACTGTTTTACAGGAGGATGAAGAGCAGTCAAACTGTTTTATAAGAGTATGAAGAGCTGTCAACCTGTTTTACAAGAGGATGAAGAGCAGTCAAACTGTTCTATAAGGGGATGAAGAGCAGTCAACCTGTTTTATAGGAGGACAAAGAGCAGTCAAACTGTTTTGTCAGAGGATGAAGAGCAGTCAAACTGTTTTATAAGAGGATGAATAGCAGTCAAACTGTTTTACAAGAGGATGAAGAGCAGCCAACCTGTTTTATAGGAGGATGAAGAGCAGTCAAACTGTTTTATAAGAGGATCAAGAGCAGTCAAACTGTTTTATAAGAGGATAAAGAGCAGTCAACCTGTTTCACAAGAGGATGAAGAGCAGTCAAACTGTTTTATAAGAGGATGAAGAGCAGTCAAACTGTTTTATAAGAGGATGAAGAGCAGGCAAACTGTTTTATAATACGATGAAGATCAGTCAACCTGTTTTACAAGAGGATGAAGAGTAGTCAACCTATTTATAGGAGGATGAAGAGCATTCAAACTGTTTTATAAGAGGATGAAGAGCTGTCAACCTGTTTTACAAGAGGATGAAGAGCAGTCAAACTGTTTTACAAGTGGATGAAGAGCAGTCAACCTGTTTTACAAGAGGATCATGAGCAGTCAAACTGTTTTACAAGAGGATGAAGAGCAGCCAACCTGTTTTATAGGAGGATGAAGAGCAGTCAAACTGTTTTATAGGAGGACAAAGAGCAGTCAAACTGTTTTGTCAGAGGATGAAGAGCAGTCAAACTATTTTATAAGAGGATGAATAGCAGTCAAACTGTTTTACAAGAGGATGAAGAGCAGCCAACCTGTTTTATAGGAGGATGAAGAGCAGTCAAACTGTTTTATAAGAGGATGAATAGCAGTCAAACTGTTTTATAAGAGGATAAAGAGCTGTCAAACTGTTTTATAAGAGGATGAAGAGCAGGCAAACTGTTTTATAATAGATGAAGAACAGTCAGCCTGTTTTACAAGAGGATGAAAAGCAGTCAAACTGGTTTACAGGAGGATGAAGAGCAGTCAAACTGCTTTATAAGAGGACGAAGAGCTGTCAACCTGTTTTACAAGAGGATGAAGAGCAGTCAAACTGTTTTACAAGTGGATGAAGAGCAGTCAACCTGTTTTACAAGAGGATCAAGAGCAGTCAAACTGTTTTACAAGAGGATGAAGAGCAGCCAACCTGTTTTATAGGAGGATGAAGAGCAGTCAAACTGTTTTATAGGAGGACAAAGAGCAGTCAAACTGTTTTGTCAGAGGATGAAGAGCAGTCAAACTATTTTATAAGAGGATGAATAGCAGTCAAACTGTTTTACAAGAGGATGAAGAGCAGCCAACCTGTTTTATAGGAGGATGAAGAGCAGTCAAACTGTTTTATAAGAGGATGAATAGCAGTCAAACTGTTTTATAAGAGGATAAAGAGCTGTCAAACTGTTTTATAAGAGGATGAAGAGCAGGCAAACTGTTTTATAATAGATGAAGAACAGTCAGCCTGTTTTACAAGAGGATGAAAAGCAGTCAAACTGGTTTACAGGAGGATGAAGAGCAGTCAAACTGCTTTATAAGAGGACGAAGAGCAGTCAAACTGATAAATAAGAGGACGAAGAGCAGTCAAACTGTTCTATAGGAGGATGAAGAGCAGTCAAACTGTTTTATAAGAGGATGAAGATAAGTCAAACTGTTTTATAAGAGGATGAAGAGCAGTGAAACTGCTTTAAAAGAGGATGAAGAGCAGTCAAACTGTTTTATAAGAGGATGAAGAGCAGTCAACCTGCTTTACAAGAGGATGAAGAGCAGTCAAACTGTTTTACAGGAGGATGAAGAGCAGTCAACCTGTTTTACAAGAGGATGAAGAGCAGTCAAACTGTTTTACAGGAGGATGAAGAGCAGTCAAACTGTTTTATAAGAGTATGAAGAGCAGTCAACCTGTTTTACAAGAGGATGAAGAGCAGTCAAACTGTTCTATAAGGGCATGAAGAGCAGTCAACCTGTTTTATAGGAGGATGAAGAGCAATCAAACTGTTTTATAAGAGGATGAAGAGCAGTCAAACTGTTTTATAGTACGCTGAAGATCAGTCAACCTGTTTTACAAGCGGATGAAGAGTAGTCAACCTATTTATAGGAGGATGAAGAGCATTCAAACTGTTTTATAAGAGGATCAAGAGCTGTCAACCTGTTTTACAAGAGGATGAAGAGCAGTCAAACTGTTTTACAAGTGGATGAAGAGCAGTCAACCTGTTTTACAAGAGGATCAAGAGCAGTCAAACTGTTTTACAAGAGGATGAAGAGCAGCCAACCTGTTTTATAGGAGGATAAAGAGCAGTCAAACTGTTTTATAGGAGGACAAAGAGCAGTCAAACTGTTTTGTCAGAGGATGAAGAGCAGTCAAACTGTTTTATAAGAGGATGAATAGCAGTCAAACTGTTTTACAAGAGGATGAAGAGCAGCCAACCTGTTTTATAGGAGGATGAAGAGCAGTCAAACTGTTTTATAAGAGGATCAAGAGTAGTCAAACTGTTTTATAAGAGGATAAAGAGCAGTCAACCTGTTTCACAAGAGGATGAAGAGCAGTCAAACTGTTTTATAAGAGGATGAAGAGCAGTCAAACTGTTTTATAAAAGGATGAAGAGCAGGCAAACTGTTTTATAATAGGATGAAGAACATTCAGCCTGTTTTACAAGAGGATGAAGAGCAGTCAAACTGGTTTACAGGAGGATGAAGAGCAGTCAAACTGCTTTATAAGAGGACGAAGAGCAGTCAAACTGATAAATAAGAGGACGAAGAGCAGTCAAACTGTTCTATGGGAGGATGAAGAGCAGTCAAACTGTTTTATAAGAGGATGAAGATCAGTCAAACTGTTTTATAAGAGGATGAAGAGCAGTCAAACTGTTTTACAAGAGGATGAAGAGCAGTCAGACTGTTTTATAAGAGGATGAAGAGCAGTCAACCTGTTTTATAGGAGGATGAAGAGCAATCAAACTGTTTTATAAGAGGATAAAGAGAAGTCAAACTGTTTTATAGTACGATGAAGATCAGTCAACCTATTTTACAAGAGGATGTAGAGTAGTCAAACTGTTTTATAGGAGGATGAAGAGAAGTCAACCTGTTTTACAAGAGGATGAAGAGCAGTCAAACTGTTTTACAAGTGGATGAAGAGCAGTCAACCTGTTTTACAAGAGGATGAAGATCAGTCAACCTGTTTTACAAGAGGATGAAGAGCAGTCAAATTGTTTTATAGGAGGATGAAGAGCTGTCAAACTGTTTTAAAAGAGGATGAAGAGCAGTCAAACTGTTTTATAGGAGGATGAAAAGCAGGCAAACTTTTTTATAAGAGGATGAAGAGCAGTCAAACTGTTTTACAAGAGGATGAAGAGCAGTCAACCTGTTTTATAGGAGGACGAAGAGCAGTCAAACTGTTTTATAAGAGGATGAAGAGCAGTCAACCTGTTTTACAAGAGGATGAAGAGCAGTCAAACTGTTTTACAAGTGGATGAAGAGCAGTCAAACTGTTTTATAGGAGGATGAAGAGCAGTCAAACTGTTTTATAAGTGGATGAAGAGCAGTTAAAAAGTTTTATAGGAGGACGAAGAGCAGTCAAACTGTTTTGTCAAAGGATGAAGAGCAGACAAACTGTTTTATAGGAGGATGAAGAGCAGTCAAACTGTTTTATAAGAGGATGAAGAGCAGTCAAACTGTTTTACAAGAGGATGAAGAGCAGTCAACCTGTTTTATAGGAGGATGAAGAGCAGTCAAACTGTTTTATAAGAGGATGAAGAGCAGTCAACCTGTTTTACAAGAGGATGTAGAGCAGTCAAACTGTTTTACAAGTGGATGAAGAGCAGTCAACCTGTTTTACAAGAGGATGAAGAGCAGTCAAACTGTTTGAAAAGAGGATGAAGAGCAGTCAACCTGTTTTACAAGAGGATCAAGAGCAGTCAAACTGTTTTATAAGAGGATAAAGAGCTGTCAAACTGTTTTATAAGAGGATGAAGAGCAGGCAAACTGTTTTATAATAGATGAAGAACAGTCAGCCTGTTTTACAAGAGGATGAAGAGCAGTCAAACTGGTTTACAGGAGGATGAAGAGCAGTCAAACTGCTTTATAAGAGGACGAAGAGCAGTCAAACTGATAAATAAGAGGACGAAGAGCAGTCAAACTGTTCTATAGGAGGATGAAGAGCAGTCAAACTGTTTTATAAGAGGATGAAGAGCAGTCAAACTGTTTTATAAGAGGATGAAGAGCAGTCAAACTGTTTTAAAAGAGGATGAAGAGCAGTCAAACTGTTTTATAAGAGGATGAAGAGCAGTCAACCTGCTTTACAAGAGGATGAAGAGCAGTCAAACTGTTTTACAGGAGGATGAAGAGCAGTCAACCTGTTTTACAAGAGGATGAAGAGCAGTCAAACTGTTTTACAGGAGGATGAAGAGCAGTCAAACTGTTTTATAAGAGTATGAAGAGCAGTCAACCTGTTTTACAAGAGGATGAAGAGCAGTCAAACTGTTCTATAAGGGCATGAAGAGCAGTCAACCTGTTTTATAGGAGGATGAAGAGCAATCAAACTGTTTTATAAGAGGATGAAGAGCAGTCAAACTGTTTTATAGTACGCTGAAGATCAGTCAACCTGTTTTACAAGCGGATGAAGAGTAGTCAACCTATTTATAGGAGGATGAAGAGCATTCAAACTGTTTTATAAGAGGATCAAGAGCTGTCAACCTGTTTTACAAGAGGATGAAGAGCAGTCAAACTGTTTTACAAGTGGATGAAGAGCAGTCAACCTGTTTTACAAGAGGATCAAGAGCAGTCAAACTGTTTTACAAGAGGATGAAGAGCAGCCAACCTGTTTTATAGGAGGATGAAGAGCAGTCAAACTGTTTTATAGTACGCTGAAGATCAGTCAACCTGTTTTACAAGCGGATGAAGAGTAGTCAACCTATTTATAGGAGGATGAAGAGCATTCAAACTGTTTTATAAGAGGATCAAGAGCTGTCAACCTGTTTTACAAGAGGATGAAGAGCAGTCAAACTGTTTTACAAGTGGATGAAGAGCAGTCAACCTGTTTTACAAGAGGATCAAGAGCAGTCAAACTGTTTTACAAGAGGATGAAGAGCAGCCAACCTGTTTTATAAGAGTATGAAGAGCAGTCAACCTGTTTTACAAGAGGATGAAGAGCAGTCAAACTGTTCTATAAGGGCATGAAGAGCAGTCAACCTGTTTTATAGGAGGATGAAGAGCAATCAAACTGTTTTATAAGAGGATGAAGAGCAGTCAAACTGTTTTATAGTACGCTGAAGATCAGTCAACCTGTTTTACACGCGGATGAAGAGTAGTCAACCTATTTATAGGAGGATGAAGAGCATTCAAACTGTTTTATAAGAGGATCAAGAGCTGTCAACCTGTTTTACAAGAGGATGAAGAGCAGTCAAACTGTTTTACAAGTGGATGAAGAGCAGTCAACCTGTTTTACAAGAGGATCAAGAGCAGTCAAACTGTTTTACAAGAGGATGAAGAGCAGCCAACCTGTTTTATAGGAGGATGAAGAGCAGTCAAACTGTTTTATAGTACGCTGAAGATCAGTCAACCTGTTTTACAAGCGGATGAAGAGTAGTCAACCTATTTATAGGAGGATGAAGAGCATTCAAACTGTTTTATAAGAGGATCAAGAGCTGTCAACCTGTTTTACAAGAGGATGAAGAGCAGTCAAACTGTTTTACAAGTGGATGAAGAGCAGTCAACCTGTTTTACAAGAGGATCAAGAGCAGTCAAACTGTTTTACAAGAGGATGAAGAGCAGCCAACCTGTTTTATAGGAGGATGAAGAGCAGTCAAACTGTTTTATAGGAGGACAAAGAGCAGTCAAACTGTTTTGTCAGAGGATGAAGAGCAGTCAAAATGTTTTATAAGAGGATGAATAGCAGTCAAACTGTTTTACAAGAGGATGAAGAGCAGCCAACCTGTTTTATAGGAGGATGAAGAGCAGTCAAACTGTTTTATAAGAGGATCAAGAGCAGTCAAACTGTTTTATAAGAGGATAAAGAGCAGTCAACCTGTTTCACAAGAGGATGAAGAGCAGTCAAACTGTTTTATAAGAGGATGAAGAGCAGTCAAACTGTTTTATAAAAGGATGAAGAACATTCAGCCTGTTTTACAAGAGGATGAAGAGCAGTCAAACTGGTTTACAGGAGGATGAAGAGCAGTCAAACTGCTTTATAAGAGGACGAAGAGCAGTCAAACTGATAAATAAGAGGACGAAGAGCAGTCAAACTGTTCTATAGGAGGATGAAGAGCAGTCAAACTGTTTTATAAGAGGATGAAGATCAGTCAAACTGTTTTATAAGAGGATGAAGAGCAGTCAAACTGTTTTACAAGAGGATGAAGAGCAGTCAGACTGTTTTATAAGAGGATGAAGAGCAGTCAACCTGTTTTATAGGAGGATGAAGAGCAATCAAACTGTTTTATAAGAGGATGAAGAGAAGTCAAACTGTTTTATAGTACGATGAAGATCAGTCAACCTATTTTACAAGAGGATGAAGAGTAGTCAAACTGTTTTATAGGAGGATGAAGAGCAGTCAAACTGTTTTATAAGAGGATGAAGAGCAGTCAAACTGTTTTACAAGAGGATGATGATCAGTCAGTCTGTTTTACAAGAGGATGAAGAGCAGTCAAACTGTTTTAAAATAGGATGAAGAGCAGTCAAACTGTTTTATAGGAGGATGAAGAGCAGTCAAACTGTTTTATAGGAGGATGAAGAGCAGTCAAATTGTTTTATAAGAGGATGAATAGCAGTCAAACTGTTTTACAAGAGGATTAAGATCAGTCATCCTGTTTTATAGGAGCATGAAGAGCAGTCAAACTGTTTTATAAGAGGATCAAGAGCAGTAAAACTGTTTTACAAGAGGATGAAGAGTAGTCAAACTGTTTTATAGGAGGATGAAGAGCAGTCAAACTGTTTTATAAGAGGATGAAGAGCAGTCAAACTGTTTTACAAGAGGATGATGATCAGTCAGTCTGTTTTACAAGAGGATGAAGAGCAGTCAAATTGTTTTATAGGAGGATGAAGAGCTGTCAAACTGTTTTAGAAGAGGATGAAGAGCAGTCAGACTGATTTATAGGAGGATGAAAAGCAGGCAAACTTTTTTATAAGAGGATGAAGAGCAGTCAAACTGTTTTACAAGAGTATGAAGAGCAGTCAACCTGTTTAATAGGAGGATGAAGAGCAGTCAAACTGTTTTATAAGAGGATGAAGAGCAGTCAACCTGTTTTACAAGAGGATGAAGAGCAGTGAAAATGTTTTACAAGTGGATGAAGAGCAGTCAAACTGTTTTATAGGAGGATGAAGAGCAGTCAAACTTTTTTATAAGTGGATGAAGAGCAGTTAAACTGTTTTACAAGTGGATGAAGAGCAGTCAAACAGATTTATATGAGGATGAAGAGCAGTCAAACTTTTTTATAAGTGGATGAAGAGCAGTTAAACTGTTTTATAGGAGGACGAAGAGCAGTCAAACTGTTTTGTCAAAGGATGAAGAGCAGTCAAACTGTTTTATAGGAGGATGAAGAGCAGTCAAACTGTTTTATAAGAGGATGAAGAGCAGTCAAACTGTTTTACAAGAGGATGAAGAGCAGTCAAACTGTTTTATAGGAGGATGAAGAGCATTCAAACTGTTTTATAAGAGGATGAAGAGCTGTCAACCTGTTTTACAAGAGGATGAAGAGCAGTCAAACTGTTTTACAAGTGGATGAAGAGCAGTCAACCTGTTTTACAAGAGGATGAAGATCAGTCAACCTGTTTTACAAGAGGATGAAGAGCAGTCAAATTGTTTTATAGGAGGATGAAGAGCTGTCAAACTGTTTTAAAAGAGGATGAAGAGCAGTCAAACTGTTTTATAGGAGGATGAAAAGCAGGCAAACTTTTTTATAAGAGGATGAAGAGCAGTCAAACTGTTTTACAAGAGGATGAAGAGCAGTCAACCTGTTTTATAGGAGGACGAAGAGCAGTCAAACTGTTTTATAAGAGGATGAAGAGCAGTCAACCTGTTTTACAAGAGGATGAAGAGCAGTCAAACTATTTTACAAGTGGATGAAGAGCAGTCAAACTGTTTTATAGGAGGATGAAGAGCAGTCAAACTGTTTTATAAGTGGATGAAGAGCAGTTAAAAAGTTTTATAGGAGGACGAAGAGCAGTCAAACTGTTTTGTCAAAGGATGAAGAGCAGACAAACTGTTTTATAGGAGGATGAAGAGCAGTCAAACTGTTTTATAAGAGGATGAAGAGCAGTCAAACTGTTTTACAAGAGGATGAAGAGCAGTCAACCTGTTTTATAGGAGGATGAAGAGCAGTCAAACTGTTTTATAAGAGGATGAAGAGCAGTCAACCTGTTTTACAAGAGGATGTAGAGCAGTCAAACTGTTTTACAAGTGGATGAAGAGCAGTCAACCTGTTTTACAAGAGGATGAAGAGCAGTCAAACTGTTTGAAAAGAGGATGAAGAGCAGTCAACCTGTTTTACAAGAGGATGAAGAGCAGTGAAACTGTTTTATAAGGGTATGAAGAGCAGTCAACCTGTTTTATAGGAGGATGAAGAGCAGTCAAACTGTTTTATAAGAGGATGAAGAGCAGTCAAACTGTTTTACAAGAGGATGATGATCAGTCAGTCTGTTTTACAAGAGGATGAAGAGCAGTCAAACTGTTTTATAGGAGGATGAAGAGCATTCAAACTGTTTTAAAAGAGGATGAAGAGCAGTCAAACTGTTTTATAGGAGGATGAAGAGCAGTCAAACTGTTTTATAAGAGGATGAAGAGCAGTCAACCTGTTTTACAAGAGGATGAAGAGCAGTCAACCTGTTTTACAAGAGGATGAAGAGCAGTCAACCTGTTTTACAAGAGGATGAAGAGCAGTCGAACTCTTTTATAAGAGGATGAAGAGCAGTCAACCTGTTTTACAAGAGGATGAAGAGCAGTCAAACTGTTTTACAAGAGGATGAAGAGTAGTCAAACTGTTTTATAGGAGGATGAGGAGCAGTCAAACTGTTTTATAAGAGGATGAAGAGCAGTCAAACTGTTTTACAAGAGGATGATGATCAGTCAGTCTGTTTTACAAGAGGATGAAGAGCAGTCAAACTGGTTTATAGGAGGATGAAGAGCAGTCAAACTGTTTTAAAAGAGGATGAAGAGCAGTCAAACTGTTTTATAGGAGGATGAAGAGCAGTCAAACTGTTTTATAAGAGGATGAAGAGCAGTCAAACTGTTTTACAAGAGGATGAAGATCAGTCAACCTGTTTTATAGGAGGATGAAGAGCAGTCAAACTTTTTTATAAGAGGATGAAGAGCAGTCAAACTGTTTTACAAGAGGATGAAGAGCAGTCAACCTGTTTTATAGGAGGATGAAGAGCAGTCAAACTGTTTTACAAGTGGATGAAGAGCAGTCAAACTGTTTTGTCAGAGGATGAAGTGCAGTTAAACTGTTTTATAAGGGCATGAAGAGCAGTCAAACTGTTTTATAGGAGGACAAAGAGCAGTCAAACTGTTTTGTCAGAGGATGAAGCGCAGTCAAGCTGTTTTATAATAGGATGAATAGCAGTCAAACTGTTTTACAAGAGGATGAAGAGCAGCCAACCTGTTTTATAGGAGGATGAAGAGCAGTCAAACAGTTTTATAAGAGGATCAAGAGCAGTCAAACTGTTTTATAAGAGAATAAAGAGCAGTCAACCTGTTTCACAAGAGGATGAAGAGCAGTCAAACTGTTTTATAAGAGGATGAAGAGCAGGCAAACTGTTTTATAATAGATGAAGAACAGTCAGCCTGTTTTACAAGAGGATGAAGAGCATTCAAACTGGTTTACAGGAGGATGAAGAGCAGTCAAACTGCTTTATAAGAGGACGAAGAGCAGTCAAACTGATAAATAAGAGGACGAAGAGCAGTCAAACTGTTCTATAGGAGGATGAAGAGTAGTCAAACTGTTTTGTAAGAGGATGAAGATCAGTCAAACTGTTTTATAAGAGGATGAAGAGCAGTGAAACTGTTTTACAAGAGGATGAAGAGCAGTCAAACTGTTTTATAAGAGGATGAAGAGCAGTCAACCTGCTTTACAAGAGGATGAAGAGCAGTCAAACTGTTTTACAGGAGGATGAAGAGCAGTCAACCTGTTTTACAAGAGGATGAAGAGCAGTCAAACTGTTTTACAGGAGGATGAAGAGCAGTCAAACTGTTTTATAAGAGTATGAAGAGCTGTCAACCTGTTTTACAAGAGGATGAAGAGCAGTCAAACTGTTCTATAAGGGGATGAAGAGCAGTCAACCTGTTTTATAGGAGGACAAAGAGCAGTCAAACTGTTTTGTCAGAGGATGAAGAGCAGTCAAACTGTTTTATAAGAGGATGAATAGCAGTCAAACTGTTTTACAAGAGGATGAAGAGCAGCCAACCTGTTTTATAGGAGGATGAAGAGCAGTCAAACTGTTTTATAAGAGGATCAAGAGCAGTCAAACTGTTTTATAAGAGGATAAAGAGCAGTCAACCTGTTTCACAAGAGGATGAAGAGCAGTCAAACTGTTTTATAAGAGGATGAAGAGCAGTCAAACTGTTTTATAAGAGGATGAAGAGCAGGCAAACTGTTTTATAATACGATGAAGATCAGTCAACCTGTTTTACAAGAGGATGAAGAGTAGTCAACCTATTTATAGGAGGATGAAGAGCATTCAAACTGTTTTATAAGAGGATGAAGAGCTGTCAACCTGTTTTACAAGAGGATGAAGAGCAGTCAAACTGTTTTACAAGTGGATGAAGAGCAGTCAACCTGTTTTACAAGAGGATCAAGAGCAGTCAAACTGTTTTACAAGAGGATGAAGAGCAGCCAACCTGTTTTATAGGAGGATGAAGAGCAGTCAAACTGTTTTATAGGAGGACAAAGAGCAGTCAAACTGTTTTGTCAGAGGATGAAGAGCAGTCAAACTATTTTATAAGAGGATGAATAGCAGTCAAACTGTTTTACAAGAGGATGAAGAGCAGCCAACCTGTTTTATAGGAGGATGAAGAGCAGTCAAACTGTTTTATAAGAGGATGAATAGCAGTCAAACTGTTTTATAAGAGGATAAAGAGCTGTCAAACTGTTTTATAAGAGGATGAAGAGCAGGCAAACTGTTTTATAATAGATGAAGAACAGTCAGCCTGTTTTACAAGAGGATGAAAAGCAGTCAAACTGGTTTACAGGAGGATGAAGAGCAATCAAACTGCTTTATAAGAGGACGAAGAGCAGTCAAACTGATAAATAAGAGGACGAAGAGCAGTCAAACTGTTCTATAGGAGGATGAAGAGCAGTCAAACTGTTTTATAAGAGGATGAAGATAAGTCAAACTGTTTTATAAGAGGATGAAGAGCAGTGAAACTGTTTTAAAAGAGGATGAAGAGCAGTCAAACTGTTTTATAAGAGGATGAAGAGCAGTCAACCTGCTTTACAAGAGGATGAAGAGCAGTCAAACTGTTTTACAGGAGGATGAAGAGCAGTCAACCTGTTTTACAAGAGGATGAAGAGCAGTCAAACTGTTTTACAGGAGGATGAAGAGCAGTCAAACTGTTTTATAAGAGTATGAAGAGCAGTCAACCTGTTTTACAAGAGGATGAAGAGCAGTCAAACTGTTCTATAAGGGCATGAAGAGCAGTCAACCTGTTTTATAGGAGGATGAAGAGCAATCAAACTGTTTTATAAGAGGATGAAGAGCAGTCAAACTGTTTTATAGTACGCTGAAGATCAGTCAACCTGTTTTACAAGCGGATGAAGAGTAGTCAACCTATTTATAGGAGGATGAAGAGCATTCAAACTGTTTTATAAGAGGATCAAGAGCTGTCAACCTGTTTTACAAGAGGATGAAGAGCAGTCAAACTGTTTTACAAGTGGATGAAGAGCAGTCAACCTGTTTTACAAGAGGATCAAGAGCAGTCAAACTGTTTTACAAGAGGATGAAGAGCAGCCAACCTGTTTTATAGGAGGATGAAGAGCAGTCAAACTGTTTTATAGGAGGACAAAGAGCAGTCAAACTGTTTTGTCAGAGGATGAAGAGCAGTCAAACTGTTTTATAAGAGGATGAATAGCAGTCAAACTGTTTTACAAGAGGATGAAGAGCAGCCAACCTGTTTTATAGGAGGATGAAGAGCAGTCAAACTGTTTTATAAGAGGATCAAGAGTAGTCAAACTGTTTTATAAGAGGATAAAGAGCAGTCAACCTGTTTCACAAGAGGATGAAGAGCAGTCAAACTGTTTTATAAGAGGATGAAGAGCAGTCAAACTGTTTTATAAAAGGATGAAGAGCAGGCAAACTGTTTTATAATAGGATGAAGAACATTCAGCCTGTTTTACAAGAGGATGAAGAGCAGTCAAACTGGTTTACAGGAGGATGAAGAGCAGTCAAACTGCTTTATAAGAGGACGAAGAGCAGTCAAACTGATAAATAAGAGGACGAAGAGCAGTCAAACTGTTCTATAGGAGGATGAAGAGCAGTCAAACTGTTTTATAAGAGGATGAAGATCAGTCAAACTGTTTTATAAGAGGATGAAGAGCAGTCAAACTGTTTTACAAGAGGATGAAGAGCAGTCAGACTGTTTTATAAGAGGATGAAGAGCAGTCAACCTGTTTTATAGGAGGATGAAGAGCAATCAAACTGTTTTATAAGAGGATAAAGAGAAGTCAAACTGTTTTATAGTACGATGAAGATCAGTCAACCTATTTTACAAGAGGATGAAGAGTAGTCAAACTGTTTTATAGGAGGATGAAGAGAAGTCAACCTGTTTTACAAGAGGATGAAGAGCAGTCAAACTGTTTTACAAGTGGATGAAGAGCAGTCAACCTGTTTTACAAGAGGATGAAGATCAGTCAACCTGTTTTACAAGAGGATGAAGAGCAGTCAAATTGTTTTATAGGAGGATGAAGAGCTGTCAAACTGTTTTAAAAGAGGATGAAGAGCAGTCAAACTGTTTTATAGGAGGATGAAAAGCAGGCAAACTTTTTTATAAGAGGATGAAGAGCAGTCAAACTGTTTTACAAGAGGATGAAGAGCAGTCAACCTGTTTTATAGGAGGACGAAGAGCAGTCAAACTGTTTTATAAGAGGATGAAGAGCAGTCAACCTGTTTTACAAGAGGATGAAGAGCAGTCAAACTGTTTTACAAGTGGATGAAGAGCAGTCAAACTGTTTTATAGGAGGATGAAGAGCAGTCAAACTGTTTTATAAGTGGATGAAGAGCAGTTAAAAAGTTTTATAGGAGGACGAAGAGCAGTCAAACTGTTTTGTCAAAGGATGAAGAGCAGACAAACTGTTTTATAGGAGGATGAAGAGCAGTCAAACTGTTTTATAAGAGGATGAAGAGCAGTCAAACTGTTTTACAAGAGGATGAAGAGCAGTCAACCTGTTTTATAGGAGGATGAAGAGCAGTCAAACTGTTTTATAAGAGGATGAAGAGCAGTCAACCTGTTTTACAAGAGGATGTAGAGCAGTCAAACTGTTTTACAAGTGGATGAAGAGCAGTCAACCTGTTTTACAAGAGGATGAAGAGCAGTCAAACTGTTTGAAAAGAGGATGAAGAGCAGTCAACCTGTTTTACAAGAGGATCAAGAGCAGTCAAACTGTTTTATAAGAGGATAAAGAGCTGTCAAACTGTTTTATAAGAGGATGAAGAGCAGGCAAACTGTTTTATAATAGATGAAGAACAGTCAGCCTGTTTTACAAGAGGATGAAGAGCAGTCAAACTGGTTTACAGGAGGATGAAGAGCAGTCAAACTGCTTTATAAGAGGACGAAGAGCAGTCAAACTGATAAATAAGAGGACGAAGAGCAGTCAAACTGTTCTATAGGAGGATGAAGAGCAGTCAAACTGTTTTATAAGAGGATGAAGAGCAGTCAAACTGTTTTATAAGAGGATGAAGAGCAGTCAAACTGTTTTAAAAGAGGATGAAGAGCAGTCAAACTGTTTTATAAGAGGATGAAGAGCAGTCAACCTGCTTTACAAGAGGATGAAGAGCAGTCAAACTGTTTTACAGGAGGATGAAGAGCAGTCAACCTGTTTTACAAGAGGATGAAGAGCAGTCAAACTGTTTTACAGGAGGATGAAGAGCAGTCAAACTGTTTTATAAGAGTATGAAGAGCAGTCAACCTGTTTTACAAGAGGATGAAGAGCAGTCAAACTGTTCTATAAGGGCATGAAGAGCAGTCAACCTGTTTTATAGGAGGATGAAGAGCAATCAAACTGTTTTATAAGAGGATGAAGAGCAGTCAAACTGTTTTATAGTACGCTGAAGATCAGTCAACCTGTTTTACAAGCGGATGAAGAGTAGTCAACCTATTTATAGGAGGATGAAGAGCATTCAAACTGTTTTATAAGAGGATCAAGAGCTGTCAACCTGTTTTACAAGAGGATGAAGAGCAGTCAAACTGTTTTACAAGTGGATGAAGAGCAGTCAACCTGTTTTACAAGAGGATCAAGAGCAGTCAAACTGTTTTACAAGAGGATGAAGAGCAGCCAACCTGTTTTATAGGAGGATGAAGAGCAGTCAAACTGTTTTATAGTACGCTGAAGATCAGTCAACCTGTTTTACAAGCGGATGAAGAGTAGTCAACCTATTTATAGGAGGATGAAGAGCATTCAAACTGTTTTATAAGAGGATCAAGAGCTGTCAACCTGTTTTACAAGAGGATGAAGAGCAGTCAAACTGTTTTACAAGTGGATGAAGAGCAGTCAACCTGTTTTACAAGAGGATCAAGAGCAGTCAAACTGTTTTACAAGAGGATGAAGAGCAGCCAACCTGTTTTATAGGAGGATGAAGAGCAGTCAAACTGTTTTATAGGAGGACAAAGAGCAGTCAAACTGTTTTGTCAGAGGATGAAGAGCAGTCAAACTGTTTTATAAGAGGATGAATAGCAGTCAAACTGTTTTACAAGAGGATGAAGAGCAGCCAACCTGTTTTATAGGAGGATGAAGAGCAGTCAAACTGTTTTATAAGAGGATCAAGAGCAGTCAAACTGTTTTATAAGAGGATAAAGAGCAGTCAACCTGTTTCACAAGAGGATGAAGAGCAGTCAAACTGTTTTATAAGAGGATGAAGAGCAGTCAAACTGTTTTATAAAAGGATGAAGAACATTCAGCCTGTTTTACAAGAGGATGAATAGCAGTCAAACTGGTTTACAGGAGGATGAAGAGCAGTCAAACTGCTTTATAAGAGGACGAAGAGCAGTCAAACTGATAAATAAGAGGACGAAGAGCAGTCAAACTGTTCTATAGGAGGATGAAGAGCAGTCAAACTGTTTTATAAGAGGATGAAGATCAGTCAAACTGTTTTATAAGAGGATGAAGAGCAGTCAAACTGTTTTACAAGAGGATGAAGAGCAGTCAGACTGTTTTATAAGAGGATGAAGAGCAGTCAACCTGTTTTATAGGAGGATGAAGAGCAATCAAACTGTTTTATAAGAGGATGAAGAGAAGTCAAACTGTTTTATAGTACGATGAAGATCAGTCAACCTATTTTACAAGAGGATGAAGAGTAGTCAAACTGTTTTATAGGAGGATGAAGAGCAGTCAAACTGTTTTATAAGAGGATGAAGAGCAGTCAAACTGTTTTACAAGAGGATGATGATCAGTCAGTCTGTTTTACAAGAGGATGAAGAGCAGTCAAACTGTTTTAAAATAGGATGAAGAGCAGTCAAACTGTTTTATAGGAGGATGAAGAGCAGTCAAACTGTTTTATAGGAGGATGAAGAGCAGTCAAATTGTTTTATAAGAGGATGAATAGCAGTCAAACTGTTTTACAAGAGGATTAAGATCAGTCATCCTGTTTTATAGGAGCATGAAGAGCAGTCAAACTGTTTTATAAGAGGATCAAGAGCAGTAAAACTGTTTTACAAGAGGATGAAGAGTAGTCAAACTGTTTTATAGGAGGATGAAGAGCAGTCAAACTGTTTTATAAGAGGATGAAGAGCAGTCAAACTGTTTTACAAGAGGATGATGATCAGTCAGTCTGTTTTACAAGAGGATGAAGAGCAGTCAAATTGTTTTATAGGAGGATGAAGAGCTGTCAAACTGTTTTAGAAGAGGATGAAGAGCAGTCAGACTGATTTATAGGAGGATGAAAAGCAGGCAAACTTTTTTATAAGAGGATGAAGAGCAGTCAAACTGTTTTACAAGAGTATGAAGAGCAGTCAACCTGTTTAATAGGAGGATGAAGAGCAGTCAAACTGTTTTATAAGAGGATGAAGAGCAGTCAACCTGTTTTACAAGAGGATGAAGAGCAGTGAAAATGTTTTACAAGTGGATGAAGAGCAGTCAAACTGTTTTATAGGAGGATGAAGAGCAGTCAAACTTTTTTATAAGTGGATGAAGAGCAGTTAAACTGTTTTACAAGTGGATGAAGAGCAGTCAAACAGATTTATATGAGGATGAAGAGCAGTCAAACTTTTTTATAAGTGGATGAAGAGCAGTTAAACTGTTTTATAGGAGGACGAAGAGCAGTCAAACTGTTTTGTCAAAGGATGAAGAGCAGTCAAACTGTTTTATAGGAGGATGAAGAGCAGTCAAACTGTTTTATAAGAGGATGAAGAGCAGTCAAACTGTTTTACAAGAGGATGAAGAGCAGTCAAACTGTTTTATAGGAGGATGAAGAGCATTCAAACTGTTTTATAAGAGGATGAAGAGCTGTCAACCTGTTTTACAAGAGGATGAAGAGCAGTCAAACTGTTTTACAAGTGGATGAAGAGCAGTCAACCTGTTTTACAAGAGGATGAAGATCAGTCAACCTGTTTTACAAGAGGATGAAGAGCAGTCAAATTGTTTTATAGGAGGATGAAGAGCTGTCAAACTGTTTTAAAAGAGGATGAAGAGCAGTCAAACTGTTTTATAGGAGGATGAAAAGCAGGCAAACTTTTTTATAAGAGGATGAAGAGCAGTCAAACTGTTTTACAAGAGGATGAAGAGCAGTCAACCTGTTTTATAGGAGGACGAAGAGCAGTCAAACTGTTTTATAAGAGGATGAAGAGCAGTCAACCTGTTTTACAAGAGGATGAAGAGCAGTCAAACTGTTTTACAAGTGGATGAAGAGCAGTCAAACTGTTTTATAGGAGGATGAAGAGCAGTCAAACTGTTTTATAAGTGGATGAAGAGCAGTTAAAAAGTTTTATAGGAGGACGAAGAGCAGTCAAACTGTTTTGTCAAAGGATGAAGAGCAGACAAACTGTTTTATAGGAGGATGAAGAGCAGTCAAACTGTTTTATAAGAGGATGAAGAGCAGTCAAACTGTTTTACAAGAGGATGAAGAGCAGTCAACCTGTTTTATAGGAGGATGAAGAGCAGTCAAACTGTTTTATAAGAGGATGAAGAGCAGTCAACCTGTTTTACAAGAGGATGTAGAGCAGTCAAACTGTTTTACAAGTGGATGAAGAGCAGTCAACCTGTTTTACAAGAGGATGAAGAGCAGTCAAACTGTTTGAAAAGAGGATGAAGAGCAGTCAACCTGTTTTACAAGAGGATGAAGAGCAGTGAAACTGTTTTATAAGGGTATGAAGAGCAGTCAACCTGTTTTATAGGAGGATGAAGAGCAGTCAAACTGTTTAATAAGAGGATGAAGAGCAGTCAAACTGTTTTACAAGAGGATGATGATCAGTCAGTCTGTTTTACAAGAGGATGAAGAGCAGTCAAACTGTTTTATAGGAGGATGAAGAGCATTCAAACTGTTTTATAGGAGGATGAAGAGCAGTCAAACTGTTTTATAAGAGGATGAAGAGCAGTCAACCTGTTTTACAAGAGGATGAAGAGCAGTCAACCTGTTTTACAAGAGGATGAAGAGCAGTCAACCTGTTTTACAAGAGGATGAAGAGCAGTCGAACTCTTTTATAAGAGGATGAAGAGCAGTCAACCTGTTTTACAAGAGGATGAAGAGCAGTCAAACTGTTTTACAAGAGGATGAAGAGTAGTCAAACTGTTTTATAGGAGGATGAGGAGCAGTCAAACTGTTTTATAAGAGGATGAAGAGCAGTCAAACTGTTTTACAAGAGGATGATGATCAGTCAGTCTGTTTTACAAGAGGATGAAGAGCAGTCAAACTGGTTTATAGGAGGATGAAGAGCAGTCAAACTGTTTTAAAAGAGGATGAAGAGCAGTCAAACTGTTTTATAGGAAGATGAAGAGCAGTCAAACTGTTTTATAAGAGGATGAAGAGCAGTCAAACTGTTTTACAAGAGGATGAAGATCAGTCAACCTGTTTTATAGGAGGATGAAGAGCAGTCAAACTTTTTTATAAGAGGATGAAGAGCAGTCAAACTGTTTTACAAGAGGATGAAGAGCAGTCAACCTGTTTTATAGGAGGATGAAGAGCAGTCAAACTGTTTTACAAGTGGATGAAGAGCAGTCAAACTGTTTTGTCAGAGGATGAAGTGCAGTTAAACTGTTTTATAAGGGCATGAAGAGCAGTCAAACTGTTTTATAGGAGGACAAAGAGCAGTCAAACTGTTTTGTCAGAGGATGAAGCGCAGTCAAGCTGTTTTATAATAGGATGAATAGCAGTCAAACTGTTTTACAAGAGGATGAAGAGCAGCCAACCTGTTTTATAGGAGGATGAAGAGCAGTCAAACAGTTTTATAAGAGGATCAAGAGCAGTCAAACTGTTTTATAAGAGAATAAAGAGCAGTCAACCTGTTTCACAAGAGGATGAAGAGCAGTCAAACTGTTTTATAAGAGGATGAAGAGCAGGCAAACTGTTTTATAATAGATGAAGAACAGTCAGCCTGTTTTACAAGAGGATGAAGAGCATTCAAACTGGTTTACAGGAGGATGAAGAGCAGTCAAACTGCTTTATAAGAGGACGAAGAGCAGTCAAACTGATAAATAAGAGGACGAAGAGCAGTCAAACTGTTCTATAGGAGGATGAAGAGTAGTCAAACTGTTTTGTAAGAGGATGAAGATCAGTCAAACTGTTTTATAAGAGGATGAAGAGCAGTGAAACTGTTTTACAAGAGGATGAAGAGCAGTCAAACTGTTTTATAAGAGGATGAAGAGCAGTCAACCTGCTTTACAAGAGGATGAAGAGCAGTCAAACTGTTTTACAGGAGGATGAAGAGCAGTCAACCTGTTTTACAAGAGGATGAAGAGCAGTCAAACTGTTTTACAGGAGGATGAAGAGCAGTCAAACTGTTTTATAAGAGTATGAAGAGCAGTCAACCTGTTTTACAAGAGGATGAAGAGCAGTCAAACTGTTCTATAAGGGGATGAAGAGCAGTCAACCTGTTTTATAGGAGGACAAAGAGCAGTCAAACTGTTTTGTCAGAGGATGAAGAGCAGTCAAACTGTTTTATAAGAGGATGAATAGCAGTCAAACTGTTTTACAAGAGGATGAAGAGCAGCCAACCTGTTTTATAGGAGGATGAAGAGCAGTCAAACTGTTTTATAAGAGGATCAAGAGCAGTCAAACTGTTTTATAAGAGGATAAAGAGCAGTCAACCTGTTTCACAAGAGGATGAAGAGCAGTCAAACTGTTTTATAAGAGGATGAAGAGCAGTCAAACTGTTTTATAAGAGGATGAAGAGCAGGCAAACTGTTTTATAATACGATGAAGATCAGTCAACCTGTTTTACAAGAGGATGAAGAGTAGTCAACCTATTTATAGGAGGATGAAGAGCATTCAAACTGTTTTATAAGAGGATGAAGAGCTGTCAACCTGTTTTACAAGAGGATGAAGAGCAGTCAAACTGTTTTACAAGTGGATGAAGAGCAGTCAACCTGTTTTACAAGAGGATCAAGAGCAGTCAAACTGTTTTACAAGAGGATGAAGAGCAGCCAACCTGTTTTATAGGAGGATGAAGAGCAGTCAAACTGTTTTATAGGAGGACAAAGAGCAGTCAAACTGTTTTGTCAGAGGATGAAGAGCAGTCAAACTATTTTATAAGAGGATGAATAGCAGTCAAACTGTTTTACAAGAGGATGAAGAGCAGCCAACCTGTTTTATAGGAGGATGAAGAGCAGTCAAACTGTTTTATAAGAGGATGAATAGCAGTCAAACTGTTTTATAAGAGGATAAAGAGCTGTCAAACTGTTTTATAAGAGGATGAAGAGCAGGCAAACTGTTTTATAATAGATGAAGAACAGTCAGCCTGTTTTACAAGAGGATGAAAAGCAGTCAAACTGGTTTACAGGAGGATGAAGAGCAGTCAAACTGCTTTATAAGAGGACGAAGAGCAGTCAAACTGATAAATAAGAGGACGAAGAGCAGTCAAACTGTTCTATAGGAGGATGAAGAGCAGTCAAACTGTTTTATAAGAGGATGAAGATAAGTCAAACTGTTTTATAAGAGGATGAAGAGCAGTGAAACTGTTTTAAAAGAGGATGAAGAGCAGTCAAACTGTTTTATAAGAGGATGAAGAGCAGTCAACCTGCTTTACAAGAGGATGAAGAGCAGTCAAACTGTTTTACAGGAGGATGAAGAGCAGTCAACCTGTTTTACAAGAGGATGAAGAGCAGTCAAACTGTTTTACAGGAGGATGAAGAGCAGTCAAACTGTTTTATAAGAGTATGAAGAGCAGTCAACCTGTTTTACAAGAGGATGAAGAGCAGTCAAACTGTTCTATAAGGGCATGAAGAGCAGTCAACCTGTTTTATAGGAGGATGAAGAGCAATCAAACTGTTTTATAAGAGGATGAAGAGCAGTCAAACTGTTTTATAGTACGCTGAAGATCAGTCAACCTGTTTTACAAGCGGATGAAGAGTAGTCAACCTATTTATAGGAGGATGAAGAGCATTCAAACTGTTTTATAAGAGGATCAAGAGCTGTCAACCTGTTTTACAAGAGGATGAAGAGCAGTCAAACTGTTTTACAAGTGGATGAAGAGCAGTCAACCTGTTTTACAAGAGGATCAAGAGCAGTCAAACTGTTTTACAAGAGGATGAAGAGCAGCCAACCTGTTTTATAGGAGGATGAAGAGCAGTCAAACTGTTTTATAGGAGGACAAAGAGCAGTCAAACTGTTTTGTCAGAGGATGAAGAGCAGTCAAACTGTTTTATAAGAGGATGAATAGCAGTCAAACTGTTTTACAAGAGGATGAAGAGCAGCCAACCTGTTTTATAGGAGGATGAAGAGCAGTCAAACTGTTTTATAAGAGGATCAAGAGTAGTCAAACTGTTTTATAAGAGGATAAAGAGCAGTCAACCTGTTTCACAAGAGGATGAAGAGCAGTCAAACTGTTTTATAAGAGGATGAAGAGCAGTCAAACTGTTTTATAAAAGGATGAAGAGCAGGCAAACTGTTTTATAATAGGATGAAGAACATTCAGCCTGTTTTACAAGAGGATGAAGAGCAGTCAAACTGGTTTACAGGAGGATGAAGAGCAGTCAAACTGCTTTATAAGAGGACGAAGAGCAGTCAAACTGATAAATAAGAGGACGAAGAGCAGTCAAACTGTTCTATAGGAGGATGAAGAGCAGTCAAACTGTTTTATAAGAGGATGAAGATCAGTCAAACTGTTTTATAAGAGGATGAAGAGCAGTCAAACTGTTTTACAAGAGGATGAAGAGCAGTCAGACTGTTTTATAAGAGGATGAAGAGCAGTCAACCTGTTTTATAGGAGGATGAAGAGCAATCAAACTGTTTTATAAGAGGATAAAGAGAAGTCAAACTGTTTTATAGTACGATGAAGATCAGTCAACCTATTTTACAAGAGGATGAAGAGTAGTCAAACTGTTTTATAGGAGGATGAAGAGAAGTCAAACTGTTTTATAAGAGGATGAAGAGCAGTCAAACTGTTTTACAAGAGGATGATGATCAGTCAGTCTGTTTTACAAGAGGATGAAGAGCAGTCAAACTGTTTTAAAATAGGATGAAGAGCAGTCAAACTGTTTTATAGGAGGATGAAGAGCAGTCAAACTGTTTTATAGGAGGATGAAGAGCAGTCAAATTGTTTTATAAGAGGATGAATAGCAGTCAAACTGTTTTACAAGAGGATTAAGATCAGTCATCCTGTTTTATAGGAGCATGAAGAGCAGTCAAACTGTTTTATAAGAGGATCAAGAGCAGTAAAACTGTTTTACAAGAGGATGAAGAGTAGTCAAACTGTTTTATAGGAGGATGAAGAGCAGTCAAACTGTTTTATAAGAGGATGAAGAGCAGTCAAACTGTTTTACAAGAGGATGATGATCAGTCAGTCTGTTTTACAAGAGGATGAAGAGCAGTCAAATTGTTTTATAGGAGGATGAAGAGCTGTCAAACTGTTTTAGAAGAGGATGAAGAGCAGTCAGACTGATTTATAGGAGGATGAAAAGCAGGCAAACTTTTTTATAAGAGGATGAAGAGCAGTCAAACTGTTTTACAAGAGTATGAAGAGCAGTCAACCTGTTTTATAGGAGGATGAAGAGCAGTCAAACTGTTTTATAAGAGGATGAAGAGCAGTCAACCTGTTTTACAAGAGGATGAAGAGCAGTGAAAATGTTTTACAAGTGGATGAAGAGCAGTCAAACTGTTTTATAGGAGGATGAAGAGCAGTCAAACTTTTTTATAAGTGGATGAAGAGCAGTTAAACTGTTTTACAAGTGGATGAAGAGCAGTCAAACAGATTTATATGAGGATGAAGAGCAGTCAAACTTTTTTATAAGTGGATGAAGAGCAGTTAAACTGTTTTATAGGAGGACGAAGAGCAGTCAAACTGTTTTGTCAAAGGATGAAGAGCAGTCAAACTGTTTTATAGGAGGATGAAGAGCAGTCAAACTGTTTTATAAGAGGATGAAGAGCAGTCAAACTGTTTTACAAGAGGATGAAGAGCAGTCAAACTGTTTTATAGGAGGATGAAGAGCATTCAAACTGTTTTATAAGAGGATGAAGAGCTGTCAACCTGTTTTACAAGAGGATGAAGAGCAGTCAAACTGTTTTACAAGTGGATGAAGAGCAGTCAACCTGTTTTACAAGAGGATGAAGATCAGTCAACCTGTTTTACAAGAGGATGAAGAGCAGTCAAATTGTTTTATAGGAGGATGAAGAGCTGTCAAACTGTTTTAAAAGAGGATGAAGAGCAGTCAAACTGTTTTATAGGAGGATGAAAAGCAGGCAAACTTTTTTATAAGAGGATGAAGAGCAGTCAAACTGTTTTACAAGAGGATGAAGAGCAGTCAACCTGTTTTATAGGAGGACGAAGAGCAGTCAAACTGTTTTATAAGAGGATGAAGAGCAGTCAACCTGTTTTACAAGAGGATGAAGAGCAGTCAAACTGTTTTACAAGTGGATGAAGAGCAGTCAAACTGTTTTATAGGAGGATGAAGAGCAGTCAAACTGTTTTATAAGTGGATGAAGAGCAGTTAAAAAGTTTTATAGGAGGACGAAGAGCAGTCAAACTGTTTTGTCAAAGGATGAAGAGCAGACAAACTGTTTTATAGGAGGATGAAGAGCAGTCAAACTGTTTTATAAGAGGATGAAGAGCAGTCAAACTGTTTTACAAGAGGATGAAGAGCAGTCAACCTGTTTTATAGGAGGATGAAGAGCAGTCAAACTGTTTTATAAGAGGATGAAGAGCAGTCAACCTGTTTTACAAGAGGATGTAGAGCAGTCAAACTGTTTTACAAGTGGATGAAGAGCAGTCAACCTGTTTTACAAGAGGATGAAGAGCAGTCAAACTGTTTGAAAAGAGGATGAAGAGCAGTCAACCTGTTTTACAAGAGGATGAAGAGCAGTGAAACTGTTTTATAAGGGTATGAAGAGCAGTCAACCTGTTTTATAGGAGGATGAAGAGCAGTCAAACTGTTTTATAAGAGGATGAAGAGCAGTCAAACTGTTTTACAAGAGGATGATGATCAGTCAGTCTGTTTTACAAGAGGATGAAGAGCAGTCAAACTGTTTTATAGGAGGATGAAGAGCATTCAAACTGTTTTAAAAGAGGATGAAGAGCAGTCAAACTGTTTTATAGGAGGATGAAGAGCAGTCAAACTGTTTTATAAGAGGATGAAGAGCAGTCAACCTGTTTTACAAGAGGATGAAGAGCAGTCAACCTGTTTTACAAGAGGATGAAGAGCAGTCAACCTGTTTTACAAGAGGATGAAGAGCAGTCGAACTCTTTTATAAGAGGATGAAGAGCAGTCAACCTGTTTTACAAGAGGATGAAGAGCAGTCAAACTGTTTTACAAGAGGATGAAGAGTAGTCAAACTGTTTTATAGGAGGATGAGGAGCAGTCAAACTGTTTTATAAGAGGATGAAGAGCAGTCAAACTGTTTTACAAGAGGATGATGATCAGTCAGTCTGTTTTACAAGAGGATGAAGAGCAGTCAAACTGTTTTATAGGAGGATGAAGAGCAGTCAAACTGTTTTAAAAGAGGATGAAGAGCAGTCAAACTGTTTTATAGGAGGATGAAGAGCAGTCAAACTGTTTTATAAGAGGATGAAGAGCAGTCAAACTGTTTTACAAGAGGATGAAGATCAGTCAACCTGTTTTATAGGAGGATGAAGAGCAGTCAAACTTTTTTATAAGAGGATGAAGAGCAGTCAAACTGTTTTACAAGAGGATGAAGAGCAGTCAACCTGTTTTATAGGAGGATGAAGAGCAGTCAAACTGTTTTACAAGTGGATGAAGAGCAGTCAAACTGTTTTGTCAGAGGATGAAGTGCAGTTAAACTGTTTTATAAGGGCATGAAGAGCAGTCAAACTGTTTTGTCAGAGGATGAAGCGCAGTCAAGCTGTTTTATAATAGGATGAATAGCAGTCAAACTGTTTTACAAGAGGATGAAGAGCAGCCAACCTGTTTTATAGGAGGATGAAGAGCAGTCAAACAGTTTTATAAGAGGATCAAGAGCAGTCAAACTGTTTTATAAGCAGACGAAGAGCAGTCAAACTGATTTATAATCGGATGAAGAGCAGTCAAACTGATTTATAATCGGACGAAGAGCAGTCAAACGGTTTTATAAGAGGATGAAGAGCAGTCAAACTGTTTTATAAGAGGATGAATAGCAGTCAAACTGTTTTATAAGAGGATGAAGAGCAGTCAAACTGTTTTACAGGAGGATGAAGAGCAGTCAAACTGTTTTATAAGAGTATGAAGAGCAGTCAACTGTTTTACAAGAGGATGAAGAGCAGTCAAACTGTTCTATAAGGGGATGAAGAGCAGTCAACCTGTTTTATAGGAGGATGAAGAGCAATCAAACTGTTTTATAGTACGATGAAGATCAGTCAACCTGTTTTACAAGAGGATGAAGAGTAGTCAACCTATTTATAGGAGGATGAAGAGCAGTCAAACTGTTTCACAAGAGGATGAAGAGCAGTCAAACTGTTTTATAAGAGGATGAAGAGCAGTCAAACTGTTTTATAAGAGGATGAAGAGCAGGCAAACTGTTTTATAATAGGATGAAGAACAGTCAGCCTGTTTTACAAGAGGATGAAGAGCAGTCAAACTGGTTTACAGGAGGATGAAGAGCAGTCAAACTGCTTTATAAGAGGACGAAGAGCAGTCAAACTGATAAATAAGAGGACGAAGAGCAGTCAAACTGTTCTATAGGAGGATGAAGAGCAGTCAAACTGTTTTATAAGAGGATGAAGATCAGTCAAACTGTTTTATAAGAGGATGAAGAGCAGTCAAACTGTTTTACAAGAGGATGAAGAGCAGTCAAACTGTTTTATAAGAGGATCAAGAGCAGTCAAACTGTTTTATAAGAGGATAAAGAGCAGTTAACCTGTTTCACAAGAGGATGAAGAGCAGTCAAACTGTTTTATAAGAGGATGAAGAGCTGTCAAACTGTTTTATAAGAGGATGAAGAGCAGGCAAACTGTTTTATAATAGATGAAGAACAGTCAGCCTGTTTTACAAGAGGATGAAGAGCAGTCAAACTGGTTTACAGGAGGATGAAGAGCAGTCAAACTGCTTTATAAGAGGACGAAGAGCAGTCAAACTGATAAATAAGAGGACGAAGAGCAGTCAAACTGTTCTATAGGAGGATGAAGAGCAGTCAAACTGTTTTATAAGAGGATGAAGATCAGTCAAACTGTTTTATAAGAGGATGAAGAGCAGTGAAACTGTTTTACAAGAGGATGAAGAGCAGTCAAACTGTTTTATAAGAGGATGAAGAGCAGTCAACCTGCTTTACAAGAGGATGAAGAGCAGTCAAACTGTTTTACAGTTGGATGAAGAGCAGTCAACCTGTTTTACAAGAGGATGAAGAGCAGTCAAACTGTTTTACAGGAGGATGAAGAGCAGTCAAACTGTTTTATAAGAGTATGAAGAGCAGTCAACCTGTTTTACAAGAGGATGAAGAGCAGTCAAACTGTTCTATAAGGGGATGAAGAGCAGTCAACCTGTTTTATAGGAGGATGAAGAGCAATCAAACTGTTTTATAGTACGATGAAGATCAGTCAACCTGTTTTACAAGAGGATGAAGAGTAGTCAACCTATTTATAGGAGGATGAAGAGCATTCAAACTGTTTTATAAGAGGATGAAGAGCTGTCAACCTGTTTTACAAGAGGATGAAGAGCAGTCAAACTGTTTTACAAGTGGATGAAGAGCAGTCAACCTGTTTTACAAGAGGATCAAGAGCAGTCAAACTGTTTTACAAGAGGATGAAGAGCAGCCAACCTGTTTTATAGAAGGATGAAGAGCAGTCAAACTGTTTTATAGGAGGACAAAGAGCAGTCAAACTGTTTTGTCAGAGGATGAAGAGCAGTCAAACTGTTTTATAAGAGGATGAATAGCAGTCAAACTGTTTTACAAGAGGATGAAGAGCAGCCAACCTGTTTTATAGGAGGATGAAGAGCAGTCAAAGTGTTTTATAAGAGGATCAAGAGCAGTCAAACTGTTTTATAAGAGGATAAAGAGCAGTCAACCTGTTTCACAAGAGGATGAAGAGCAGTCAAACTGTTTTATAAGAGGATGAAGAGCAGTCAAACTGTTTTATAAGAGGATGAAGAGCAGGCAAACTGTTTTATAATAGGATGAAGAACAGTCAGCCTGTTTTACAAGAGGATGAAGAGCAGTCAAACTGGTTTACAGGAGGATGAAGAGCAGTCAAACTGCTTTATAAGAGGACGAAGAGCAGTCAAACTGATAAATAAGAGGACGAAGAGCAGTCAAACTGTTCTATAGGAGGATGAAGAGCAGTCAAACTGTTTTATAAGAGTATGAAGAGCAGTCAACCTGTTTTGCAAGAGGATGAAGAGCAGTCAAACTGTTCTATAAGGGGATGAAGAGCAGTCAACCTGTTTTACAAGAGGATGAAGAGCAGTCAAACTGTTTTATAGGAGGATGAAGAGCAGTCAAACTGTTTTAAAATAGGATGAAGAGCAGTCAAACAGTTTTATAGGAGGATGAAGAGCAGTGAAACTGTTTTATATGAGGATGAAGATCAGTCAACCTGTTTTACAGGAGGATGAAGAGCAGTCAACCTGTTTTATAGGAGGATGAAGAGCAGTCAAACTGTTTTATAGGGGATGAAGAGCAGTCAAACTGTTTTACAAACAGTCAATATTTGAAAATTGTTACCACCCAGAAATACTCACTTTATTATTCTTAAGTGCTAATTGTTTTTTGTTTTTTTTTGTTTTGGTTTTTTTTGATAGAACACAACAGATAACCCGCTTTTCAATAGCTTCAATTAATTGCCTAGAAATTGGTGACAATCTGGTTCCTAATATTTCAGGAAAGTATTCTTGTATTAGGCCTTACAGACGGTTTCCTGTTCACAAAAATTACTAGGTGCGTGCGCAGCGAGGGGGCAAAACGGCTTTGGCAGCTCTCAAAAGATGACGAGATGTATAACCTTTCGAGAGCTGCCGAGGCGGCTCAACAATGACAGTGCTGAACAGTTCCCACCCATCCTTTTGGCGGCTCTTGCAGTTTATTGCACAGCAACTGCGCGTCATCTCTGCTGTATCTGAGCTCTGTCTTGGTTAAAATCTCCGCGCCGTAGTTGCTTTCTGCCCCCTAGTTGCGCACGCATCTCTGCGATGACGTTACACGGAAACCCTCCTATAGGTTCACATGTTCAATGTACAACCAATACCACATTATCAGGGCCCAAAGTTTGCATTATTCTGAACGTAGTCATTTTGCATTTAGTCTCCTGTTCGACAAATCAAGAGGTAATGTGGGACATCCGGGTAGCGTAGCGGTCTATTCCGTTGCCTACCAATACGGGGATCGCCGGTTTGAACCCCGTGTTACCCCCGGCTTGGTCGGGCGTCCCTATAGACACAATTGGCTGTGTGTGCGGGTGGATATGCGCCCTGGCCGCTGCGCTATTTCCGTCCTCTGGCCGTGAATTTGAACTTTCGTCGCTCCACATTTCGTCTGCAAGGTCAGAAGGTGGTTCTCACACTCGCACACACGCACAAACATACAGCTGACTCCCGAGGAGGAGGCGCGCACAAGCGGTGACGCACACGGTGACGAAGAGGAGGGTTGGACAGACGAGGCCCTGAGTCGCGCGTTAAAGACGTTCTTTCCAGGGAGATGCGTTTGGAGGAGATGAGGCTGTGGAGACAGGAGAAAACGTCCTTGTCCAAACTATTATGATCTCATGGTGCTGCAATGGAGCACGCCAAACTGCCAGTATATCCGCCGTAACCATTTCAGTTCACACTATCCTTCTTTCTTCTCCTCGCTCTTAAGCAAAAGGGTCTCAGGTGTGTGATTATTTATTTATTTGTTTATTTTGGAGGGGAGTTATGACGCATTAGTCATTATCCACCAATCACATTTGTCGTCTTAACCTTTATTTTCTCTTTCTCTTCTTGCCTGGTTGCCTGGCGTCGTCAATCCGCGATTCCACACAGCCCAGCCTCGCTTGTCTGACACACACTGACCTCCGCGAGGGTCAGCGATGAAAATAGGACACACGCACGACAACTGCATCTGTGCACGCTCACACACGCTCAGTCTCTCTCTCTCACACACACACACACAGACTTGGAGAAATCTAATTTGATAGATTTAATGATGCAACACAAAATAACAGTTACATTGGACAAAAATGCTGAGCAAATCTGACAGACAAGTTGGATTTAAATCACCCGGTTCTGAATCAGGAGGACGAAGAAAACATTTACAGCTCTAATTTTGTTCTACCACATGACCGCAACCGTCGCCGGTTTGATTCCAGCCGGCGACCTTTGTTGCATGTCATACCTCTATCTCTCTATCTCTCTCTCTCTCTCTCTCTCTCTCTCTCTCTCTCTCTCTCTCTCTCTCTCTCTCTCTCTCTCTCCCCCTTTCCCTCTTCCTCTCTCTCGCCGTCTCTTGTCCTCCCCCCTCTCTCGCTCGCTCTCTTTCTATCTCTCTCTCGCCCTCTCTCTCGCTCTCTCTCTTTCTCTTGCCCTCTCTCTCGCTCTCTCTCACCCCCCCTCTCTCTCTCTCTTTCTCTCGCCCTCTCTCTCTCTCTCTCGCCCTCTCTCTCGCTCTCCCTCACCCTCTCTCGCTCTCTCTCTTTCTCTTGCCCTCTCTCTCGCCCTCTCTCACCCCCCTCTCTCTCGCCCTCTTTCTCTCTCGCCCTCTTTCTCTCTCGCCCTCTCCCTCTTTCTCTCTCTCGCCGTCTCTCGTCCTCCCCCCTTCTCTCTCTCTCGCTCTCTCTCTTTCTATCTCTCTCTCGCTCTCTCTCACCATCTCTCTCGCTCTCTCTCTCTCTCTCTCTTTCGCTCTCTCTCTCTCTCAATTCAATTCAATTCAATTCAGTTCAATTCAATTCAATTCAGTGATGCTTTATTGGCATGACTGCATTAATTACAATGTTGCCAGAGCAAAACAAGTCAACAGAGTACTAAAAAAATAAAAAATAAAAATAAAAAAGTAAATAAAACAAATGAAAAAGGAATACATAGATCTGGCAGAAACATAGAACAGCACTTGAACAGCAACTGACAGTAACTGACAGTGTTTTGGTCACTCACTGACCCTTAGGCTATGGCATTCTGACACATATTGTGCTGCAAGGTGTGACCTTTGGCCCTCTTCTAAAATAAGTGGTCATTGTTCTTTCCCATCCAGGAGTAGAACATTTGGAATCTGGTTTTCAAATTTCTCCTGGTATTTTTCTCGTATGTTCCGGAATTTTTCACAATTTAGCAGGAAGTGCATCTCTGTCTCCACCTCACCTGCCGTACAGTGACCACATATTCTTTGCTCTTTTGGCCAAGATGTTGTGTGTCTGCCCTTTTCATTGGCGAGACGAGCGTTTCTCTAACCTCTCCTGGAGGACCACTTGTCCTGCATGTTTTAGATCTCCCCCTGCTCCAAACACAGTGTAGTCTTGCTGACTGAGTGGAGCCCATACTTCACTTCCATATACTGCAATGGGCAGGATGACACTGTCAAAGGTTTTGGACCGGATTTTCATTGGGATGTCTATTTTATAGAATTTTCTTTTTATTGCATAGAAAGCTCTTCGGGCTTTCTCTTTAAGTGCTTTCACTGCCAGACCAAAGCTTCCCAAGGCACTGACCCTCAGTCACTGACCCTCAGTCCCACTGACCCTCAGTCCCAGGTAATCGTAATTTAACGTGTGCTCTAGGGCGGTGTTACCTAGAGTAAATAGGTGTCTACTTTCCTGACACCTGGGCTTCTTCTGGAAGATCACAATTTTTGTCTTTTTTGAAGTTTACGGTCAGGGCCCAGTTCTGACAGTATTTCTCAAGCAGATCCAGATGCTGCTGTAGACCCTGTTCTGTGGGGGACAACAACACCAGGTCACCTGCATAGAGCAAGAATTTAACTTCTGTGTTGTTTAGGGTGAGACCAGGAGCTGCAGATTGTTCCAGTAACTTCGCTAACTCATTGATGTAGATATTGAACAGGGTTGGACTCAAACAGCAGCCTTATCTCACCCCTCGCCCTTGAGTGAAGTATATTACATGTTTATAATGGCATCACCGTCTAGACTACTAACTCTCTAGTGTCTCACGTAAGGAGCGTGTTTAACTTCATAAATACCAGTTAAATACTAATTACAACATGCTATGCCACAGGGAGAGGTAATACAAATTCTTACTGTGTGGGGAATTCCCGTCTCTAAGTGTTAAAAAGATTAATCGTCACAGAAAATAACGTGACAAATAAAATCAATTAACTATTTTGTTGGTTACTAAAGAGATTTACTTATTTTTCTTCTTTTGCTGCTCCTGGAAGAAGTCGTTGCAGGCGACGGTGAGGGCAGCCACCAACACCACAAACTCATTGAAATCCACCTCGTTGTCTTTGTTAGAGTCCAGGTCACTCATGATTTTCTCTACCAGCATTGGGTCCTTCTGAGACTGGACACAAGGAAGCATGGGAAAATAATGTCACTCAGATACGCACTCATTTACTTCAAAGTCAACAATACTGAAATATAATATTATATATATATATATATATATATATATATATATATATATATATATATATATATATATATATATATATATATATATATATATATATATATATAACTTTGGTAAAAGAAACACTCAACGGTAGGGAATGTGCTCAACTAATAAGGAGCAAAATAATCCAGTGATTCAAGTGAATTCTTTATGAGACAGTACAAGCCTGTTTCATGCCACAAAGAGTCATCAGTCGTCAAATCATGGTAATATATATATATATATATTACCATGATGCTTTTGCATATTTGTTTCTATGAGGAGGATGACAATAATGCCGCTGCTGATGATGATGATTGCAGTGATGGTGATTGCAGTGATGGCCAATTACTGATCTGATTAGTGATTAATTTGATTTGAACTGGATTTGATTCGAATTTGTGTGTAATCATGTTTTATAGATGATGGCAACATGATCTCACAGAAATATACGTGAGAGGACCACGACCTCTTTACACTTGCATTATGTGGTGCCGGCATGTAAAGTGTTAAAATTGCAGATTTCACAGCATTACTAAATTAAACTTGACCACACTAAAAAAAAAAAAAAAAAAAAACTCGGGTTAAGTGTGTCGAAAAGGTTCAATGAAAATCCAACCCCATAAGATATTTGATTCAAACTCTTATAACTGGTCAGATATTGCTATTTGATTCAGAAACATATCACCACTGCAAATTTAGGAACACGGTGCTCAGTTTTCATTTAAGTAGTTTACATTTAGAGTAGTTTACATTTAAGTAGTTTACATTTAGAGTAGTTTACATTTAAGTAGTTTACATTTAGAGTAGTTTACATTTAAGTAGTTTACATTTAGAGTAGTTTACATTTAGAGTAGTTTACATTTAAAATAGTTTACATTTAGAGTAGTTTACATTTAGAGTAGTTTACATTTAAAGTAGTTTACACTTAGAGTAGTTTACATTTAGAGTAGTTAACATTTAGAGTAGTTTACATTTGGAGTAGTTTACATTTAGAGTAGTTTACATTTAGAGTAGTTTACATTTGGAGTAGTTTACATTTAGAGTAGTTTACATTGTCATCAAAAGCCTCTGCAGTGACCAAACTCTAAGATGTCCGCCTCGAATACTTTTTTTTTCCTGGTCAAAAGAGGCAAAACATAATAAATCTGACAAGTGAAAAAAAGGAAGAAAAGAGTTAACAAATCATAGATAAGAAGCTCAGCCTGTCTAGCGCAGATAGACAAAAGTCAATATGAAAATCTTAACAATTCATGGCTTTAAGTGAAAACCTGAAGTGAAGTGAAAGCTGCCATAGTAGTCAGGGGGAACCCAGGAGAAGCTTCTGCTGCCCGAGGGGGTGTGGTGACGTCACAGGTTTCTATATTTAAAGCTGATATGCGCCAGTGATGATGATGATGATGTGTGAGCACCTGAGGCTTCAGTCCCCATGAAGAAACATAGGTGCATTATATATATATATATATATATATATATATATATATATATATATATATATATATATATATATATATATATATATATATATATATATATGGTAGGGAAATAGCATGAATCAGGCTTGTACTGTCTAACTGAAAAATTACTTGAATCACTGGATATATATATACACACACACACACATACATACAAGATCTGGCTCAATTTCTCTCTCTCATTCTGTCTCTTTCATATAGGTATGCCCCCCCACCCCCGCCTGTGGTTTGTTTTTAAAAAAAATATATTTCTGATTGTTCCCTTTTTCTTCCAATTTAGTGGCCAATCGATCCCTATTTTAATTCAAACACCCACCCTCGTACTGCATGCGTTCGCCAACTGCGTCTCTCCGGCCGGCAGTCTTGAAGGAGACCGCCTCCCCACTTTAGTGGCAAGGCGACTCCAGGCCGAACCACTGTTTTTTCCGACACACACAGAGACGCATTCACGTGACGAACACAAGCCGACTCCGCCCCCCTCCCGAAGACAGCGTTGCCAATTATTGCTGCTTCATCGAGTCCGGCCATAGTCGGATCTGACGAGACCGGGGCGCGAACCCCGGTCCCCAGTGGGCAACTGCATCGACACAAAGCCGATGCTTAGACCGCTACACCACCGCGGACCCGAGAGAGGACACATTAAAAGGAAAAAAAAAAACGGAAACAACTCTGAAAATTGTTTCCTGAAATGTGTTGTGAATTGTTTGGGTAGTGTAAAGTCATCTGAAAACCTGGCTATTATAGGTTAATATCGGGTGAGGAGGTGGCGAGGCATCAGCACATGGAACGGTGTAGTAATCCGAACTGACGCGGTCACACGGCGGCAAATTAAAGAATTCCAAATAATTAACACGTGGCTCCAGGCCAGGTGGCATATTAATTATACTGACATTTTAATTTGAGTCGTTAAACGCTAGCCTGTAAACTGCACGAACATATTCTGGAAGGATGTGAAAAGAAATACAACTGTAAACTACTAATAAGACACATTAGCCCCTATCTAACGGGTCTGACCCTTTAGCCGAGCGGTTAGTGATGTCGCCTTGTGGTGCAGTACACCCCGTATCGAATCCCGCACCGGGCAAGAAAATAACCGGTTACACAACAAACGAATTCTGATATGTTCTGACCAGTCTGTCTATATTCAGTGTGCTTGCCCTAACTCGGTCTAAACCGCGTTTAGATTCACTGGGTAATAAAAACAGCTGTCACAAAACCCACACAAGCAGGCAGCGAATGCCCCCTCACGCTAACGAACGTCTTCATTTTGTAGAGATGACCGAAGGCAGCAGTAAAGGTGGCGCTCCAACAATCCCCATCCGCCTCGCGAGCTACAGCGCGAGCATTAGAGGCAAACGGAAACCCTATAAGCTCTTGCTGCTGGGCTGCAGAGTCACACCGAAAACATCTACAAGCCCCCCAACCCCTACGACAGCCGTAGAGCGCTATTGGCAGCACGACCGCTAGAGGTCGCTTAACTTTAAAACGTATCCATAGGTGGCAATAAGCTGCTTGTACGAATGACCTATGGGGGGGCGGAGGGGGGGTTGGGTGGAGGACAGTCTCGAAAACATGTTTTACCGTGAGGAAGTCGGTGAGCTCGCTGTTCAGCAGTTGTTTTAACTCGCCCTTGTTGAGTTTGTACTTGTCTCCGTCGTTTCCGGAGTAGTTGTAGAAAACGGTTATCAGCGCATCCATCGCACCTTCCAGCTGGCTCGGCATGCTGACACCAGGACGAGGAACTTCACAGCCTGCTGGCAACCAGAGTTAAACTCACACTACACCAGGCAAGGAGGCTGCTTTACCTACAAGTAATTTTAATCACGAATCATGGAAGTCATATTAGTACCACTGAACGTTTACATGGTACAAAAGCAGATCACATAGCTAAACAGAGTAAATCCCATATCGGTACAAGTCTACTCAATGCTGGATCAATACTCGATATTTTCATTTCTTGGATAAAGTGATCAATAAAAAAAGATTTTTTTTTTGTTGTTGGATGTTTCCCCCTTTTTTCCTCCCCAATTGTACTTGTCCAGTTACCCCACTCTTCCGAGCCGTCCCGGTCGCTGCTCCACCCCCACCAACCCGGGGAGCGCTGCAGGCTACCACGTGCCTCCTCCGATATATGTGGAGTCGCCAGCCGCTTCTTTTCACCTGAAAGCGAGGAGTTTCACCGGGGGGGGGCGTAGCGCGTGGGAGGATCACGCTATTCCCCCCAGCCCCCGTCCCACCCGGACAGGCGCACCGACCGACCAGAGGACGCGCTAGTGCAGCGACCAGGACACACATACCTACATCCGGCTTCCCACCCGCATTAGGGATGCCTGACCAAGCAAGAGGCAACACGGGGATTCGAACCGGCGATCCCCGTGTTGGTAGGCAACATAATAGACAGCTGCGCTACCCGGACGCAATGAAACACTACATCTGACATCTATGTAACCGCTATAAATGTATAATCCAAACTGTATTATCCGTAGCCAAATATAGCATATTTCACCACGAGGAAAGGAAAAATAAAAAATAAAGGAAAAATCCAAAGGACCTTTTTTTCCTCACTGAGAGGTCCCCCCCCCCTCCCCGTTTATGTCAGCCACAAGTGTTTATATTGCCAATCTGTAGAAATATTAGCATATCTGAGTCTTCAGGTGGCTCACAGAGGAAGTAAGCTACAGTGGTAGAGGTGCTCTTACCTGCGGAGGGCTTGGTGGGCATGTGCTGAGAGACGCTGCGGCGCAGCTTGTTTATGTGAGCCGTCCTCTTCCTCTCACACAATAATTAATTCCACAGGTGACAGGCCCATGGTAACCGCCTTCCTTTCCACTGCTGCCAAGTGAAAAACAAAACAGGTACCCGCGTAACCTCGCAGTCCCTTGTGTATGTTCGAGATTTAAACGTTAACCCGTGCAGTGCGCATCCACATACATGCATATACACCTGGGTGGCTTTGTATTTCTATAGAAATAGACACATCCTAGTCAAACGTTAGCATGGGCACGTGCTGATTTGCCCCTAAAATATATATTCACTCGGTAACACTGTAGTATGGGGAACATAAAAAAACTTAATTACTAGTGAATTAGTAATGATCAGGATGTCACTTTAGCATGGGGAACATATTCTAAGTAACAAAAACTTAATTTAGAGTAATTTAACACTATGAACACTTGTAGTTTTGTGTGTTGTTATGTAAGAACAGAGCATATTCATTAAGTGTTAGTAAGGGAGAATAACTCTTCTTGTGGTACTACCACCTTATAAAGGCCATACTAAGCAAAGCATATTGAGATGGTACTACTAATAAGCAATACTTCTGAGGTTATAGAGGGAAAACTCATAGTTAATGGCTTACTGGTTGTATAATAAGGCCATGCAGAATAAGGCATTAATGAGTACGTAATAATGACCAATTAAGAGCCAATATGTTGCTAATGTGCATGCTAATAAGCACCTAATTAATGGTGACTATGTTCCCCATACTAAAGTGTTACCATTCACTGATATTACCTTCATGTTGTTATTTGGAGAATAATTTTGGCAGTGGGGTTTTAGTATGTGGGTAGACATAACCAGAGAGGAGACGGGTGAACATCCGTCTCAAATGCAAGAGGAACACTGAACAGCAAATTCAGATCTGTTATCAAATTATCAAATTAATTTCTTGCAACCCATTCCATCTATTGTCCAAGCCGCGGGACGCTGGAGCCTATCCCAGCAGGCAATGGGCGGCAGGCGGGGAGACACCCTGGACGGTGACCGAAAGAATGAGATCGCTGACATAAATTACCACCGCCGGGTGGCTGGCCAAACCCCCAGGGGTAGGGTGAAGAGTTTAGACATCCGGGAGGAGCTCGGAGTAGAGCCGCTGCTCCTTTGCCATGAAAGGAGCCAATGGAGGTGGTTCGGATTTCTAGCGACGATGCCTCCTGGATGCCTCTCTGTGGAGGTGTTGCAGCCACGACCGAATGGGAGGAGACAGGACAGGACAGGACACGTTGGGGGGGGGGGGATTATATATCCCAGCTGTCCTTGGGAACGCCTTGGGATCACCAGCAGGTGCTAGTGGACGAGGCCAGGGAAATGAACGTCCTCTTCAGCCTGCTATCACCGCGACCCGGTCCCAGATAAGCAGCAGAAAATGATGACGATGGTCTTGGCTCCTAAACTGACTGCTCGGAGATTGGCAAGAAGGAAATTAAAAAGGGCTTTGAAAAGTTCATCAGCAAACTTAGCATGTGGCTACACTGGCACAAAGCGTTAAAGGGAATTCAACTTCATGCTTAGAACTTTGAATACTGTGGCAAGCATTTATGGGAAAATACAATAGAAATTCAAATTTCTGGCAAAATTAATTTGCTTCATAACAACAATAATTCTCAACATCTGACCCCTAACTTCTCACCCCAAATCTTGTCATAGACATTCAGTCTCTACTATAGATGGTATATTGGGGCAATTTGAAGGGCGTATACTAGCTAGCTAGCTAGCTTGCTAGATAGATAATTGTCCTACGAGAGGACAATTGTTTTCACCTACTGCACTAAGCGTAATATACAGTAAATATATGTAAACCTACCATACATACTACACGATATACATAGAGAACAGGGAGACAACAATACATCAACACAAGAGTTTAGAGGTTCAATGGCAGAGGGAACAAAACTCATTTTAAAGCGTCCGTCTCCAGGTGAAGGACCTGCACCTGAGACCAGATGTAAGCCATGTGAAGAATGGGTTAAAGGATCAAAATATTACTGTCCTATTACCTGCTTTAACCTGTTGTACTTTGTCGTTTGCACATTTTGGAGCTCGTACCTTCTTTCATTTCACTGCACTCGGGACTTGTACTTGTTTGTACGTGACAAATAAAACTCTTGAATCTCGAATCTTGAAAGTATTTTGTCTCATTGCAAACTTTAAACGTGTTTCCCCATTATTCCCCTTTTTTGCCACTTATTACCCTGCTACATACATTTCAGTCTATACCAAAATATTACTTGGTTATTACTTTAGTAATTACATGGTATTATTTAATTATTACCTCTTTATTATCAAACTATTACCCCACTATTACATGTTATTCCCGAGCGGTCATATAAAGTGCTACTGAAATGCACGACTCTACTGTATGATCATATATCTGCTTTAATCCACTGTTTAAAAACGAAATAATATATTTTATATTAGATAATGTATATTCTATATTAGATAATGTACATTTTATATTAGATAATGTACATTTTATATTAGATAATGTACATTTTTTTTATCCACGATGCCATCATTATCCATGATGCTTCCAGTTATGTATTGTTTTTGGAGCAAATATTTGGTGTATGCGAATTTTCTAAACGAAGTCATGTTTACTTTGAACGCAGCATTAAACTACTCTAAATTGTGATTGTTTCTCCAACGTTCTTATCTCGTAACTGTCAGAGGAAAATGCCACTTTTACTGATTCCTGGGCCCCAAAGGCTACTCCGGAGGGATGCTGGTCATCAGGTGCGCTTGCAACTTTTCCTTCACTCCCAGCCATTGCCACAGTGAACACAATTTTCCATCTATTCAGGTGATGAAACAGTTTCCCCTCAACACAGCTGCTGTTACTAAAGGTTGTGGAAGAGGCTGATCAACTGGTTACATCCCCATTAACCCACACCCACAACCGCTACCCGGGGTCCCCTGCAAATGTGTTTCAACGACACTGAACCTCCACAGAATCCAGGGTCAGTTTCCTATTTTGAGTGCTAGTTATATCTGATAATCCTAAACTTTCATCACTTTCCCATAATGAGATTTCTGCATGTGCTCCTGCGCTTGCACGTGTAGTATTCTGAATCCAAGGACCAAAGTACAATGTCAAACAATAATGTGGTTCCACGCCATTGTTACTGGGGAGGGGGTGTAATTATCAACTAGAAGATGAACAATTAATTTGCCAAAACGTGTGAGATATTATCATATTGCAGAACTAGTAAGTTTTTTTTTTTGTGAGTAATCTAAAGTAAAAGCCAGGCGGTAAGAAGCTGTCACTTCAAGTTCATTTACAAGCTTTTTTCAATGATTCCTGTCTGCCCTCTAGCGGTTAAAAAGTGGAAGTGAAAAGGTTACCGTCAGAAGACTGGATGAATGATTATGTATTTGGAACATGTAAATAAGCAGGGTATAACATACAGATAAGACATTGCCAGTAATCTGAAGTGATGAAGAAATCCACACATCAAACTCAGCGAACAAATCTCCGTATGCATCAGATTATTTGCTACATGTTGGAAAAGGAGTAGGAGGAAGTTTTTACTTATTTTTTCCTACCCCTTCTCACCTACTCTTAAATTAACCCGCTTAATTACACCGGTCATGATTGTGACCGCGTATTTTGTATTATTATTATTATTATTATTATTATTATTTCTTTCGTGTTTCCTGTTTTACATCCTGTAGAACCGGGTCCAAACTATGGACCTGAGGCACTATAGGGCAGATGTCACTTGATTGACTGACAGTACTCGTGGTAATATGTGGGCTGTTCCGAGTAGGGCGATCTTCTGGACTGCACTGACGTTGATGTTGCCTGAGATACGGTTGGTGAACTTTTCCATTCCCTTCTTCATGAGTCCTAGAGCTCCGATGACCACTGGTGTTGTCTGGGTCTTCATTCCCCACATCCTGTTGGTTTCAGTCTCCAGGTCTTTGTACTTGGTCAGCTTCTCTGTGACTTTCACTGAGCTGTTTTTTTTCGGATGGTATTGCCATGTCGATGAGCATGCACCTCTTTTGCTTCCTGTCCTTGATAACGATGTGGGCTTGTGGATGGGCGTGTCCCAGAGGATGGTGACATCATTGTTCTCAGTGACCGTTCTGGGCTGATGTTCGCACCTATTCTCAGTCGTCTTGATCTTGTAGCTCCTGCAGATCTTCCAGTGCAGGTATGCTGCTGCCTTGTTGTGTTTCTGTATATACTCGGTCTTTCCAGTTCCAGGCAGCCTGAGACAATGTGGTCGATGGTTTCTTCGTACATTCCACAGATTCTGTATTTTGGGTCTGTTCCATCTTTGATGATACAATGGTGATAGGATCTGGTTACCATGGCTCTGGTCTTGTGCAATGATCATCAGGCCCTCCGTCTCTGCTTTCAGCCCGGTGCTCCTCAGCCACTGGTGTGTCTTTTGTTGGTCCACGTCTGCATCTTTCATTCTTTTGGGGTACTTCTCGTGCATTGCTTTGTCCTCCTAGGTTTTTTGCAGTTGCCGCTGGCCATGGTGTTTTGCCTTCTGCTTCACTCGTTTGGCGTAGATGGTAGTTGCCTCATTTTCTGTTGGTGGGACATCAAGCTCTTTCTTGAATTGTGCAGCTTCTTTATTGATGGAGTAGATCTGATGTTTTACTATTCGGACGAGTGGGTCATCTGTTTTTGTAAGGTATGCATCCAGCCCGATAGTGGTAGTCTTGAAGGTCGGTTCAAGTTGGACTAGGCCTCGTCCTCCTGAAGCTCTTGGTAGGTACAGCCTGTCGACATCTGCTTTCAGGTGGTGCATCTTCTCCATGGTCAGCATCTTTCTTGTCTTGGTGTCTAGTCTCTTGATGTCGTTCAGTTTCCAGTTGATGATGTTGAAGCTGTACGTCACTACAGGTGTCGCTAGGCTGTTGATAGCTTCAATTCTGTTAGCCACACTGACTTCGCTCTTCAGTACCATACGCACTCTCCTGTGGTACTCTTTCCGGATCTTCTCCTTCATGGTGGAGTGTTTTATGCCGTCTCCTTCGTTAACTCCTAGGTACTTGTATGTGCTATCTTGGTCTGGCTCTTTGATTACGGTGTCAGTGTCAAGGTCTAAGTCTGCAGTCTTGGTAAGTCGTCCTTTCTTGGAAGTGGCTTTGGCACACTTGTCGATTCCGAATTCCATCTTGATGTCGTCGCTGAAGGTCTTGACGATGGTGAGTAGACCCTTCTGCTGATTGTCATCCTTGGTAAACGTCTTGAGGTCGTCAATGTAGAACAGGTGGGTCAGTTTGCCATTCTGTGATTTGTACCCATAGCTGCTGTTATTCAGTAGATTGTTGAGTGGCGCTAGTGCAAGGCAAAAGAGCAGTGGTGATAGTGAGTCCCTTTGGAAGATTCCGCTTCTGATGTTGATCAGTTTCGATGTTAACGACCTCTCTGCATGATGGAGATTCAGGGTGGCCTTCCAGGTCTTCATGCTCTCTGTGATGATTTTGACAGTTGTTGGGCAGACTCTGTAGATCTTGAGGCTCTTCTCTATCCAGGAGTGTGGCATGCTGTCAAATGCCTCCCTGTAGTCAATCCATGCTTTTGACAGGTTCTTTTTCTTCGATTTGACCTCTTGCAATATTGATGAGAATCTGGTCCTTGCATCCATAGCTACCTTTCTTACATCCCTTCTGTTCTGCTGGTAACAAGATGTTTTTGTCGAGGAAGCTATAGGTCCTCTCTGTGATGATGGAGGTGACGATCTTGTACATTGTTGGTAGGCAGGTGATGGGTCTGTAATTCTTTGGGTTCTGTGTCTCCTCTGTCTTCGGGAGCAGGTACATGGTTCCCCATGTGGGACATTTCTTCTTCTTCTTCTTCTTATTATTATTATTATTATTATTATTATTATTATTATTATTATTATTATTTCTGGAAGTGTTGTTAAAAAGTAAAAAAAAAGGTTGTTAAAAAACTCTAAAAGTGTGGTTGTTGGCTTTGGGCAAGAAATTAACTTTTAAATGAAAAAAAGAGTGTCTTGATTAAAATTTATCAACGTCATGTGACTAGTGTGAAAGGCCACATGACCAGATCAGTTTACTTCCTGCCTGCACCTCTGGAAGAAGATAGCTTCCTCAGACTTCTACCAAAGGAAGTAAGTAAAACACCTTAATTAACAGATATAACTATCATATTTTGTACATATATTCTTTAAAGGCTACTGATATATTTTGCTTGTAAGAAGTGTAAATTTGTTAACGGTCACAATTGTGACGAGTGGTATAACAGCGTTTCAGTTGAAAACAGGTTTTGGCTGTTGATCCTAGTTATCATTTGTTTTTTACTTAGGGGGATGCCCTGAGGAAAACGACGCCACAAAAAAAAGGAAAACATCTCTTCAAAATATCCAAAATAGGTACAGAGTTTTTAAAAGATCAAAACGACCCATCAGAGATTCCAGATTTCGTGACCTGTGGCCCAACTGTAGCAGAGTGCATGAAGCAAACTAAACCTGATCCAGCTCATTAGTTCCTGTTGATGATGGACCCTGCTGCTCTGAGGGAGCTCACTGCTGAGATGTCAAACATCTATTCAATGCAAACCAAAGGGAAGATACTTGATCTGAACATGGATGAGTTGCTGACTTTCTATGGGGTTCTTCTCACATCTGGCTACAGTTCTGTGTGGTGGCAGCACATATTTTGGTCATATGACTCTGATGTCCACAATGAAGCCACCTCAAATGCAATGAGAAAGAATTGCTTTGATGAGCTAATGGCTTCAATCCATCTGGTACATAACTCAAAGGCCAAAAACGACCCTTTCTACAAAGTATGGCCCATCTTCAGTGCACTGAATGAATCTTACCAAATGATGCCACACTCAAAATGGTTATCGACTGACGGAAGCATGCCACCTTATTATGGCAGGCGTGGTTGCAAGCAATTCATCAGGGACAAACCGATCTGGTTGGGGTATAAACTGTGGAGCCTTGCATCACCTACAGGGTACATGTATCATATGGAGCCCTATTGTGGAGTGCACACACACATGTCCCTGAAACTGGCCTAGGACAGGGCCCAAGTGTAGTCCTCGGTCTCGCCGAACAAGCGGAAGTTCCTTCAGGGTGTAACTTCGTACATGACAACCTTTTCATCTCACTTAGCCTCCTTGATGAAATAACAAAACGGGGTTGTGGATGTCTTGGCATTCAGAGACAGTGCCACCTGTATGATGTCCCTTTCACAGATGTGAAGAATTTCCCAAAAAAAAAAAATGCCTCATGGAAGTTCTGAGGTCCTTACACAGGGGGAAAAGGTACTGGTACAGTGGAAGGATAACAGTTTTGTAACCATGGCAGCCATTGCTCCTGAGAAGTGTTCTGATGGGCCTGTAAATAAGCGGAGCAAAGAGAAAAAAAGCCTATGACAAAGTTCCACAGCCCATGTGTATCCTCACATACAACCAAAACATGGGGGTCGTGCATCTGCGTGAGCTTCAGCTGTCAAGATACAGCGCTGAAGTGTTGGTGGCCAATCTTCTCCTGGTCCCTTCACGGTGCGGTGGTGAATAGCAGGATGTTCTCAGAGATGGTGTTGGTAATGAATATGACCTCCTGGCCTTTCAGCGACCTGTGTCCCTGTGTCTCCTGAAAAGATGTGGAAAACTTCCTCTTGGCCATGGCAGAAGATCTTCGATTGCAACAACTTTCACTCAGGATTCTGTAAGAGGTGATAGAAAATCTCAGTGGCCTGTGAACATGGGGAACCGTTTCCGCAGATGAAGATGTTGTGACAAGCATGTGAGAAGTGTGATGCACCTCTCCACATTGAGTGCTTCAAACGTTTTCGTTGAGTGAAGTCTAACCAATGAGCTGTCGTCCGTTTACTCAAATTTGTTGAAACCAGGACGTTCGGGCAGCGTAGTGGTCTATTCCGTTGCCTACTAACACGGTTGGGCGTCCCTACAGACACAGTTGGCCGTGTCTGCAGGTGGGAAGCCGGATGTGGGTATGTGTCCTGGTCACTGCACTAGCGCCTCATCTGGTAGGTCGGGGTGCCTGTTTGGGGGGGGCGGGCGAGGGAGAGCTGTGGGGAATAGCGTGATCCTCCCACGCCCTAACTTCCGCCTGGTGAAACCCCTCACTGTCAGGTGAAAAGAAGTGGCTGGTGACTCCACATGTATCGGAGGAGGCGTGTGGTAGTCTGCAGCCCTCCTCGGACTGGTGGAGGGGGTGGAGCGGTGACCGGGACAGCTTGGGGGAGTGGGGTAATTGGTCAGATACAACTGGGAGGAAGAAGAGGGAAACCCCCCCCCCCCGCAAATTTTTTTTGAAACTGTGTTATGAGACTGTGAAATAAGTACATTGTTGTCACTGATAGTACCTCACAGTATGCACTGCCCTAGTACGTTTTGTCCGATACTGTCAAAATGTAACAATATTGATGAATGTCTTCCTGTTATAAAATGTTCAGAGATGATATATTTTATTTTACTTAATGTTATTTTAAAGTGCTGGATTCTACATGGTGTATAGTCTCCATGTCCTGGCTTCTGTTTTTCATAAATAAATGATCCTCCCTCAGAAGAGTTTGCCAATGGCGGTGTTTGTGTAAGTTCAAACATGTATTACATGAACAGAGTACTAGTTATGAAGTACATTTTAACCATACATCATCCTTCTATGTTGCATATGTTACTGCTATTTTACGATTTTAAATGTGTAAATAGGTCTAATTGAAGAATCTGTGTGAATTCTGACTATGCTGCCTTCCACCGGTCACTACTGTGACCGAGTATGAAACTTCATATTTCACTAACTTAACCAACATAAAATCAAAAAGGGCATAAAGTTTGTGTATTAGGGAGATCAAGGGAGAAAAATGCATGTATTCAAATTGCAAAGAAAAATATGGGATTAACGGGTTAACTCAGCTTCTATACATTTGAAACTCCATTCCCACTGTACTGTATATAGTTCGCATTAAATGCAAGTTGTGCTGCACAATACAAACTCGCCTTCTGTGAACAATACAAGAAAAAAGAAAGAAACAACACATCAAAACACATAAAAACACCCTAATGTCATGTACCAAGAATAAACAAATCTCAATGCTACATACAACCCAAAAATGGAAAAAAAAAACCAAAAACTTTAAAGCTGCATGGGTGAATTTCTGCCCAGTGGTGATGGACAAAGCAGCACAGTGTTTTGGTTGACTGAGATTGTGGAAATTATGTCTCAAAATTACGTCTCAGAGACACAATTTCGAGACATACTTTTGGGAATCTTCGGAATTTTAGGACGGTCTATGGAAGAGCACTCACTGAGCAAAAATACTGAATAAAAACACTGTTTTCTAAGGATTTACCGTTTACATACCGCGATAGCTAACTTGTTAGCTATCCAACTCAGCGAAGAGAAGGAACTGAAGTGGTGACGTCAGGTTTTTTGTTTTGTTTTGCTTTGTTTTTTTGGGTGCGCCAGTACGCCCAGATGATCACAGCAGGAATAGACACGGCATTATGATTAATTTATGTTTAAACACGGAAAGCAATAGCTAACAGCTAACACTTCTTCGGCCAAATCTGCCACTGGTCTGTGATACTGCTTCCGCCGAACACCGGAAGTATTACCCATAATCGTTTCCCCAGTGCCCCCCCCCCCAGGAAACTCGTGAATTATAGTGGACACAAATATCTGGAAATTGGACTGTAATGAGCGAATTAACAAAGCATTTGGCATATTTTTACTATTGTTATTAATTCAGTAAACCTTAATGTACAGAAAAATAAAAATCTATGACTTGTGAGGCTGTGACACAAAAAATGAACGATTTTTCAGAGCTCCCTCTAAATTTCTCGAAGTAGGCTTTTAGGGGCGCTCGTCTCCTTTAAGATAAGATAAGATAAGATAAGATAAGATAAGATAAGATAAGATAAGATAAGATACTGTAACGTGCATGGATAAGAAGACACGCTGGCTGCTGGCTGGCGGGTCTGACCCTTTAGTCTAGCGGTTAGCGATGCCTCCTGCGGTGCGGGCGATACGGGTTCGCTTCCCGGCCGCGGCAGTTCCCGTGGATTACCGCACATAGTTCAAAGTATAGAGCTCCGGACGTCACGTGACTAGTTTTGTTTACACGGCCACTTTGGCAGGAAAAAAATTGTGTGCACTGCGCAAAAATGAATGGCGCCAGCGTCGATTTCAAGCCCGTCAGAGTTCACTGCGAATTTTAATTCCAAAGACATTGAACGTGGGAAGGCTACGGTCCGGAGGAACGTTGCTGGGTCTCCCGTCAGCTCATCCTGGACCCCAGCCGACACAGAGAGCGTACCGACCAGTCCGGTTCAAGCGGCTCTCATCAGACAGATCCAACTGACCAACTCCCACACCCAGCAGCTAGAGGTGGCCTCTGCTGCGGTGAGGGATCTTCAGACTCGGGTCCAGCCCCTCCAGGCCTGTGTGGGTAACCTAACGAGCCAGCAGGCGGCGTTGGCGAGCCAACAAGCAGAGATCCTGCGGCAGTTGCAGACCATCACGGCGGCTCTCACCATCCAGGCTCCGGGCCAGCCTGCCCCTGGAGTCGTGGGTAACCCGCCCCCTGGGCCCGCTGCCCCAGTTAACCCTGTGGGGCTCAACCCAGTTCCCCGGGACCCCTGCCTCTCCAGCCCACGACCATTTGATGGCGACTTTGAGACCTGTGCCACGTTCATCATGCAGTGAGCTGGTCTTCCTGCACCAACCCAGCATGTTCACGTCTGATGCTGCCCGGGTCGCTTACGTGACCAACCTGCTCACAGGCCGAGCAGCTCAGTGGGCCACTGCTTCCTGGTCCATGAAGGCCAGTTTCTGCCTCACCTACGAGGATTTTGTGGCGGAACTACGGAAGGTTTTCCACCATCCAGTCGGTGGCCAGGACCCTGGTGCTCGGCTGAGCAGTATCCAGCAGGGCAGTGGCAGTGTCACAGACTACTCGGTGGAGTTCAGGCTGGCCGCAGCTGAGAGCGGCTGGAGCGACCACTCACTTCGGGTCACCTTCCGGAGAGGTCTCAGCGAGGCTGTCAAGGACCAGCTAGCCACCCGGGGGGAGCCCACCTCCCTCGATGACCTGATCAAGCTCGCCATCCGCATCGATGGACGCCTCCGGGAGAGGAGGCGCGAGCGAGCCCTGCGTGGATCCCCGTCCATTCCCCAGTCGTCCGGCACTCCTGACAGGACCCCTACTCCTGCTCGCCCCACTTTCCCTGTGGCCGTTTCTCCCCCCGCGCCCCAGACCACGACGGGGGAGGAACCTATGCAGCTGGGGCGCACGCGCCTTAGAGGCCCGGTTCAAGGCGGGTCAATGCCTCTACTGTGGCCAGAAGGGACATCTGATCAGCGGTTGCCCCACTCGGCCAAAAGACTAGGCTCACTGGGGCCCCGGGAGATCCTAGTGAGCCTTCTTTCCTGTTCCCGCCGTCCTGCTCCACAGAACCATCTGGTTAGCGTTACCCTGGCCTGGGCTGACCCTGGCCACTCCTCGACTCAGGGGCTGATGAGTGTTTCCTGGACTCAGAGTTTGCTGCCCAGGCTAACATCCCGCTAGAGACGCTGGAGAAGCCCATGGAGGCCTTCGCGCTGGACGAGCGCTGCCTGGCCAGCGTCACCCAACGCACCCATCCTGTCTCGCTCACCATAGCCGGGAACCATGTGGAGAGACTTCGGTTCTACATCATCCAGTCCCCGTTAGTCCCTGTGATCCTATAGCCCGCTGATTCCTGCGCTCTCGGTGGCGCAGAGCCAACATACCATCCGAAACGGTGTCTGACCGTTTCTCCATTTCACGTGCTTGTTGTTCAGACGCTTCTTCCAGCCTGGCCAGTTCCAGGAGTTTTGTCAGATTCACCGTGGGATCAGTGAGAGCTTTTCTCCTAAGCTTGTGCGATACGCAGGTTTGCACAATGCGGCGTCTTATTTCTGCGTCAACGTCAGAGAACTCACAGGATACTGCAAGTGTGCATAAGCGGACATAGTATTCCCCAAGGGTTTCATTTCCAGACTGTGTAGATTGCCTAAACTTGTACACCTCAAAATCCACATTCCTCTTTGGTGAAAAATAAGTCTCAAGTGCCTTAACGGCTTTATCAAAGTCTTTAGCGTCTCCCTTATCAGGCAGCGTCACAAAAATGTCATATACCCGTTCGCCCGCATAATGAAGTAGCATGGCACGTTTCCCAGTATTGTCTTTGATGTCCATGGCCAACAAGACATTTTCGAAACGAGCCGTCCATTTCTGCCCCGGATATGAAACGCCGGGAATGCGTCGCTCGACGCGATAAACGTTGCCATGATGAGATGGCGGATGATTTGGATGAACTTGTTGATTCGTGCTAGCTAGCTCAGCTAATGCAGTTAGCTGAACGTTACTACCCTTTTGGTACTACTGATTAGAGTTCATAATTCAATTCCGCAGTGCAGGTCCCGTCAATCCACAAAGTCCTCGTCACCATTGTAATGACCTACTTTTCACTCTCACAGATGATAACACCGTTTCTGACTTAGCCGTGGAACTTCGGCATGTTTATTTCGCTCCGCGCATAACGTGCACATCATCCGACTGACTCTCGTCTACCTTCCCGCTCCCGTGGCTGCTCTGTTTACTATCCCATAACTCCCTGTGTCCTTAAAGGTGTATTCCCCTGATACTGAACATCACAGTACCAACCAGGCCAAAGGGTGTGGCTGTCCTCGAAGGACCTCCCGCTTCAGTCCACCGCGAAGAAGCTGAACCCCCGGTTTGTCGGGCCCTTTGAGATCAGGAAGGTTCTCGGCCCCGCGGCGGTGAGTCTGAAGCTTCCGGCTTCCTTGAAGATACATCCCGTTTTTCATGTGTCTCGGGTTAAGCCTGTCTCCCACTGTCCTCTGATGCCTCCGGCCCCGGCTCCGCCTCCCCCTGAGATCGTGGATGGGCATCCCCAGTGGAAGGTCCGCCGGCTGCTGGACGTCTGGCGCCGAGGACGGAGGTTCCTGTATTTGGTGGACTGGGAAGGCTACGGTCCGGAGGAACGTAGCTGGGTCTCCCGCCAGCTCATCCTGGACTCTGGGCTGCTCACTGAGTTCCATCATTCCCATCCCGACAAGCCGGGCAAGTCGCCTGGTGGCTCCCGTGGAGGCGGGGTGTACTGTTACGGCCCGCCCACCCCGCGGCGGCAGTCAATCAGCTCGTCAGGGCCGGGCTTAGCCGTCAGGGCCGGGCTTAGCCGTCAGGGCTGGGCTTAAGTTTGCTGGTCTCCCAGCGCCCGCTGTCAGTTCGTGCCGTAACCTCCTCGCAGTAGTGGCTACTATTCCCTTACGGTGCTTTTCTCTCCGAGCTCAGCCCAGCCCCTGGTTTATGGCTTCCCTTGCAAAGTTTCCCCGTGGAAGTATCCTGCCGTGTTCCCGTTTTGGATTACCCGAGAGTTTTTTCCCTCGGACTTCCCGTTTTCTTGTCGCTTATTGCCTTCCTGTGTTTGACTGTTGTACGCGCAAGGAATAAAGCACGCCAGTTTCGGCTAACCCCATCTCTGTCTGGTGTCGTGCGCTTGGGGTCTTCCACAAACCCTAACAGAACGCTATGTTTCGAAACTTCACAACCAGCGTTCCTGCCTATCAAGGATGTGCACATCCTCATCTAGGCTATGGTCACACCCATATTTGCACATGAAACTGGTTTCGGTATGCATCTGTCACCATTTTACCATGCTGTGACTGCAAACATTCCCTAATCCTCTGTGAATAGTGCACATGGCCACTGTAACTCTGGTCACGCCCATGTTTGCATATGAAACTGGTCGTTGATTTCGGTCGTTATGGTTGTTTATAAGAGTGGGGGTACCTGCAGTCACCATGTACTGTCGGTTACTGTTTGATTGGTCGTTAAGTGTCTCCTTCACACCCTGAGACCGGGGGGGGGGGCTTTTTACCAAGTACAAGTCAGGTATGTTGATATTGAATCATAACGGTGGTCCTGATCAGGCAAACCACCCGAGCTGCTGAGGGATTGAGATGATTTGGACTCTGAGATGAGCGTCTCACACACAGTGCAGAGAAGTCTATGTATGGAAACCGGAAACTGTACAAGAGTTCACACGACATGTCAGGTAATGCAGGCGCTAGAGGTAAGAGTTCAGTACATGAACAACACATATGACCGTTTATCTTCTTTCTTTCTTTTTCTTTTGCTTGTGGGTAACGGTAACTCTCAGGAGGAAAAAAAAATGGGCCCAAATTTTAGTCGCCATCTGGAGCCCTGTGAGCCATGAGACGGAAGAAGCCCATGAGACACCAGGACTTCCAAGAGCATCCTACCGCTGAACTGATGTGAGTGCCTATGGGTTTAAACCCTGTTGAGCAGAAGAACGGGCATGCCAGTGCTCCCACTGCCCAGCTAGAGAACTCCTATAAGGCAAGCATTGTGTGGCAAAGAGTGTGCGGTGTGTTCCCTTGTGTACACCTGAACAGGTGTACAGACACGGCCAATTGTGTCTGTAGGGACACTCGACCAAGCCTGAGGTAACACGGGGATAAGAACCAACGATACCCGTGTTGGAAGGCAGTGGAATAGACCGCCACGCCACCTGGATGCCCTCAGCTGGCATCTCTTAAGCTCTCACAGTAAAACAGGTCTGTTGGATCCTGGGTCGCCTGTGTGTCTGGCCCTGCATGGATTGGGGGGGGCGGTTGACCGCTGAACTGGGATGGACCTTGTCCTGGTCTGTTGAAGGTAGATGGCTTATTTGATCTACAGCACTTGGAAAAATAGTTCCATTTTCCACACGAGTTACAGTGTTTTTTTTATAAATGTATTTCTAGTTTTCCCCCTTATCCCACCCGATTAACCCACTGGCATATGGCCGGAACTCTTGTCGAATAACTCCCCTGGCTCACGTTTCCTCAGGAAGGAGATAGTCGTAACACCAGCTTCCTTCAAACTCGTGTCGGCTGCTCTCGCTATTTTCCACGCTGAAGCCTCCTCGCATGGATTGCATCACCTTCAGGCCGCGAAGGAGGCGTAGGGAGAATGCTTTCGGTTGCGTGGCTGCAGGCGCCCGGGTGGGCCAGAGGGGTCGCTGGAGAACGACGAGTCCCCCGAACACTACACCGATCTACACGCACTATCCCTCGGGTAAGGGTGGCCTAATGAATGCCTGACCCCGTGGACGCTCTGGCCGTGACCGGTTACGGCGAGTCTGGGATACGAACCTCCCAGCCACGTGACGAGCGGACCGCAAGAACGGCGGTTTATTCCGCTCGGCCACCAGAGCGGCAGTTAAAGTGTTTTTTGAAAGCAGGACAGATGCTACGGTCGGATGAGTGTTGCTCAACGCAGTTACACTCTGTAATCCTCTTCTTCCTTATGTACCTCTTTGTTGCCCTTTTCAGATAGGTCATGTAGTATGCAGGTTTCAATGCCTGTGTTCAGAGTTTTATTCTTTTTTTCCCTTAAGCAGCTGTGAGCAGACACTATCATTCCTTGGCTAGCATTTTAAATGCGGATATTTATCACTGGATTGTCTTGTACAGCTTCTGGTTCATTGTGTTGAATGCATGTCTGTTCATTATTACGTTCTTTACTGGCAGGCATATTTCCTCAAATTTCCTTACCAGTACTTTGGAATCCTCTTGATCCTCCTCTTCCTCCTCTTCCTTCCAAAAGTATCACACTTATCCAGTGCATCAGGTCCACTGAGGTTGCGGAAAGTGTATGCTTTCACTTTCTCACTTGCCGCTGATACCCCGGCGTTGCTCCAGGGATGGGCATGATCCAGAAAGGGCCGAAAGGACAGAAAGGACCTTGATTTGTAGACTCAGGTGTGTAACTGCTTGGTTGAAACAAGACTATTGGTTGACTAATAGCATCAGGTGTATAACTGCTTGGTGGAACCAAGACCTGCATCCACACCGACCCTTTCTGGATCATGTTGCCCGTCCCTGCCACGCACCCTCTAGTTATTGGTTTCAGCTGTTTCATGCACACCCATTGCTAGCAGGTGCATAAAATCAAGCATACATACAGCCATTCATAGATAAAAACTATAGCGAATTCGGGGGGCAACCAGAAGGAACCGCTAGAGCGGTCAGCGATGTCTCCCGCGGTGCAGGGGATACGGGTTCACGTCCCGGCCGCGGCAGTTCCTGTGGTTGCCCCCCGAACTTGCTACGTTACTTGCCCAGCTGCATAGGGTCAACTGTAAAGTTTGGGGGAGGAAGAATAATGGTCTGGGGCTGTTTTCTATGGTTTGGGCAAGGCTGCTTAGGTCCAGTGAGGGGAAATCTTTATACTACAGCATACAGTGACATTCTAGAGAACTGTGCTTCCAACTTTGTGGCAACAGTTTGGGGAAGGCCCTTTCCTTTTTAGCATGAGTGTCACAGAAAAGTGCATGTGACGTGCATCTTAGAAAACTCACTTAAACACTGTCTTGATCCTTGATGCAACTACACAAACAAATGCACATTTATTAAGGCTGGGTCTACACACACAAACACACACACACACACACACACACACACACACACACACACACACACACACAGCACCTTACATACATCACACTATTTATTATTATTACTGCCTTTTTTGTTCTGTGTTGTTGTTATTTTATTGCTATTGTTGCTGCAGTGTTGAGAAGCCGAAACTCAAGAATTTTACTCCCTTGTACTTTTATAATGACACGTAACAAATAAAGAATATTGAATGCATGCTCGATAATCCAGGTAAAAACATCAGAGAAGGTTGAATTACTTCATATGGATACAATGTTTATTGACAGATACATTGTAACATCCTGTTCAAACTCATACAAATCTCACTCTTTTAATCTGCTGCAAATATAATTCTTTTAATCTCCAACAATTATAAAGAATTAATCCCAACAGTTTTGTCACCCAAATCAAAAACAATAATTAAAGTAACTCATTTTGAGGTATATAATAACCATAAACATCTTTTTTGGTAAACAACATAATTTGTATCACACCATAGAAACAAGGCCTGGGGTGGCCACTCAGCCTTTTCAGTTTTCAACAATGAAACCCTTTAAGATTATGCAAACAACTGAGAAATTGGCCAGCTACAATTCAGCATCAATAAGTCAGTGCCTTTGAACACACGTCTCCTCTGACAGTTCTGCTATGATTAATTACTCTTCTGGACCCAATGGATGTTTGCACGTCATTGTGTGTATGTGTGTCGGGGGGGGGGGGGGGTGAGGGAGAAAAAATAGTGAAGAGAATGATTCAATTATATCCAACAGAACTCGCCTAATACATTTCAACCAAGAGAGACAGAGTGAATGAAGTGAAGATAATGTGCATTATAACAGATGATTTAGTGGATATGAAGTCATATCAAGAAAGTTTTTGGTGGTTAGACTCAACTGGGATTTTTTTTCTTTTATGGAGGGTCATCGGCCCTGTACAGCAGCATAATAAATCCAGACAGTGGTGGCGGTGGTGGCCGATGACCTACTGAGGCAGATGAGGCTGATGAAGAGATGAGAGATATGTTGTGCGAGGACTAGGGGGTGATGGGGAGGTCGAGGGTCATGCAAAATAGCAGCATGAATGTACTGAAGACAGAGAGAAATACATTTAAAAAGACAACAGCAAGGTGATAGGCTAACCATGCAGGTGTGTCGCTGGGTTATGGACAGATGAGAACAGGACGTGATCAGCTGATAACTCGGTTGACAGTCCCAGACAATGACGGCAAGGGGAATCATCAGTGAGCATGCGTGAGAGATGAGAACGGCAATATAAAACTAGACAAAAGCTTTTCCACAGAAAAAGCATGTGAATGCTGAGCTGCTGAAAGAAATCGCGAAAGCATTGCTGAAAATGGATAAATAGGAAAAGTCAGAAAGTCCCTAGCCTACCTGAAATACCTGGAAACTGAAATGTGAAATGGCTGAATATTTTAAAAGTTTTAAAGGTATAAAAAACTAAAAATTTGCCATAATGTGCTAAATACATAAATAGTTTGATTGTTGGAAACTGAAATGTGTGTAGAATGAGAGGAGGGGTTGAATGAGAGGAGGGGTAGTGATGAAGATGAAGAGTGATGAAGAGGAAGGGTAGTGATGAAGAGGAAGGGTAGCGATGAAGATGAAGAGTAGCGATGAAGAGGAAGGGTGGTGATGAAGATGAAGAGTAGTGATGAAGAGGAAGGGTAGGAAGGAGGGTAAGAAGATTGTAGGAAGGTAGGATAGCAGGGAGGTTGTAGGAAGGAAGGTAGGAAGGTTGTAGGAAGGAAGGTAGGAAGGTAAGAGGGTTGTAGGAGGGAAGGAAGGTAGGAAGGAAGGAAGGTAGGAAGATTGTAGGAAGGTAGGAAGGCAGGAAGGTTGTGGGAAGGAAGGTAGGAAGGAAGGTATGAAGGCGGGAAGGTAGGAAGGAAGGTAAGAAGATTGTAGGAGGAAAGTAGTAAGGTTGTAGGAAGGAAGGAAGGTAGGTAGAAGGAATGTAGGAAGGTTGAAGAGGGAGGAAGAGCAGGTAAGAAGTGGCAGAAGCTGATCAAATCTACCAGGTGTTGAGAGTTGACAGTAATTAGCCTGGCAGTTGAGTTTCAAATTGATATGTGACGTCACAATAGGACTGGACATTCTAACAGGCAAAGTGTATGGCAGAATTGCTAAAATTTAGAGCTGAATTGTTCAAAAACTATAAAATATTTTTAAACTCTGAATAGGATTCTGAAAGAGCAGAATGTCCTGAACTGTTTAAGCTTTAAAAGGGGTTTCTAGCTCAAAAAATGAAGGAGGCGATACAGTTCAAAGGTGATGAGGGTTTCAACCTTTCCCCATAGACTTCCATTGTTTTGAAAAAGAAGAAAAAGCTTAATATGTCTAAAAATGTAAAATATTTCAAAAAACCGAAATGTGAGCCTTAATGGGCTTAAAGAGATGAACATTTTGATACCTGAATGGTTTCAGTGGCTAAAAGTATGAAGGAGTAAAAGAGGTGGAAAGGTTGCAAAAGTCCCCCGTTGACTCCCATTCCAAAAATGGCTGAAAAAAGTTGAATATTTCAAAAAGTTCAAAAGGTATGGAAAATCTGAAAGGGGAGCACTAATGTCCTTAATGAGTTGAACATTTTCATAGTTGAATGGTTTCAGTAGCTAAAAGTATGAAGGAGCTACAAAGTGTCAACAAATGGGCGGAAAATAAATAAATAAATAAAGAACTGCAAAGCAATAGTGTGAATAATAAGGAATATAACAGGCAAAAGGTAGCATGCAAAAGATAGCATGCAAAAGATAGTCATCCTGACTGAAATTTTGCTAAAGCTCAATGATGTCAGCTTGATAACCCTTTTCAGATAACTGACACTGCACTTGATGTTTTGCAATAAAGTCAAACTGGCATATAATGGAAGGACTCTCTTGCAATGATTTGGGTCAAAAATGAGAGCTGTTGTGGTCCACCCCTAAGTCCTGGCTGCGGTCCTTGTGCCCATGAAAAAGGGCCTTCTTTTAAAGTACGGAGGGTGGGGGTGGGGCTTCACCCTTCATAAGAGGCTAGGACAAACAGCCCGTCTTACTTGGCATGACAGCCCTGCATAACTGGCTTGTGCTTTACATATCTGAGGTAGCCGAGAGGATCCTTTATTTTATTTGGATCACATTTGCCCTGAATCTAGCCCAGAAATAGTCTGGTTGAATCGACCGCTTTTGTGACAGACGGACTCTGTATCGACACAGCTGTTAGTGATGAGTGAAGGCCTGTTACTTAGTACTGAAGCTTTATCCTGGATGTCGGAAGTGGGCAACATTACTGTGGGTCTATCTGAGGGCTTGATCCTGCAGCCTGCCTGGGATTACCTCTACCAAAACCACCATGACCTCCTGAGGAGCCCTCTCTTCCCTGTGGTCCTCTCCATCACAACCTATTTTCTTCTGGTAGGCGTTTACACTGTGCTGGACCTGTTGGCTCCCACCTGGCCCTGCATCAACCGCTACAGGCTACACCCGCAGAGGCCAGTCACCTGGGATAACGTTTGGATTACATTAGCTGTCACTCTTTACAACCACCTTCTTTACGTCTTTCCTGCTGCAGTATCCCAGTGGCTGTGGAGACCACCTACGCCTCTTCCTCGTGATGCACCTACTCTCTGGGGGTTCTTGCTGGGGATCCTGGGTTGTACGGTGGTCTTTGACTTCCAGTATTACGTCTGGCACCTGTTGCACCACAGGGTTCCCTGGTTATACCGAACCTTCCATGCAGTACACCACCAGTACAGTCAGCCGTTCAGCCTGGTCACCCAGTACATGTCTGGGTGGGAACTATTCAGTGTTGGGTTTTGGGTCACGGTAGACCCCATCCTGCTTCAGTGCCACTGCCTCACGACATGGGGCTTCATGGTCTTCAACATCTATATTTCCACAGAAGACCACTGTGGCTACGACTTTCCATGGTCAACACACCACCTGGTGCCTTTTGGCCTCTGGGGTGGTACACCTAAGCACGATACACACCACCAACGCCCTGGAACTAATTTTGCCCCTTTCTTCTCCCATTGGGACTGGTTAGGGGGCACAAATACGACGCCGACTTCCTCCAGTACTGCTGCAACTGCAGATCCGGAAGACATGAAGGGGAAGAAAAACTAAAGGACTTCAGTTAGTCTCTGACTCTCTCTCTTCCTCTTTAACTGCCACTATTTATCTTTTTCTGGGCTGCTATTTTGCCTGTTTTGTTGCTCAAGTTTCTTTTCTTCCAAAAGTCGCCTTTTACATCTAGTCTTGTTTTCTGTCCTCCTCCTCTCCTGCCTTCGATTTGATCTTCTCCACCCGGTTAGATGTTTTGCATTTCTCTTTAGCAAAAGAGTTGTTCCTCAAACCCGCACACTTCAGCTGCTTTTATTAAGCTTGAAACCAGCGTCGATGATATTCTGTAAGAATATACTGTGAAGAAATGTCAAAAGTTTAACCCTTTAGATCGCATCTGGGAAGCTGCTGAGAACAACTAGCATTTCTAATTTATATACAGTGATAATGTAGGCTGATATATACTACTATATATATATATATATATATATATATATGTATGTGTATATATATATATATATATATATATATATATATATATATATATATATATATATATATATATATATATATATATATATGTGTATGTGTGTATATATATGTGTACTGATTTATAGTAGTGATATGTTGGAAGATATCTCTAATTCATGAATATGACGTATTTTTTCTGTTTTACAACGAGTTATTTTTCCCCCAGGTTAATGTGATGTGCTCGCCAAGATACCTTGAACTGTTGTTCATTACTGAACTGTCTGTTCAGTACTGAACTGTCAGCTCGGTACTGAACTGTCTGCTCGGTACTGAACTGTCTGTTTAGTACTGAATTGTCTGTTCGGTACTGAACTGTCTGTTCGGTACTGAACTGTCTGTTTAGTACTGAACTGTCTTTTAGTACTGAACTGTCTGCTCGGTACTGAACTGTCTGCTCGGTACTGAACTGTCTGTTAGTACTGAACTGTCTGCTCGGTACTGAACTGTCTGTTCGGTACCGAACTGAACTGCTGTCCGGGGCGTCGCTTTTGCTGTCACTAAACTGACACGAGTCATCTGTCAAAGTGATCACACTGATGCGGACACGTGCGCACGTCCTCTCCCGGCCGTGCAGGAAATCTCTGCAGGGAGCATCAATGGTGCTCTTTTAGCTGCATCCCAGTATGATGCGTGGGGGCAATACTAATCTCTGGTCCTCTCTTTCACACTACATGCTCTTTTTGGCAAAGGTTCTCAATACCCCCCACCCCAACAAGAAAGAAAGAAAGAAAGAAAGAAAGAAAGAAAGAAAGAAAGAAAGAAAGAAAGAAAGAAAGAAAGAAAGAAAGAAAGAAAGAAAGAAAGAAACAGAACACCTTTGTGACACACAGTCTTCAACCACGGTGAAAACAAAATAAAACTTATTTTAAAAGATTTGCATTTGCTCTCCTCAAGCTCTCATGTTAATGTCTTTTCCTTCGGCTCATCGGTAGGCCCACAAAAGAAACACACTGACACTGTTTAAAACAAATGTTATCCCATCAATTATGCAAATATTCACTTGCATACCTTGAATTTGTTCAAATAAAGCTATGCATCTACTCTGGGTCAGCGTATTGAGTCATTCGATTACACAATACATAATAAAACGCTTGACTCATCAGGATGTTATCTCTTGCAGCTTTTATTCACAGCATGCACCTCGGCATTTTCACAGGCGTGTAGAGTGCGAGCAAACCAGCAGAGGTCGCTGCAGCTGCTGCTCCTTGAATGAAGAACTGAGAGCGGTTTCGTAAGGGGCACTTTGAGTTCAACACCTGCGTTGTGCATTTTTGGAGAACCGTCGCCGTGAGACAGAAATAAGTTAACACTTCCACTTTCGGGAGTCGGAAGTGCGTCATCAGTACCGTCTAAACTGGGCGAATTGTTGACTGACCTTGAGTTTTACTCTTAGCTCTGCAGAGCTGCATGGGCTGTGTTGATGCTCGCCAGGAGAGAGTCTGCAGAACAGGTTTGACTCGCTGAGCTGGAGGAGGGTCTGGAGGTTGTTTTGCAACACTCATTCTGTGTGTTAGAAACACACTGAGAGACGCAACCTCTCACAGTCGAACAAACATTTGCCTTGGTGTGCTCAGCTATTAATAACTCCAACTTATAGTCTGTAAATTTTACCCACAAACACATGCTTTTAACAAATGTCTAGTGCGCATGTGTTTTCCACTGTGAACATTATACTTGTTATTTTATTTTTTTGGTGACGTGTTCAACATCGCTCCCTAGAGGTGATTAATTTACCGTGGTAAAATGGTAAACGGACTGCATCTGTGTGTTACTTTTCTAGTCTACCAACGGGCGGCACCGTGGCTCAGGGGTTAGTGCGGTCGCCCCACAGCAAGAAGGTCTTGGGTTCGAGCCCCGGGTTAGTCCAACCTTGGGGGTCGTCCTCTGTGTGGAGTTTGCAGGTTCTCCCCGCGTCTGCGTGGGTTTCCTCCGGGTGCTCCGGTTTCCTCCCACAGTCCAAAGACATGTAGGTCAGGTGACTCGGCCGGACTACATTGTCCCTAGGTGTGTTTGTGTGTGTGTGAATGTGTGTGTGCGTGCGTGCGTGCGTGCGTGCGTGCGTGCGTGCGTGCGTGCGTGTGTGTGATGGCCTGGCGGCCTGTCCAGGGTCTCTCCCAGCCTGCCGCCCAATGACTGCTGGGATAGGCTCGAGCATCCCCGCCCTGAGTAAGGATAAGGGGTTTGGATAATGGATGAATGAATGAATCCGGCCAATGACCCCACTCTTCTGAGCCATTCCGGTCTCTGCTCCGCCCCCTCTGCCGATCCGGGGAGGGCTGCAGACTACCACATGCCTCCTCCCATACATGTGGAGTCGCTAGCTGCTTCTTTTCACCTGACAGTGAGGAGTTTCACCAGGGGCGCATAGCGCGTGGGAGGATCACCTTGTAGAGGAGGCGCTAGTGCAGCGACCAGGACGCATACCCACATCCGGCTCCCCAATCACAGACACGGCCAATTGTGTCTGTAGGGACGCCCGATCAAGCCAGAGGTAACACGGAGATTCGAACCGGCGATCTCCGTGTTGGTAGGCAACGGAATAGACCGCCAAGCCACCTGGACGCCCCTCCCCCACACACACACATTCCTACACTGATGGCAGACGCAACTATTCCTGGGGGGGGGGGTTCAGTGTCTTGCTCAAGAACACTTCGACACGCTCTCTGGAGGATCGAACCAGCGACCTTCCGATTACTATACGATCCCGGTGTACCTCCTGAGCCATGCCGGCCCACACCTACTCCCTAATCATAGCTGAGCAATACGTATGCTGGGTGTGAGTCTCCTCCTTTGCCTCGACGACCAACACCGGTCACACCAGCTGTGAAGATGTTAACAAGGTCCTGAGTAACGCAACACATATTTCTGAGAGTTGACGATACTCCTCCAACCCCCCCCCCCAGTACCACCACCATGCTCAGACGTACCAGCAGATCTGAAAACCTCTGCATGTGCACAGCAGCCCAGCTGCAGCACTTCCAAATGTCTCCGTTACTGCGTTGACGCCGACATTTGAGCTGCTGCGTTGGTGGAGCAGAGAACATGGCGGTGGACAACACGCCTGGAAGGTGAGCGGCAACGCTGACATGCATATTTCACAACTCTTACACACTGCTCTGTTTCTTCTTTTCCACTTCTCTTTTTTTTGTGTTGTGGTCTACTAACCACGTGATGAAATAGGTCCTGCGGGTGCAGACGTGTGCAGGTTATGGGTGCAAACAGATGTGCAGGTTACTCCATGACGTGTGTTCCCACCCTCTGCATGCCAAACTGGCCTTGCACTGCGATCTGAATCAAGCTTTGCAACCCCGAGTAGTCCAAGACCCTCACTCATATACGTTTGTGTGCACGCTTTGTCTGGTTAGAAAGGTGCGCAGGCCTTAGCGCGCGGGGGGGGGGGGGCTGTGTAAACACGGCGCAGCCAGGGAGGGGCTCTGCAGCTCGGAGGAATGAAAAGAGGGTATGCCGCTCGCAGGGTTGTGACAATGAGTCGGGACACCAGCGCCATTGCTGATCACTTACCTGCCCTTCATCTCGTGATGCGAGGTCACGTGACTCCGCCACACAATGCCCTCTTATCCGCACTTCTTCTCGCTTGGAGACGTTTAGTTTAAACTGAGCTGCACGTGTCTTCAGGTTTCAAAACATATGAAAACACATGAACATATATGAAAACATGAAAACATATGAAAACATGAATACATGAAAATATATGAAAACATGAAAACATGAAAACATGTGAAGACATGAAAACATGAAACATATGAAAACACATGAAAATATATGAAAACATGAAAACATGAAAATATATGAAAACACGAAAACATGTGAAGACATGAAAACATGAAAACACATGAAAATATATGAAAACATGTGAAAACACGAGTATCGAGGAGGGGGTTATGTTCCAGGCCATAACCCAAAGGTTGTCAAGTGTGGAGGATGGCCGGGCCTGCTAAGATAAAGGCTGATAAGGCTGGGGGGGGGGGGCTTGAGGCCATGCTGCCCGCCTGGCGGTGAGACACAGTGGAGGATAGCTTCACCAGGAGCTGCTGCTCCTTTGAGGAAGCCCTTCTGTGTGGCGAGTAAACGGAATTGGCTCCTCATTCCTGCACTCCCACAGCCTACCTTTTTCTATATATATATATTTGTAAATCTGCAAAATAAATTAATGAACCCAGTGGTCTCTCTTGTCTTACAGAAACCTCAGCAAAGCCAGGACCAGAAAGTCCTTCTGAAGCAGGACCTCCTTCACCCGTCACTGTGCTCATGGCTGCCTCGTCATGCCCTTCCAGCATTCTTTCCATGCCTTCTACTGAGCTGAAAGTCAGTGTCAGTGTCAGCTAGTGTCACTGATATTATGTAATAAAAAATGCTTTGGGCTTTTTTTGTCAGTGTTACTCTTTTTCCAGCCTTAAACGGCATGAAACCCCCCCCCCCCAGTGCGGTGAATCATGTGTGGAGGAGGAGGGTCTCGTGACTCATCTGAAGGCCCTGGTCCGTCTCAGCTGACTGGACACCTCAGAAGCCTCACCTGCCAGCATGGGCGTGTACTTCCCTGACGTTAGAGCACATTGCGTGAATTCCTCGCACCCCGCGCTGGCACACCGGGACAGGAAATGCCCCCGCCGAACAGCAAACCTGGACTCTTGTCACTCGACACAGGAATGTGGTTGCACAAGAGCGAGAAGGGGTTTCACAGAAACTACAGCCAGCCGGTTGCTTCGCAGTTTATTTAAGAAAATATTGACCCAACTCAAAACAGTTTCACAGCAAAATTCAAATCGTTTGTCGAGACGTAAAAATGAATAAAATACAAGAACAATAGCAAAAAGACGTTTAAAATAACAGGATATATAAACTGTGTTCACGTGTTTAAATGGAGGTTAACAGCGAGGACAGCCGAGGACAGCGGGGCAAGAAGGCCTTCTTGCCCCGCCGTCCTCGAGGTCACGTAGGCACACTGGAGCATCTTCCTCTAACGACATCAGGCCCAAATGCAAAATCACAACTTTTCGGTAATTTTCAACTCAATTTTAGACTTGAATCTGAAAAATAATAAAAAAAGCCATTTGCAGCAGTTAAGGCATGTTTGAAAAGGGCCCGTGCAAAAATGGCGCGCAGGCTTTATGAGTCTTTGTGTTCATTCAATAGCAAATTCAATAATTCCCTTGTTCACATCATAGCAACAAAAAAACATAACAATAGATCGTGGTTGTTTCCATACGGTGGGTGATAAAATACTGGTTATTCTAAAAATCATTCTGGCATTAAACTTGCTGAGCATGCCAGATATCTAAGCGACCCCTGTGTCACGCCCCCCACATGTGTGTGGGGAACTGGTTCCTCTTAGTCCCGCGATGCCTCACAATTGCAACCTCGGTGTTTGGTGTGAGCCAGACGTCCCTATGTCCAGTCCAGCAGACGGTTATGAAGCCCACTTTCTCACTTGTCACCGGGCGAGTCAAATACAAAGGGGGTTCAGTGCACTGAGACGCAAAGGCCCGATCTTCAACAAAGAGAAGGACCCGAGTCCTTTGCCCGGCCCGTGGCCGTCAGCAGCTGCTGCTCTGCGTTTTGCCCGAGCTGGACGTGTAGGTGTTGCTCTTCCTGGAGTACTTCATGGAGCTGAACGAGACCCTCATCCTCTCCACGGTCCTGCTGCTCCTGCACAGCAGCGTGTTCTTCACGTGCTGTCTGAAGTCCTCCGACACGAAGTAGTAGATGAACGGGTCCAGGCAGCTGTTCAGGCTGGCCAGGCACAAGGTGGTGACGTAGAAGCCGTAGCCGTTGTTCATCACGCCGTCCTTCAGCAGGGAGTAGTGCACCACCAGCATGACGTTACTGGGGATGAAGCACACCAGGAACGTCACCAACACCGTCACGATCAGCATGACGGCTCGGTGCCGGTTCTTCGTCGCTGTGCTGTCCGCTATGTTGTTCTGCAGCGTGCGGAGTAAGAGGATGTAAGCCACGACGATGACCACGCACGGCACGAGGAACACGATCATGGCCATGAAGACGAAATAATAGTAGGGGAGCCGCACGTCAGGAAATGGGTCGTCTATGTACCGGATGACGTTGACGTCGTGGCAGGTGGTGATGTTGGGGTCTCGGACGTTGGCCGTCTGCTTGTACAGGTACAACGGGGTGGTGGTGAGCCAGATGAAGGCCCAGATGGACAGGGAGACAGCAACGGCCACTTTGTTGTTCTTCCTCTGCAGGGACAGCGGGTGCGCTACGACCCAGTACCGCTGCACACTGAGGCAGGCGATGAAAAGAACCGAGCAGTACATGTTGCCGTAGAAGAAGCCCACCAGGACCTTGCACATGCCCTCCCCGTAGATCCAGTTGTTGCCGTTAAAGTGGTAGGCGATCTTCAGAGGGGTCCAGATGACGAAAAGCACGTCGGACAGAGCCAGGTTGGCCATGTAGATGGACGCAGGGTGCTTCTTCTTGGTTCTGAACAGGAACACCCAGAGGGCCATGAGGTTGGAGGGCAGCCCCACAGCGAACACCACCATGTAGACGATCGGGAGGAAGACAGTGGTCAAGCCGCTCTTCAGGGTGTCAGATGTCACGGTGTTGACCAAAACCCGGTTCGCGTCCTCGGGGTCCACAACTCCAACGAACCCCCGTCCTATCCCTGAAAAAGACACACACACGACACTGAACAGGGATCCCACCCGACACCTTAACATCCGTGCACCTTTACGGGACACGAGCCGAACAGGAATCCTGAGAGACCTTTAGGCACCGACTCGTTACACCGGTCGTGGTTTCACGAGGTCTCGCTGACCGCCGTAACACACGGCAGGTAGGCCACGGTACGTTTAAACCCTACCTGGCGTGGTGGAGACTGACCTACATTAGACCTATACCCGGACACGGCTCCATAAGCCCGTCTGGAAAACACACAGCGGAACCGCCTCGCAGACCTCACCTGGACTGGCGTGTGACGTAGCGACCCCTCCGAGTCCGAGCAGCAGCAGCAGAAACCGCACCATCCCCGCCGGAACCATACTTGCTGGGCTGCGCCGTCCGTCCGTCCGTCCGTCCATCGGTGCTGAAGCCTCGACGGTGTCTGCTAGCTTGCTGGAGTCTCAGCCGGGCTGTGGGGGAGGGGGAGGGGGGGAGGGAGGGACACGCCCTGACCAAAACCAACGCGCAGCGGAAACAGCTGGCGCACCTGCGTTACGTCACGTCGGGTCGCGTGACAAGAGATTAAAGTTTATTTTAGTTTTATTTTATCGGGAAAATTCTTTCAAAAGCAGAAGTTTTTAGGGTCACGGTCGCCTTCCCCTCTTTCTTCCCCTCTTTCTTCCCCTCTTTCTTCCCCTCTTTCTTCCCCTCTTTCTTCCCCTCTTTCTTCCCCTCTTTCTTCCCCTCTTTCTTTCTTTGTGTGGGTGGAGTTTATCGTAGCTCTCTCTCTCTCTCTCTCTCTCTTTCGCTCTCTCTCTCTCTCTGTCTCTCTGTCTCTCTGTCTCTCTCTCTCTCTCTGTCTCTCTGTCTCTCTGTCTCTCTCTCTCTCTGTCTCTCTCTCTCTCTCTCTCTCTCTCTCTCTCTCTTTCGCTCTCTCTCTCTCTCTGTCTCTCTGTCTCTCTGTCTCTCTCTCTCTCTGTCTCTCTCTCTCTCTCTCTCTCTCTCTGTCTCTCTCTCTCTCTCTCTCTCTCTCTCTCTCTCTCTCTCTGTTTCTGTCTCTCTCTCTGTCTCTCTCTCTCTCTCTCTCTCTCTCTCTGTCTCTCTCTCTCTCTGTCTCTCTCTCTCTCTCCCTCTCTCTCTCTGTTTCTGTCTCTCTCTGTCTGTCTGTCTGTCTCTCTCTCTCTGTTTCTGTCTCTCTCTGTCTGTCTGTCTGTCTGTGTGTCTCTCTCTCTCTCTCTCTCTCTCTCTCTCTCTCTCTCTCTCTCTGTTTCTGTCTCTCTCTGTCTCTCTCTCTCTCTCTCTCTCTGTCTCTCTCTCTCTCTCTCTTTCGCTCTCTCTCTCTCTCTCTCTCTTCTCTCTGTCTCTCTCTCTCTGTCTCTGTCTCTGTCTCTCTCTCTGTCTCTCTCTCTCTCTCTCTGTGTCTCTCTCTCTCTCTGTGTCTCTCTCTATCTCTGTCTCTCTCTGTCTGTCTGTCTGTCTCTCTCTCTCTCTCTCTCTCTCTCTCGCTCTCTCTCGCTCTCTCTCGCTCTCTCTCTCTCTCTCTCTCTCTCTCTCTCTCTCTCTCTCTCTCTCTCTCTCTCTCTCTCTCTCTCTCGCAGCAGCAGGAAAAGGGAGGGCTGCTGGAATATTCCAGAAACTTAAGTGAGGTGAAACCCCTGACGTCAAAGGAGTTTCTTTTATCTATTTTAAGATTAGTATTTATTTTTGTATCGTTTCTATCACCATCTGATGTTCACCTTATCATTCGTCTCGTGTATATCGATACATGTTCATGTTGTTATCGCCTCTCCTGTGTTGTTTCTTGTTTGTACATGACGTCATAACATGTCCATTGTCCCGTTGAATAAAGTTATTAAAAAAAAGGAACGCGTGTAAAGCGGAAGTCAACACACCTCAGAACTTTATTGCAGACACAATTAAATCACATAAAAGGAACAAATCCGTAGGAGGCGGCTCCACCCGGGGGTCCCTCCGCCGGGACCGGGACCACGGAGAAACCACGTCCCGTTTGGTTTGGTCTCTGTTGTGTACTGGGAAGTTATTTGGGACGGATGCGCAAGATTGTCTAAATGGAAATGCGTGCTGATGGGGGCCGCCTGCTAGTTGCAGCTCTTCCAAATTAATCTCTTTTGTTTTTAACACACATGCTGACCCATTCAAACCGTGTGCTGGCCGACGTTATCTCGTCTCTGATGACGTCTGTAAGCGTCTCCCTCAGTCCTGTTACCACAGTTAACGAGCCGTTTAAATACATGGGAACCAATCCCTGCATGACCCCCCCCTCAGCAAAGGCTTTCTCCCGGACCCCCCCTCAGGAAAGGCCTTCTCCTGGACCCCCCCTCAGCAAAGGCTTTATCCCGGACCCCCCCTCAGGAAAGGCTTTCTCCCGGACCCCCCCTCAGGAAAAGCTTTCTCCCGGACCCCCCCTCAGCAAAGGCTTTCTCCCGGACCTCCCCTCAAGAAAGGCTTTCTCCCTCAGCTCCCCTCAGGAAAGGCTTTCTCCCGGACCTCCCCTCAAGAAAGGCTTTCTCCCTGACCCCCCCTCAGGAAAGGCTTTCTCCCTGACCCCCCCCTCAAGAAAGGCTTTCTCCCTGACCCCCCCCCTCAAGAAAGGCTTTCTCCCTGACCCCCCCTCAGGAAAGGCTTTCTCCCGGACCCCCCCTCAAGAAAGGCTTTCTCCCTGACCCCCCCTCAGCAAAGGCTTTCTCCCTGACCCCCCCTCAGGAAAGGCTTTCTCCCGGACCCCCCTCAGGAAAGGCCTTCTCCCTGACCCCCCCTCAGGAAAGGCTTTCTACCGGACCCCCCCCCTCAGGAAAGGCTTTCTTCTAAAGGTCTAGAGGGCGACGTGTTCAGATAATAAATATCTGTGACTAAAACATCCCCACATCTGCACGCACCTTGTGTTTATTTTCATGCAAAAACATTTTTCTTTTTTGTTGTTGTTGTTGTTGTAAATAAAAGTTTATGAAGGAAAAGAAAAAGGTAACGTGACATTGGGCAGCCCGAAATATCAAAAACACCCTTTTTTTGGGGGGGGGGAGGGGGTCCAGAATTTTCCAGAACTGTTGGCCCTGCCAAATAATGGCCGCTGTAATGGAGAGTCATCGCCCGGACTTTCTAGGGCAGTGTAAAACGGGTGGTGCTAAGACGCCACCCATACTGCTATCCAATAAGTGAATTAAACTAATTTCAGTTAATTAAACTAATTTGATTGGTCAGATAACTTTGGCTGAGGCCAGGATAAAGTTTGCAGTCAGGTTCATGCAACTTAACACGAGTGATTATGAATATGAATTGAACCAACAAGCCCACTGTTGCCGCCCGCTTCCCATGATGCACCGTTATTCAGACACAACTGCATCCTGGGATTTGACGTTTCCATCATTAACACTCCGGTAATTGGGCATCGCGCGTGTGGGTTTTGTGTTCAAGACATGGTATGGGTAAGATGAAGCGTTTTGACTCCGTCTGACCAAACACAAGCCTTCTGAGGACGCCACCTGTGACCAGACAAGAGAAGCGCAGGGTGGCGGAAGACCGGCGTGTGTTTCCGGTGGAGCGTGTCGCAAGAGGATGGAGACGCACGAAGGGCGGAAAACTGAGCAAGTGTGCAACAAAGTCCTTCTGCTTCCTCAAGAGCAGACGAGGACACGCGATGTCGTATAAGAATCAGAGCGATGATGGGCGTGCACACTGCGCCCCCTTATGGTCAACATGTGCACCAGCATCGATTTCCTATTCTTCCTCTAAGATGTTTTTTAGGGAATTAGTTTTAATTTCACATTTCTTCCAGTAACAAATATGAACTCAGTATCAGACCGCCGTCTCCTTCATCACCCTGTTCTTCATCCCCGTTCCCCATCCCTCTGTTCCTCGTCCTCCTGTTCTTCAGCCCCGTTCCTCATCCCTCTGTTCCTCATCCTCCTGTTCTTCATCTCCCTGTTCCCCATCCCTCTGTTCCTCATCCTCCTGTTCCTCATCCCTCTGTTCCTCATCCTCCTGTTCTTCATCCCCGTTCCCCATCCCTCTGTTCCTCATCCTCCTGTTCTTCATCCCTCTGTTCCTCATCCTCCTGTTCTTCAGCCCCGTTCCTCATCCCTCTTTTCCTCATCCTCCTGTTCTTCATCCCCATTCCTCATCCCTCTGTTCCTCATCCTCCTGTTCTTCATCTCCCTGTTCCATTTCAGTCTTCTTGGGTTCATTCTCCTTCACTGGAATGAGAAAGAAGGAGGACTTGTTTAATTTTGTGTCCAAACAAAACATAATTACAGTGACTTCCTCAGCGGCATTAGTCACATCAGTGAAATTGAGGAGTTCTGACTATATAAGTGTGTAAAACTGTATTTTCTGGTTTTAAAGTGTAAAAAAAAATCACTAAGAGTTGGGTTTGGATTTCCCTTTTTACTCTTCTGGTGTTCTGAAAGGAGCAGAAAACATCACAGCTGAATACGATGAAGTCAAAACAACGCTGACTCAGTTCACCTGGACACAACGTTGAGGGACCGAAACGCTTCATCACTCATCGAAGTATTGTTGTTGTTGTTGTTGTTGTTGTTGTTCCTCTTTTTTTCTTCTTCTTTTTCTTCTTCTTCTTCTTCTTCTTCTTCTTCTTCTTCTTCTTCTTCTTCTTCTTCTTCTTCTTCAAGGAAAGGGGAACCAGTTCCTCTGTCTATTGTGAGGAACGTGTCATCACTCATCTAAGTGACCTCTTCAGTCTCACCTGACTGCAGGTACCCCCACCCTTATAAACAATATAGTGACTGCAGGTACCCCCACCCTTATAAACAATATAGTGACTGCAGGTACCCCCACCCTTATAAACAATATAGTGACTGCAGGTACCCCACCCTTATAAACAATACAGTGACTGCAGGTACCCCACCCTTATAAACAATACAGTGTCTGCAGGTACCCCCACCCTTATAAACAATACAGTGACTGCAGGTACCCCACCCTTATAAACAATACAGTGGCTGCAGGTACCCCCACCCTTATAAACAATACAGTGGCATAACGACCCAAACCAACGACCAGTTTCATATGCAAATATGGGTGTAACCATTAACTAGAGCTACAATGGCCATGTGTACTATTCACGGAGGATTGGGGATGTTTGCAATAACAGCATTTGCATTGTAAGATGGTGACAGATGTACGCTTAGACCCCCACCCCCCGGGTTCAGGGATTGTCATTTCCTCTTCACATAGATGGCCTCCTTGACTCCCCATTCAAACCAGTGTTCCTCCCTACCAAGGATGTTCTCATCCTCCTCCTGGCCACTGGCCTGTAGATGATGTAGACTGTGTAGATGGTGTAGACTGTGTAGATGGTGTAGACTGTGTAGATGGTGCAGACTGTGTAGATGATGTAGACTGTGTAGATGGTGCAGACTGTGGACTCCTGGCCTGACGTGTTGGCTCTCCTGTGTTGTGCCATCCTCTTGGCCAGCGTGTGTTTAGTTTCCCCAAAGTACAAGTCACAGCAATCCTCCTGGCACTTAACAGTGCACACTACATTGCTTCATTTTTGCTGGGGGACCCGATCCTTGGGGTGGACCAACTTCTGGCGCAGCGTGTTTTGGGGTTTGAAAGCAACACACCTAACCAGGGCCTGTGTAAGATGAGACGCGTATTGTCAAAACACCGCATCTCAGTTGCTTTCAAACCCCAAAAGATGCGGTGTCAGAAGTTGGTCCACCCCAAGGATCAGGTCCCCCTGGCACAAACACAGGAAACCCTATTTCCCCTCGGGGATGAATAAAGTAGTGTGATTCTGATTCTGATTCTGAAACAGAGCCATACAGTGTACGCTGTGGACTGCTGCGACTTGTACACTGGGTGAAACGCTGGCCAAGAGGATGACACAACGCAGGAGCGCTGACATGTCGGGCCAGGACTCCACAGTCTACAGGCCAGTGGCCACGCTTTCAGGGATGAGGATGTGCACATCCTTGATAGGGAGGAACGCTGGTTTGAACAGGGGAGTCAAAGAGGCCATTTTTGTTAAGAGGGAACGACCGTCCCTGAACCCGGAGGGGGGGGGCTAAGAGTACATCTGTCACCATCTGACAATGCTGTGATTGCAAACACTCTGTAATCCTCTGCCAATAGTACACACGGCCATCGAAACTCCAGCTCGTGGTCACGCCCATATTTGACTATGAAACCCCCTTCATTTCAAAACCGGGGAGATGTTTGAGTGAGGGTAACCAAATCCATCCTTCGGATCAGCGACCTCCTAGCACTCACTGTCCTGCAGGGGCTTCGAGTCCCAGGTGCAGGTGTTGCTCCCGCTTGAGGACTTCAAGCAAGTGAAAGAAAGCTTCATCCTCGCCTCTGTTCTCTCACTCCTGCAGGCCAGTGTGTTTTTCACATGTTCTCTGAGATGTAGTAGTAAACAGGTGGGTCCATGCGGTTGTTGAGACTGGCCAGACACAGGGTAACGACGTGGAAGCCTTCGCTTTGTTCACCTCTCCATCCAACGGACGGTAATAGTGAACCAAGAGCATATGGGGGTGAAGCACACCAAAAACAGTGATGATTAGGACCACTGCCTTTTGGCGATGGAGGCACCTACCTTGGGTCTGAGGATGTAGGCCATGGGCGGCACGCTGGTGCAGCAGTTAGCATGGTCGCGTCACAGCAAGAAGGTCCAGCCCCGGGGTAGTCCAACCTTGGGGGTCGTCCTGGGTCGTCCTCTGTGTGGAGTTTGCATGTTCTCCCCGTGTCTGTGTGGGTTTCCTCCGGGGGCTCCGGTTTCCTCCCACAGTCTAAAGACATGTAGGTCAGGTGAAGTGAGTAAATGAGTACTAAATTGTCCGTAGATGTGAATGTGTGTGTGTGTGTGTGTGTCGGCCCTGTGATGGACTGGCGGCCTGTCCAGGGTGTCTCCTGGCCTGCCACCCAATGACTGCTGGGATGGCCTCCAGCATCCCATGACCCTGAGCAGGATAGGCCGTTTGGATAATGGATGGATGGATGGATGTAGGCCACAGTGCACACTATGGTGGGGACAACAAATCCCCAAACTCCCATTGTCAGGAAATAGCATGCTGCAGTCTCCTTCTGGTGGAACCTGCTGAATCATGGCAGGCGGAAGTGTCAAGGTTTGTCACCTTGACTGTGTGATCATGTAGAGGGGTTTTGTGCTGAGCCAGACAGCCACCCAGACTGTGACGGAGATAGAAATGGCCCCTGTCCCTCCTCTGTTGGGAAAATGGATGGGCAATGGTCCAGTAACGCTGAACATTTACACAGACACTTATATTATAAGGCGACTAGAAGAACCCCGCTACAATGTAGCGGTTTGGTTCTCCACCCGTCTAAATCTCCCTCCTCTTCACCCTGCCAGCTAACCACCTTCCCCCTGCCCCTAAACCCCCCCACTCCAACTCCCTCCCCCCAAATGCTCAGAATCATCTGAAATGCCGAGAAAAGTGGTTTGTAGCCATTTTTAGAAAAATGCACATTTTGCATATTTATGCATAATTATGCATAATTTTAATTTTCTGGGATTTTTCCCTTACTCTCCGAGACAATACCTACCACCTCCAAAAAAGAATTAGGATCATAAGTGCTTTAGTTTTCGGTCCCGCTATCTACACTAACTAACACACACACACACACTAACACCACACACACACACACACACACACACACACACACACACACATTACGAAAATATGGGAGTTGATGATGGAGAGGTACATATTGCCATAGAAGAAGCCCAGTAGGACTTTGCACATACCCTCTCCATAGAGCCAGTTGTTGCCGTTAAAGTGGGAGGCCATTTTAGAGCCGTCCAAATGACGAAGAGCAAAGCAGGCAGAGCCTGATTGGCTGTGCAGATGGATGCAGGGTTCTTCATCATGGTTCTGAAGAGAAATACCCACAGGGCCGTGGCATTGGAAGGAAGCCCCACAGCAAACATGCTGACGTAGATCAGCGGTGGCTCTCCATGTGCCAGGTGCCACCGATACATCCCTCCTCTTTGGCTGAAGGCGTGCTAATCAGTGAAATCACCTGGTGTGGAGTCCGGCTGGAAGGAAAACCCGTATACACACGGCTCTCCATGGCACATGGTCAGCCACCTCTGATGGAGATGATTGGGAGGAATATGGTGGTAAGATGACTCTCCGGGGGGCGGCACGCTGGCGCAGTGGTTAGCGCGGTCGCCTCACAGCAGGAAGGTCCTGGGTTCGAGCCCAGGGGTAGTCCAACCTTGGGGGTCGTCCTCTGTGTGGAGTTTTGCATGTTCTCCCCGTGTCTGCGTGGGTTTCCTCCCACAGTCCAAAGACATGTAGGTCAGGTGACTCGGCCGTGTGTGTGTGTGTGGGCCCTTTGATGGACTGGCAGCCTGTCCAGGGTGTCTCCCCACCTGCCGCCCAGTGACTGCTGGGATAGACTCCAGCATCCCTGCTACCCTGAGTAGGATAAGCGGTTTGGATAATGGATGGATGGATGGACGGACGGACGGATGGATGGATGCATGACTGTCCAGGACATTTCTGGCTGCGAAGGAGAGTGATACCCCATCTTCTGCCTCTGTGCCAAAGAAGTCTGAATTCTGACATCAGAGAGGGGTTAAAAAAATAGTAAAATATATTTATTCATCGAGTGTAATGCAAGGAACCTATTGTTTTAGTCATAACCTGTGACTAAATGTCGCTTTGAATCAAAGTTAACTTCTTCTGCATACTTTGAGTTGTTTGCTCTGTTTGCGCAGTGATTTGTGTCAAAACCCGAGTTTGAGTTTTGGATTGTAGGACGAATGAAGCGTGCCAAGACCTGCGGCTAAATCTACAGTTCACGTTATTTTACGAAACAAGTCAAAGGTAGAGACATGCGACTTTCGAAGCTCCGAATTTAGACCTCGTTAAATCACAACACTTTCATTTTCTTGGTTCAAGAGCAAACTGGAAACCTGCGTGACGTCACGCCGCCAGGTGCGCATGCGTCCCGCAAACTGGCGCGAGAACCTTGTTCACCAAGTCGGAACGTACACACTTAGTGAAACCCCGACGCTAATTGCTGACGCCTGGGATTTCACGGGAATACCACGCAAACGCGGTGTCATGGGCAAAAGCGCACGCTTATTTATATTTAAACAAAGACCGGATGCTGTACAAAACACACGAATGTGTTTAATTGCAACTGGAATTTGATCTGGATCTTTCAAAAAAGCCGCCTGGTTTATGGTAATCTGTCTGCCAGTAAGAGAGATACCTGGAATATTACTTTCAAGAATTAATGTGGACAGGAGTTGGGCAGCAAGCAAGAATAAATAAGGAGAGACCGGGCAGCCTTGGCGAACTCCTCGAGACAATTAACAATGGATTTGTTAAAGTAAATAAAACTTGCTGACGTCTGGGCAGACCTTCAGTAAATTAGTCCCAGTGTGGATGTCTTGCGAGCATTTTTACTGTTTTAATAAACAAGGGTAGACCCCTGCAAAGGCTGTGATTGGTTGTTAAGTACATTACATTTTGTTCAGCGTGTCTTTTGTACGCATTTCTATCAAAGAAGAGGGGTCCGTCCTCTGCTCATTATTATTATTATTATTATTATTACTATTATTATTATTATTATTATTATTATTACTATTATTATTATTATTTCTGAGATTTCCCCTACTTTGTTCCTAAAAGTCTCTCCCCCCCCCCCCCGCCGTGGACATTTCTCTCATCCCAGTCGAGGGTCTAAGTGCAGATGATGCAATTTATTGCATCGAACTGTTCCTCACCGTGTGAATGAGGCTGTAACTGTAATTTAGGGCCAATCAATAAACTTGGTTTGTGTGCCGGGCATCAAAGGCACTGCCACAGAAAACACGTAAAAGCAAAATAGGTAAAATGGCACGTCTGTAACATTGGTTGCACTTCCATTTTCCGCCAGTAGGCGGCAGCGCAAAACAATCGCCCCACACCTCAATTTAACTGACACGTCGGGTGCCTGGCTTGTTGACGTCTTTCAAACAGCACCACAAAACACAAAACACCACACACACACCCCCCACAGGTATAAAGTATAAAGGTGGTGTTAGAAACTTTATTTAACACTACTTTGCTTGAGATTATCAGGCAAACAACTGTGCAGATGATACAAGATTTGATGCAAGATAAGAGCCGATAAACGGCCTCCAGCATGAATGTTCACTCAGTCGAGCTCGTTTGTGTAAACTTTCGGAGGCATGACCATGAATAAAGTATTTCTGGTGTAATTCCGACAAGGACTGGGAAGACTGAACATTGGCCCTCTTCACCGGCTTCGCTGATTCTCTGAGCCAGCTGCTTCCTACAACTGTTTTCACCAGGGATGCAACATCCCACATATGATCTGCCGTCGTGGTATCTGCTGTTAATGTTGTTGTTACTGTTTTAGGAGCGAAGGAAGGGCGGAGCAAAGCCACGAGGGTCAGAATCAGAACCAGAACTAGAACCAGAATCATATTTATTGACCATGTAGGTTTGCACATACATGGAATTTGTCTCTGGTTTCGTGGCTCTCTCAGCGTACTTAACATGGCATAACAACACAACAGTCTTCAGATATATACACAAGGGCTGACTACACAGAGGGGAAATAAGGGTGATAAAGTGCAATGGTGCAGAGAACATATCAGAGATGCTGAAAGCATCCCTGTCGTGGCTTTTCCCGTGCCTAGAACATTCAAAGGGGAACCAGAAGTCATTGAAACCCTGCCCCCCCCTCTCTCTCCTAAATGAGACATGAGCCCCCTATCTTTCTCACCCAAGCCCCCGTTAGCCTCCAAGGTTATGGCTATTACTATCCAGCGCAGCAGGGAACCTCTGTAGTCCTCCGAGCACACTTGGTTATTCCTGGTGTTTACATTCTGGCTGTTGGGATCCAAGCCAATGCTGCCATTTTGTGTCCACTGGTTACTAAAATTAGGAAAGTGTCCTCTACCGTGCTCTACTTAAAGCCCTCGGGACTACCTTGCGATTTGGGGATATTCAAATAAACTTGACTCGACTGCCGTAGCCTAGCTCTTTCTGACCTCTCCCTCCTCCTCTCCCTCTTCTCCACGGTTCACTGTCATCTCCATGGTAACCACTGGGAGGTTGGAGAGACTGCCTGCCAGTTGGTCACTGCTTGTTTCTATGGAAACCTGTAGTGCTCTGCCCAGATGCTAGCCTGCATCAGTATCAGGCACTACCTGACTGTAGTGCATCCATTCCATGAAAGCCTCCCACAGAGATCGCTCTACTCGGACCAGTTTGGTTGCTTGGTGGGGGGGTGGGGGGTGGGGGGTTTGGGGCTGCTGTGGTACCTGACCTCCTAGTCCAGCAGAGCTATCAGCTCGCTCAGCTGGGACTGACCACCCGCCATGATGTCTTACCTCTGGACTACAGCTGCCATAATGCCCTGCTCTATTATGCCAGCGTCACACAGGTCCAAGACCAGCCTGCTATGTTTTCAAACGTAACATGGTTTTTGACCTGTAGATGTCAACAAACTCGTTAAAATGCTCCAGGGTTTGGTTGATACTTAAATAACCTGGGTCCCCATGATAGAAAACACATGATTCGTTTTTGCCCCCAAGTTCTTTGTGACCCAAGGGTCCAAATCGAGCACGGAAGTGTCCCATTGGGAGGTCCGGATGAAAAAAAGTCATAGTCCCATGTGCTGCTTAGACGCCCAGTGACGCTGGGATAGGCTCCTGCATCACTGCCACCCTGAGAGCAGGACAAGTGGTTTGGACAATGGATGGCTGGATGGATGGATGGGTTTTCCCTTTGGGATAAAGATGATGCGTGGAAGTATCTCATTATGGCACAGAACTGCTGTGGTTGAAGAAACACACACACACACACACACACACACACACACACACACACACACACACACACACACACACACACACAAAGCACCACACAAAATGACTTTTGCTGAATCCCAGTTCAGCACAATTACTTTTATATAGTCACCACTAAAACCCATCTGCAGTTACTGTGCTGGGCTGATGACCTCGAGGCCTTTAGTCTCGGCTATAGTCTCCTGGTACTTTATTACGCCAATAAAACAAAACAAATCCCCCTGCCGTTTCGTTAAACGGCAGGGGGATTAGAACGACCGGGATTTCACCCCTACCTAAAACGACCATGGGCGGTCAAAATGACCGCCGGCTTTTAAACTCTATATTCTGTCGAGATAAATACCCAGTTGAGGTATTAATGCATTGCATGTGTTAGCATGTCTGTTAGGAAACTACTGACGCCAAAATTAACATTTCAACAACTTTAATACTATTTTCAAACAATTTAAACTTCAGAGACATGGTCGACCGTGAACAGCAAAATTGAAACAGTGAAAATATGACCCGAAAACAAAACAGAAAACACACGTTGCTAATCTAACAAACGTAACAAGGCCTATAAAACGTGAAAACGTAAAAAAAAGAACTGGACGTTGTGAAGGAAATGACGCGACCAACACACGTCATAAATAGCGACGTGATGGGCACGATGACGCTCTTATTACGGTCGGTCATTTTGACCGCTCACGGTCGTTTTAGGTAGATCTTATCATACCTTTTTGTGTGTAGTTGATCTAAAACTCATTTTAATGCAAATATATGCAATTTTAAGAGCATTCGGGGAGCGGCAGGTTCTGTATCTTTTCTCCACAAAAGTTGTGAAACTTTGAAAATCCAAAACGGTCAAAATGACCTCCTTGGTCGCTCTTGTTTAATCAAGGTCCTGGATCCGCAAGACGCTTTGTTTGTTGTGATTCTGTGTATGGCCTCCTTGGAGCAGGAAAAAAAAATTACAAATATTTTCTCTCTGAGTTTCGAAACCATATAATTTGAACTCTTTACTAAACAGCCATCCACAATTTCCAAACAAACATCTGAGACTGAACAATTGCCATCGATTCTAATTTCCGACAGATGGGCCGTAACAACTTCACTAGCAGACTCGAGCAGAAATACTTTGATTTTTATTTTCTCGTGTCAAGCACGCATGGACATTTTGTATAACCCGGTAACCTGTACACCTTTATCTTAAAGACAGTGTGAGATGAAAATGTACTTTTCATATCTTCTCTGCTCATGTCGCCAAGTCATATTATGCTTCCTTTCTACAATTTGTGTCGCCAAGTCCACGTGGGCAGGCGAGTGACGTCACAGAGGGTTTTGCACCATGCAATCAAATCCTGAAGAGAGCTGGCGCTGGATGGGCTGGGAGAGCCTGGTCTGCTGCGCCCGGTGGGCCCAGGGACCACGGCCCTGCCTGGAGCTGCGCCCGAGGAGGAAACACCGAGGGCGGTCTGACAGGACGCGGAAGCGGGGCAGGCTAAGCTAACTGCTAGCCCATGCAGACCGGCAGTTCCCACAGTCATCCTGGCTGGCGTTCATTCCCTTGGACAGTGGATTTTATATGTATGTATGTAGGTGTGAATGTATGTATGTATGTATGTATGTATGTATGTATGTATGTATGAATGTATTTATTTATTTAGTGGGATATGTTTGTGTTTTGTAGTTTTTGTAGTTTAAATATGTGTTCTTGTAGTTCGGATGTGTTTTCTGTGTTGCACCGCTGTGGGCTGGGGGAAACGATATTTCGTTTCATTTCATGGAATGAAATGCCAAACAAATGTTCCTGATTCCTGGAGGATGAACCCCCCCCCCTCCATTCTCCTCCCAGGCCTAATATCCTGTTTCGCTTGAAAACGGGCCACATGACAGAAGCAAGATAAACTGTCTTAAAACACGTGCGCTGTATGCATGAACAGCAGCAGCAGCAGCAGCAGCGCAGTCTCGAGCTCTGCACAGGTTATTAAAGCCGACCTGTGCTGAGCCTGTTTGCGCCCTCTGCTGGCGCACATGGGAAGTGCTAAATCATACATCAGACAAAGCTCAGTTTGCCACAACTGTGAGAATTAACTCTTTATTCAATGTGCACAAGCCGAAGAAATTCACCTTTACACTTCACCAGTGGCATCCAGTTTAGTAATTCCTCATCAAAATAATCTCATTAGGTACAGGGGTTTTTACACACACCTTTATCTTTTGTTAAATGGCAGAGTTCCTCAAATATTTAAGTCAAAAGCAACAGTAGCAGCTTTTATTCTTGTTTTGAAGGAAGCTGACATAAACCTGGGGCAATAGGTGAGTAGATCCAGGCTTGTTATGACAGTTAGAAGCTGCAGGTCTCTACAACTGGATGCGACCAGCTCCGCTTGACAACATCTGGTAGTCAGCTGATCACTAGCATGCTCTTTTACAATGATGCAGAAGTCAGCTTGTTAGAATCAGCACGTGTCCACAATAAATCCCACAGTAAAGCCCACAGAAGTATGATACATTCACCTTTGACCCAGAATCACGTGTTTCCCCCACAGAGGTGCAGCAAGGACACGACGACAGAAAAGCACACGCAGCAGACTGCAGCAACACACATGCAAACCTCCTCTTTTGACACAGTGATGGACAGATGTGTGTTTACATGACACGATGGTGGACAGATGTGTGTTTAGATGACAGGGTGGTGGACAGATGTGTTTACATGACAGAGTGGTGGACAGATGTGTTTACATGACAGGGTGGTGGACAGATGTGTGTTTAGACGACAGGGTGGTGGACAGATGTGTGTTCAGACGACAGGGTGGTGGACAGATGTGTGTTTACATGACACAGTGGTGGACAGATGTGTGTTTACATGCAACGGTGGTGGACAGATGTGTGTTTACATGACACGGTGGTGGACAGGGTAGTGGATGAAGCAGCTGGACAAGCTGACAGTTGAACTGACATACAGTCAGAAACCTCAAGACAATCGAGCAAAGCACTAAATACAACCAGACTCACAACTGGACAGAATGACATGTTCAGTCACACACATATTTAAAAAAATATATCTTCTGTAACGTAACAAACAGGCATATGTTAAAAAGGAACAGGGGGGACATATTGAACCAAATCTGTATTTTGATTTTAGCATGAGTAAATTAATGGCAATTAATTGATTAATCAGTAAGTAAATAAATACAATGTAAAACATAAAATCTGTACTTTTAGCATGAGTTACTTAATAAGTATTTAAATAAATAAATTGTGAATTAATTGATTAATGATTAAGTAACTAAATAAAATGTAAAACATACAATCTGTATTTTTAGTATGAGTTAATTAATAAGTATTTAAATAAATAAATAGTTAATTAATTGATTAATCATTAAGTAAATAAATACAATGTAAAACATAAAATCTGTATTTTTAGCATGAGTTAATTAATAAGTGATTAAATAAATAAATAGTGAATTTATTGATTGATCATTAAGTAAATGAATAAAATGCAAAATAATAACAATAATAATAATAATGAAATGGCTGAAACACCATAACTGAGTTTGGACAGGAAAGCAACCTCATGTATTTGCCCTGCAGCTTCACTCGTATGCAGACCAAACAGCAGTATATGCAGTAATGTATCGTTACCAGTATCATAACCAAACATTGTGTTTAAGCAGAACAGAACATGTGAGAGGTTTTTGAAAATAAAAAATACAGCAACTTTTATGCATTTTGCACATCAAAATACTGACATAGTAGCAGCAAACGGAGCATCTTTGAGTAAAGTGGTCGGCGTGGTTTTTAGTTGCACCCCTCCGTGTTGTAAATACAGTCCATAAACTGTACTAGACTCACCGCTGAGAGACGGAGGCCCTGCACTGCGAGATGAAGATCAGCAGATGTACAAATTAATCAGCTTGACTGACTGTGCATGAAGTCATATGTTCACCAGACAAGAATACACTGCAGCTACCAGACTGTCTCTCTCTCTCTCTGTCTGTCTCTCTGTCTCTCTCTCTCTCTCTCACACACACACACATGTATGAACAGATGAGGGGGGATAAAAGACAGAGAGGGCAGACAAGCAAAGCCGAAGTGAAGTTTGGAGGAGAGACATGTTCACTGGGACGAGGCACATCATGTGGAAAAGGCCTTTGAGTTTTGGGGGGATCACTCTTAAGAAGCAGCAGCAAAGTAGCAGGAAATGAAGCGAGCGAAAGGACAAGAATGGGTATGACGCATGGTGAAAAGACCAGGACAGAGAGAAGGATGAGCATACAGCAGGAAGACGTGGGTAGCAGCTCAGACGTTACATACATCTATAAGTCCTCTTGACAGACATTAGACTGCAATGGAGAACAAAGCCCTTGATGGTGAAGTTAGTGCTGCAGCAGCACAAACCACAGGGTTGACAGAGAGAGAGAGAGCGAGAGAGAGACAGCGTGAGAGAGAGGGGGAGCGTGAGTGAAAGTGTGAGAGAGAGTGTGAGAGACACGTGACAGCTTTAGTCTCCTCACAACTCATGCGCTACCTTTTGATCTACTTCTGTTTCTTTATTGTTATTGTTTCTTTATTGATCGTTACAATGTTGTGTTGATGTTCATTGTTAGTGTTATTGTGTACTGTCCAAACTGTATTTTGATGCTTTGGCAACATTGTTTTAAAACTTTCATGCCAACAAAGCCCTTTGAATTGAATTGAATTGAATTGAGTGACAGTGTGAGAGAAAGGGAGAGTGTGAGGGTGAGTGTGTCAGAGAGAGTGAGAGTGTGAGAGAGAGACTGAGAGAGTGTGAGAGAGACAGTGTGAGAGAGTGAGAGCGAATGTGTGTGTGAGAGTGACAGAGAGTGAGCGGAGTGTGAGAGAGCGTGAGTGAGAGGAGAGTGAGACAGAGTGAGCGGAGTGTGAGAGAGCGTGAGTTAGAGACAGAGAGAGTGAGAGGAGCGTGAGACAGAGAGTGAGCGGAGTGTGAGAGAGTGTGAGTGAGAGACAGATGGAGTGAGAGGAGAGTGAGACAGAGAGTGAGCGGAGTGTGAGTGAGAGGAGAGTGAGAGGAGAGCGAGACAGAGAGTGAGCGGAGCGTGAGAGAGCGTGAGTGAGAGACAGAGAGAGTGAGAGAGAGGACAGAGTGTGAGGGCAAAAGCAAGAGAGCAAGAGAGAGAAAGAGATTTCTGACAAAAGGTTTCCATCTTAAAAGTGTCTTCCTATAAAAAGCAGGAAGTGTAAACCTGGCTGTATTTAACAGATGTAGCTGATGGTGTGTCTGGTGTACTTATACACCAGAGTCCATGTATTACTACGTCTATTTACTATGACCTGGACATGCTTGGGGTTAGAGCAGGTGCAAAAGGCTTGAACGCCCTCAACCACCGGTGGGAAACTGATCATCAATTACGACGTGGCGGCCAGTGTCTGAGATACAGCGTACTGGCCAACAAGTCGTACAGTTTCGCGAAGAGCTGCATTGATATTCATACGAGAACTGACGGTGAATCAGCGTGAGGAGGATTTAGTGTACGGCTCGGTGGAGGTTCAACCCTTTGGCCGCCTTAATGCATGTTTGTGGGTTACGTGTATGGAAGAGCCCATGGCAAAGGCCGAGCTTCACGTATGCAGAGTCGTGCTACCGCTGATGAACGAGTTATACCAGCGTCGCAAGACCTAACGGTACAGTTATTTTTTTATTCAAATTATTGCAAGAATGCCCAGGGTTGCAGCAGTAGTCTAAGGTGTCAGATTGGAATCAGTAAATTCTGTATCTCTATGGCTCCGAGTCAGTACGTTAGCTGCGGTCGTAGTGCTCGTTTACCTGATTTTTACTCAGCAATAACAGCAATCGTTCTCTGGATTTCAAGTTTGTCACTATGGTGCAGGGTACTCAACAAATGATGCAGAAATGGTGACGACAACGCTTATTTATTTCATGGATATCCGAAGGAGCAGATGCCAGGTGGGGAACACGCGGCGTGGGCTTCACATCAGGACGTTGGCGCGCGTGTCGGGCAGCCGCAGCCCCACGAGTCCCCCGCCAACCAGCACAGCAGACGCCAGCAGGATGGGGATGGCCTTGGTGATCCCGACTAAAGAGCCGAAGATGAGGTTGCCCAGCACCGCTGCCAGCTTACACATGGCATTACAGAACCCGAAGCCTGTGCCCCTGAAACCGGAGGCAGAAAGACAATCACATGAAACACTGACACAAATTACGAGGGAAGTCACCAACGTTTATGTTTTCACTCACACATTAAAAATTATTTGAGTTTTTTTTTCTAGCTTACAATTACCCCGCTCTCCCAAGCCCTCCTGGTCACCGCTCCACCCCCTCTGCAGACTACCACGTGCCTCCTCCCATACACGTGGAGTCGCCAGCCGCTACTTTTCACCTGACAGTGAGGAGTTTCACCAGGGGGAGGATCACGCTATTGCCCCCTGAACAGGCGCCCCGACCGACCAGAGGAGGCGCTAGTGCAGCGACCAGGACACACACCCACATCCGACTTCCCACCTACAGACACAGCCAATTGTGTCTGCGGGGACGCCCGACCAAGCCGGAGGTAACACAGGGATTCGAACCAGTGATCCCCGTGTTGGTAGGCAACAGAATAGACCGCCACCCCACCTGGATGCCCTAAACTGTTTCTTTATTTACCTTGTATTTAGTTACTTTCTAATATACACTCAAACATCGACCCATCCATCCATTATCCAAGCCACTTATCCCAGTTGGGGTCACGGGATGCTGAAGCCTATCCCAGCAGTCACTGGGCAGCAGGTGGGGAGACACCCTGGACAGACCAGCAGACCATCACAGGGCCCACACATTCACACCAAGGGACAATTTAGTACGGCCGATTCACCTGACCTGCATGTCTTTGGACTGTGGGAGGAAACCGGAGCACCCGGAGGAAACCCACGCGGACACGGGGAGAACATGCAAACTCCACACAGAGGACAAACCAGGACGACCCCCAAGGTTGGACAACCCCGGTGTTCGAACCCAGGACCTTCTTGCTGTGAGGCGAGCGCGCTAACCACTGCGCCACCGTGCCGCTAGACCCAAACAACCATTGCAAAATGAACTTGGTGATCATTCCAAACGAGGTTCGGTTGGCAGTTTTCTGGTTGTGACATCACGCACCCCCATTTCTTGGATAGTGTGACTGTGACTTGGTGCTACAGCATGACGTTTTATAAATATGGCTGTGAAAACAACTTCTTGGTGTTGAAAAGGAAACTTAATACTCCCCATTTGTAAGTCAAAGTGATCATCTGGAGTACAACGCAACTAGATGTTTAAATAATGCAGTTACACGTATGGTCAATAGGCAACCGTGACACGTCACACAAGGTGGCACACACCTCCTGTCCGTTGGGTACATCTCGGCCGTGACGACGTCCAGGGAGTTCCAGGCAGAGATGCTGAGGCCGTTGTAAAGACAAAGCATGAAGATCATCATGGACTCACTGGTGCCAAACCACAAGAAGAAACAGCTGATGCCCGACAGCACCATGGAGCCCCCTGCAGGACAAAACACCAAACATCATCTGGCGTCTTCTACATCTTAGATACAGGTCTACAGTGACGTCAGTGAACAATGTACCAAAAAGATCAAAACGCTTCACCCTCAAAGGCCCACAAAGAGGATATCCACACAACCCAAACTACACATGGCTACCATTCACACCAGTGAGAAGTTACAGGAGGCGCCCGAGGATCAGAGGGCATCATGCCGTACCTAACATGCTCAGCCGCCCTATCTTGTCCATCAGGAGGGCAGAGACTATGTTGCCAGGCAACACAGCCAGCGTTCCCAGGAAGTTCACGAAGTAGACCCAGTAGGCGCTGTAGTCGTCATCGAACGTCATCTGACAACCGGTCTTGTTGTGGTGGAAGGAGCTGTTGATCACCCTCGAATTCAGTAGCTTGGAGTCGTCGATATCTGTTTATGCAAAAGACGATGTTGAGCACAACTGGAAAGTTCACAAGTCCTAGAAAAACGACACAACTGAGGTAGGGATCCTCCAACCGGTTCACCTTCACACCCATCACGACAATTTAAAGCAAAGTGTCAAGTTTCTCAACCCTGGAGTGTTTACTTTACATGATGTCTGGCAACAATTGGTTTCTCTTTTGGGGATCCCCTCCCCCCCTTTTCTCCCCAATTGTATCCGGCCAATTACCCCACTCTTCCGAGCCGTTCCGGTCGCTGCCCCACCCCCTCTGCCGAGCCGGGGAGGGCTGCAGACCACCACACGCCTCCTCCCATACATGTGGAGTCGCCAGCCGCCTCTTTTCACCTGACAGTGAGGAGTTTCACCAGGGGGACGTAGCGCGCGGGAGGATCACGCTATTCCCCCAGTTCCCCCTCCCCCCTGAACAGACGCCCCGACCGACCAGAGGGGGCGCTAGTGCAGCGACCAGGGCACACACCCACATCCGGCTTCCGACCCGCAGACGCGGCCGCGGCCAACTGTGTCTGTAGGGACGCCCGACCAAGCCGGAGGTAACGCGGGGATTCGAACTGGCGATCCCCGTGTTGGTAGGCAACGGAACAGACCGCTACGCTACACGAGCGCCCGCTGTCTGGTAACATTTAAATGAGATACATGTAAGAGAAGTGTACGCGTTAACTCCTAAACGTCTTTAAATATCAACAATAATTTGAAATAATTTTGACGATTTACCGAAGCATCGGGAAAAGTGAAGTTTGAAGATACTGTAACGTGCATGGATAAGAAGACACGCCGGCCGCTGGCTCGCGGGTCTGACCCTGTAGTCTAGCGGTTAGCGATGTGTCCCGCGGTGCGGGCGACACGGGTTCGCCTCCCGGCCGCGGCAGTTCCTGATGTTGCGTTGTCCCCCTCCCCGAATTCGCTACAATACTTTTTGTGGGGTTTCAACCGTGTAGGTGTGCACATCTTTCAAATGTGCAGTGAAGAGCCTCGAGAAATAATCAAGCGATTCATTAAAAAATATTCATTACCACCCAGCAAAAAAACAGCTCCGGCAAATATGTTTACACCATTCAGATTGTGAATTTTAAACGTCTTCACTTGCACTGGGACCCACTGGTATCTCCATGTGGGATTACATATTACATTATATTACCTACTACATATTACATGTGGGATTATACTCTAATCAATTCCGCATGCGTAAAGGTGCATTTGGGGCAGATTCAGTATGGAGAATTATTTCTGGCATCTATCCCTAAACAGAAATATTAAAGCAACTCAGTGGACACAACAACAAGCGTAACGCTCTGCTCTCATTTTCTCTTCTTCTTCGTTCCCTTTCACTCTCCCAGTCTCCCTCCATCTGTCTTTCTCGTTCTGCTCTGCTCTGCTGGGATTTGTCGCTTCGGGCAAAGAGACTTTATTTCGCATGTGGTATTACCATCAACCTGACATGCCCTCACTGTTTCACGTCCAGCTGCTTTCTGAGTGCTTAGGGGAACCGTTCTCCAGCTTTCCAGCCCCCACAAGACCTGACTCAGCCGCAGCTCTCCTGGAGCACTTAAACCTGTCTTTCTTCACCCGGCCTACGGCTTTCCCAGCCCGAAAATCATCACACTGTAATTTACGGTAACACTTTAGTATGGGGAACGTAGTCACCATTAATTAGGTGCTTATTAGCATGCAAATTAGCAACATATTGACTCTGCATTGGTCATTATTAAGTACTTGTTTATGCCTTATTCTGCATGGCCTTATTATACAACCAGTAAGCCATTAACTATGAGTTTTCCCTCTATAACCTCGGAAGTATTGCTTATTAGTAGTACCATCTCAATATGCTTTGCTTAGTATAGCCTTTATAAGGTGGTGGTACCACAAGAAGAGTTATTCTCCCTTACTAACACTTAATGAATATGGTCTGTTCTTACATAACAACACACACAACTGCAAGTGTTCAGTGTTAAATTACTGTAAATTAAGTTTTTGTTACTTAGAATATGTTCCCCATACTAAAGTGACATCTTGATCATTACTAATTCACTAGTAATTACGTTTTTTTTTACTTAGAATATGTTCCCCATGCTAAAGTGTTACCTAATTTACATATCAAATGCAGGTACAATCTTGATTTGACCTCTTCTCGTCTCCAAAGAGCTGACAATTATATTTTATACGGCTTCGCCACCACGCTGAGGAAACACTACCATGCGGACCGCCCCAACGCTGTGGCAACGCTGCGTAAAGTGAGTGACATATCTACAGTATGGAATGGGTGATTTATCATCCCCATTCTCAGCTGCAAAAAAAAAACTAAAAACAACAGGGAGACAGAGATGGTGTCAGAAGAGTTTTTCTCTAGTTTCATGAGATCATCATGTCACCAGCAAATGCAGGGGATGCACTCCATGATGATCAAATCCAGCTGAACTATCGTGTGACACGACATTCCAGATTGAACAAAAAAGTGAATTTCTTCTCGTTAAGGTCACTGACGTTTGAAGCTCATCTCTGCTGTAGACTGCGACAGACTTCTGACACTAGCGTTAGCTAGTGACAGATGCAATTTATGTATTATGTTGGTAAACTTTCTGTATTAAGTGCTGGCCATTGTTGATGCAATGCTGAAACAACAGCAGCAAGGCTCAGCTACTAGTTGCATGAGCCTTGACTGGAGAGGAAATCCCTGCAGGGCAGACAAATTATTGTTTTACCTACACTACGTCACAATACGTACGTGTCAGAGGACACGTTTTTGCGAGACCGAAATACGTGTATATGGACACGTATTAGTTGCCCCTGGGGCCGCAATCCCGTCTTCTGGCCACTGGGGGCGCAAGAAAAAGGGCGGACAGCGTCATGGTGGCAGCAGTCCTGCAACCAACATAGTAGATGAATGCGGGAGGTGCGGCAAGACGCAGCACACCGATGAGCGGAAGTGTCCTGCAATGAACAGGAAGTGCAACAAATGTCATAAAAAGGGACATTGGGAGCGTGTATGTCACTCTAAAGCGGTGAGAGACGTCACTGAAGAGGTTAAACAGCCGCACTTTCTGGGAGAAGTTGGCAAAGACAGCAGTCAGGAACATTCGCTCCGCCATCTTTGTTCAATATTTTTGACATTCTATTGCGTCATGACCATGGTCATGACAGACCTAGTAGGCTACAGGGCGCCCCTAGCGGCATCTGTGAGATACGTGTCAATGAACACGTATAAGTGACTTGCAGAAGCGTGTCCATACACACGTAAAGAGGAGGCGACCGGTCTGGTTTTACCATAGTCAGTGATAGCAACAAAATGGACAAAACGGACGGATGAAGAAGCTTAAAAGTTACCAGTTTATGCCACAACACTGGTTGTGAGTGGTGGACCTCATTCAAGGATCTCTGTTTTCTGTTAGTGACTAGGGTTGAATACCACATCTTGAAATCAAAGAAGGTTGAATCAGTTCATCTGGACAGAGAGTTTACTGACAGATACGTGACCTCTTCAGCCTCAACTGACTGCAGGTGTCCCCACCCTTATAAACAACACAGTGGCATAACGACCCAAACCAGGAATCGTGTGCAAATATAGGCGTGACCATTAACTAGAGTTTCAATGGCCATGTGTACTAGAGGGAACGGCCATCCCTGAACCGAGGCAGGTGGCCTAAGAGTACACCTGTCTCCATCTTACAATGCTGTGATTGCAAACATTCCCAAATCCTTTGTGAATAGTACAAATGGCTATTGAAACGCTAGATAATGGTCATGCCCATATCAGCACGTGAAACTGATCGTTGTTTTTGGTCGTTATGCCGCTGTATTATTTAGAAGGGTGGAGATACCTGCAGTCAGTTTAGACTGAAGAGGTCACTCAGGGGACCAGAGGGTGTGCTCCAATTGTCAGGGCATCACATTGCTCAGCCTCCCAGGGAAAGTCTACTCCAGGGTGCTGGAAAGGAGGCTCCAACCGACTGTCGAACCTCAGATCCAGGAGGAACAATGCAGATTCAGTTCTGGCCGTGAAACAATAGCCCAACTCTTTACCCTTGCGGAACTGCCGAGGGAGGCATGGGAGTTTAACAAGCCAGTCTACATGTGTTTTGTGGACTTGGAGAAGGCTTATGGCCGTGTATCCTGGGGCACTCTGTGGGGGGTACTGCGGGAGTATGGGGTACCGGGACAGTTGCTACAAGCCATCCGGCCCTTGTATAATCAAAGTGACAGCTCTGTCCGCACTCAAGTCAAACAAGTTTTCGGTGGGTGTCGGACTCCGCCAAGGTTGTCCCTTGTTTCCAATTCTATTTGTGATATTCATAGACAGGATCTCAAGGCGCAGCCAAGGTGAGGAGTGTGTCCATTTTGGGAGCCTCAGAATTGCATCTCTGCTCTTTACAGATGATGTGGTTTTGTTGGCTTCATCAGAACGCGACCTCCAGCGCACTCTGGGGCAGTTTGCAGCTGAGTGTGAAATGGTCGGGATGAGAGTCAGCACCTCCAAGTCTGCGGCCATGGTTCTCTACCGGAAAATGGTGGATTGCTCCCTCTAGGTTGGGGATAAGTTGTTGCCTCAAATGAAGGAGTTCAAGTATCTTGGGGGCTTGTTCATGGGGGAGGGTAGGACGGAGCGGAGGACTGACAGGTGGATTGGTGCAGCATCAGCAGTAATGTTGTACCAGACCATTGTGGTGAATTGGGAGCTGAGCCGGAGGGCAAAGCTCTCAATTTACCAGTCAATCTTCGTTCCAACCCTCAGCTATGGTCATGAGCTTTGGGTAGTGACCGAAAGGGTGAGATCGTGGATACAAGTGGCTGAAATGAGTTTCCTCTGTAGGGTGTCTGGGCTCAGCCTTAGCGATAGGGTGAGGAGCTCGGACATCCGGAGGGAGCTCGGAGTAGAGCCGCTGCTCCTTCACGTCAAAAGGAGCCAGTTGAGATGGTTCAGGCATTTGATTAGGATGCCTCCTGGGCACGTTGAACTGGGAAGAGACCCCGGGGTAGACCCAGAACTCGCCGGAGGGACTACATGTCCAATCTGGCCTGGGAACATCTTGGGATGCCCCAGGAGGAGCTGGAGGGCGTTGCTGGGGAGAGGGACATCTGGAGTGCCCTACTTAGCTTGCTGCCACTGCGACCCGACCCTGGAGAAGCGATGATGAGATGAGATGAGACGAGATGAGGTGAGATGAGATGAGACGAGATGATATGAGATAAGATGATATGAGATGAGATGAGATAAGATGAGATGTCACTTAGATGAGTTATGAAATGTATCTGTCAGTAAATGTTGTATGCAGATGAACTGATTCAACCTTCCTTGATTGTCTTACCTGGATTATTGAGTGACCAGGATTCAATAACATATATTGAAATCAAATCATAAAGACAAAGATATCTTGTAATCTTATTTCATAGTAACATGACACTTACACTCCTCCTCTCAATCACAACCTGGTGGTGTATGTGTGCCTCAGTGACCCTGAGAGCTAGGCTGTTGGGGGCCTTGAGCAAAGCAAACTTGTCTCAGATGAAGGACCAGACAAATATGAATTGTTTTAAGGCGCTGAATTTTTAAGACGTAGGATGTGATATTTGGACAACTGATTGCTGGTCTTCAGCCTAACGAAGAAACGTTATGTTGTTACCTTATAGGCTCAGGACTTACAATGCGCTGCAAAGATGGTGGGGTGGAATGCATGTCCATCAAGGAGCAGGAGCAGAGGAGATCTTGGCGTTTGGCAGATGTGACCAGTATAAGGCTCAGCTCCATACAGAAGAATAGCTCTGAGCAGTTTTCTGCTGAGCACTTTTTCATGGTAGGGAGCCAGATCATCCTGAGCCCTGGCTGGGTTGGCAAGCAGTTGTAAAAAAATTGGGTTGTCTTAATATGGCTTTGGGTTGCTTAGAAAATAAACACAAAAACGCAGACAATGTTTCCATGCATTTGTGCTGAGCAGCAGATACCCGGTCTCTTTGTAGACGGTGAGCGAGACTGTGGAGGGAGCTAAACCCAGCACCTCCATTCACTGTTGACTTTAAAGGAAAATTCGTCGATTCTTATACTTATCTCTGTCTATCTGCGACTGGGATAGCATATAAAAAAAATACTCGCACTTGCTCCTGATCATTTCTGCATCTCTGCATGCGAAAGGTTTTTTTTCTTCTGTCCGCCAAATGACGTCACGATACATCACTCTGCAGACAGAAAAAAACTACAGCCTAGCAGGGCTACCCACCGTTCAAAAACTCATCCTCCTTCTCTCAGCTAAGATGCATTTCCAGTGGTGTACATGATGTCCCACAACCCTAACGCAGAGGATTTTATAGAAGATGATACAGACGCTCGAGCACAATTCGTTCTGGTACATGTAGGCGCTGTGGGAAAGACTCTGTGAACAGAGTAACATCATTTTCTCCATCAGGATAGAACCCAGTGAGGACTTCGTTGTTTCAACTGACTACACTGCTCATCAGTGTTGATTGCACATACACAAAACAATCGGTGACATTTCCCTTTAAGCAATGATGGGGAAACCGGGGAGGGGGGGAGGGGGCGTGATCAGCCTACCTGATTTCAACCTGAGAGAATTTTCATTATTGGACTTTGCAACTAATCATTAACAACCTCCACAGAACCCTGTTGTTTGACTTTGTAGCTGTATTGTAGACTCACTAGCCCTTGGCTAACGGGTCGGACCCTTTAGTTGATCGGTTAGCGCAGTTGCCCGTGGTCTGGGCTAACCGGGTTCGATTCCCGGCTGCGGCGGATTCCCGGCTGCTCCCTGAATTCCGCTACATCGGTGTGAGAAGTGGGCTGGTGAGACAGTGAGGTCATCGGAAGCGCGTGTGCCCAGGGGCGTGAGGGAGCTGATATGCTGAAGCGCGGGGACGTGCTTCCCGAAGGAAGGGGGCAGTGTAATGACCACCGATGTGTAGACTCGCTACCCTTTGGCTAACGGGTCGGACCCTTTAGTTGACTGGTTAGCGCGGTCACTGGTGGTCCGGGCTATCCGGGGTTTGATTCCCAGCTGCGGTGGACTCCCGGCTGCTCCCTGAAGTCGCTACAGTATTATCATCGGATCAGAAGTCATGATCCCAGAAATATGTGGATGAAGAGGCGTGAGCTGTTACCTGATTAGCAGCGGAGTGTAAGCTGGACCAGATAGAATGGAGGCGACATGAAACACTGGTGAGTGAGAGCTTGCTGAAAATGTTCTGTTCAGGACTCTCCTCACAACGATTTTCAGTTCATCTCTTCAAAACGGGCGTCTTCGGCGAAATGTGAAAACAGAACTGTGTCTAACAACGGGAGTTTCTGCTACAAGCTGACCTGAGGGAAGTTGCGCCTGGGACTCCAGGACGCTGTTGCGGATGCGTGTGTGCGTGTAGGTTTTGTGTTTGCTCACACTTACCTGTGTTGTAAAAGAAGGAGTCCACAAAGGTACAGTTGTTGAAGACTGATCCAACCGAGGAGACGTCTTCAAAATAACAGTTCTGGAAATAGGAGTCGACGAAGGTGACGGCCTTGAACTTCATACTAATAAACCTGAAAAGGGGGAGGAGAGGAGCACAGGAGGTGCAGTGAGGAAAGAGGACAAAAATGAAAAGAGCAACTGCTGAAAACTGATTTGTCAAAAAAAAAAATCCACAATTTATGTATCCGGGTAGTGTGGCGGTCTATTCCGTTGCCCACTAACACAGGGATCACCAGTTCGAATCCCTGTGTTACCTCCGGCTTGGTTGGGCCGTCCCTACAGACACAACTGGCCGTGTCTGCGGGTGGGAAGCCGGATGTGGGTATGTGTCCTGGTGGCTGCACTAGCACCCCCTCTGGTCGGTCGGGGCACCTGTTCGGGGGGGGAGGGTGAGGGGGAACTGGGGGGAATAGCGTGATCCTCCCACGTGCTACGTCCCCCTGGTGAAACTCCTCACTATCAGGTGAAAAGAGACAGCTTTTGACTCCACGTGTATGGGAGGAGGCACGTGGTAGTCTGCAGCCCTCCCCGGATCAGCAGGGGGGGTGGAGCAGCGACCGGGACGGCTCGGAAGAGAGGAAGAGAGGAGTAATTGGCCAAGTAAAACTGGGGAGAAAAAGATCCCCAAAAAATACCCAATTTATGAAGCAGGATTAAGGAGGGTAAGCACTTTCAAACCATATGAAGTGTCGCCAAAGGGGTTGATGCTAAAGTCCACCAAATAAAGATGCGTAACGGTCCCCTTAGCGTCCATCAGTGTAAAATCAATAGGCCACAGTACGGTGGTTACAAACGCTGACGCGGTTTCTTCAGAGTACCTCAAGAGGAACATAATGTGAAGGCTTGGCCCATAATGGCAGCTCTTACACACCCACGCCCACATATATTTACTGTCTTTTAGTCCAACAAACTCGTCCCTGTGTCCTTTCATGAACCAGTAGATGGTTTTGCATTGTGGCGCACTGTAAGCACGACTTGCTGAAATAAAGGAAGCTGGAA